>OY284417.1:24801110-26012776 GCA_958301585.1 Merodon equestris | reverse complement strand
GACTCTTCTCTTTTTTCGCAGTAGCTTCTTTTCCTCCCTTCTTCTGGCTCTGTACTTTTCCCGCGCTACTCTTGTTTTGCGTTACAACGCTTTCTAGTATACTTCATTTGTTGCTCGCTTTCTTTCCGCACATTCGCCATCGTACCACGGGTTTTCGGTCAGGGGTGCTCGGTAGCTTAGGGTGGTTTTAGCTATTTCCTGGATGGCAGTTCGGCAGCGCAACCACATGTTGTAAGCGCTTGTATGAGGCATATGGGAGATTCCTTCGCCTAGCCGCTCTCTGTAGTATCTGGCTATTTGCTGTGCGTGCAGTCGTCCAATGTCTAACCTCCGTTTTGTTGATAGTTGCAGTTTTCTGACATTGGACAGTCAATCATGCGGCTACCAGATGATGGACAGAGTCGACGTTTGCGTCCCTGAATGTTCGTACATCCGGGATTGCCTTGCGTCAATCAGCACATGACCGATGGTTGTCGCAAAGTCTGCTCGGAATCCGTTATCTGTTGTCGTGTCGTGGAGGCATTGGTTTCCAATCGCACCGGTAAAGATGTTTTCCTTGCCGATTTTCGCATTGAAGTCTCCGAATATGATTTTGATGTCTTACTCCGGACAGGCTCCTTCCAAGAGACCATAGAATTCCTCTTTCATAGACTCTTCAGCCTCATCGGTGGGGGCGTGTGCACATATGATCGATGACCATCGATCTAAGCAGTTTTTATACAACGATCCATTTCCCATCCAGCGTATTTCCTGGATCGTAGTAATGTCGGCCTTATACTACATGAGGATATTTTCGAATTTCTATACAGAACAAGGGTGCACAGAGTTCTCACATTCCAGATGCACACTCGTAAATCCTTGTCCTTTTTCGCGTAGTCAGTTTTGGGGCCCATATACTCGTATATCCGAGGCTAGTCGTTCTTTCATAAGAATAGGTTTTTGGGGGAGTTATCAAGAGGGCGCCGCGAGGAGTCTGTATGTCAACTTGATGTGAAAAGTGACAAAGATCATTGCTGGCATCTTGCCAGGCTAAGAACAGTCAGCAATTTTACCCTGTATATATATATATATCTTCTGCTGCTAATTCCTGCTTCTTCAAATCCAACCTAAACAGATGTCAATCATCTCATGCTCAATGCTAACGAATGTCAAGCTATCACTCACTTCCGTAAGCGCTTCCTTTTACTTCCCAGAACTTACGTTGTCAGTCATAAAATATTTTCCCCTGTCAACTTCCTGGTTGACTTAGGTGTTATCTGTGATCGAAAACTTAACTTTCACCTTCGCACCGATAATATTATTAAACGTGCCAATTCTACCCTCGGTTTTGTGAAACGTTGATCCAAGGTTTTCTCGAGCCCTGACGTCGCGAATCATTGTATACTATTAGGTGTGAAACTGCTGGTCGATTGTGACGTATCCAAAACATCATGAACCAAGCTTAGACATGTGGTAAACAAACCGCTTTGACACATTAGTGATTTTGTTCTTGCGTCACATACTTTTGGTTGTGTGAAAATGTCTGATTTTGTGCCAAATAATCGTCATTTGCGGAAAGTGTTGCTTTTCTTCTTTCATTCGAAGAAAACGGCGGCTGAGGCGCATCGAGAACTCCAAAAAGTTTACGAAGATGCTGCTCTAAGTGAAACAACGTGCCGTGATTGGTTCCATCGCTTCAAAGACGGTTAACGACCGTTCGCGTGAAGGAAGGCCAAAACCTTCGAAGACACTGAATTGGAGGCATTGCTCGATGAGGATCCATGCCAAACGCAAAAAGAGCTTGCTTCAGTATTAGGAGTTACCCACCAAGCTATTTCCAAGCGATTGCATGCGTTAGGAATGATTCAAAAGCAAGGAACTTGGGTTCCTTATGATTTGAAGCCAAGAGACGTTGAGCGTCGTTTTTTCGCCTGTGAACAACTGCTCCAGCGGTAAAAAATGAAGGGTTTTCTTCGTAGCATCGTTACGGGTGATTAAAAATGGATTCATTACAGCAACCCAAAGAGAAAAAAATTATGGCGACACGTTTCTACGTCGTCGGCTCGGACGAATATTCACGCAACGAAGGTTATGCTGTGTATTTGGTGGGATCAGGGGGGTGTTATTTATTATGAGCTGTTGAAACCAAACGAAACCATCACTGGGAAAAAATATCGAACTCAATTGATGCGATTGAGACGAGCACTGCGCGAATAGCAGCCACAATTGGAGCAGAGGGACTTAAAAGTGATTCTACAGCATGATAACGCTCGGCCTCACGATGGCGAACCCGTTAAAACCTACTTAGAAACGCTCAAATGGGAAGTCCGAACCACCCTCCATATTGTCAGACATCTCAAAATGGCTTGATTCGTGGATAGCCTCAAAAGACGAACACTTCTACCGTGACGGTATGCGAGCTCTGCCAGAAAGATGGGAAGAAGTTATCGCATCGATGGGCAATACTTTGAATGATTCATTTGTAACCGTCTTTTACAATAAAGTTGCATTTTCATCAGAAAAAAACGGGGAGAACCTAGTTGCGATTCTAATACTTGCATATGATGGTCAAATCTGTTGCCCCTCTTACGATGTCCACACTGCGCGCATTGAAGCTGTCTAACATAGATTTATTCTTTTGGTTTTAATACCAATAATTTACCTTCTTAATAGGATCGTTTAGATTTAATCAACCTACAACTCTAGAAGAACGACGCAAGCCCGCAGACATACTTTCGGGTAATCTTGACCGCCCCACACTGCTTTAAATAATTAGCCTTATCACCAATCTCCGAAACCTTCAGTCCATGTCCCTCTTCCGCAACAACACCCAGTCCGAGTTAACGCATCATCATGCCTACCACAAGCCAATGACCAGAATGCGGCGCAAATCGAAATCTTTGGTTTTCGGCCTCCACATTAGCAGCACCCTGTTTTAGAAGTGTCCGCGACAGTCGCTATTCACCCTTTCCCTAGTCTTTTTACTCCCAAAGGATATTAAGTTGATTTTAAGCTTCGATTGCTTACGTTGTTCTTGTTTCCTTTGTTATGGCTAGCATTAAGACAATAAAGTGCCCCTACGGATACGTCAAATCCCCTTATTTGTCGGCAGCCCCCAGGGCTTGAATGACCAGGCTTGCAATGGTTTATACTGTCACCCAGAGTCTTTTTTTTATAGGGTTCGTGAAGGTTCAAGAGTGTACGCTCTTCTGGTGTTTGTCACACAACCTGAACGGGGTTCAGATGGTTTGTGTCGAAAATGTTCGTTCACTACTCTCTGGGAGTGGTTGTCCTATATAAGATTTGAGCGATTCGACTGAATTTGCGTTGGTTTTAGTTCACAGCCACTCTTTTATTTCCATGTCATTAAGGTGTCCAGAAGTAAATATATGTTTTAACGTTTCCTTCAAACCTATTATAAGCTGCATATTGTCACAGTTACTATAAAGAAGAAGAGGAAGTTCACACCAAATATGCCAGGTGATTCATTTTTAGAACTTCTTCTTCATTTCAGGTAGGTTCTCCGGTCACATTAATGCCACTAAGAGGTGTTAAAGTCCTAATATTCCATTGCCTATCTGAGCTCATAAAATATAAAATATAAAATGAGAAAGGACTACATTAAGGAAATCCCGTCTAACATAAAACAACATTTGTATAAGAATTTCCCCTGAAAATGAAAACAATAAATAAAACAGGATCAAAAATCCAATACCAAGCAACGCATCATTAGTGATGCAGAAAATTATAATTACACATCCTTGTAACGTCTGATGGCTGATGATGGAAGTAATTAGCATTCCCCACATGTGTATAACAAATTCAGTCTTCAACGCACTGCCCATTATACTTAATATTCCGAACAGGTCCTATTCATAGTTAATTACACTTTTGCAAGTTAAAAGCGAAGTAATTAAAGATACACGCCTCCCTTCATTGTCCAATTTATTAAGAAAACAATAGCAAAAATAAAAACGGGACAAGAAAAGCACATTGAAAAACTGTTTCCCAAGTGATTTTCCAAGCTGGAGACTTACAACCCCCTCTGCGTTTAAAAGGACTCTTATTTTCTATAAGACAAAAACAAGAAAAATGGACGTATCCTTCGTCCTTTATTTTCATTTTTGTTGACTTCTTTTTATTTTGCCCTTTCTTTTCAAGTGAAACTACTCTCCGCTCCATTCAAGCGATTTTTTCTGCTTCAAAAAACACTCCCTTAGTGAACATAAATCTTCATTGTTACAAGATAAAAACGGCCTTGTTTTCTTATTATTCTGCACTGCATGGTATTATGAGCATAAGAAATCAGTAAGCCTCGTTCGGGAAACGGGGCTGCGAAACACCCTCGAGCTGTAGGGAGGGTTCAACATCGGGAAAATGAATGAAATGTTTGTGAGCGAACTTAAATCACTATTTTCCTCGCGGCAAATAAAATCACGTTTTTATTCTCGTCCACAAATGTATGTGTCATTTCTATCTCAGCTAACTACGTGCGGTTGTATTGGTTTTGAATTGACGTAATATAATTGTCTGTTGTAGAGAGAATGGCGAGGTTACGCAATGCGAGTGCTTGTGAATGACAAGTTCCTCATTAACGTGGCTCTGACTAGCATACAAGAACATGGCAGCTACCCCTCCACAAGCACCAGCAAAAAGCACAAATGCACACAAAGTCCACATCATGCTAACAAGTTAAATATTATCCCTGCTAACACTAAAATAAACATTATCCTGCACTTTTCGGTTGTTTATTTTCTCACTTAAGATGATGAATTCAGCTCACAGGACTCTGCATGCATCCCATTAAGTCACTAGCCTGCACATCCATCATGCACACGATCACAACTCACAGGATATGACTACTAAAATACTTACCTACAATCACATCGTGCCTCACACATTTAGTACCAATGCATGTGGAATGCGATTGAGACAGTCAATCACAATCGAATCCTTCCTCAACCCCTCTGTGTATCCTCTGCACAAGGATACAAAAATATTATTTAACAATCTTACTCATGTCAGACAATTTTTAATGCACTTTCAGGATGTCCAAACAAATTGAGTTTTGTAGCGAAAATCAAATCATCCTGCCCCCGAATCTCATCATACTCTATCGCATGAAGGACATTCTCTTAAATTTTCGGATATAATCCCACGAAAAAAAAAGTGAAAATCTCATAACATAAATCTCAAATTAAACTGTGTGTACAATAGCATTCATCCAGTAGTCAGTGGTTGGGGCAACAGCTATCCAAGGATACTCCATGCAATAAGGAAGAACAGACTTAACCAAAGGACATCGGGAAAAAAAGGAGAATTTGCAAAAAAGGCACGAACGGCAAAAGTCGTTGTACACTATGAAAGCTGTTTTTATGTCTTGCTCGGCTGGAAGTTGGATACGTGTGTGGTCCACAGGCATTGGACAAAATTAAAGAAAGAATATCTTAGTCGTTCTGTGGGCGTGTGTGTGTGCCATCCAGACTGGGCTTTATTATTGGATAAAAACGACAAACGCCAAAAGATACACAAGGAAATAAAAAGAAAAAAAAATAAATAAACTGAGCTGGACTCAGGTGCTAAGTGAATTTTCAATTTAGTTTACGGTGTACATTTTTTTTCATTTTATTTTTAAAAGTGAGTGGTTTTTAAGAGTGAATAAGAAATGCCAGAACAGGATAATTACGACGATGAGGTAATTTTCTTTTTTCATATTTTTTTTTTATCTTCATCTCTTCGCCAAACTTATTAATGATTTAGTAGAAGATGCATGAATGGATTTAGATGTAGAAGCCAGTTCAGATTTTTAACTTTTTTTTGGTAAATTTAATGCCCTAAAACTTGTTCTTTTTGAAATTATTAGACAATAAATAAAAAGAGATGGAATCGGTCTACCCAAACGACTACCCCTTTAAGAGTCTTTAAGACTTCAAAGGCATTCATAATTCCAATTTAATTACACATTCATATCCTAGTCAAATATAATGAAATTAACATACCGTCATCAGTCGAAAAATTATGGAATCGGACTCGAAGCCTCAAGACATGGGGATTTGTCAACATTTTCAAATTTTAGGCCCATTCAGTCAAATCAAAAATTAGGCCCATTACAATAACATTCAATTGAGTAATCCAGTTGAGAATATTATTTTTACTTAAATTTCCCAAAATCATTTTTAAACTTGCCAACTATTATAGACAACAGGTAGGGATGACTCCGAACTTCTACAAACTATCGATATGACGTCCTATTGACCTCTAATTCTGATTTCGTCAGAGGTCATGTAATATTTTTCATTCTTATATTCCGAACTAGCAAGGCCAATTTATCACGCTAAATATTCGGGGGTGTCATGAACTTTTGATTCTAAAGAGATAACGAGAGTCACCTATCTATACATAATCTGTACATAACTTACAGCAGTTCCGAGAAATACTGAAATTAACCACAATTCTGTATAGCTCGTTCCCATTTAAGAAATATTTCTGCATGACTGCCGAAGTTAAATATGTTTGCTTGCTTATAGACTAGGAAAACGATATTAGTCTTCAATTAATCATAAATTCTCTCCTTCGAACATCATATTCGTTGCTGTACATGTTTTCTCTGTTCTTCCGAGAATTTTATATCCTTTCCTCTGTTGTTTGTAGAACTCAAAAGCTGTTTGGGTTCGGTGATAAGCGATTCTTGTTTCGCATCCTGATTTTTATCATGTCTTTTCATAGACTCTAAGACGTAACTTATGATCTTGTCCAAAATCTTCCTCGAGCAACAAATCCAAAAAACCTTTGCTTCTCATAACACTTGTTGTAGCAGATAACATAGTTAATTATTCGCCTTTTACCCAGTCTGCAACAACACAAATTCAACAGTCTCAGCTGCGGTTGGCTAATATGTTGATGATTCCTGCAACATTTAAAATCTATTGTAGTTTCGGTTTTGTACCTGAAATAGTAAAGACCCTTTGCAGGAACGGGTTTGGTTGAGTATTTAGTAAATGTCTTTAACTTAGCAATATAGTAGATACTACTGTTTCAAATGTATGGGATACAAGGACAAGAAGCGGCTTAAAAAATTTGGTTACAGTCCTACAGGAACGGCTAAGGTGAACAAAGGACTGCTCTTTGGATAAATGAACGGCCAGCTAAATTGATCATATTATGATCGACGATGATCCCACAATTCCGAGGAGTTAATATTTACTCCGATTATTACTTTTTTACAGCCAAGGTATTGGTACTGATATTCCACACTGTACGGAGTGAGGTAAGACCACCAAAAATTGTCAAAGCTTTAAAGTCGAAAGAGATTTGCCTTTCCTCAAGACCGATGCAATCTGCAAAAGCCATAGGACTACATGGAGACGATGTCAAAGCGCCATCAACGGTGTTGTTGGTTGATGGACACCAAACTACTGGGTTGATGATCAATGCCGAAAGGCTCATTTTATAATTATTACTGTTTGGAACTCGGAAATTCAGAGTTTTGTTGAGAACCCTTCGTTAAACCTCCCTGACACAAGTGCGTTTCTTCCTTGTTATGCTGTTCTGTTCCATCCCTTTTAAGTCCATCCTTACTATTATATCCGAGTCGCGGCTTTCCTGGCGATCTTTTTCCTTCGGCTTTTCCACTCATTATTCTTTTAATCGTTCGTTCACTGCCCATTCGGCCAATGAACCCTGGCCATCTAAAGCCTTGCGGACAATGCTTGTGACTGGATAGAATTCCTCGAGATAGAGTTGCTTTAAATAGCCCCTTCATTGTGAAGAATCACGCGTTGCCTTTTATTTATTTCAATCTTTATATTGCTTTTGGTAGTCAATACAGTTCCCACAGGTTTGAACTCGGCCACTTTTTCAAGCCCTTTATCGAGAAGAGTCAGGTACGAAATTTGGGTCGATCCAAATTGCACAGTGACCACATATTCGGTTTCCTTATCACTTGTTTTTTTGTAGAATACTTATAAGACTTCTAAGGAGCTTTATTCCTTTCCTTCCATTATTAGACTTTCTACAGAAGTCCAGATTTTCTGCGTATACTAGAACGAATAAGTTTCCATACCTATGTTGGCTCAATTTTCGTAGGTAATGATTCCCCTACCATTTACCTGAAAGGATCTCATTACATATTCCAGCACCCAACGGTGACAAGAGGAATGGTGGCAAGGCGTCTCCTTCTTAAATGCTTCAGATAAAGCGTTTCGCATTTTCACTCGTACTTGTGTCAGTTTCATCAACATATTCGGGATCCTCAGTCTTACAGGAACTTAATACCTTTTTTTTTTTAAGTCTACAAATAGTTGGTGGACCAATTCGTTGTTGTGTTCGGTCATCCTTTTCAAATGTGGGAATGAGGGGGGTGGTCGTGGTGCAATGGTAATCATCACCGACTGTTGAGCCGAAGGTCTGTAGTTCAAGTCCGTCCATAGTCAAGAACAATTCCTTTATGGAAAAACTGTGCAACAACATTAGTTGTGAATGAGAGATGATCAAAAAGTTCTGACGAAGGCATAACACTCGCAGCATGAGATCACTTCACAATTCATACTTTTTGTGTGCATTTCCAAAATAACACCTTAATGACATGAAAACAAAAAGAGTTACTGTGAACTACAACCAACGCAAATTCAGTCAAATTCCACAAATTCTATCTAGAGCAACCACCCCCGGAGAGTAGTGAACGAACATCTTCGACACAAACCATCTGCACCCTGTCCAGGTTGTGTGACAAAACACTTTTGAACCTACTCGAATTATAAAAAAAAAGGGCGTATCTTCATTCCTCAGAGATTAATTCATTGTTCCATATAGTTGTGATTTGCGATAGGTTCAGATAACGAAACAAAATATATACATACATACTCATACATAACGCATATGCATCGGCGGACGAGAGTTTTGCGTGAGTTCTGCGAGCATAAATAATGTGATACTATCCAGGAGACTTTAGCGATCATTACCAAAATGGCCATGCCAGGGCTAAGAAACGAGAGCAGATATCTGCAACGATGAACACAGACAACTTGTAGTGGAGTCCAAAAGCGATGATAGCAAGACTGAAACCGTTCATTAACATTCTGGCCGATTCCTGTTGGTGTACTTTCAAGCCAGAAAATGTATTATATGCCAAATATTTACGTATATACGAGTACTACGGTTGCTCATGGAAAGCAGAGGACTCATGAATTTTAGACCGATACACTCTTCTTTCAAAGCCCCATCTAACAGTGTGTATAGAGGTAGAGCTTTAGCTATGCTATGTTGTTAGATCGTGTAGGACGACAATGAAGAATTTTCATTTCTCTATTAAGGTGCATAATGATGGAGACCTTCGATATTAAGTAAAAGATTCAGACAGGCCGACACATTGTAGGGCTTATAAAAAGGCTCGATCGAATGGATTGAACTGTGGAGGAAGAAGCGACCGAATTGAACCTGAAAGTATGACGGCAAGACTGAATGTAACAAGGCGTCGAAAAAAGGAGAACCACATCTCCTTGACTAAGTCGTCACATATGGTTGCTTTGACTTTGCAACAGTTAGACAAGAGGAGAAAATTAAACGTTCGCAGCGATTCACTCTTTCAAAAACGGGTTTTGTTCAAAAAAGGTGCCACTAGATGTTTTAGTTTTGTTTTTTATTTTTTTGGTATGCGAGTAGATTCCCCCTAATATATGCTGATATTGTTTTTCACTGATATAAAGGTTAAACGTGTATTGGTGTGCTTGGCGATTTTTTGCTATTGAAATGAATCTTCTGAATTTGTATTAAATTTTGTGTAAAAAAAATAAGATTAAGTGTTTCAATATTCTTCAAATATTAACTGTCGCATTTAGCTAGTCTACCCTGAGCAAGGAAATGTTTATAAGTGGTACAAACTCATCACAGTAGGTCGCGAAGATATTGATGACGATTCCTACCCTGGACGTCCCAGCAAGTCAGCAACGGATGTAAGAAAATTGTTATGGGGAATCGTCAAATCACTTTCAGAAAAGTTGCCGAGGATATTGGCATGTCCGTTGGCTCAAACTAACGAGCATTTGAGTGGCGTCAATGACGATCCAGGTTTCCTGATAGCGGCATCACTTATAAAGAAACATGAGTATATGATTATGACGTCGGTACCAAAGCCCACGCCAAGTTCGGTCAATTGTGAACATTTTGTAGACTGCTTTCTTCGATTACAATAGCGTGGTTAATCATGAGCTCTTAGCGGAGGGACGGGTGCAGGTAATATTTCGTATTTCGAGGCTTGGAAAAAGCGCTGGCAAGAGTCTACACATGTGGGGATTACCTCATTTTTTGTACAAACAGGAATATCAGAGAAAACATTTGCGATTTCGCGTTCGGTAAAATTCCTGAGCTCCTCTAACATTGTTAGCTTTTTGGCATAAATGAACGACTTAAGGTAACCCCATAAAAAGGAATCAAACAGCGTTGAGTCGCATGAAGGAATATCGAATTTCCCCAAGAAGATTAACCGAATTTTAATAAATCAATTGCTCAACCAGTTTGGTCCAGCGTTTCTCTAATACCAGGAGAGTCTGGAAGGTGTGAAAATATTCATCTACGGGCCTCTCAACTTCTTCATTTAATGCGAAACGCTTCCCAGAAATAAATTTCTTCAAGCTTGGGAACAGATGGGAGTCTGAGGACCCAAATCAGGAGAATGGGGTGGTTGGCCAAGCATATCGTACCCCAAGCCCGAAGTTTTTCCATTGCCTTTTGTATAATGCGCTGTCCTGATAAAATTTGCTTATTTTCTTCTTAAGATCAGGCCTCTTCTCGTGAATTTTGGCATCCCTCTGGACAAGAAGGTTAGAGCAGATATAGATTAAAGTGGATGGAGGGACAATGTTGGGCCTATGGGGATGTCCCCCATGTATAGTTCACTTAAAAATTCTGAGTTCATGGTTTTGATTTCTTCTGCTTCAAGATAATGCCTGCCTAGGTATTTGTGTCGTGTACTGATGAGGCAGTTACAGTGGCACAGTATGTGCTCTGCTGTTTCTACCTCTTTGTTACACATTCTGCAAGTGTCATCTTGTGTGATGCCCATGGTTTTAAGATGTTTGTTGACTGGGCAGTGTCCGGTGGGGAATCCTGTGACTACACGAATCTGACTCCTAGAAAGTTTAAGGAGTTGGTTCGTTCTTTTAAGGGTAGTGGTTGGTAGGAACATCTTGCTTTGTCTGCCACCTTCCATTTGTGTCCAGTAGTGGTTGGCCGTGCTCCTCAACTATTCCTTTATGTAGCATTTTATGGTGCTGATAGGTATGCCGCAGAATGGTCTTGGCTTCATGAATGGTGATGCAGAGCGTTTTCTTGCTAATAGGTCTGCTTTTTCGTTTCCTATATGGCTACTGTGTCCAGGTATCCACATGAGGTGAACGCTGTTTGTGTTGGCCAGCTGGGGTAATAGTTGTAAGCAGTCACATACCAATGCAGAGGTAGATTTTGAGGGCTTAAAGTGCAGCCTTACTATCAGAGAGAATATAAATGTTTGTATTGGTTATAGCTCTGTCTATATTTTCTCTGAGGCAGAGGTCACATGTCTGTTTAGTTCATTATGAATGTCAGGATGAAAAATCCTAGAATTAGAGTCATCCTCCGCGATGAGTCTATGGGCGAAAGTTAGAGTAATATTCGCCTGTAATTGTTCTGCCTTTTGTAAGGTAATCAATTAATATAATTCCTTTTGCACCCTAAAACACACTGGCTATGACCCGTCCAGCAAATGCGTTTGACTTTTCTTTTTTGGCACTGAATCACCTTATGCCGTTTCATTTCTGGTTTGCAACGGCGGAGCGATGTCTCATCCATGGTGACAAAGCACTGCATATAGTCGGTCAGATCCCAAAGATCGCTGCGAAAACCGTTTACGGCACTCACCAAATGTCCATCTGCCTGAGCGCAGAGTTTTCCCATCCCTAATTAGTTGTACAAGATGACCCTTTTACCGGTGTCCCCATGGCCTCAGCTATCACAGTCACATTCTTTCGGGTATTGTCCAACACGGTATCATGCACTTTTTTGATGGTATGCAGTGTGATTGCGGTTTTTGGCTGTCGTTCACATGGGTCGCCTTCGGCGGATGTACAACCACATTTAAATTCAGCTGCCCTTTTCTTAACGAATGACATCGAAGCAGTAGAGTCCCCGTAAACTTTTGTCAACTTCTGATGAATTTTCTTGGAGGCTAATCCATTCAAAACGAAGGATTTTATGACCGCACGATATTCAAGTCCATTTTAACGAAAAACATGCAAGACGTCTTCTACAAAAATTCGAGTAGTTTGCAAGTTCCAAACTAATTCAGAGAAAAAGTGAAACTTGTCATGCGAACAAATGACACGGCACCCAGGCAGGAAACATACATTTTTTGATGATTAGAGTGCCACCTATGAGTCAGTTTACCTCGTAAATGATGTTAAGTTCACCCAATACTACCCAGAAATAGTCTTCCAACTTGCGAGAAAGCAAAGTTAAATGACCGATCCGTGCCGATTTCCATAGCGATCATTTTCACTAAAGAAAACTAATGGCCCAATCACACCTCCTGCATGAAATTCACACCACACGGTCACTGATTTTCTGATAACATTCAGGACATTCTTTAAACTTTTTCAGAAAGTGTCCGAGAGTGTCCTTCGATTAATAAAAAAGCTTCAGTTCTTGAGTTAGTTTGACCTCGTAAGTATATAGGCCAAGATCCTTATCCTAAATTTGTTACACTGTAAGTCGAGAGGTTCTCGATTCCTGTGGATAGCGTGGAGATGACTGGCTTTTACGTTTAATACTTGCGGCTGCGATACTTTTATTACTGCGACCGGTGCCTCACGGTCTCACTAATACAGGAGCACTCAGTAATGAATATGCTGTGTTGAATCGAATATATCCACTGTAGCATACATAGCCTGTCTGGTGAGACAGTTTTTCCGAGCGAAAATAGGAGAAAACGCTCTAAAAGTTGTGACTACGTTGCGTAAGCTTTGATTGACCTTTTGACATTGCAGTTCGTTTTGTATTAAAATACAAAATTCGTCTATCCCTTTTGACTAACTCTTTTATAATAACACACTGCATGTGATCCCTGTTTTGATCAGTGTGGTATGCCTTGTAGATAAGTAAGTTCTGACAAAAGTTGCTATGTGTATCAATCTCCACTACTGAAGACTATACTCATACTACGGGGCCAAAAGTTAGTGTGTTTTAGTGTTCAAAGCTCATTAATATTCAGGGGTCTAAAAGGACCCATAATATATAATACTATTATGACCAAAACTAATTTAGTATAGTTTAACAACACCTTGCTCAGATAACCCCCTTAAATGATGTTTGATGAAATTTCAAGCCACAAAGCCAAAGTCCAAATGACCTTTAATGTCTACCCATTAAATGACAGAATGATGGACAGTCAGTTTTACTTTTATAACTTTCATCTTTCATCTATGTACGCCGGTTATTGAAATATTAATTGGAGTTTTACCATTTAACGCAAATGCCTACTTCGGCATAGAATACGAACGAAGAGCGAGCTCCCGAACTCTATTCTTCTGCCTAACCCACTTACTCAATTTTTAATAAGACACTTTTATTGGGCAATGCCATTAAACCAACTATTGGGCTCGAGTCTCCCCAACAAAGATTCCACCTCCTTCGAGCGCAATGAAATCTAAATTGATGACCCTCAAACCAAATCGCTTAATGTATTATGGAATACCCTCAAGCCTCACCGATTCCCCGGTACTATTCAAAATTTATTATTTATCCACAATCACACCTTCTACAATGTGGCAATTAATTCCCCCCAACGAAATTAAGATGAATCACCCATCCCCAGTTAGTCTTAATTATCTGATAATACCTCTTCAAATGACCCTCTTCTCCGGATTCGCACGTCACCCTGCCATCAATTTGAATTACCAACGAAAAAGCTTATGAAATATTCAAATTAAATTGAGAATAACTAATGAATAAAAACACATATTACCAGCCGGTAATACCCAAGTTGGTATCTGCGTGTGTATGGTATGCGTACCTGGTGATGACTGGCTTTCTAGGATGTCGCCAGGATCGAAATTCTGATGTGATTTAAATAAATAAACAGACAACTTCTAATTGTATGGTCACAGCAAATAGGTATGCAAATATGATTGCATCTGGGATTCAATTTACATTTAGAATCATCTTGATCATTGAAAGAACGAGTAATCGAAATGGGTCTTGTTCCACTTTGGAAGGTTAGAGAAGCTGAGAACATATACCACATATCGATTGAACAATTATTTCCACTCGACTGGGGGTTTGGAAATTCACCAAACCAAAAAAGAAATAGAAATATTGATTTTGTTTACATTAAACAACGTCTATTGTGGCATTCATTGAGCTCCTTGAAAACAATGTTACTGTTTTGTTATCGGTTTTATGAATTCCCGCAACCAGTAAGGATGGATGTACTGTTATAGCTTGTCGTTCGGTTTATGGTTCCGATGTTACTTTAGGTTTTAATAGAACAATTTGTATGGCGTCCTTAAGTCACAAAACGGATACGAGCACCGAACGATGGTGAATGTGAAAGTCAAATCGGTCATTAGGCTTTTTATTTGATGAGCGAAATAGCTGAGATAAATACAACAAGATTGATTGAGTGGTGGATGGAGATTTCTTTTTGCCTCAATTATCACACATACGAGTATACATATAAGTGGGATCAGCTGCGTGAGGAATTGGGAACCATTCGCGACTTGTTTTGATAAATATTTATGGATATCTCGAAGAGGGTAATAAAAAAGAAACAAACAAGGTCATTCACAGACCAGGTGGGGTAGTCCTGATACATCTCGAACTGCAGTCGAATAAAATAAAACATGGGACATTAAAAACAGACAACTTATGGCTTTTTAAAAATAAGGCCAAAATACTCAAACCTCTTCGTTGGAATGCCTCCAAGGCTAGGTACTTGACATAAGAGCGACTGTTGTCGACGTATACAACCTGTAATACCTGAAATGTGCCATTTGATATTAGCCCCTGTCTCCATTCACTGTTTCCGATAAGTTATTATTAGTTTATAATACTGGCAGTTCATTGATAACCTTAAAAAAACCGCCAGGCCTAGACACTCTGCTTGAACCGAGATATATTCAGCAATGGAATCTCTGAAACCTCCGAATGTCTCCTTTATTTCCTGGTGAACTGGTCCTAGCCCTTGGCCTCTCACACGGGTCAATTACCACTGAAACACCGGTATTCTCGACCATAAGCAGCTTCTTGCTATACAGATCATCGGATCTTGACGAAATTGTCTCCGCCTTATTACATCAGGACTTGTAGCAGCCCGTACTCCTTCTCATGGTGAGTTCAGGTTTCATGTAGGACTGGTCAGAGTGCAAAATTGAATTAGCATATAATGCTAAAATTATTATATGCCATGAATTAGCATATAATTTCCACCCCATCAGTCTATCCTTCTATTTACTCAACAATAATTTGCTTAAGGATAATTTCCTCATAATAGACACTATCAATGGTTAATCAAATGGCATTATACCAGGTCGCGTGCATCTTCGAGGCTATATTCGCTTTAAACAATACACTCTTACGATTTTTATCGGACATCAAAGACGCATACGACTTATAGTCAAGTTTTTCCAGGCGAGTTGGAAAGTAAATGTTAACCTAGATCTGTTCCCTAAGTGTAAGGCGAAATCAAGACAGAGCTTTACCCAAAGTATACGCTAAAACTTCCGGTTTAAGTATAAGCCTAAAGAAAACCGAGCTGATGCTGCTTACTACCAAGACCGCTTTTTAAACGGCTCAACAACCTGATTCTTCCTCAGGAGACACGATTTGACTGAGAAAGGTGCCCTTCCTAAGAGCAGCATACTTATTGTACTTCGTATGCGTTTTGAAGGCTTATCACCCTCAAGACAGGAGAGAGATTTATTATATCTAGGCACTCTTTTAAGGTGAAATCCCAGACTGCAGCTGATTAGTTTTTTGGCATCGTCTATTTTAAGTTTTAAGATGCTGCTATAGAGTTTGATACCTCTCTTCGATTGAGGAAGGAACTTTGTTCCGATGGGATAAAAGTTTTGACTTTTGCCAATTTTCTATTGGGTCTATAACTTAATTCGTGCGGTTTGCTAAGAGATGGCGTAACTTGTATTATTCCATTGGAACATGCGTTGGAAAGCTACTGTCATTGTACGTCATTTCAGTATATGTCATTCATTTGAAGCGTAAACAACAATAATTTTTTTTCACTCAAATATATCGAACTTTGTGCCTGAAAATGTGTTTTTGCGGGGAGTTCTTCTTCATTACTTTAATATGAAGAAAACTGCTGCCGAAAGTCATCGTATGTTGGTGGAAGTTTATGGTGGACATGCGCTAGCTGAGCGAACGTGCCAAAAGTGGTTTGCACGATTTAAAAGTGGTGATTTTGGCTTGGAAGACGATGAACGTCCTGGGCAGCCAAAAAAGTTTGAAGATGAAGAACTGGAAGCATTACTCTATGAAGATTGTTGCCAAACACAAGAAGAGCTCGCAGAATCTTTGGGTGTCACTCAAGCAGCCATTTCAAAACATTTAAAAGCAGCTGGATATATTCAAAAGCAAGGAAATTGGGTTATACATGAACTCAAGCCGAGAGACGTCGAAAGGCGGTTTTGCATGTCCGAAATGCTGCTGGAACGCCACAAAAGGAAGTCATTTTTGCATCGGATTGTTACTGGTGATGAAAAATGGATCCATTACGACAACCCCAAACGCAAAAAATCATATGTGAAACCCGGCCAACCAGCCAAATCAACGGCAAAGCCGAATGAGCTGCTAAAACCGGGTGAAACCATCAATGGACAATGCTACCGAACACAATTAATCCGTTTGCAGAGAGCAGTAGCCGAAAAACGCCCGGAATATGCGATCAGACACGAGGCAATAATTTTCCATCATGACAACGCTCGGCCCCACGTTGCTATTCCGGTTAAGAACTATTTGGAAAACAGTGGATGGGAAGTTTTACCCCACCCGCCTTATAGCCCAGACCTTGCCCCTTCTGACTACCATTTGTTCCGTTCGATGCAGAACGCCCTCACTGAAATACGGTTCACATCAGAGCAAAATATCAAAAATTGGCTTGATTCATTCTTGGCTGCCAAGCCGGCGCAGTTCTTTTGGGATGGGATCCACAAATTGCCAGAAAGATGGGAAAAAGTCATAGCTTCAGATGGGCAATACCTTGAATAATACTATTGTACATGTTTTTCTTAAATAAACGTTCAAATTTGAAAAAAAACCGCACGAATTAAGTTATATACCCAATAAAATGACATGATTTCGAAATATCATATAAGGGAACAGCGGCTATGAATATACAGGGTGCGCCATCTCATATGGGTCGATGTAAATTTCTAATAACTTCAACAATTCTCACAATTCTCAACCGATTTTGGAAATTCAAAAACTTTTATTCAATTCGGACCTTTATTTTGATTAATTTTTGAAAACAATATCAAGTAAATGACCGCCTATATTGCCGATGCAAAAATGGGCTCGTTTTCGTGCATTCTCCATGATATTTTCGAGCATTTCGGGCGAAATTTCTGCGATTTTCGCACGAATGTTTCTTTTGAGCTGTTCTATAGTCTTTAGCCATTAGCATACACCTTGCCTTTCAAGTATCCCCAAAGAAAAAAGTCTGGAGGAGTCAAATCCGGCGATCTCCGAGGCCAGTCAATATCGCCCGATATCGATCGCCATCCACTGTATAGCCAACTTTGAACAAATACGGTCCAATTATGGTTTTAGCGCATACACCGGCCCAAACATAAACTTTTTGATCATATAGCGGCTCTTCGTGAATAATGTGAGGATTTTCGGTGCCCCAGAAGCGACAATTTTGTTTATTAACTGAGCCAGCGAGCGTAAAATTTAATGTGCTTTATCGGTCATCAAAATTTGCTGCCAAAACTCCGGCTCAGCATTAATCATTGTGGCAAAATTCTTTGAGTTATCTGCACTTTGTATGGAAATAAGTGAAGATCATCCTTTAAAATTCTCCGCAAAGTGGTCTCACTGATGCCTAACTGCTGCGATATGAAAAACTTGGGTCTTCTTGAACACTGGCCTTCACAGACTGAATCGATGAGTTTGAGCGCCGCGGACGTGGCCTAGGTTGCTTACGAGGGCTTGCCACAGAAATTAAAAAATGACACATTGTATCTTTTTTGGGCGCAACACGATCACGATATATTGCACGATACGCACGTTGAGTTAGCACAATCGAGCGTTCATTTTTAATGAACATTAAAACTATTTCCGCGCGTTCTTTTAGTGTGAAGCTTTTTATTATTAAAATTGTACATTATTAAATGTACTAAATTGACGTTCCAAAAATGCTATGATATATGAAAATCGGTTGACAATTGTTGAAGTTATTCGAAGTTTGAGAAGTATGAGATATCCTTTTTTAGATAAGTACCCGCTGATGTGTCGTATCCTCTGTTCTCCTCCCCTTTATACGTTTATTTTACTCAGAGACTTGCAACAGACAACACCTCTCAGTTGCATTTTAATTTTCGTGGTAAAAATTCTGTTCTAGTAGCCCGGCTCCCTTTTCTCGTTAAGACAGGATCAACTTTCCACTTTACAGTATTTGATGGATTTCAAAACACTTTTTGGCAACTTCGTGATCTTTTTTGTCATTGTTCATCTGATTTTATCCGAGCCAAAGTAGTGTTTGGGTTGATGAAAATGTATTTTGTTTTATAAACCGATTGCTCAAACTACATGTGTGTGAAAAATGGCTCGTCGATATTTGTTTTGAGAAGCATATACATAGCATTGCTGGTATTTTTGCAAGTATACTCACCTAGATTTGCTTGCTTCCACCTGAATGTGGCGCTTGCACCTCAAATTCAATCAAAGTATTTATAAAGAAATTCCCGGATCGTCTTGAAACGAACTAAACATATGGGTAGAGACTCTACATCCTATGATAACCTTCCCGCCGTCTGAAGCCAAGGAAATGAATGGTGTTTCATATGCTTTCTTGCCAATATCGATCAGAACTGACCAAGTTTTTCGACATTAAAAGAGTGTCATCTCGTTACATCAGTTGCTTTTCTAGTATATAAATGGTGTAAGCCTAAAGGCTAGGGAATATTAACTTCGGCGCTCTGACTCAAATAGCCGAGAATATACATAGCTCGGTACAAATTAGCCTCATATTTGCAAGCCCTGTTAGCCTTCGCTTATTTGTAAAACATTGGCTCCATCAGACTAGAGGGAATACAAACATATGTAAGTCATAAAAAAAGAAAATTGGCGTAGCATGTGGATAACGAATCAAATTGATTTTCTCTTTCGTTTTGTCATTTCTAATGGAAATGAATGCCAATGTATAGGTTGATTGGAACTGAAATGTCACTTTGAGACGTCAACCTAGGGAGAAAAATAATTGCTTACGGTCTCTTATCGTCCCTGACTGCAACCAAACTCAACTTTGAATTTTGACACCGTAATATTTTATTCTTGTTCGATTCTGCTCAATAAAATGTCAGCTCAAAAGGTAAAAGTTGTAACGAAGGAAGAAAACAATTGTTCTCTCTATGTGTAACATTTCAGGATAATGAATATGGAAAGAAGTGCGTCGGATTATCATTTCAGACGAAATTAAAAATTCGGAAAATGATTGATGAGGGGGAATCAAGAAAAAATCTTTGTAAAAAGTTTGATTGCAGTGCATCCACTTTGACACGAATTATTCATAACAATGACCAAAAAACGGATGAGAAACTGGTGCTCAGAAAGAAATCGAACAAGCGTTGTTGATTTGGTTCAAAGACATGCGAACGAAAAATGCCACAATTACTGGGCCAATTTTAATGGGAAAGGCAAATAAATTTGCTGTCATGCTAAACATAAATTTTGAGCCATCCAACGGCTGGTTGGAAAGATGGAAAAGCAGGGAAAATATTCATTTGAAGCATGTTCATGGAGAGAAAAATTCTGCCGATGTCCATGGTGCTAAAGAATACTTGCTTAAAATGTTACCCACGTTCCTTGAAAAATATAGTGCGGACGACATTTACAATGCAGATGAATACGCATTATTATTTAAACCCTTACCATCCGGCACGTTGGCAAACAGGTCTGAAAAACCTTCATCAGGAAGGCAATAAAGACCGAATTACGATTCTTTTTGTGGTTAATTCCTCCAGTAGCGACAACATTATTTTCTGCATAGGAAAATCCCAGAACCCCAGATGTTTTCGGAATTCTACCGTCCCCGTAAAATATTTTGCCAACACAAAAGCTTCAGTGACTGGTTCAATTTGGTGCAAGATAATGCATTAACTTAACACAAAATTTGAAGCTAACGGTAGGAAAATATTACTTTTGGTCGACAATGCAGCATGCCACAAATTAGATAATGCCACTATTTTAGACAGCATGAAAATAGAATTTCTGCCACCCAACACAACTTCCATTATCCAACCTTTAGATCAGGGTATAATTCGGTCATTTGAATCTCACTACCGAACGTGCATAGTAAGACGACAAATCCTCCACTTAGATATTGGACATTCTTTAATAGACTTCTCAAAAACAATAGATTTGCTTGCAGTCTTAAAAATGGTTAAAAGTATGTAAAAAGTATGAAAACCCCGAGACAATTAGAAATTGTTTTCGGAAGTCAGATTTTGCTAAAATGATTATGGATGAAGATAATACTCCTGAAACTGGTGTAGAGGAGAGTACACATTTTTCGATTGCACTCAATCAGGAATTGGAATCCCTTATAGACATCGATGCCGATTTACCTTGTTATGGGGACATGACGGATGCTGAAATAATAAGTGAAGTAACACATTCATTGAGCACCAATTTTAGAAGAAGTTGATAGTGAAGCACTCATCTGAATTCCAACTCCAAGAAATATCACAGTGAATGAAGCTTTTAATGCACCCATGTTATTGAAAGATTTTTTGCAGGGAAATTGTGAAGTTGCTGATACTATCGATGAGCTAGAAGATAAAATGTCTATTTTCAACTTACAAAAGCGAAAACAAACAAAGATCGATGACTTTTATAAATCATCGAACTAACACCATAAATATGTACATAGTTCTTGTTAATAAAACTTATTGAAAAAACTTTTGATTACTCTTTTTAGATCGGATAAGTGAAATTATTTATCAGTTATCCGAACTCCTGTTAAGTGAAATATTTTTTTCAGTTATCCGAAGTTCGCTTAAGATAAAATACCGCTTAAGTGACAACTTGGCAATTTCGGTTTCAGTTAAGCGAAGTCGACTGTATATGTTAATATTAAAGAACCTCGTTATAAGATTTTTTGAATTCGAAAAGGTATCAAAACCATCACCTCCTACAACCTTGTCCCCCAAATGAGATAAAAAACCGCATCAAAATAATTACAACAAGAAAGGCTAAGAACTAAATCACTATACTTCATAAATTATTTCAAGTCGTGAAATGAGTGGAAAACGTGTTCGAATATTTTAGTCAACATCTGTGTCGCACCGCAACTCTCAAATTCCCCGATCTGCCATCACCCTCATTCACGTGCGAAATTCCGTACGACCTTAAAATCGCTCAAGTACGCTCCCCCACTTACAAAAAAGTCTCAAGTAAGTCAGTATAAGTCAATATACATATGAAAAAGTGATTGTCTGACAATGTCACAAATGCCCTCCTCGATGTGTAAAACTTTTCAAAATAGCGCTATTTCGAATCATTTAACTCAGCTAAATCTCGCTTGTAACCAACCAGCGCACAGAATCTCTTCTAATCTGGGTTTAGATCTGCCGTCTGCGAGGAAAAAAAGGGTTTATGAGTGCGGCCAATAGGTGCCGACACTGGCCGTAAAATGAAATCAATTTGTAAATTTCATTTTTTGCCATCGAAATCCATGAAAACAGTGACTCCATACATGATTTCCAACAAATCCCATAAAATCCCATAAAATCCCATCGATATTCTAAACGCTATTCATTGCTTCATAGTGAATTGGCAAAGTTTGGTATCAGGCGATCATAATACGTAGCAAGCATCACTTAATTTATGTGAAAATCGGCAACGTCGCGCAGAAGCAGTTGAGTGTTTTCATCCCATTTATGTGAAAAGTGACTACATCACAAGTGGAGATAATTTCTAAATAGAAATTTTACATAAGCGCGAAAGTGATGCATGATTACCTCTTTGAGAAGTTCAACTCAGTCACAGTTGCTGCAAAAAATAGTGTCACACACGCGATTTATTTCTTAAAATATTTAAAAAAAAATATATTGAAGAAGAATTTGTGTTTTTGTTCCTTGTTTGACTTGTGGAAGGAATTCTTGCAGCATAGGGGTATTAACATTTCCCTACTGTGCAAGGTCCTATCATCTCCGAGGTCCGGTACGTACGAGGGTAAACCAGTTCTCTTCACTCACTGCTCACGAATCGGGAAGGGGACCACTATAGATGCCAACCGAAGCACGGGAAATACAAAAAGCTCTATATTACTGAACCAAACACCTAAAAGCCATTTCAAGGAAGAAATCAAATCGCAGAACCTTCTGCGGAGGATACATCCCTCCCTTTATGAAAAGAAGTAAAATTCAGCAATGACTCAATATCGTGGAGTTACAAAAATGGTCGAAACGCAGAAAGTTATTGATGTTTATTCATTATAATCATCATCTAGTCCATCATCCGAGGGTCAAAATTATCTACGACTTTTGAAAGTACTTCAATAAGTGCAAGATTAATCATCCAATTTTGTTTTGGAATGACTTTTTTACTAAATAAAAAAAATAATAATTTTTAGTTATGAAAATCTTTACCTGGAGTTCTACAATTTTTTTCTGTTATGGAAAAGATGATATACGTCAGGTGGCTGCCACCAGTGTTGATACACATTTGTACCATTTTTTTTTTTTGCGTTTTCCATTACTTTCCTCAAGATTTCCGGTGATAACTGTTCGCATTCACGTCGAATATTCCCCTTAAGGGCTGTGATTGTCTAAGGCTTGTTAGCACAAACCCGTGACTTCAAGTAGCCCCAAAGGAGAAGTTTGGGATTGTTAAATCGGGCGATCTTGCTGGTCATTCCAAGTCGTTAAAAGATTACGCGACCAGGAAACGCTTCCTTCACAATATCCCATTCGTGCTGTGTGTGCGGTTACACCGTCTTGTTGAAGCCACTTGTTCACCAATCCCCGCTCATCTAATTCCGGCAGTAAGAAGTCGTTTATCATGGCCCTGTAACAGTGACCGTATTGCCGATGGCGTCCTTAAGAAAAAAAGGTTAGGAAATCGACGTCGAAATTCACGCGAACACCACCGACCGTTCTGTTCTGTTTGTACAGTGAGCGATGGATTGGTTTTTGTTTGACAGCATGTACTTTGGTTTATCCTCATTCACCTTGAGACCAACTCGTTTTGCCTGTTCTTCAATCGCCGTGAACGCTTCCACAACGTCACGACGCTACCGCGCGATGATGTCAATATCATCGGCGTATCCTAGCAGCTGGACAGAGTTCTAGAAGATAATGCCTCCCTGTTGATGCCTGCCCTTCGCACTATCTGCTCCAACACCTGGTTGAAGAAGTCATGCGACAGCGCATCTCCTTGCCGAAATCCGGTGCATGTTTCAAGCGATTCAGAGGTCCTAGAACCGAGCTGCACGGTGCGTATTTTTTAGCGTAGCGCTACACAACCAGATCAGTTTTCCCGTGATCCCGAATTCAACCATCGCATCAAACAATTTTTTACGATGGATACTGTCGTATGCGGCTTTGAAATCGATGAAGAAATGGTGTGTATCGATTTGAAACTCGTTGGTCTTTCCCAGGATTTGTCGAAGTGTGAAAATTTGGTCTATAGTCGATTTGCCGGGCCGAAAGCCGCACTGGTAGCTGCCGATTAGTGCGGTGCAAAAGGGCTTTAGACGTTCACACAATACGCTGGACAGGATCTTGTATGCGACATTAATCAGGGATATATGTACCTCTATAGTTCTTGGTGGGATCGACTTTTTTGTGGATGGGGCAAATAGAGCTGGTATTCCAGTCGTCGGGCATGCTTTCATCTTCAAATTCCGCAGATGATCTGGTACATGCTCCCTACCAGAACATGTCCGCCAGCCTTGAGCTGGTATTCCAGTCGTCGGGCATGCTTTCATCTTCAAATTCCGCAGATGATCTGGTACATGCTCCCTACCAGAACATGTCCGCCAGCCTTGAAGGACTCTGATGGCAAGCTATCTGAACCTGCGGTCTTGTTGTTCTTCAGCTTGTGAACAGCTCTGCCGACTTCTTCGATGCTGGGTGGGAGGACTACTTCAGCGGCTGGAGTTGGGATTTCGTAGGTTCCTACCACTCTCTCTCTCTTGGTCATGGTCGTTAAGCAGCTGCTGGAAATGCTGCTTAAATACATTCATTATTCCCTGCGGGTCGGTGACAAGATTACCCTCGCAGTTTCGAAGAGCCTGGGTGCCTTTTTTGAAGCCTCCTGCAAGGCGTTTGGCTTTCTTATAAAAGGCTCGAATTTTGTGCTTATCCCTAGACTCCACGATATCCTTGAGCTAGGAGGCCACGAAGATTCTTTTCTTTTGTCGCAGTAGTTTTTTCTCCTCCCTTCTTCTGGCTCGGTACTCCTCTTGCACTGCCCTGGTTTTTCGCTGCAGCGCCTTTTGACACGCCTCGTCGGTTGCGGCCTTTTTTTGCTCACACTCTCCATCGTTCCACGGGTTTCATGTCGGAGTTGGTAGGTAGCCTAAGGTGGTCGCGGCTACTTCCTGAATGGCTGTGCGGCAATGCAGGCACATACTGTAGGCACTTGAATGTTCGCACATCCAGGATGTTTGACGAGTGTCTTGCATCAATGAGCACATGGTCGATTTGGTTGGCGGTTCGACCAACCGGAGATCGCCAGATTGCTGTGTGGATTCGCTTATGAGGGAATTTTGTTATCTGTTGTTGTATCGTGTAGGCTGTGCTTTTCGATCACTCCGACAAGGGTGTCCTCCTTACCGATTTTGGCGTTAAAGTCCCGAGTACAATTTTAACATCGTACTCCGGACAAAGCTCCGTAGGCGTTGTCCAGGGGGTCATAGAAGCCCTCCTTGATGGAGTCTTCAGCCTCTTCGGTAGGAGCGTGTTCACATAATGAGGCTGATGTTATAAAATCTGCCCTTGATGCGGATCACAGCCAGGCGATCACTTATAGGTTTAAAGTTGATGACCTTCGACCTTAACCGCTTTCCCACGACAAATCCGCATCCCAATATGTGCAAACTTCTGTGACATTTCTAATAAATGACGCAGTCTCTTTTCATCATCATACCTTTTCCTATCCAGCGTATTTCCTGAACCGAATTAATATCCTTTTAGCCTTTTACTGCGTGAGGATTCTTTCCAGTTTATGAGCATCTCCGGGGATGTACAGAGTTCTGACATTTTCAGGAGAATACTCGCAAAACGTGTTCCCTTTTTCATGCAGTGTCATCGTCACGTATCCGTCCATTGATCGGAAGGAATTTGGCTCATTCATAACTTGATTTTTTTTTCAGTGGGCGGATTGCTGGCCCGCCGCACAACTGCCATTCCGGTCGGAGTTTTGTAACTGCATACATTTGTTCACCTCCCAACGGTTGTTGAAGAGGCTATCCAGAGGGCGCCCCGAGTAGGCTGTATGTCAACTTGACCCCTGAATGATTGAAAAAAGTATCGTTGCTGGCATCTTGCCAGGTTGAGAGCAATCAACAACTTTACCCTGTATGTCCGAGCCCATGACCTCCTTGGTTTCAACAAGTAGGTGCAACCGCATGCACAGCACGAGCCACAATGGATGTTGTGAGCTGTCTACTTCACAAATGTCAAATATAATTGACACACGATGATATTTGAAAAAATTATAACATCTTCCGATAGGGTGATTCATTTTGCGCCACTTTATATTAAGAGAAAAAGAGAGACCTACAGCCTAGAGCATACCTTAATACGTTATCTTGAATATACATATAACATTCTCAAAGTCTGCCCAAAATCCCCTAGCACCCACTTTCTAAAAGGCAATTCAAGCATACCTTACTCCAGAGTAAGACCACGGTATCACATTCAGTCCTAACTTTGAACTCTTAAGCCTTCTGAATGTCAAAAGCATTAGTCTGAACCTCTTGCATAACCTCAACCAGATAGACCTAAAAAAATACTTGGGTCTCCCTACTTAAAAGAGTTCATCATTTCCATAAATGAGAAACGTCCATTCAAGTATGCACGTTTGCCTCCGTTGTAAGCCTCCTTTAATCAAACAAGTCACCAAACTCCCTCAAGTGCCACAATGTATTCTTAACCTTCTCCAAAGTAAATCTTAAGTACCCTTCGGATAAAGAAAGAACCATCTTAACAGAACGTTGCAGAACTCTTCCCAAGTAACTTAGTTGCTTAAGGAATAAAACGAAAAGTTGTTGAAATTAACTTCCGAGTGCCGAGTGCAGTTGTCATGGAACTTTTTCATCCAAGGACACCGTCCTCTACACGAATATCAGATACAAGTACCCAATAACCCGAAGGATATCCCAAAAACATACCTTTTTTGCGATTAAATTTTTCTTTGACATCCTTGACAAGGATAATAGAATAACAAAAACAAAAAACAACCAAGGCAAATGAAAATTGTACTCAAGGGTCCCGGTATCCCCGTCGTTAAAATCATAATTACAATCATTCACCTCATTGAAGGATATCCGGGGTGAAGAGCAAAGAGAAAAACATCCTAATGCAGTCTGGCCCCGAATCCAGGGGAACACGGATCCACGAGCGTGGAATGAAGAAATAATAATCACACCAACGGGTGCAATTATGTTGAGAATTTCATGTGGTAATAGAAAGAATGTAGAGTACGGTGTGCAAGGATATGGCGCACGGTTGCAACGTCATTTACGCAAGGACATGCAAAGTTTAGGTTTTTTTTTTTGTTTTTAGGCAGACATATGTACATATGACTGGCGCTTAAAACTCATAACTGGTATTGCACAAGCGACAGGATCACAGGTTACTTGGCAAAAGGACGAAAAAGAGAGAGAGAGAAAAAAATAAAAAAACGCCACAAAGCTGTTCTCCGCCTCAATGAGTTGCACAAGCATTGTGTGCTTGACTGAACGAGTGCACGTACGGAGGCACGCCGCTCCATGCAGTCAATTATACTTATTTTGCATAATGTGTTTCCGTTCCATGCCGTGGTCGTGGCATAAAGTCACAGGTATGGTAATCATCATCCGCCTGCCAACCAGGAAACCCCTCCACCTCACGAGCTGCGAATAGGTTTTCCGAAACGCATGGGATGATTTTATGAAATGGCACTTTTGCAAGAATGAGTTTCGGTTCTTTTGTGGTCCTGGTCTTGCGGGAGGCAGTAGGTGGTACTGATGGCTGCGGTAGTAATAAAATCCGAAGCCCCAAATTCACGGATTAATGCACTGCAGGACACTAATGAGGTCATTAGGGAATGACGCATTTAATTGCCTTAAAAAAAAAATATTGAGAGCGGTCTTGAAATGAAGTCGAAGAAAGAGGAGAATCCTTGAAGCAAGCTACTTCATCAATTCGGCAGTCCTCACTCAAATATAGTGAGAGGACCAGTGAGAGCGGAGTTAAGTTGGCAAATTGTCGAGACTGTAGATGTTCTCGCAAGTCCCCGCTCGATTCCATGTGAGACAATAAAGCCTGAGGTTCATTCCGTTGGATACCTTTGTGGATGACGCTGTAAAGTAGACGGTTCACATCATTATTTATGGAAGCGATTCATTTTCCTGCCATAGTGCTGGAAGGGGTGAAGCACTAAAGTTTTAGAAAAACATAAATGTAGAGGGCTGATGGTTAAGAGTTATAGCGCTTCATGAGTATATTTCATCGTTTGCTGAGCGGATGGGAGCCAGGAATGATGGGAATATGATGGCTTGATGACGAACGAGATGCTTATGCGAGATATAAACGGCGACGAAAGAGACGGTTAGGATGAGGATGAAACTTGCATCGTTCTTATTTTTTTTTTTTGAGTATAAATAGACTCTGCAGTAGAGAGACGTTAGATTGATGAAGTTCATATTGACATTGATAACGATGGAGATGTTGCTCCGAATGACGCGGGGTTCATATGTTGGTGCAGAGCAGGTTTACGAACATTTTACAAGCGTACTGGTTGCTGGTTTTACGAGCGTGCCATAGGGATACGATGCAGATCGATCCATTTTGATAGGTAATTAAGGGGGTCGTGGTAGCGAGTTAAAGTTATTGGTAATAAAAAGGCGGGGACGGTGCTTATATTCATGAACCAGTCATGAGAGTTTTGTTTTGTGTACGATCATATTTTATAGTTTTCTGGTAGCAGTGAAACGTGCCAACATGCTTTCGACTTTTCTATTGACTTTATCACATTATTGAATTTCCAACTTCTAAATGGAATTTAATGACATTGCATTTATATGGCGACATTTGCCATTGTATTGCAGAAAGTGAGGTTGGTATGAGGCTAGTATTCACGTTTATTTCAATCACTGTTGGCTACTGAGTCATAACTTTCATAGTGCTTAATGCAAATGGCGAATGAGGCGAAATTGGTTTTCTCGGTGGTTATTTCCCAATTGCCATAAAATGCATTTAATACTGAAGTCGTTATTGAAATTAGTATTTGGAATAATTTGCTCATTCAGTCTGCAAGTTACATTGTGTCAACGTCATTGTAAGCATTTTTGCTGAATTTTAAAAATGATGTATCGGAAGACCATATTGTGTTTGTTCCGGAAACACCAAAATGGAAGTGATACCGCTATAGCAATCCTAATTTGTTGTGGAGAGAGTGTTCTCAGCGAGTCCAGAAGTTCGACCAGCACAACGTCAAGAGAAGAACTTCATCCACTTAAGGTGTAACTGGTGAAATGTTTAAGATATGATCTCTGTTGCCGTATAATGTTTAAGTTATATAAGCTATTTTTATTCTTTCATTATTAGCCCAAAGCCGTATCAAATGTCGTACCATTAGTTCTTCTTCTTCTTTTCCTTTTTATCCCGGCGTCGTTATGGTCAGAAGTGTAGGACCATAACCTTCCCACTTAACTGCATTCCTACTGGTCCGCTTGTGGGGTCCGCCGGTTTGACCTCAGAAAGTAGCGGCAGGTTTCCCGGTTTGGGATTACTTCATCGCTGAGGCCAATCAAATGCTGGTGTTTTTGCATTTGTTTGCACCAATTGTTTTACGGCCTGCCTTTTTTTTTTTTTTGTGACACGGGCATGCTCCAGATTTTTTTGTTTGATCTTACTCTTACAACACCGGTGATCTCCAGTCGTGTCAACCCACTGATTTGCATGTACACTTGTGGGGCAGTTTAATGGTGGTATATGTGTCCCTAGGCTCACCTTGGTGTTTTCTAAATTGCCTAGATGTGATTTTTATTTACCTTTGTTTTAGTCGCCTTTTACGACAAGCGAGAGGTATCTCTGCAGGGATATTCTTAACCCGTCCCTGCACGGAGCGTTGTTGTATAGTTGTATAGTTGTAAACTTAATTGTAATAATTGTAATTATAAGTATAATCTATTATTAAGTAACTTAATTTAATGAAATATTGTAACAAAATTATATTCTGCTCGTCCTGGCTTCTGTCTTCTCAAATTTTTGGAGACCAAAAATACTTGATGGGGGAGGTGTTACATTATATAATAGTATAAACGCCTCTTAGGCACCTTCGTCAAAGTCGTATCTCACTTTTATTGTATAGTTAATATTAAGTTTCAGAGAACCACTTTGACGACTTCGTCAAGCTCTCTCTTCTTTAACTTCGTCTCTAAAAAGACGAAGCTTAAGAACTGAGCTCAGCCTCTTGCTTTTTACCTTGCCGGTTTTTCTGCATTTTTCTTTACCAACGAACCACCAGAGCGGACGGAAGCCAAGAAAGCAAAGTAATACGAGTAATTGTAAATACTCGTAGTTTAAATTAAAGTAATAAAATTATAAAAAGAAAATGACGACCAAGGTTCCATTTATTATTATATGTAATAACCAAAACTTCAAGTACTATTAGTCATACCAAAAAAGTTGTATGCTAGTTCAGATATTTGTTAATGCAATAAAATAGAAAATGCATTAAAAATGTTACCATTTTAGTTAAAAAAAAAAATAATTTTAATGTTGCGTTGACGCAACCATAAATAAATAAATGGGTTAAACAAACCTTCATAAATAGCGCAATACTTATGTTGCATAGTAACAGACAATAACAGATAAAAATAATAACAGAAAGCTCGAAAATACTATATACCTACATATAAAGGGTGGGCCATATAGTGGGTTTTTATTTAATCATGTCATATATCATAAGCTGTTTCCCGCTCGAAATCTCGACAGAAGGTCAGTATCATACCTCCGCGGAACGAAATGAGTCGCTTCACATTTGAACAATGTCGGGAAATATTAAAAACTTATCTCCAAAGTGAGTGCTGTGTAGCCCAAACAGTGCGTTTTTTAAAAAGAAGTTTTGCCCGAAATAAAGCACACGACCTGCGACTGCTGTACGCAAGTTTGTGGAAAAAGTTCGTGAGACTAGTGTGCTAGTGAACAACACTCATGGTCTCCGTTGTCATACGGTGCGAACAAATGAGAATGTGGCTGCTGTGGCCGAGAGTATGAGACTCAATTCACCAACATCAATTCGCCATCGACCTCAACGCTTCATAATCGCTTCGCGGGTAAAAAATCATTGTTTCTGATGAGGCGCATTTTCATCTCGGCGGCTCCGAAAACCAGCACGTTATTGTCCAGAAGCCAATGCATCCGCAGAGAGTGACAGTTTAGTGCGGATTGTGGAAATAAGGCCGGGAACAACGTTTCGGTAGGCGTTGCAGGACCATGCTAACCGAATTTTTTTTTAAATGAAATTGAAGACATGGATTTGGACGACCTCTGGTTCATGCACGATGGCGTGCCACGCCACACAGTCCAGTCCACAATCGATCTTTTGCGCACCAAATTCCCAAATCGTGTTATCAGCCGTTTTGGCGATGTCAATTGGTGGCCTCGGAGCTATGATTTGGCCCGCTGCAGCCCGAAACCATCAACAAGGTCTTGGAAAATTGGGGTGACAGAAAGCCAGCCGAGGCCGTCACTTGAATGACGTTGTTTTTCATAATCAATGGGAATGTTTTTTTTTACTAATACAGCTACAATACAGAGAAAAGAATTAGTTTTGTTTATTTTATTACATTTTTAAACAGAAACTTGTATTTGGCTTACCCTCAAATCCTTCCGTTTCTCTTTTTTCATTTTATCCATGTTTGGTCAGATGATTTCAAGGTTTTCCTTCCACAACTTTCCATCGATATGTACTAACTTGACAAAATTCTTTCACAACCAGAGTGGACTTAACTAGGCATCAATTAAGCTACATCGTACTTGCCTGTCATCTCGGTATCTCCTTTGAGATTGAGGGCCGCTAATAATATAATAATTAATCTATTTTCCTATTTTCATCTCCCCGTGATGCCGCCTGGAGATTTCTTTACGAAATTGCGAACAAAAAAGGACGAATGGCAAGTCTCCTGCGCCACAAAACAGGATATGGCCCAGCAAGCCATTACTGTAAAAAGCAATCTCGCCAAAAAAAAAAAACCGAAAAAAGCCTCGGATTTAAAAAAACGGACGGATTCACTATTGACGACCCAAGAATAAAACAAAAATAAAAACGAAAAATGACATTCGGCTTTATACGTGGAACGGTAGGTCCCTCAACAGACTACGTGCAGCCGAACAACTTGCGGAGCACCTAGACTGCTATAAAGCAGATATTACCACAATCCCGAAAGTGCGATAGAATAGACCGGGTAAAAAGCAGATGAAAAACTGCGAAATTTATTACGACGACTGCTACAAGAAGAGAATGCAACGCTTATTCGGATGCCTCATAACAATCCGCATCAAGCCTAAATTCGCCAACATCAGCCTACCTTGCGCCCACGCTAGCACCGAAGACAAGAATGACGTTACAAAGAACGATTCTACGATCTCCCAGAACATATGCCCAATGTCCCAAATACGATATTAAAATCGTGTTAGGAGATTTTAACAAGCACAGCCTACACAACACTACATCCGAAAATGAATTCGTGCTGATATACTTCGCAACGGGGGGAAATCTCCTAGTCGCTAGCATGCGTTTCCCGCATCTCAACATCCACATGGGAACCTGGCGATCTCCGGATCAATCAACCGTTAACCAGATTGACCACATTCCGATTGATGGCAGGCACGCATCCGATATTCTGGATGTACGAACTTTCCCAGGAGCCAACATTGACTCGGACTGCCATCTTGTCTTAGCCAGGTTGCGACTGCGAATATGCCTGGCTCAGATAAATCGAGTAAGGCCTGCGGCATATAACGTTGCAATGCTGCAATCGCACGAGACCGCCAGAGCATATGCCGATCGTGTCTCCCTCAGGCTCTCGGAAAACCCTCCGACACCTGCTCAATCCTTACAAGATCAATGGACCCGCTGTCAACAAGCCTTAGAGAGTGCTGCCCCTGAGATACGCCACCTAAAAGGAACTCATGGTTTGACGACGAGTATAAGAGGGCACATGAGGCCAAACAGCAAGCCTGTCAAGCGGTGCTGCGCAGAAGGACGAGAGCTACTCGTAAGCTGTATGAGCCAGAAGAGGAGGGAGGAGCATAAGCTTCTCAGAAGAAAAAAAAAGAGCATGAGTAGCTCGCGATCGAAGAGATGGAGAGATGCGATCGCAGGAGTGACTTTTGGAGGTTTTATCGACGAATAAAACAAGCTTGCCAAGGGTATAAAACCAGAACGGAAGCCTGCAGGGACAAAAATGGAGACTTAGTAGTAGATTCGCAGTCAGTACTAAGAATTTGGAGAGAATACTTCTGCGGACTGTATTATGGCGATGACGAAATAGATTCCGCTGTCAGACAGGATGACCCAACCACAACGGACGATGATAGCAGAGAATTCCCTCCCCCTGATCTGGGTTAGGAATGCTTTTTCTAAGCTTAAGTCCAATAAAGCTGCTGGAGCAGACGGACTATCTGCCGAGCTCTTTAAAGCAGCTGGAGATGACCTGGTTCGGAGTGTGCACCAGCTCATCTGTAAGATATGGTCAGAAGAATGCGTGCCCGATGAATGGAATCTTAGTATCGTTTGCCCGATCCACAAGAAAGGAGAACCCTTTGTCTGCGCCAATTGCAGAGGTATAAGTCTCCTAAACATCGTTTATAAGATCTTTTTTGCTATTTCGCCTAAAACTGTACGTACACACGTTAATAAACTGATTGGTCCATATCAGTGTGGTTTCAGGCCCGGGAAATCCAACATGGATCAAATATTCACACTACGGCAGATCCTGAAAAAGCCAACGAGTTCCAGATCGACACTTTTTAAGGCCGCATACGATAGCGTGCATAGAGATGAGCTATACAGCGCCATGTCTAGTTTTGATATCCCTGCCAAACTCGTCAAGTTGTGCAGAATGACATTGGAGAATTGTCGCTGCTCCATCAGAGTCGGAAGCGACCTAACCGAGTCCTTTAATGTCAAAAAAGGTTGTAGACAGGGCGACACGCTATCGTGTGACTTTTTCAATACGGTCCTTGAAAGAATCTAGCAAAACTCACTGGTCAACACGAGGGGCATAATTTTTTTCAAGTCCGTACAACTGCTCGTTTATGTCGACGACATTGACATAATTGGTCGCACTCAGCGAGATGTCAATGAGGCATTTACGGGCATTGAGACGGAAGCAGCTAAGATGGGACTGGCGGTAAATGACGAAATATATGCTGTCGTTGAAAAAGGACACGAATCACCGGCGTCTTGGCCAGGGCGCACATATTGGCAGGCATAATTTCGAGGTAGTCAAGGACTTCGGCTACCTTGGCTCTGCAGTGACATGCAGCAGTTATGTCAGTTCCGAAATCATGCGCAGAATAACTCTTGCCAACCACTGTTTCTTTGGGCTCGGGAGGCAATTGAGAAGCAAAGCCCTCTCTCGGAAAACCAAGGTGACAAGACCCTTATCATTCCGATCCTGCTTTATGGCGCAGATCCATGGACCTTATCGAAAGTGGATGAGGAGGCCTTAGGTCATTTTGAGAGAAAAATTCTGCGCTCGATCTTCAGCGACATGAGCGTAGCACGGCGTCTACAGATCCAACCCCTAAGATTGCTAGGCCATGTAGAGCGCATGAACACCACAGCTCCGGCCCGAAAATTCACCCGGAGAGGCGACGCGCTCGAGAACGGCCGAATTTAAGGTGGCGCACGCAAGTGGAAGAAGATCACAACCAATGGGGCGTGCGGCGCTGGAGAGTGCTGGCGAAAGATCGTGCCAGTTGGAGTGACTTTTTGAAGGAGGCCCAAGCTCGCCACGCGCCCGAAGAAGAAGAAAGTTACATTCTGTTCGTAATGGTAAAATCGAAGTTATACATTGAAGTAAAAATATAATCGAAATCAGGATTGCAAATATATTTAATTTAAAACATACTTTCTGTATCACGAATTGGATAGCCCTTTATAAGTAAAACCTGGTTAGACAAATTAAATTGTTCAATGAAAGGAAATGGCTATGCTTTGCAGCAATCAATAATAATTATATCAAATTGAAAGTAATCTTCCTAAGTGCATCGTGCGATTGAATGAGATGAAAAACCATGTGCAAGGTTCCCATCATCAAAGGCAATGCGAATTGCAACACAAACTCGACCAATTTGGGGAATGCATTCGCAATTCGATTCAATCAAACCGCCAACAATGAATCCAAACTGTACATTGCATTTCCATAACCATCCATGTACCGCCATGTCTGAGTAATTTAATCAATAAAACTGTTCCTCGATAATAACAATAGCTATACTAGGATACGTTGTATTATTCTCTTTCCTTTCGGTTTTTTAAGCTCAATCTTTGGTGTGTGTGGAGTTTTTACTGTTTTTTTTAGGTGGTAAAGTACTTATAGCTGAAATTTAGTGGCTATTCGACTTAACTATGATATGTTCATGGCTTGCGAATTAAAAAACTTATGGTAATTAAAAGTTTTTTTTTTTTATTATTTACTCCAAGCTTTTATTTTTTTTGCCTTGCGCCAGGGCTATCAATAGACTTACTGGGGATCCGGATAGACGTTTCTGGATTGAGAAAATTAATTCTAAGGACCACCCACATGATCCAATGGATTTAATAGTTGCCCTTTCCGCTACCCTTTCGAACGACCCGAATGTCCTTAGAAATCGATCGGGAGAAAAGATTTCTTTCAATTTATTTCAATTTCTTTCATTTTCTTTTTATTCCTCTCAATATTCAATGTACATAAAGTTCTATATATATATAAAATGGATATTTTGTGGGGATTCACTATAATCGAACCGAAGGATAATACATTGAGCAATTCAATAAGGAGATTTCAATGAGCTGCCGAGATTCAATGACTCACTATTCCATTTGCAGTGAAAAATACTGGTATTGAGTGATTAAGGGCGAAAGGATTTTTCTGTCTTCCTTTCTATTTCTATGTCACCATTCTTATAGTAACAATTGACTGTGGTAATTTTAGGAAAATCCGATTTAGGACCAACTAATGCAGATTAGTGTGATTCTACTCTGCCAACGAGTCGAGCAGTGTTGTGAAACAATGGATTATGGTAATTTCCATTCGTTCAATCAGGGCGAGGAGTGAGGGGGGTGGCGGCGTTTTTTTGTTTTATTTCGACAACGGAAATTTGACATCCTTAAATTAAATATGGTTTTAATGTCGGGGGAAGGAATTAATTTCCTTGTGCGGATCGTGCGGATTATGCGTGAGATGTCAGAATTCACTGTTGGGGTTAAACATGATGGAAGTGATGTGTACGTCAACGGCTAATCCACTTGGAAGGAATATTTACTGATGGCTATATGTAAACAAGTATAGCCAGCAAAACTTAGGGGATGTTTTTCATCAGTAGTAATCTGTGCGTGGAAATTTGGTCCGAACTCAAAATAATTGAAAAGGATAGACAAACAAACATTGATAAATGCCTTGACAGATACATGTTACAACAATTTAGCTGAGAATTCGTTTCAAAAATAACCGTTAGAGGATATTCACTTTTGTTTTTAATTGAGTTAGTAAATTTATCGTCGACTACCACCCGCAGTACTCCCTATACCTTGCCATGGACTTTATCAGACGTTTTGGACTATAATACCTGAAAGCTCTTTTACAACTTTTCTGAAAAAAAAACAAAGTTCACCATATTACTCAATACCGAGTTAATATACATTTTCCGATGAGCGATATGCCTTGGTATGTTCTTAGACAAGTTAATGCCAACAATAAAGCTATAGCTATAAAGCTTTAGGTTTGGTTAGGTGGCTTCGCTCCGTAAAAGCGGTGGGGATCACTTAGACCAAGAACGGTCCATTGTGTTACCACTGAGTAGGCTTGGTCATCGCTACTCTTAGAACTATTTTGAGTGCTGAATAAAATTCTACATTTTGTAGATCTCCGTTTTGGATACATCTGTTAGTTCATTAAGGAAATATTCTCCCAGATATCGTCTTCTTGGGGCGGCTATGGCAGTCCTTATCTTGCGGCATGTTTTCTTAAAGCGCAATGTCCTGTTTGGACTCCGATTAGGCTGCTTATAATTTGCCTGCGTATTTTTACCAGGCTTTATGTTTTACGTTGACAATACCTGGGCCAGGTTTGTCTCGCATAACTGCATGTTTCAAGGTCACGCTCATCATGTTTCATCTCTCATTTGCCTGTTGCAGTGCATTTTTCGAGATTTTATATTTTTGTGTTTCCAGTGGTTGGGGGATTTTCTCTTTAACAATCGAGAGCTCCAGTTTGGTGCCTATTTCGTGTAGTTCGTCCGCGTCACAATTACCTGGTATATCACTATACCCAGCTACCCAGCACAACGTTACGGCGCATCTGCTCGATATCTTATTTCGAGACGTGCGGCAGTGCCTGACCAATTTTGATCTTATTATTGGTTTGAATAACTTTGCTTGTGCTTTCATTGCAGCTTGGCTATCTGTGTATATGACGATTTCTCTAATATTCATCGATCTCATAGACATTCAGTCTGCGGCATCACGAATTGCCATTAATTCAGCTTGGAATATGCTGCAGTGGTTCGGTAGTCACCATTGCCTATCCTAGACCCGTCTGTGTATATTTCCAGTGCAGTGCCTTTTTGGGGCAATTCATCCCCCTCCCATTGTCGTCGGTTGGAAATTGTTGTTTTATAGAGAATCTTGAAGTCAAGAGTCGGGATTAAGTAGTTCTTGACTACCAGCATGCTCTATTTCGGAGAATTTCCAGTGAACGGATTTCTCAAGTCGCAGCCCCGATTTCTTTGCCTTTTCCTTGTCAAAGAGATCCAAGGGGAGCAGATGAAGCATCGTTCCGAGGGCTGCAGTGGGGGTTGTCCGCAGTGCCCCGGTTATAACGATGAACGCCATCCTTTGAACTCTACCTAGAATTTTGGCATGGTTAGATCTGCACAGTGTCGGCCACCAGAGTAAGCAGCAGTACATTAATATAGCTCTAACAACCGCCAGTGTCCGATATGGGTTTTGATAGCCCATCTGTGCCCAAGGCTTTTTTTTTTTTTTTTTTTTTTTTTTTTATATTGGTGGAGGCTTCTGCTATCTGTTGGAGCACTCAGACACAAACACTGGTCCATTGTACTGCCAGACAGACACCTTAGATGGCGTTAGCCAAGCTTCTTTTTATTCACTTATGTTGTGTGCCATTTGTTTTTTCCACACAAGTGAACGAAACCTTAAGCTTAATGCCGATTCCGGACGGCGAGAGCCGAGAAGCTTTTTCAAGGCAAGTGTACAACGGGGGGTTTTGCCAGTACCCCGCCGAGGAGGGACGCCGCGAAATAACCATTCGATGGCGCTGGTGTTATCGGGATCCGAACTCGCTCACCTTGCGTCAGCGGCCGACACACTACCCACTGCGCCACGGCGCTCCCCAAGGCTTTATTGCAGGTGTATAGTGCAGTTGTTGCCTTCTTGGTGCGTTCTTCTGCATTCAATTTCCAGTTGAGCTTCCTGTAGAGTATCACATCAAGATATTTGGCGTGGTCTGCGTATCTAAGGTAAGTTCCATTGAGTTTTGGTGGAATATTTTGAAGAGTCTTCCATTGTTTTGTGGATAAAACTAGCTCCGTTTTAGAGGTATTTATTCCAAGCCAAGCGGTTCTCTGACCTGTTTCCATCAAGTCCCTGATTGTTGAGAGATGTTTCTAACATGCTAATTGCTAGTACAATATCGTCTGCATACACAATGACTTTGCAAGTTGCGATTTCGAAAGCATGCTTTTTTGTAGGTTTTTGCGAATGTACAGGTCCACCAGTCTCTTTAGTGTCTTAAGAAGAAAAAGGGAAAGACTGATAGATCTGTAGTCTTTGCAGTTGTGTGGGAGGTTTTTCCTACTTTTGGTATAAATGTAGCATTTGCTTCCTCCAGGATAGTACTGGATGAGAATAATACTAAAAGCCATGGTTCGAGAATGCCGTAAGCACGTTGCATCTCAGCCGGGTAGATTCCATCCGGACCTGCAGATTTGTATGGAAGGAAGCTACATTGGAGTCTCCTTTTGCTTACTACTTCCTTTGAAATGAACGGAGGGCTCGGTGTGAATTGTTCAAAATTATAATTACTAGCCTCTGCCTTGTGGAGAAAGTGTGTACTGAGGAAGAGGTCTAGTGCCTCTTCGCTAGTCACCCTTGCGGTGCCATCTAGTTTGTTAATAAGGGCGGGTATAGTGAAAGCCTTTGACAGTATTTTTCTCAGTCTAATGGCCCCATTATTCTCTTATATTTCTGAGCAGGAATTGCGCCAGGATGTCCTTCGTCCCTTTCTTATCTCACTTTTATATGAGACAGTTCTTGTAGCGGTTCTATTTTGTTTTTTTGCTTTGTTGAAAAGTCGTCTGCTTTCCTTTCTAAGGGTACCAAGAGCAGCAGACCACCATGGAGGTTTGGTTCTCTTTGTTGGTCTGCTTCTTGGGCAAGACTTTTGAAGGGATCTATTCATAGCTCCTTTAATTTCAGCCTCATATTTATCCCAGTTGATCCGTTAAGGGTTCCTAAATGATGTTTTAGTCGGGATCTCAAAGTTTAGATGGCAGCGAATGTAACGGTGATATTAGAGGTTTCCAACCGAGATATTGGAGGAAAAAACTTCCTGCTTATTTCTTGCTACGAAGGTTAGCCTATTGCCCTTTTTACAAATAAAAAGGTCTGTTTCAATAATATAAGTAAGTTATAGTTCACCTCTTTTGTTGATGACGCTATTGCCCCAAACGATGTGGTGAGCATTCGCATCACATCCTAGCAGGACCGGTGTTTTTGTCTGTTCTCACCGACCATCCTTCTGATTGTTGTGGATGGTAAGGGCCCGATATCGTCGTAAACCAGGTATTTTGCTGTGATCCATGAGCCTTCTTCACGGGAGACCTCTACTCTGGCAGTAGTGATGGGATTTTGCTAAAATGCAGGTTCTAAGGGTACCTTCGCAGTTAGCGTGTAGTAGTTTGTATTGCCTTGTCCTTAATGCGATTATTGTTAATCCACTCTGTAAGGTGGAGAATAAGGTTGGCGGAAGCAACCTTACTGTGGTGGAAGTTTATCTGGGTTACACGTAGCATTGGAGCTATTGCTTAAGCCAGCTGCCTCTGCCACAGTAGCATCTAGAACCTCTGAATCAGAGGATAGATTATCAGATTTGTGCCGAGTTCTGATGGAGGCTGAGGTGGTGGGAATCATTGCCATTACCTGCCTCTCGTCCTGTTCGTACACCTTTAACCTGATGGTTTCAAGACCATATCGAACTTTGTCCGAACTGTCCTGTACGAGTCCTTCTCAACCTCCGTCTTATTGACCTTCCAGTTGGTAGTCGGAAGATCGAGATTTTGCCTCTGCAACAGAAGCAAAATATCTGGTGGGTTTCTGGGTTCCACGAGTATACGGGCGCGGGCCCTTGGCCTGAGCGGGATCTCGTCCTTGTTCACAACCTCCGGCTTGGCACAAATTATATGCCGCGGTGACAATGGCCCTTAGAGATGGCACTGTCGTCGTCGCAGGCAATAAGTTTGTAATACCAATTGAGCCAGTGAAACCAAGAAGTTTCTTTTGCGGGCTATTTTGCACATGGAGAGAAGGCTGAAGTTGTTCTTACCTTCAAGGCTTTTCCAGTGCTCATGAACGATGTGGGCCTCCTCATAGCTCCGATCTACGATCACTACAGCTAGATGATCGCTCACCACCTCATTGAGAGTGGGCGCCGTAGTGGTACTCCTATGCTTCTTTGAGGTGGTTGGGGTTTCATCGTGAGATCGGGGCCTTCTTGTTGTCCACCCACTTCTTTTGGCTCTGGTAGCGGATGCGGAAGGTCTCTTTCTAGGTCGACTTCTCCGTTCTTCTACTGTTTCTGTCGCCCATTGGTATGTGACTGCGTCCTTCTCACTCTAATTGCCCTTTTTTTCGAGTCGGCTAAGGACTTGAAAAGCAGCACGTCTCTTTCTATAGACCATCATGCTGGCATCATGCCGATGTCGTTGCCTGGGAAGTGATTTTGTTCTCAGTCTTCTGAAAATTTTAGAGAATTTTTTTTTGTTTATTTTCTCTATTTTGGTCTCTATTTTCATCCCATAAGTAAGCCATTGCAAAAAAGGTTCACCATAGCATTGTCGGTTCTACTGCGGTAAGACATGTATAATATGGGCCTTGCCAAAGCACCCAAAGGAGCTGGTTAGGGCCGGTTTAACCCCCAGCCCTCCTTCCCTCGTCACGGTTCTTTCACTCACAAAACCAGAAAGTTAAGTATTTATCTATATTGTTACCTTTTTCTTAATGGTCCACTGTGCATAATCGATGCATGCGAGTAAGACCTTAACTGACACTAACCGATGATTAGTTATTTCCAGCGGGCGCCCACGAGGAGGACTAGAAGAAGAGGATTTTTGCCCGCCCACCGGTGCTAAGTAGGTCATGGACAAAAACTATATCTGCGATCCTGCGTCGTTATTTTAGGGGTTGTAGATTGACTAGTTTAAAGCGATCCTAATAAGGCGGCAAATTGTAGTTATTAGCTCAGAGGCCACGAAGGGCAAAACGAATAACCCTACGTTTGACGGCCTCAATGCGCACAGTATTGTTATCGTTAGACGGGGACCAGACTTTACTAGGGCTTTTTTGATATCAAAGAGTGAACCTTCTTAAGTCGGTTTGGAGGGATCGATAGGGGAGGATATATGTGAAATATAACCAAGAATAGTGAATTTAAGAAGTATAATTTGATGCAATATTTGTCGAAGGTCTTGCTGCAGCCAGTGGTAACAACGTCTACTTCTCAGTCATTCTCAAGTGCACTCAAGGATTGTGAGACAAACTCGATTTGGTTAGTGGCTCTCGATCAACCTTTTACTGGAATCCGTGTTGATTTGGGGAGAAGATAGGCTTGCAGTGAAAAAAATATTGTATCGTAGACGATACTCTTAAACAGTGTGGGAATGCAAGAGTAATTGGGTGATAGTCCGACACATCATTCTTTCGTCCTTTTTTGGGCGTTGGGATAATGTAAACAGAGCTCCTGTGAAATGGAACTTTAAAATGAGGCCGTGAGGGTTTGAAGTGAATAGTTGGTGCATTTTTTCTAAGACGATAGCGGGAAGGTAGTCAAGACTGGACTGGAGGAAACCAGATTCAAAGAGACGTTTCTTAAGAAGATTTCCTTACCAGAGGAATTGTTAGTCGCGCCTTAGTGAGTCTCATCGTCGAACTTAGCCCATTTTAAGCACGGAAAGTTGAAATCGCCACGGACGAGGGTAATACCCTTGGGTCAGCGATATCAAATATGGAATCTATGAAGTCGATTGCAATTTGATAACAAAAAGTAGGTTGTGACCGACAAATGTAAGCAAGGTAGAGCTTCCGTTTCGGAATAGTTATTACAGCGCTTGAAGTAAAGTTGAAATCGGCAGAGTTGGAAGGGTAAGAGATCGTAGCGGGTATCCATCCGACCGCCCGGAATGGCAATATTGTCGTGACCATAAACGCGAAAAAGAGTAAAATCTGATGTCTCTGCTACTGAGGCATTAATTTGTATCAGTTAGGGCAAAAATGTCATCAGGTAGTTTTTGGGAATTGAGGAGATCTGCGTAAGCTTTGGTGCGCAATGCTCTAACATTCTGGCAATAGAATGAGATGATTTTGGCTGTACTGAACGATTGGGGGAGAGATGTGGCGGTACTTAGGTTTATGAATTAAGAACGAGTTATCTTCAGGTGAGGAAGGCGCTTGAACCTAACATTGACAACGAACGAAGAGAGATCTTTAGTTGCGCCATTAAGTAAAATATCTAGGTTCTAGGGAAACCGGATAAATTCTACAATTTGTGAGGGAAATCCTTCTTGTTGAATCGGAACCATGAAGTTACTCGTAGATGTAGATTTGGCTTCAATGCAGATGGAGTCAGCTTTATCGTGAAAGTAGGACGTTTTCTTAGATTCTTCTATCTCTCGCTCTTCAGTGTTATTTTTATCAAAGAGTAAGTTTGACCGCGGGAGGAAGGAGTGGATCGAAAAAAAATGGGTAGGCCCTGGCGGGAGTTTTGAGCGAAGCAGTATAGGTGAAAGGGGTTCGATTGAGAGTATAAGAATACGAGAGTATAAGAGGATCCTGATGGTTGTGTGAGGGAGCTGTATTAGGGCGATGTGTGAGCCGAGTTGCGGGCGCGGGGTTGAAAGATATGCGACTTACAGATTTTTATGGGAGCGTTTGGGGTTAGATACTTAAGCGGTGGAAGGTGGGGAGAGATTGGGGTTAGTGGATGATTTGTACATTTTTCATGGGGGAAGCGGGCTTAACAACCTATCCCCAGTTAGGGTCTAGATTGAGGAGGGTTTGGACTGAAAGGCTGGAGTGAATGATTTATTACGTTTGTCGATATTAGGGTTAGAGCTCTTACTAATAGAAGTGGGCTTTTGACCTGATGTTTGTAGTCCACCGTATTTTGTCCAGCTTAATGCTACCTTGACGCATCGGAATAGTCATCCATAAGTACAAATGTCACTAACTATTCATTTTTACAATATATTGTAGATGTTATTATTATATTTTGAAATGATAGCCTAAGCAAATTCAGACTCAAAATTATTATGTCCATGTCTAAGTTCTGGTCTTCTCGTTAAGCTCTTTCTATTAATTCTAAAATTACCTTACTCGGGTATAACAGAATTTGTTTTTCGTGTCCTTCCTCTTATTGAACGACCGGAGAAATTACGCATTTTACCAAGTTACTTTATAATGTAAAAGTAAGGCCAGATAATCGACAACTCAATTAATCTAATCGGTTCTCGACATTACGGAGAGGATCATTATTAATGGCCTTCCAGTAATTATAAATTCCTGTGCTCTATATAATACATATTTTTATACTTAAATACAAGTATATCCTGGTGAGAATCCAAGTCATCCATAATCTGCCTCTGCAGCTGTCGCTATTTGTAATCATAAACCCATTTTTAACACAAGCTGTCATACTTTCGCAATGCCTCCCGTCAATCTAACGTCGTTCTTAATAAGGACAAGACACGTTGTAATTAAGCGCTATTGAAAACAAGCATTTTTACACTCACCCACGTGCCCTTCGCGACGCAGCAATAGCGACGTTTTAAGAGCTGTCAGAAACATTTTCTTTCCCTCGCTCTTCCGTTTCTCGATGATGGAATGGAGAATGGCGATCTAAAAGCCCATTTGCCGGCAGGAAGGGAATATAATATTTCAAAACGTTGCTGTCATTTATTTTTCAATGCAATTTATTTATACCCTTTTTGCCAGGAGGCGGATAGGGCTTTACTCCGCTTTGTTGTGAAGTGATCAAGCATAGGTTCTTTGTCCTTTCCCTCATCCTTTCCCTTGGTTCTTTTACTCGTTTCTTTTTTCCCTGCGTATCTCAATTGACTAACAGCATACTAATATCTTGACGTTTTTATCTTCGCCCCGTCTCGAAAAGACTGGGGAAAAATACTTTAGGGGTGGTGTGAGAAACACTGCATCCTTGTTACAAGGACAGCAGCGTTGGCGGAGAATGTACTCGTATAACTTTAACATTATGTAGCTTAGAGCAAGGTACTTAAAAACTTATGATATTGTGAAAAGAAACTTCCTTTCTCATTTTTATGTGACGGCAGATATACATATAGCTAAAATTTGCAGACGTTGCATTTTAAAAGTTCATTCAAACGTGTGACGGCGTGCTGCATCTCTTATCGTTTATTTTATAAGTTCCACAGTTTATAGCAAATCATAAGAAATTTAAGACAAGAGCAACTTAATGACGCAAAAATGAAAACAACTCAGTTTGGAGCAAATGCATCGTTGGCGTTAAAAACTAATGTTTACTCATTGCTTTTGAAAACTTTCAACTCATCGTTATCTATTTCCTGGCCATGCCAAGCTGTCATTAAATTTCCTGCTTCGCTTTAAATATAAGAAAAATCAAAACACAAGTCGCAATGAGGTTAAAATTTACAAAATGGTCCTCGCATCTCATCAGTAAAAGCAATTTACTTAGGTTTATAAACGTGTTCAAACCATAGAGTCCATTTTGGGGAGAGAAGGTTTTATCGAATACTGTGTTGGTATAGCAATAGCATAACAAAAATAGATTAACTATAGATTGGTCGACGACTATGATGAACTTTGTTTTTGGAGGGAGACCTAACTGGAGGGGTACGCAGAACAATCTAGCTCTCAAGCAAGACTTACTGAATTTCCAACTTTACTCAAAGAGTTCTTCAGTTCACGTACTATTTTGCAAATAATGACAAGACTGAGCACAGTTCTGAACCCAGCATGGTCGTTGCTGCATACTTTTATCATACAATATAATGCATGGCCAGGATTGTATGTAGTCTTGTAGGAAGACCCCAGCACCAGGCCGTGTCGTTCGCGAAGATACGAAAATGATTTCCCCCGATTCAATACTAGGTCAAGGCAAGTCCTAATCCACAGAAATTTAAAGGTACCAGAAAACCAAGGACTTTATTATTTTTGACTGTACATGTAAAGCGTGATTTTTTTGCTGTTTGGTTTTCTAATGTTCTTTTTTTGCCAGCTCACGAAGATTCATGACATTTGTTAAAATAAAGCTTACTCAGCCAGCATAGCCATTTTATTGTGGATAGACTATTTACAAACAACACTTACATGTTATTGAACTTTATTATCACAATTTGGGCCCTTTAAAAAATGTCTTTTCAACCATTTCAACCATTTTACGGTCGTCATAATCGACCTAATGAGCGAATAATTCAACCAAATTGACCAAATTACGCACCAACCTGACGTTCTTGGACGCCAGGTCACGTACCGGTTTGCGTAGAGAGTGCGTTCAGGGGTAAATATTACTGCTGTATTCATCAGTGTTATTGAAAACCATGATTGTCGCTGTTCCCAGCTATTTGGATTGTGTTACTCAATTACGTCGAAGATTTTAACCAAGGTCAAACAGCGTACAAAATACAGCTCGTGCAAGAACTGAAGCCGAACTACCACCTACCACTACTACCACAGTGTAGAATTTCGGTGAGTGGACCTTAGAAAAACTGGAGGAAGGTCGGCTTTTTTATCAAAAAATTAACTTCAGCATCGAAGCTCAATTCTTAATTCTGCCTGAGTTTTAAGACGGACAGTTGGCAAAGATGCAACATTATCCGCTCAAGCCTGAGGACATTTAGAGTACTGAGTAAAGGATCGACCTTATAACGTCACTTTGTAACCATTCTTTGTATACCCCAGACACGACATATTGATTAAAGACTGCATCAATCGTCATTGTTTTGATCCACAGCGTTTCGTCTACCCATTGCAGGTGCCACAAAAATTGCCACCTCGATATGGAGTAAAGCAATTTATTCCATCTTCCCATACATTTAAGAGGTCAGACTGGCAGATCTGAAACTCTCGGCGAAAGAGTAATATTAAGCACAGAATCTACTCTCATCATACACTAAGTATGTAGCATATGTACAATGAGCGAACAGTAGGCCAGGCTTTTCATCGTTTGCAGAGGAGGGAGCAGCTGCTTTAAACCTTTTTGCAACAATTTTATTAGTTCCTGTCGAGTTAGAGCCATCTACAAATGCGACAGCATGTTGGAAAATTAGTCTAAAGAAGAAGCCTAAAGGTATTTTAACTCAGCTAGGTTACCATTTGGTTCCCATTTTTTAGTTCCCCTTATTTTAAGACTTTAACTAACTTGTGGTGTATGCTTAGCAGGGCTCCTCATAAAAGTGAAAACTTGCGTTACGATTAGTAAATTAGATTCTTATATTTCTTCTCTCTCCATTGATATCTGTTCAGTCCTACTTAAATTTGATTTGAGCGATCTTGTCAGAAGGTTACCCTGTGATTATTCAGGAGTTTGAAGTTACACCAGGGGACCGATTTCCTACAAGTGGTTTAGTGGCAAGATGGGCTAGTTCAAAACTGTTTGTGATGACACGATCCTTAAAAGAATTCTGACTTTCTAATATTTATTGTACCGAATTTTACATTTTGTAAATATTGATGAAATGATTCGAGCACTTAAGCGCGAAATTGATTGAGGTTTCCTGAAATATTGCCTGAAGCCAACGAAAATATAAACCAAAATCTGATACTCCGGACATGAAAAGTGAAGATAAAGTGCCGAAAACAACTAAGAACGGCAAATAAAGAGAATACAAGAAATGCACCGCGAATGTCCAGGCTACTGGCATTCTACCTCAACTACCATCTCATGTTCCCTCTCTATTACACTTATGAAATTCAGAACATGCAGAGTTAATACCCGACAAAGGCAGTGCTAATCCGCTTCGTTTCGGTCAATACAATGTTTTTAGAGTGTCTAACCATAGATTAAGTTTTATTATTCAAGTTACTTTAATAATTTTTATAAGTTTCTGCGAAAAAAAGTGCATGGCTGCTGAAGAGTATTTATTGTGAAGCCAGTTTAGCGAAGACCTTTTTTTTGTTTTTGTTGGAGGCTTTTGTTATCTGTTGGAGCACTCAGACACAAACATTGGTCCACTGTATTGCCAGACAGATACCATAGATGGCGTTACAGCTCATGAGCTCATGAAGAAGCAGAGCCAAGCTTCTTTTTAATCACTCATGTTGTGTGCGATTTTTTTTTTTCACACAAGTGAACGAAACCCAAAGCCGAGAAGCTTTTTCAAGACAACTGTACAAGGGGGGGTTTAGTTAGTACCCCGCCGAGGAGAGAAGCCGGGAAATAAACATTCGATGGCGTTGGTGTTATCGGGATCCGAACTCGGCTCGCTCAAACGAGATCTTGAACAGGAAAACAATTTCTAAGTCAATGGGAAAAGATTTTTTGGAAAACAATATCGTTTCCTATCTCCATCCTATATTCCATCTCGGTCCGCGTTTAAATCTGCTCTGGTTTACAAAATTAAATCTTTCTTAAACCTAAGTATCTGGTGATATGACTGAGGTAAGTTGTGGGTCGTCTCGTCAATCGACACATACATACATACATTGAGTGGTTTCAATTGTTGTGTTGCGTTGATACAATGTTTACGTTATCGCTGTGAGTCGCCATAGCGGAGCGACTCTTGGTATAAGGCTAATCTATCCATCGTACTTTAACTTAGTATGTCAAAAGAGGTTAACAGAAAAAACGAAGACAGAAATTCGTTAATGAAATTTCGTGAGTGAGCTGATTTGGGTAGCACCCTATTTCAGTTGCCGTCTTTCGCAGTTTCTAGAGATATATCTTGGACACGTCATTGGATGTTTACTTCATGGTTAATTGGCCGAATGAAGCTGTTGTCATCACAAAACTCCAAAGTTAGCAATGTCTTGGAAATATTTTCGACCTTAGGAACTTGGCTACATAATCCGTGTAGTAGTGTGGTGTTTTGCAACTTTAGCAATCTTCGAATGTGGGTTGTGGCTTCACTTCGCCGACCAAGAATTACGCACCATATCTTAGGCTCCACTAATGAATAGTTTACTTGTTTCAGGATAGGCAACGATACATAAAATTGTAAAAGAGCCAGGGCCTGTGTAGCCTTCTTCAGGTCACTGCACAATTTATTTCCATTCTAATGCCAGAGAAAATGGAGATAAATGCTAACAGATTAGTACTTATAGTTGTGAATTTAATAAGTGTAAGCTTTATTGTACAAAATTATTATTAGCTAGAAATAAAAAAATTAAGTACCTCGGTGGTCGGTGGGAACTTAGGGTTTCGAACATGCATAATTTAGTTTAAAAACAAAAGAAAAATCGTCTGAAAATGCGTAGCAGTTAATTTTGGTAAAGAATAAAGGCAATCGGGCCAAGTGCAGTTTCCTGAGGCACTCCATATTCTACATTATTTTCATCATTGAATACTTAGCCAATCCGGTGCTTCGTAGTAGCTCCTAGTCAATTAAAGTTAGTCTTTCGTTAACACAGTAAGCAAATTCGCCTACAAGCATAGCACTTATCATAAGCAGTTTTCAATCATTGGTAGAATCAAATATAATCCTTTATAAAATGGGTTTATTATAACAATTTTGTAAAGGTATCTTTGGTTGTGTCTGATTGAGCTTCATAACCTTACACAATATTGAAGCAAAGATGCCGGAATGTTTTTTGATGCTTATTGCTCGTATGCTGTCAATTCCTGCTGATTTGTGCTATAAATGTTTATATCTTTAGCATACATGAAGCTGGAGATGTTGTTAAAAATGACTGTTCGTCCTTGCTCAATATTTTATCAGGTTCAGTAGTTATCCTATCGGATCTCCGGGTGGGAACCACCAAACAGAGAGCATCTATAAAAAAATTCACAAAAATATGAAAATATGACAACTGTACCGACCGGGTACTCTGCAAACAATACTCAACGAAACAACTAAGTTTATATTGAATATCATTATTTGAGCGCCGTGGGGCTGTGGGTAGCCTCAGACGCACGATGAACGAGTTCGGATCCCGATAACTCCAACGCCATTGAAAGTTTATTTCGCGGCTTCTCTGGTACTGGCTTAACCCTCCGAAGTATATTTGCCTTGAAAAAGCGTCTCGGCTCTCGCCACTCGGAATCGGCATTAAACTTTAGGTCCCGTTCACTTGTGTGAAAAACAAATCGCACACATCCTAAGTGAATAAGAGAAAGCTTGACTCCTGAATCCACGTGAGCTGTAACGCCATCTAAGAAGAATATATTGACTATCATAGCAGTACGAAGCACAAAGAAATTCGTTAAGGACTGCTTACTTGCTTAATACTTACTTAATGCTTACTTAATACTTACGTTGTGGCGGTACCGATTACCCACAATTTTGAAACCGAATTCTTTATTAGCAGCAAAACTACGTAATAGAAGTAATATTTTACAACGACCGAATGTCTATAGATGAGATCCGTGGTCCCCGCTTCAACTGGCTTCTGAACGCATATTGTCCTACAAAGATAAAGACGAAGAGGTAAAGAAGGCAAAACAATGGATGAAATATTTGACAATTTCACATTCTTCAACGTGAAAATCGTACCCGGAGAGTTCAATGCGAAAATAGAAAAGAAGCGATATAAAGGGTGTTTTTTATAGAGGCATAGAACTTTGAAATGGAATAGAACAAAGATGATTTTTGTAAATTGACACGAAATTGACTTTATTCGAAAGGTAATTTTCCGACATTATGATTTAAATATAACTTCTGGCAAATGACCCCCCAAGGCTGGTTCGGACTTAGTCTAATCTGGAGGTCCAATTTTCGATGATTTTTTCCAACATTTGTGGCCGTATACCGGCAATAACGCGGCGAATGTTTTCCTCCAAGTGGTTAATCGTTTCGGGTTTATCGGCGTAGACTAGCGACTTCACATATTCCAACAGAAATAGTCAAGCGACGTTAAATCGCACGATCTTAGAGGCCAATTCACGGGTCCGTAACGTAAAATTAGGCGGTTACCAAACGTTTCCTTCAATAAATCAATCGGGGCACGAGCTGTGTGACATGTTGCGCCGTCTTGTTGAAACCACAGCTCCTGCACATCATGGTTGTTCAATTGATGAACCAAAAAGTCAGTAATCATGGCTCTATAGCGGTCACCATTGACTGTAACGTTCTGGCCAACATAGTTTTTAAAAAGTACGGACCAACCCATAAAGCACACCAAACAGTCAGTTTTTGTGGATGTAACGGTGCCTCAACATACACTTGAGGATTATCATCACTCCAAATATGACAGTTTTGTTCATTGACGTATCCATTCAACCAAAAGTGAGCTACATCGCTAAACAAAATTCGCTTATGAAAATTGGGATCAACGCCAGCCGTGGCGGTTATATGCCAGAAATTATATTTAAGTTATAATGTCGGAAAATTATCTTTCGAATAAAGTCAATTTCATGTCAATTTAAAAAAATCATTTTTGTTTTATTCCATTTCAAAGTTCTATACCTCTATAAAAAACACCCTTTACAAGCTAACAATAAGAAAGAAAGTCTTCATGTCTCCTCCAATTCACATTCACTCACAAGACAATATACAAGGCTGTCGGATGGAATAATACACAAACAAATTTATGATTTTTTGATTGTTATAATACACCATACCAACGTACTAAATGACAAAGCATACACGGAGCGCATTACTCGTATGTTTCTGACTATATGCTAATTGTTATCAAAATTACAAGCCAAATTCAAATTCGTAGAAGCAGAACACAGGAATGTTTATAAAAATCCAACGTTGAAATGTTAAAGGACCCTCATATCTAGGGTCCATACCAGGACGAAATAAATAACCGGTTCGCCCTACTAGATGACATAGAAACTAAAGACGAAACAATGCAGGTAGAAGCAGTATGGTCTACATTATAAAAAATATAGAAAAGGAAGCAGCGGACATCGAACTAGGCTATAGTAAAGCTCTTAAAGACAAGCCTCGCATCAACGACGAGTGAAAGCAAAAAGTAAAAGCTTGTGATGTTCTTCAAGCTTCAAGCCCTGGAAAATAGCGACGAGATCACGGGTACAAGATATGCAACTCTACGAAAGATGTCAGCCACCTTCTTTGGTATAACAAACGACAATGTAATAGAAAAATTTGCTAACGTTCAGAAAGAGTATGCGGCTAAAAATACGAGAGCAATGTAAACAGGGCTAAATCTTGTACGAAACGGATACAAGGATTTATACAAGTCGATAACGAGGAGTTCGTTTCGGTCAACGAAAGAGTTGCAAGCCCAATGTAGGAAATATTTCACTAAACTGCTTAATGAACTAGGAAAGCGAGCCACAGTTGAAAACGATGTTATGCACATAGCAGAAATCAAGTTAGAAGCAGTTATAGGAAATAAAAGAAGCAACTTGAGAATAACGAGGCCGCAGTAGTAGAGTTAATATAGTATGCTGGGGATGAATTAACAGAGAAATTACATGAGCACATCACAACTGTATGGAAAAATCATACTCATCATTCCCGTATTTAAAAAGGTGACCAATATTATCAATTACTGAGAGATATCACTGCTATCAAGTTGTTACAAAGTGTTGTCAAATATTTACTTAAAGACATTTGGCATCATACGCTAGCTACCAGTGACAACTTTTAGAAACAAAATTGGAATCTCATGATTTCTTATTAATTTTAAAGAGACATATTACTCTATAAACCGATTGGAAATGTATCCCTTGTATGTCCTTGTAAGAGTGGGAATCCCGAAAAAGTCGGTGAAACCGATACAAGTATTCGTAAGGGGAAGCAAAGTAAGAAACACCTTATCTGAAACATTCGAGATATTTGAAGGATTAACACAAGGAGGCACCTTGTCACTATTATATTGTCAAACTTTAGTTTGGTGCTAGACAACGTATTGAAATCCCTTCAGGAATATGAGAGGGAAATAACCCTCAAAAGTATACCGCCCGCTATAGCTTATGCTGACAATCTGTACCTTCTGGAAGGGAGTAAAGAAACAGTTATGAGAAACGCGAAATGTATAATAATGGCAGAAAAGGATATATGCTTTAAAATAAATGAAGAGAAAACCAAATGTATGGTCACTGACTGAGTCGGATCGTTCCTCGTACCTTACTGTAGTCGAAGCTTTAAGAAAATGGAAGAGTTCAAATATCTAGAAACCGTGTTGACTTCCAAAAGCGACATGAACATTGAAACAAATGAGGGCTGTATATGGGCCAGGCGTGCTGCTTTTCAAAGAAGGACCTATTCTAAACAAATCACTTGAGTTCCGCAATGTCAAGATCCACATTAGATAATAAAACTATAATAACGCCAGTGGCACTGTAAGGCGATAAAACTGGACCTCTAATTTAGAAAGAGGAAAATAGATTCTGGATTTTTGGATATAAGATCTTATGGAGAATCTATGTTGGAAAACAATACGAAGAAACATAGAGAAAACACAATGAATAACTCGAGCAACTTTATTCATGGGTCTTTCGGTGAACGAGGGTAAAACCAAATATATGCTGTCATCCAAAGAGACGCACAACACCGTCGTCTTGACCAGAATGTCACAATTGACAGCTACAAATTTGAAGTCGTCATGGACTTCGTCTACCTTGGCTGAGATCAAACGCAGAATTACTCGTACCAACCGCTGCTTCTTTGGGCTGAAGAGGCAATTGAGAAGTAGAGCCCTCTCTCGAAAAACCAAGGTAGCACCAACCAGTATCATCATCCCAGTTCTCCTTTAGGGCGCAGAGGCATGGACCTTAATGAAAACGAATTGGGGATTCCCTTGGTCATTCGAGAGGAAAATTTGCGTTTAACCTAAGGTCCCGTGGAGGAGAGTGGAGGAAAAGATAAACGGCGAAATGTAAGGGCTGTGCAGTGACATCGGCCTCCGGATCCAACGTCTAAGATAGCTAGGCCATGGAGAGTACCCTGGTACCACCGCAGGCTCCGTTCTCTATGAAACAAAAGAAATAAGCAGTGGACAATCTTCCTTCGTAGTAAATCCCCTAATGACTTTTCTGACTACCTGGGCAGCTATCTGCACTTTACGGCCCCTCACAACTCCTTCTATCATCGCTATTTAACTGAAACGTAAGCCAGTTTTATAAATGATCCTAAGTCCATCTTTAAGTTTGGTAACTGCAAAAGAAAATCTGATGGCTATCCTACCTCACTCTCCCTCCATGATCAAACCTCGAATGACCCCAATATTATCGCCAACTTTTTTAAACAGTCTTTTCCAGACGTCTCCTTTGCTCCAGATCTCACTTACTTCGATTATTTACCGATTTTTTCCCTTGAACCATTCCTTCCTCGCACAGTATATTCTCATGTCATCGAAAACAAATTAAATCTACTTAATGATGAATTCACTCCTGGACCTGACGGTCTCCCTGCCATATTTCTTAAAAAATGCTCCTCAACCCTCTCTCTCCCTCTCTCGAAAATCTTTATTCTATCCGTATCCCTAGTCGAATTCCCCCGCTTACCTCCATTGCCAAACTGTCACATATACCCAAACTCTTCGAGAGTATTTTGTACGAAATTCTAAGTTTTCACTGCATATCCGTAATCTCCCCTAGACAGCACGGTTTTCTCAAATACAGATCTACAACCAATAACCTTGTTGAATTCGTGTCCTTTACCATATCAGCTTTAGGGAACGGCAAAGAAGTCTTATTTCAACCAATTTCGATAAAACGTCCCACAGGCTGATACTCTTCAAATTGTCCTCCCTTGCCTTCGACCACATTTCTTTGAAGTGGATATCTTCCTGGAAATCGCTATTACAATGTTCGTTTTAGATCTGCCTTCTCTAAACCTTTTTTAGCTTCCTCCGGCGTCCCCCAAAGCAGCCACTTAGGTCCACATCTTTTCGTTCTTACCATAAACGATATTGAAATGGACCAAACATTCCCAAGTACTTTAACACAATTTCCTCGTTCCCCTTATTCAATTTGATCTCAATGGTTTTTCCATCTGGTGTTCCAAAACTTGCTTGGAGCTTAATATTTCCAAATGTCAATCAATCACCTTTTCACGTAAACGAATCAAACCTCCTTCTCGTCTCTACTTCTTCAATAATCAACTCATATCCACCGTTCAGGCCATTCGCGATCTTGGCATATTACGTGACCAGGAGCTAAATTTTCGCGCACATATCGATGAAATAATCCTTAAAGCTAATTTTGCACTCGGCTTGATGAAGCGATGGTTTAAAGAATTCTCGAACCCTTACGTTCCCCGATCTCTTTACATAACTTTCGTCCGGCCCCTTCTTGAATACGCCTCTCAAGTGTGGTCTCCATACCAACAAACCCATATTTCTAGAATCGAGAGCATCCAACCCCGGTTCCTACGTTTTGCTCTTCGAGGTCTCCCCTGGTGCAATGCTTTGATTTTGCCACCCTACCAAGACCGTCTTAAACTAATGAACATGAACACGTTGAAGGAAAGAAGATATGTATCTGACATTTTTTTCATCCATCGACTCCTTTCAGGTACCATTGACTGCCTTGAACTTATGCTCCATTTTTAGAATTTATCAGTTATCTCGCCAATGAGTAGTTTAATTACGGTAATGTGTATAATAATATTTGAAGCTTATCCGTTGATTTGCTAAAGAGTTTCAAATAATCATTATTTTGTACGTTGACCAGAGTAGGCCACGGACGTCGACTAATTGATCATTCATTAAACAAAAATTAAAAAATAAAGATATTAAATCACATTTCTGGACGTGTTGAAACAGCTTCACATAAGGTTAATCGTGCAAGTCCAGCGGAAAGTTCGCTGCAATCAAAAATAGCCACAACACATTCATCGAGGCATCAGAGACACTAGAAAAATTGGTTTAAATTAAAATTATGGACTAAATATGCGTCCACTGGCGAATCAACGTTTTGAGTTTGGTTGGGGGAACATCTTTATTTTAGAAAACACATGGATTCCCCTCCGAGCTAGGCTAGGCAGTTTGTGAATATTGGCAATAAGCCTATCTATTGATCCATATCCTGAGATTCATATTGTGAGATTTCTACGCCATTCATTTTACACAGTAACGACCTCGGTTAATAAACTGAATCAAATAAAACATCATAAGTGAATGGAGCCTGTGGCAGAATCCTTCATAACCCCATGAAAAGCTTTTTAAACATTTACACAAAAACAACCCTTCTAGCCTGAATTCTGAAAAGGCTTAAATCACAATTAGTTACGGTGGCCAACCATTGACCATAAATTGCTTCTGCCTTCTCCCTGTTAATGCAAATATTAAAGGCGAAAACCAAACAGATTAGAATATTGAATGAACACATGTCAATGTCGGTTTTTCCTACATCACTGTCAAAACTACTACTGTTTCCAGCCAGCTCCTACCATTCTACGTAAATGCCCGCCTCTTCTTGAAAAGCAATTAAAATTCAATTTCTGCATTCAGCTCTTTATCAAAAAAAAAAAAAAAAACTGAAAGTTTTGAAAACACTCCGACATCTAATTTACCCTCGTCAGGGATGATTTATTCAAATCATGCTTTCTGATGAACCCACAGCACCATGTTTCCAATTTTTCACTTCCACACTTCGAACACTCCCACATGCAGCCCGACCGTATCGACAGTTTTCTTATTAATTATTCAACGTTTTGGTACATGAAGGGAAGTCCATATATTAATCAGGATATTGCTGACTTCTTTGTGTGAACGAGTCAATTAGAACGCCCTGGACGAAAGGGTGAAGTGGGTCCTGCCCCATGTCATAAACGACCAGTGCCGCTTTAAAGCTAAGGTCTCATCTGAAGGTCGACCCGAAATTAAGCCAAACAGATCCGTGTCAGTTAATTTCAATAGTCGGACGGACCGGAACTCGCTCTCCCACAGACATTGCTCGCCCACTCGGTGGCTGGGAAAACAAATGATGAAAGGAGACGACGGACGAGGGTATTCCTATTCGTGGGCAGAGGAAGAGTCATTAGCATAAATTACACTTGACCTGCATTCGTCGGTAGTGTTTCACGGTATGCCACACACTAGATGTCGGTAGGAGCATCACAATAGTACAGCCAAGGATGCTGGAATGGATCCGTTGCCTATTTTGTCTGGGTCTTGCCATTCTAATTAGTAAGAGTCGGGCAGCACGAGTGCTGGTTGTTGGCAGTTGCCACGTACATATCACTAGTGCGCATGAAAAGTCTGTAGGAAATTTCATAAATTTATTCAAGGACATTCCATGGATTTCACTTTTCCTCATTGACATTCCTCTGTTCGTTTTCGCCGTAAACTAATTTCCGCGAGCATGCAGTTGAGTTAATTTCGTGCGCTTAACACCCTTCGCGTGTAGGGTTATGTGCACATCCCTTCATTAGTTGTTGGTGGAGGTGAAAGGCATGCTGCGATGAAGGTACATCAATCACGACTATATATGCTCTCTTTGTTATAGTAAATCCTTACAAGACGTGGAAAGGAGTGTTTCGAAGGATAATTTGCCAATTGCATTGAGTTCTGCTCGCATCGACTAATCGGCCGCAAATTGCTTATTGCTCAGCAGACGTTATAATACCATCGTCTTCAATCGAGTTATTGCCTACTTTTTTCCTTCCCTTATCCTTTTCCATTGTCCGGAGAAATGAAGCAGTAATTTTTCCGTTTTCGGACTTTTCAGGTTTTGTTAAATTCATAGCCCTATTTCGTACAACTAATTACGTTGTCCTAAGAACCGCAGCAAATCTTAGCCATAAAATCAGTCGAAAGGATCGCTCGGATGGCAAACTTAAGTGTGAGTGGAGGGTCGGATAGAAATTGAAAGAAAAAAAAATCTGGGTTCATTAAAAGTATAATTTGTTGCGATTCTCTTTCGTCCACTTGGTTCTGAAGCAAAAGATTTACGCAACATTTAAGACTGAGGGTCCTTTCGCGATTTGGAATTGAGATAAAGTAGTAGATTGTATCTAGGACGATTTCACTAATTTTTAGGGGTGCAATTAATTTGATGGGAAATTAAAAACACGCTAAGGGGACATTCCATTTGAATGAGGAGACGATGACAGATGTGAACGTGGCTGTTAAGCCAGGATATAGCCGTTGTCTTCCACATGGACCAAAGAAAACAGAAACGGCTTGTCTTCATGGACGTAGTGCATCAGATAATTACTACAATATAGTGTTGTTAGCCCTACCAAGCGCCGAAAAACAGTCAAGGTGAGATAAAGCTAGGTTAAAAGACAATTTGACCATTTGACAAATTGAAGTCTCCGTAGGGGCACTTTATAGGATGAGTACCTTAACAAAGAAAATAACGTAAAATAAGCCTCATTCCTATAGTATTAGGAGAGAGTGAGTGGCGGCGTTAGAGGACATTTCTAGGACAGGGTGAGCTGTAGGTCAAAAAGCGCGAACTTCGCCTCGCGCAGCATTCTGGACATTGGCCCATGGTAGCCGTAGCACGTTCGATGGGTGTTGATGCGGGAGAGGGGCATGGACCGAAGGTTTCAGGGACAGGTGTCAATGGGAATCATTAGGACCAGTGTGGCGCAGTAAATATTACCGGAGAGTTGGTCATTAACAAAAATTATGTTTGCGACCTTGCGTCGTTATTCCAGGGGTTGTATGGAGATGGAGAGTAGGCGCAAAGAAAAACGATACTGTAATAACACTGGAACTCTGCTAACTGGGGACATATTGTACGCACTATCTGGCGGGGTGCCACAAGGATCGGTACTAAGTCCCACCTTGTGGAACATTATGTACGATAGGTTTCGCTAATGATATTGCAATTGTAGTGGCAGCGAAACACCTGGAAGAAATTGAGAGAATCGGGAATGAATGTATCCGCAAAATGAGATGATGGATGTCGGCAGTGGGGTTAGTGCTCGTCGAACATAAAACAGAAGCAGTACTGGTAAACAACCGCAAGAAATGAGAAACGATCGCCATCAGGGTAGGCGTTCAAAATATAAAAACAAAACCGGTGATCAGATACCTGGTGTGATGATTGACGCTAGGCTCACTTACAAGGAAAACCTTGAAATAACATGCGATAAAGCTGCTCAGGTGTGTGCTGCCTTATTTAGAATAATGATTAATATTGGAGGACCCAAATAACTAAGGAGGCTAGTTTTGTCAAGAGTGGCGCAGTCAATAATAATGTATGAGGGGCACCAATATGGGCAAAAACAGTGAAAATGAAGTTCCACTCAAGAAGAGTTAATTCCGTCAACCGGCTATACGCGCTGAGAGTGCGCTTCGCTTTTCGGATGGTATCGGATGATGCTATATATGTTATCTTGGCTATCGAGCTACAAAAAACCTACGACGCTAAAATCCAGGAACCGCTTGTTAAGTCAAAATTATTAAGCTGGAAGAAAGACAGCGAATCATGGCAGGAGAGATGGAATTAGTCAACACAAGGAAGATGGACACATCGACCTATATCGGAAATACAAAAATGGATAAGCCGATACCACTGAGAAATGGATTTTTATCTTACCCAGTTCATTACCGGACACCCTACTTCCGATCTCATCTAAATAGGTTTGAGCTTGATAAATCACCTATTTGTCCAAACTGTGGAGAGGTCAGAGAAGACACAGAACATGTATCTTTTTCAGTGAACTTCGTCGGCTGGAGAGTCAAGGAGAGCAACCAAACCCAAACGACAGCTTCCTCGGAACAAGAAACACGGGAAGAAGAGTATACAGTGCTAACTAGCCCCGTGAAGTAATACCTAACGGCAATTCCACGGGGAGAGTGGTTGAAGCCTGTATGGTGTCTTTGGCAGATTTCACATCCGTTGGCGCAACCAAAAAAAAAAAACTAATAATAAAAAGGGGTCATGTGGCGTAGCACCGTCTTGCTGAAATAGGTTTCTGTCGTTGTACCCAAGGAACAGTTGCAGTTGCGGCAACAGAAATTCGGCAATACACTTCAGCAGTGACTATCTCTTGCTGGTTAATAAAAATAAAGGCCAATTATCCCTCGGGCAGAAATAGGACATCATACCGTCGTTTTGGGGCAATATAAATGTTGGCGTTGTCTAGGGTTTTTTAGGTACCAGTAATGCAAGTTCTGTTTATTTACGTACCCGTCGATATGAAAATATGCTTCATCACCAAACAATATGTTGCCAAGCGTTCGTGCTGTTCGAAAACGTTCGAGCATTGTTCTTGCGAAGGTTTCTCCCAAAGGATAGTCGCTTTCCTTTACACCTTGCTCGATTTGGACTTTTTAGAGGTGGAACATTAATTAATTTTTTCAAAATAACGTGCACAGTTGATTTTTTCATTCCCGTAGAAGCCGCACTCTTTCTTATTCATTTACGCCGATTTCGTATAATTTCGTGTCGAATTTGAGCGACATGTTCCGGCGTCGCTGCTGGTGTCTATGGAGTTTTGTTCACCGTTGTCCCTTCTTGTCTAAAACTTTGCATCCACGACCAGATAAGTTGCGTGCTCGGACCAACACTCAGTCTGCGTGAAGAGAGTACAACAATTGCGACGCGCACGAACCTACGATTCACCTGCGTATGCGCAGTGCGCTTCCGATCAATGCTCATCGCGATTAATAAATCCGCAAAAAAATGCGCATCGAACGATGCCTTCCCCCCTTACCGTACCCCGCTGGTTTACAAACATTCGATATTTAAAGTTAAAATTTTTCCGCTGGACACCCTTTAATTTGATTAATTTTAAGTGACCCTTTTAAGGCGGTAATTTATAGGTATCAGAACAGGGAAAGCCACAAAAAGCAAAGCAAATAAACCTACGTTGGACGCCCTCAATGCGCGTAGGGTGGGTCCCTTAAGAGGTGGACTAGACTTGACTAACGTATTCAAAAAGGGGCCAACCGAGAACTCTTTGGACCAACGTGTTACAAAGCCGGGGGCGGAATAGGCTCTTTTGATAATGTTATCGACGTCAAGGACATCATTAATGGTTAGGATAAATATCAATGGGCCAAGGTAGCTGCCTTATGGGATTCCGGAGGTGGCATTAATTCGATCAAAAATGGAACATCCAAAAATAATGTTGTACCGACGGTATTCGAGGCTGAAGGGCAGTGAATTTTTGAAGTATAGTTTGATGCGAGATCTTGTTGAAGGGCTTGCTTAAGTTTGTGGCAACAACGTCTACCTCTTTGCTATCCCCAAGTGAACCCAAGGATAGTGAGACAAACTCAATTAGGTTAGCGGTTAGGTCTTTTAAGAACCAACCCATGTAGATTTGGAGAGAAGATATGCTTACAATAAAAAAAAATATTTTATCGTAGACGATACTCTCAAAGCGTTTATGAATGCAGGAGGCTTTAGTAATAGGGCGATAGTTAGACATTCTTTTGTCCTATTATTGTGGATTGGTAAAATGCAAGCATTTTTTCTTAAGCTAAGGAAAAAGTCCCTTTGAAATGGAACTTAGGCCGTACGAGGTAAAATAAGATGGTTGTCGCAAACTATGGCGATGGCAGTCTGGACCGGACGAGAAGTCGTCCCTTAAATAAGGTATTTTCTCGACGACTAAGTCAGGAGATATATCTACTGACCCTAAAAACATCTGAGGGCATTCTTTCATGTAAAGAAAGTAGTCGTGATCGGTTTGACGGGCATATTCGGTGAGCTGGCTGAAGAAATAGGCAAAAGGTTGGAAACGGTTTTTTGTATCATTAGAGGAAGTATTGAGAAAATGAAAAGGGCAGAGATAGTTATCAGCTTTTATTTTTGCATTTATAAAGTGCTAGAAACTCGGTGAAAAGAGACGACTGCATTCGATTCAGGTATCAGCAGTAGAAAGGTCTGAAGGTAATAAGCGAGTTCGGAAGGTAGGCCTGCCGCCGTTTGTTTCTTTTGTTGCGTCGGAAGCGTAGTTGGTGTACCAAGATGGTTGATGAGCAGTACGTATTTTCGGAGTGGAGAATGGTTGTCAAGTGAAAGTAATCCTGATAAGGGTCAAGAAGATCAGGTGAAGTTGCGATTTATGAGTTGGAGGAGACCAGAGTTGGAGAAATGATCTGTGAAAAGGATTTCCTTACCAGACGAGGTGCCATCTGCGAATTTATTTCATGCAGAAAATCGGCGAAATCATTAAAAATATAATTTTTATATCCAGGTTTACTTCATTCTGAAGTAAGGCGTACAATTACTAGTGTAGGATATATCTGCACAGCTTCAGCTTTATCAGGAGTAAACAGCGCTCTTGAACAATTGTTAATCAATCACGACATTATTCATTAAAATATCCGTCTTTAGCCTTTCTCTGTTTATGAACATACATATTGCCTCCAGCTTAACCAGAATCAGTACACCCCTTTGATCAACACTGGTAAGCCTTGTATTAGGTCAACTAGGATCTTGTTATGGCTCTACTCGATTGGTTACCAGCTGAAGCTCAGTCCAGGTATAATTAACGTTGGTACCAGATGTGTATTTATTTGGGTTGTACAGGGCAGTTGTTAAGATATCTAGAAGTTGGCCAAGGTTATTGTACTCAGACCGGTTATTATGTCTAGACAGAAAACCTGCCCTGCTACACCAGTTTGGAAAGAAACAGTAAAGAAAAAGTGAAAGATCGTGGCCTAGAAATTTCCTCACACGAATAACCAACCGAAATTCTGGACGCTATTTCTGACATGACGTGCACAATTATCTGAATGTCCACATGCATCTCGGTTTCACAAATATAGCTTCTGGCAACAAATTCCACTTTTATGATTCCAGGGTGTCCAGCATGGAGTGTTTTGAGCGTGTATTTTTGAGTGAACTCTGGAATTATAAGACGTGAACCGATAAGCGAGCAGCTCTTATTTACCCTGATTTCGTTATGAACTTGGTCCTTAACACCTCATGAGAAACTTGCTTGAGCACATTGCCCCCGGCTGTCATGTTTGCGATGTAGCTTGACTGCAGTATGATTGCGTTGATTTCTTCGATTATATTAATCAGTCTTTAAGTCTTTATGAGTTTTCGACGAAATGACTGAAAATCTGCTCAGAGCATCTGAGTTGTAGTTTCACATTCACGGTCTAAGTTGATTTTTCTATCGAGGAAATCATTAAATTTTAGGTTGAACAATTCAATCAGTGCCTTGGAGGGAAATTGCAGGAAACAAAAATATAAGAATCTTTTTTATCGCATGTTTAGTTTTAAGAAATTCATATTGGTAAAATGGTCCTTTTTGGCTAGAAAATCACAACCCGACATTGTTCCTGAGCCTGAGACTTGAAGGTGAACAACATGTTTGTCTAAGCATCATATGGCATTATAACGAAACTGGTAGCCCATAAAGGGCTCAACATTTTTGAGATCATTCAGTACAGTAATCCGTTCATTAAACGTTTACACCAAAATGTTGTGGATGAAGATGTTGATTCACTATTTCTTTTTGGATTTTGGAGTTTTTTTTTTCTCTTTTTTTGTTTCAAACGGAATTGAGACCTATCATTCACCCATCACAGAATAATGTTCACCCTTTATTTCTGAGAAATATTCTGACTGAATGAGCATTTCCCTGCTCTATATGAAAACACTGTTCCCTGTATTATCTACTTTACATCTACATTTTCTTAGAAATTGCACAGAGCACCCTGACTCACCGATTCTGCTGCTACGAATGCTACCCTCATATGCTATCCGATGCGTTTTAAATGCTCATCCTAGTCACATCGCTTCACCATCAGAAAGGTGTCAGACCGATCAAATATCTTACTATATGTTTTTGGAAGCTATCCTCAGTCGTTTTATATGACCAGGATTTAATATGTTGTGGGTACAATGGTGACTTGTCGCGTTCTCTAAACCATTATCTTTCCAATTTAGAGATTTTTCTTCTGTAGAAAACAATATCTTATAATTGAATGCTAACTTTCGCCCATGGCGTGAACGGTAGTACGTTTCTAGCTTGAATGAAAGAGTGAATCATATGCAAACCCTACTAGTGAACCTCTTTGCCTGTTAACAGGTTTAAATTGGGAGAACTTTTGTCGCGCAAAACTGCTAAATATTCTCTATACGAAAAACAAAAAAAAAATATTTTTTCTGTCGGAACTGAGCACTGATGAGCATTGATGTTAAAAAACAGTAGACAACCTTAACGATTTTTTTCTTTCCTGAAAATAGTTTGTGCTTTACGCCAAGTAGTCAATTGTCTTTCAGACTTGATCTTGACTCTGAAGTCGTCTCTGGAATACAAGTTGTAGATACCATTCGCTCTATAAAATCCAGTACTATAGGTGAGGATGGTGTACGTAACAGCTTTGTGAAGATAGTATTACCCCATATCTTAAACCCTTCAAGCATATTAATAATTTCTACATTACGTGCTCTATTTTCCTCGATAGTTGGAAGCTGGCTAAAATCATTCCATTTCTAAAAAAAAAAACAACAACCATCTATGGCAACCGACTTTCGCCAATAAGTATTTTGGTTTGTTTGTCAAAGGTCTTGGAAAAAATTCTAGCAAATTCGTAAGGTACGATGTCTCAAGTTAAGATTAGAGACAAGTGAATGAAGACGTTCGACACAAACCATCTGCACTCCGTCCAGGTTGTGTGACAAACATAAAGGATCGATATTGGAACTAATACTTGTCTGTATTTTATTCAGCGACCTACCTAAAGAGTTTTTCAATAAAGGCGGTTAGATTTTGAAATAGAATAAAACAAGCTGTGTGTGAATTATAAACAAACGCCCACGTTTGCCACTATGTGTAGAATATGACATCATTCAAATGTACGCCTCGGCTTCTTACAGCAGCATGGATCCGAGTGGCCCAATTTTCAATAGCTCTTCCGCATATGGTAGATGCAGTACTCGAGCGATGGCCGTTGACCACTCGATTGTGGTTTATTCGCATAGGCCTGCAACTTCAGAAAGCCTTACAAGAAAAAGTCAAATTGCATGACGTTAGTGGTCAATTCACTTCTAGGTTCATATGGTTAAATTTGGCCATAAGAAATTGGTTGTCATCGTTCTGTAGTGCTCGCTATTGACGGTGACTGTCTCATTAACTTCGTTTTCGAAAAAGTACGGACAATGATGCCGCCGGCCCTAAATCCACACCAACTTCACCAAGCGGCAACTTTTCCAGATGCATTGTCACCTGGTGAACCTCGCGTGGGTTGGTGTCGTCCCATGTATGGGAATTTTGCTTGTTAACACAGCCATTCATCCAAAAATGCGCCTCATCGCTAAAAATGATTTTTTCGGCCAAAGTTGGGGCCCTCTTCCAAACACTCCGAAGCCCGGCCAGCGAACAAGCGACATCATTATGGTCATTAACTTTGATCTGGATCCTGTACGGGTGTAGGCGCAAGTTCTTTTTTTTTTCGTTTTTAAATATGGGCTGGCATAGGGGCTCTGCCTATTGTGCCTGGTAGCCAATTAGATGAGGAGTTTCTCTACGTCCATAATTAAGTTGGGGGTGACTCTCGTAGGAGCTCAGCTGATCCCTTGAGGAGTCACGATTTCTCTGAGGAGAATACGCTTCCCGAGGTGGCAGATAACAGCACAGTCACATAGTGCTCTGAAGTTTCCTCGTCCTCAACACAGAATCGTTTTCACACGATAGGTTAATTTTGTTAAGATGATATCTCGGACTACAGTGTCAGAAAGATAGCTGATCAGTCTTCAGATATTGACTCTATTATATTTGAGGATATTGATAGAGTGTTTGCTCAGGGGCCTTATAAATCTTTTCGATTGTCGTCGATGACTATCGACCAGAGACAAGACGAAAGGACTCCACGTTGTGGATACTCTTTAGCTGCCGATACTGTCACAGAGACCTCTCCGGATGTAGCTGATATAACACGGATCTCAAGCCTCGTTCTAACCCAATGGCGAGTGGGGTGGTCAGGTTCTGATGTACACGACGATGATGACCACGAGGATGTTCTCTATCGACATTGCGTTCCTTTGACGTATGAATGTTGGTTGATTGATTACTGAACCGGTCTTCTCGAACTTGGCCACCATGCGTTGAAGAGTCGACTATGAAGGGCTACCTCGTTTAGCGTCAACATTAATTTGATAATAAAGTTTTATCATTTTGATGGGTTTTTTAATCATGTAACTGGACATAATGGTTAGGCATCGGTAACTAAATAATAAACAACAGATCAGACAGATGTCACCAAAACAACCTGGTCGCCGCATGCCGCTATATTCTACCCACGCCAAATGAATAACCTTTTCTTTACGTAGACGGTGCTTGAACACATTTGTCACGATCGATAGGACTCATTGAAGATCTGTATGCCAGAATACATGAAGACCTGTCGGCCATACAGTTGATCACTATGTAATAGACTCGGTTTGAATCCTAACGAATCCCAATTAGTTATTACATCTTAAAAGCACTATAAAATTGATAAATTGCCGCCCAAATTTTTAAACTGCTCTTATCCTGCCGTCATTCAACTCCGCAAACTTCGATCGTCGTCAAGCTTTACTCCAGTTTATACTTAGCTTAAATCAATAAAAACATTATTTGTGCCTATCATATATTATTCGTTTGTTGTCTGCTGCAAGCACGACTTCCGCTCACAGCCCAAGTTGCTAGTTGCTTTTATCGTAATAGTAATGTATGTATGGGTATGGCATACCATATATCGATCTGAAACATTTCACACTATCATAGCTGGTTCTTGGTTGTACGTTTCAGCAGTTTAGACTGTGATTGATTGTTTGACACAATTTGACTCAATTCATGTACATTTGGAAAAAAGATAGTCGGTCGACATTTTGGTCAACATAAAACTCTCCATTCCCTGTAACTACCTCACCAGGACCAGCTCCATCTTCGAAAAAGTACAGAACACTAATCCTCACCATGCAGTGACATTTAGGGATGCATATTGTTATATAATAATATGAACGGCACCTTAATCTTTCGTCAAGGCCGTCGTTAATATTTATCTTTCAATACTAATAGCACAGCCTTGACGAATTCGTCAAGCTCTCTTTTACACCGTCTTTAGCAAGACGGAACTGAATACGAAGCTTGGGTTCTCGGCCTCTTTCATCTGCCGACCACCACTGAGGACAGAAGCCGAGAAGAAGTACAAAATCGATTCACGTATGTAAACCATTGTGTAAAACAATAAATTTAATAAAGTTGTAGTAAGTCAAACGAAGTCTAGTTTCATATCATTGGCGCAGTCGATAAACGAACATAAACAAAAAAAAATCCGTAAAGTCGCGATTGCATTCTAATCAATTTATTAAGAAAAAAAAATACACAAATCAATGTGCGAACATACATTATAATAGACACTAAAGAAAAAGGAAGTGTACAAAATCTATAAACCTAAAAACTAATTTGCATACAGTGATATTGGTGGTGCATAAATTTACTTTCTCCAAAAAGTCAATCTCGGAGCGGCAGCAGAGCACGAGGGAGCATAACCTATTTTTGACGGGCTAAGAAACACGTGGGAACACCGACATCATTTGGACAGACTCCAGAACACGTGGGAGCAACATCTGCATACAAAATTAAAGAAGAAAAAAGAAAACCTCAATCAGTACTTGTGCTAATTTTATTTCTTTATTAAGACGTATTTGAATTACTTTTTGTTTTTTTTCTCACAATGGATGTGGTGACGCCAGCAGAACGCTTTAGACTAGTGTTAGACCCTATCAATAAGATCCAGGAATTCGACGGGAACGTCTCATTCACTTTAGATTTTTTAGATAGGGTTGATGCGTTGGTTGCTTCTTTTGTTGGTTTTGATGATTTCTCGCAAAAAATCCTAACAGGATACATTAAAGATAAAATTACAGGCAGGGCTCGAGGTGAGTTACAAAAACATGGTAGACTGGAAAGGTGGCCGGAAATTAAGGATGTACTGAAAAAAAGTTTTGGCGAGCAACTTTCTGTTAATATACTTTTGGATAAATTAAGGACAGTTAGGTTAGAAACGACAGTAGAAAACTTTTATAATACTATTAATAAGCTACTTGCTAGAATAAATAATGCCTATTTAATAAATCACGATAACAATGACGAACAAATGATCTTGTCTAATAATAGAATTGCCTTGCAAACATTTAAAAACAATCTCCCAGAACCAACAAAAACTATTATTTACAGCAGAAACCCCCAAACCCTTAATGAAGCCTATTCAATTATCTGCGAAGTCATCCACCAGTTAATGGGAATAAATGGGAAAGAGATAAGGACAAATAACATAAGCAATTACATAGGTCATAGACAAACTAACAATCGTTTTACAAATAATCCCAGTTTCAAAGGCATTAACAATTTTACACCAAACAGACAAACTAATACACAAAACAACTACATGCAAAGACAAATACATTACAAAAACGCACCAATTTATAAACCAGACACAGACCCAATGCATCATAACAATAATAGACAGAACGTACAAATCAATACAGACAACAATCCATTTGGGCGATATCAACATTTTGGACCAACGCGAAGTGGACATTCTCGACAGAACAATTCTAATCAAAGTAGACATTCTCGATTTTCAAATATGCAAACGAATGCTGAACCTATATAGTCGTTAAGAGCAACACCAGATTATTACGCTTTATAATCGATTGTGGGGCAGAGTTAAGCATCATAAATAAAAATATTTGTGATCCCAAATGGGAAGTCTTCTCAAAAAAACATACCCTTAGGGTTCTAGATCATAGCATTACCACATATACCAAGTATAAGATCCCCCTATTTGATGAATTCAAAAAACCAATCTTCGTTGAGTTTTTAGAATACCAGGTCCACAATTTTTTCGATGGATTGATTGGCAATAATATTCTCATGCAGTTGGGAACTATAATTAATTACAAAACTAGGTCCCTTATAACAAGTATCCCATTATATTTTAATCGAACTGAGGAAAATTACTCGGCAATTGCATTTAACAATATTCAGGAGCGACTAGGTATATTACAAGATAATTTCAATGAAAAATCAGAGCAGAACATTTTTGCAACACATTTAAGTAACGCTGACAGAGCTAAACTTGAATCGCTACTTGGCTCCTATAGATCTATCTTCTACGAAGAAGGTGATAATTTGACCTTCACGAGCGAGATAAAGCATCGCATACAGACGAAAACCAAAACTCCAATTTATTCCAAATTATATAGGTATCCTGAGATACATTCTGAAGAAGTCGATAGGCAAATCGAAGAAATGTTGCGGCAAAAGATAATTGTTCCCAGTTGTAGTCCTTACAATTCGCCTATATGGGTAGTGCCCAAAAAAGACGGCAAAGATGGCCAAAAACAATGGCGAATTGTAATAGACTATCGTAAATTAAATGACCAAACAGTTGAGGATAGATTCCCAATGCCTAACATCGAAGACTTGCTAGATAAATTGGGGAAATGTAATTATTTCTCAACTATCGACTTAGTAAAAGGTTTTCACCAGATAGAAATTGATCCTGTGGACAGGGCAAAGACTGCTTTTTCGACCAAAAATGGTCATTTTGAATTTTTAAGGATGCCGTTTGGACTGAAAAATGCTCCAGCGACGTTCCAAAGATTGATGAATTCAGTTTTAAAAGAATTTATTAATAAAACATGTGTTGTATATCTAGATGATATATTGGTTTTCTCTACCAGCTTCGAAGAGCACTTACTTTCCTTGAGAAAGATTTTCCAAAAACTTAAAGAGTGCAACTTAAAAATACAAGTTAAAAAATGTAGTTTCGCTGAAATAACGACAAATTACCTAGGTCATAAAATAACTAAGAATGGGATTCAACCCGACGAAAACAAAGTAAAATCAATAACTTCTATGAAATTGCCCACCGATAAAAAAGGGATCAAACGATTTCTGGGTATAACCGAATATTATCGTAAATTTATTAAAGACTACGCTAAAGTAGCCTTTCCTTTAATAAAATACTTAAAGAAATCAGAACAGATTATCAAAACAATAGCAAGTGCAGGGATGATTGCATTTGAAAGCGGGTAGTATTCAGCAGCTCATGATTGATATTTATAGCAATATGATTTTGTTTGTTCTGCTCTCGTAACTAGCTTAAATCCCACCTTTAGTAAGTAAATCAAAATACCAATAAAAAAAGCAACTAATGACATTCTTATAATTAAGGAAATCTAAATTGTTATCATTATAAGATGAGAAAATAAATTTAAACGTTGAATTCCGAATATAAGTTAGAAATGAAATCAAGATTACATTTTTGTTACCTTCTGTATAAATAAGAATGAAAGATTATAGCTCGGATTACAAGAAATTATAGTGATAAAAACTGATTATGATATAAGAGTAACATGGGAATGGAAGTTTGTATTCTTGAAGCATAAACTAAAATAAGAGTATTTGTATTACCTATAGTTGTGTAAGAATATTGTATAAGCACACCAATGGATATTTCTTTTTTTGTTTCATTTTTATTTAATTTAATTTTTTTCCTTATATTATAAATTGTATCGTTAATTTAGTATCTAGTATAAATATTCTAATGAAGTTTCGATTTCTTTTCAATTTAAGGAAGCTTAGTTTAATCGATGTTATTGTGCTGCTCCTCGACTCTGATTCCTCAAATGTTTGGGGACCAAAAATACTTGGTGGGGGAGGTGTTGTATAATAATATGAACGGCACCTTAATCTTTCGTCAAGGCCGTCGTTAATATTTATCTTTCAATACTAATAGCACAGCCTTGACGAATTCGTCAAGCTCTCTTTTACACCGTCTTTAGCAAGACGGAACTGAATACGAAGCTTGGGTTCTCGGCCTCTTTCATCTGCCGACCACCACTGAGGACAGAAGCCGAGAAGAAGTACAAAATCGATTCACGTATGTAAACCATTGTGTAAAACAATAAATTTAATAAAGTTGTAGTAAGTCAAACGAAGTCTAGTTTCATATCATTATATGCATCTCATGTCGGTATACGGGTCGCCAAACAACTATGTTGTTTATTTACGTCCACATCCATCCAAAAGTAGGATTCACCGAAAAAGAGCAAATTTGATGGCAAATTGTCTCGATGATCCAAAATCCATTTCACGAATGGTTAGGTCTCAGTACTTTAGTTGTTGTGTAAGCCGAATTTTTAAGGCGATTAAAATAAGATCACACTTAAAACTTCGTCATAAAATGCTTCGTCGTCGAGAAACGTTGTCTGGTTTCGAACACACTTTACTAGAAGTGATATCCTAGCGTCGGATTTTTATGTTTGAAAAGGAGACTCGTTCTTTTTCTAGGCTGTTTTGTATGACACATAACATTTCTTTATAACATGCTTCTCAAATTTTAGAGATCAAAAAGGTGGCTATGTTGTATCGAGGTAATCAATCCGGTCTTTCGGTATTGTCAACTATCTTTTTATTTTGACTTATATTTAAGGAGCTTATCTGTAGTGTAATTGAAATTTTTTTTTTCTATTTCAGTTGGTCTCTGGAAACGCAAACCAGCGCAATTGGCGCGGAATCCTCATAGCCTTGCTCGTCATCATCATCGTCCTCGCGCTAATTGTCACATCAGTGGTAAGTGCAAAAACCCCGGACCGCGCCCCAACTGGTATGTATGACTGTATTTGTGTGCATAACATAAATATCCTTCATTTGCAATATCAAAAACAAAAGAAATTAAAAAATCAATTAACCAAAAAAAAAAAAAATTGCATCCGCATTAAGCATCCATTGAACTGATTGTCCCACGACATTGTGTCTTTTTGTGTTTTCCGTATTTTTCGTGTCTCTCTCTCTCCGTTCGTTCGTGTGTACCACACATTCATATTCTGTGTAGAAAACAACATATAAAATTTCTGCATTTATCAAAGGTCTTACTGACACCACCCGATGAGGGGCCGCGCGTCAAGGGACAACGCATCAAGCTCCAAGATATCGTCGATGGTGTGTTTCTGCCCAAACGAGCCAATGGCACATGGATAAATGGTGAGTTGAGGCCTTCATGCCGCATTCGCTTTTCAATAAATTTCATTTCGTTTTATTTTTCTTTTTTCATTTGTATCGTTCTTGTTCTCGTTCTAGCGGAAGAGTTTATTTACCAGGACCAATGGGGCAGAATAAGTCTTCTGAATGTTGGAAATTTATCGGATCGGGTCCTAATGTCAAATGTTACATTCGTAAGTAGTATCTTTAGTGCTTTTTGTGTTTCCCCTATGCTCCTCCTTCATATGTATACTATGGATGGGTTTTCTATCTATGGGCTTGGCAAACTACAGTGCGAAACGATGTACTATGCGAAGTGATGTGTAAATCATAACTCTTGTACGAGTAGTATCTGGAAGATGTGACACAGACGGGAGCTTCGGGTTCGGTTGCAGAACAAGTGGTGCTACTTGTTGGATCGATGGCAACTGTAATCGGCCTTTTGTTCAGCCTGTGTTCCCCACGGGCTTATGAATATTTATTGCATGTTTATTCGATTGGTTATACGCAGGCAGGGAAGGGGCGCGACGCGTTGAAGTTCTCTTGAAATTTGTTTCTCATCGGGTACCGCTTTCGTTTTATAAGTTCGATTATGCTCGAAAGATAAACGGATCGTTCGATTTATTCAACGACCGTGGATCAAACTCGGCGTTGCAGATACATGGAGTTGAAGATTGTTTTCATATTTTCGGGTCATGAATAATGAAAGCTGATGCGCGTTAAGTTGCGAAACAAAAAGTAAAGCGTGTAACGTGCTTTTGTTTCTGTTTCTTTTTTGGTATGTTTTTTTTTTTTGCATTAAAGCTAGTGAATTTCAGTGACTTTAATTCAGTCGGAAGTCGGAAGGAAGAAGGATTTTTATTATCCAAGGAGAGTTCATTAGACAGAAAGCTGTTAGGAAAGTTTGTTGCTTCGGAGCCATGTGTTTAGTTCTCGTCCCTTGACGTCGAAACACGTTCATAATAAGTGATAATAACAATCGGATATTGTGTTTATGGCAAACAGGTGGTATTCATAATCATATAATCCTTGGCAGAGTATTCCTTTTTATGTATTTTCCCCGAGATACTTTTATGTTTTTCCCGTAGTTCGTTAAGGGTATGTAGGGCTGTGAACCTAGTAATCCAGACAGGGTAAAAATGGAACACTATTTTGGAATTAATCAAACAATTAGAAAATGATTCTCAAAGTGAACAACTTGATACAATTCAGCAAATAAATCACATAGTTTTATGCGTATTCAAAGCTGTATCATAACACTTGTCATCAAGTACTCCGCATTTGGAGTCATGTTAAAAATCTGCAAGATGTCGGTAGAATCCTGCTTGACGTAGAAGAGCCCTTGGACACTGTTAGCTTCTTGGTCTCGTCCATAAAATGGTGAAGGTCATATCCATAAAGTTGTGTATTCAATCCTTACTTAAAGGTCTACATTAATGGCGCCAATTATCTCCAATGAGGCCTCACCATCTGATCACCAACATATACGAGTAAGATTAATTATTACTGGTGAGGCTGGAGAAGCTGACCATAAATATCAGCCCAAAAGATCCAACTGGTCTTACTTCCAGGCTCAACTTGCCGCCAAGAAGACTCGCTTCTCAAATCCGTCAAATCGACGGATAACATTGAAGAAGCGGCTTTTAAATTAAATGAAGCACTCATCTCATCCTTCAGAAACAGCGAAACAACACCGACTCCTGCGGTTCATTGTCCGACCACCTGGTGGGACTGAGCATGAGTGGTGCAACCAACGGAGGCGACACCGACGATGACGCGGCACGGAAAACCGCTAAGGTTGAACGAGCTCCAGAATTGGGACTTACTGTAGATTACACTGTTAAGTGCCAAAAAGAAGGAGAAAGAGGCGTTCCCGAAAATCGTGCAAAAAGGCTGGCACAGCCGAAGACACGAACATTGAAGGCGAACCTCTGGGGAAAGCAGCTAAGAGGATTAGATTGGCGGAGGTATCCCCTACCGAAATCCATCCGACCCTCTCATCTGCAGCCCCCGTACTTCTTGGCGGCGCGCAGCGCAGAAAGCGTCGGCAGTTAGTACAGGCTACTGCAGGAGGCACAAGCATGCCAGCACTTTCGGCATGCGCCTCAAATACTCCTCCTCTTATTGGTGACGGTCAAATCCCCAATAAGAGCGTGCCAGGTTCCAAAACTGACGGAGCTGGAGCTGTTCAGGGTCCTGTTATGGCCGGCGCCACTGCCGAAAAAAGCGATGATGCTGACAGACAGACTCTAATCGCAGAAGGTGGAGTGGTCTCGGATCCCAACAAACCTCAAGCTGGCAGAGCAGGAGCTCGAACCGAATAAGGTAGGTTAGGTTAGGTTAGAGAAGGGGAGTGTGATGGTTAAACATCACTTCCACTCGGAGGCCAAGAGGCCCATTGTGATTCCCTTCGTTTGTGTGGGTACACATAAAGTTAACCTGTCCTATCACGTGGTGGCTGAAACCATCCCGTGCTCTTGATGAATCTTAGAAGATCCGATATATCTGCATCAGCCACGTCCGCAATCTCTATAAAGAATCTTTGGCCTAGCGACACTAGGCGTCGATTCTGGAGAGCTGGACAGTGGCAAAGCAGATGTTGGATCGTCTCAGTTTCTTCCTCATCGCCGCAGCTCCGGCAGAGATCGCTGGATCCCGAGTCCCATTTCCGGAACATTGCTCCAATGGGACAGTGTCCTTTGATCAATCCGACGAGCATACGGATCGAGTTACGGTCCAGCGCCAGGAGCTTCTTTGTTTTTCCGATATTGAGCTCTGGCCACGATGATCTTGTCGTGTAGCTGTCGTTTCTTGTAAGCCAAGACGAGTTGGCCTCTTTGATGATAGTGTCGTTTATGATCCGGTATAATGCGCTGATCGGTGGTTGCAATGACGTGTCCGCTTCGTTGATGTCCATTTCAGACCCTTGCCTGGTCAATTCGTCTGCTCTTTCGTTCTCTGCGATTGAGCTGTGGCCCGGGACCCACAGAGTTTAACTTTGTGGTGTCTGATGGACTTCAGTGAGTCGCGACATTTCTTGACAGCCTTTGATCTCGTTATTCTATGGATTCTAGTCTAGACTTCAGTGCAGCCTGGCTGTCTACGAAGATAGTGATATCAGATGATGGGATATCGGCTACATGTAGGTGTTTGGCTGCTTTCTCTATTGCCAGGATTTCTGCTTGAAAAACGCTGCACAGATCAGGAAGCCTGAATGATTCCTGTTTGTGGAGGGTATCAGAGTAGAACCCGGCCCCAGTGCCTGTGTCCATTTTCGATCCGTCGGTGAAGAGAGTGATCTCGTGGTCGTTGATTACGGCGTTTGATAGCTACTCTTCTCTGTCGGGGAAAAGGATAGGTATACTGAGAGAGAAGTCATTTTGGGGGAAAATATAGTAGGTCGTAGCTGCGAGGCTACTAAAACCATATTTCCTTCCCAGGTCGTCTATTATTCTGAGTATGGCCGCATGTCCATAGTTGGCTTGCTTCCACAGAGAGGACTCTTTTAGTCTGAGAGCCCTTTTGCAGCGCAGCCTTTTATGAATAAATCCAGGGGGAGGAGATGAAGTATCATGTCCAACCCTGCTTGCGGCGTGCTTCTCATGGCTCCCATTGTACAAACAGCGGCTGACTTTTGTACTTTGTTGAGCATGTTCATATAGCTTTTTGTGCTGCTAGCAGTCCACCAGACTAGGGCCCAATAAGTTAAAATGGGTCTGATGATTGCTGTGTACATCCAATGAATGATGTACGGTTGCAAGCCCCATCTTTTTCCGAAGGTCTTTTTGCATGCATAAAAAGCGTTCAATCCTTTTTTCATCCTTTCCTCCAGGTTCCTTTTCCAGGAGAGTTTTGAGTCAAGAATGATGCCTAGATATTTGGCTTCCACTTTGAGTTTGAGTGGAGTGCCCTCTAACTTTGGGGGAGCAAATATCGGAATTTCCCTTTTCCTGGTGAACAAGACCAGCTCGGTTTTCTGGGCTCAGACCGTTCTGTCTTGCCCACAGGAGAGATCTCTCAGCGCAGATTCCATTAGTTCACTGATAGTTGGTAGAAATGTACCTTTTATCAAAATAACCAGGCCATTCGCGTACGCTATGATCTTTGTGTCTTTCTCCATAAAGAATTTGTGGATTTTGTTAACTGTAAGAAGCCACAGTAGGGGGGTGAGAACTCCTCCCTGTGGTGTGCCTCTAGTTGTCACAACCGAAAAAGGTAAGAGCGCTCGCAAACGGAAGACGGCCGCCGGGGACAACCTTACTGGGGAGAGAGAACGTGATGTCTCCTCGTCTGACGTCGCGACGGGTAATCGGAGTCCGAAGGTAGATGCGGCGATCAACAAAGATCAAAGCAAAAATTTGAAGATGGAGAGGACCAAAGACTGCTCATCGGAGGCGGGCACTACACACAACAAAACCCTTTCCTCTGGAAAGGAAATGCATGTGACCGTAAAGAGTCCGTAAGAGTTTTTTATTCAGGCTGAGAGGTCTGCTCTGATGAATGGTACCTTCGTGGTGAGCTGTTCCTCACAGCAGACATCTGCCTGGATAGGGAGCATGGTGCCGAAAATCCTTCCCCTGGGAACTACTACCTATCAGTTAGTTAGTCTCCAAAATCAATGCCATCTGCTGGATTCCAGGACAACTTTCAAACAAGCTGAAAATGCTGACGCGATTACGTGCGCAGAACCCGGGACTCGACACGATGGCCTGGACTGTCTATTCCTACAAAGAGAAAAAGAGCTCTCTGAAAAAAGAGGGTTTCACTCTGGTTGTGGGATTGCTCAACGGCTCTGTCGAGACCCTGAAATCCGCGTACGACTCACGTCCCTACTTCGGCCTTGGTAGAATTTTATTCCACTTTGATGACAAGTAGTCGAAGGATGGAACGTGTTCCGCAGTCAAAATCTATGATTTTTACTCAGATTAACCTACAGCATTGCAAGGCTGCTACCGCTCTTCTCAGTAGCAGAATTGCATGCAGTAGTACAAATCATCACATTGTATCCATTCAGGAACCATGGGTGTGGAATAAACGCCTGTGTTGTCTTGTTGGTATATGTGATGCTACGATCCTTTATGATGAGCGATCCGAAAGGCCCAGGGTCTGCCTCATCATATCGAACACGCTATCGGCAACCTAACTTGGTCAATTGGTGGCTGCGAAAGTTAGCTACAAAGCGCAAGGAGAAATTGAACACTTCGTCGTGGCGTCTGCTTACTTCCCCTACGACTCGGTACTGCCCCCGCCACCTAAGGCGGTTTCTGAACTCGTAGAGTACTGTGAAGCCAGAAGGATTGGACTCATCATCTGTTGCGATGCTAACGCTCAAAATACTGTTTGGGGCAGCAGCAAATGCAACCGGATAGGAGACCATCTTTTAAACTTCATTCTTTCGTCTTACCTCATCATCAACAATGTTGGCTCTCAACCAACCTTTGTGATGGCAAGACGACAAGAAGTGATTGACCTAACCCTGTCTAATAGGCATGTGAAGGCCATCACTAACTGGAGAGTCTTACCAGATGTTACGCTGTCAGACCATAGATACATCGAATTCCAATTGAAGTGTGGGATCTCCCCCTCGCAGCCCAAGCGGAATCCGAGAAAGACGGACTGGGTGTGATTCAGGGAGGAACTTGAGAAATCCACTCAAGCCCTGCCTAAACTCAAAACAAATCAATTGGTGGAGGATGCCGTTCATAACCTGAGCAGCGCCATCACAAACTGTTTCGAACTCGCATGTCCTGTCAAAAAACCTCAGAGCAGGAAGCCGGTTTCCTGGTGGAACGCTGAGCTCCAATGTCTTCGCAGGGTCTCCTGAATAGATCGCTTAAATCGAACTCAGAAGATGACTGGAATAAATATTGATCGAAGCAGAGGAATATAAGAAGCTTATTCGTAAATCGAAGAATGATTCCTATAAGTCCTTCTGCGAAGAGATCAAATCCCTGTGCGCGACCAGCAAGTTGGTTAACGTTCTCAAACGAGGAAAATCGACAAAGCTGGATGTACTTAGAAAGTATAATGGTTCCTTCACCGAGCATAAACCAGAAACTCTTAGTTTACTGCAGCAGACCCATTTTCCGGGAAATCAGACTGTCATCGGCTCGTTGCACACTCCCTCCCTCCCCCACACTGCGACTGAAACGATGAAAAGAACTCGGCGTAGCTGGTATGTTGCGTCACCCGTGGCAGCTACTGTGGCCAGGGGGTCCTCCACGATTCACATGAAAAGCAACTACTAGTGACTTATCTAGAAGCTCCTGGTTTGTTGCTCCTTTTTCTATTTACAGAGATATGTTCAGAAAATAAAGGGAATTTTATACTATTTTCACTACCTTGAAATGACGTGGGAACTTTATGCCACCACACCAACAAATAATGAACAATTAATGAAAACAATTAAAACTAAAATCAACAGGTTACTGTGTTAGCATATCGATTCACTCCTGCCATGAACTTTTCATGTACGAGTATACTTTGGGTATGAAACAATTAGCTGAGTAAATTGAAACGTGGCTTAAAGGACATGCCGTCGAAACTAAGACACAATCAAAAAGACATAATGGGCCATCAATACTATAAAAGCTTGAGAAGTAGTGGTCGAATATGATTCACTATTTGACCAAAGATCGAACGATTCATAAAATTTATAACCTACAAGCAATCCGAAAAGGAGGCCGATTAATATTTTAAATGTTGAGTTATGCAAGCCAGTGATATGAGGTACTGACGTCATACATATCACCGGCAACCCCTATCTTTGAAGTAGATTGTGGTTGTTATCGAAAAGGATTGCGCTATCGAACCTTCATCAATGATATTTTTATGAATGTGTGATTTTTTTTCTTGAAACCAATCTGATAAATGAGGGCAGGAGCATTGGATTGCCAGTGTGAGCTATAGAGGTTGTGGGCCTCATTTACCACAAATGGTTCTTCGTTATTTATGGCAATATTTATTCCATCGACCGAGGCAAAACCATATTTTATTTAAAAAAAAAAGGAAGATTTGTAGATAAATCAAAGTGAACACTCCCATTGGAAAGCTCCGCATATTCGATATTAGGAGAGGGTCCGTATTTTATGTGAGGACACGAGGAATTCAATCTTTTTTTTTTTTTTTGCTGAAAGAAAGCAGGGTGGAGAGGCCATAAATCCTACGTAAGAAAAGACCATGAAATAATTAATATCGTAATTTCAAATCAAATGAATTATTTAAAATGTATGGAACTACTCTTTTACTTCTCGACATGTTCTCTATAAATAATAAACATGCGTTCTAGGAATTTGATTCGGAGAATTTTGAACACCTAGCATTGGATGATTCATTCGTTCTCCTAACTTGGACGGAAGACGGAAACTTTATCAATTTATCAATTTGCTCGGTGTTAGGTGTTAACTTATAAGTGTAGTATGAGAAAAAACTGCCGCGAAGTATTAAATTTTTGCTTCTTGAAAAATGATTCTCTTCCCGATTTTGTACAAAATTACCTTGTGTAAGATTTAAAACGAAGGAAGCTCAAGAAAGTTTGTATAACGAAGATCGAGCATGTGTTGCAAATTGCACCGCGGCTGTAAAGTTGGTGTGTTGTCTTCTGATGCCACTGAAACAGAATCGCATTACACAACAGCCAAGTTAAAACCCCTTGTAGTATGTATGTATGTATGGACGAAGTTAATCACCCACTCTGGTCCTCTACTGTTTATAATGTCAGTAGTCTTATGTTATGAGGTCTTTCAAAAATCGTGCTTGAATGTAAAAGCAGTAAATGTTTCTAATTTTGTATGTAATAGATAACATAATTTAAATGTACATCATAAGCACGTCCACAGGCTTCCGTACGAACATCAAAATGTAAACAAAGAACAACAGTCGATTTTATGTACTTTATTGAGACTGCTTTGTCTAGCGTCGTCGACGGTTGGTACACTATCTGTCCTGATACAGTCTCCGTCGCAGGCTTTTATACCCGTTGCGTGTGTATCACAGCATCTCGGCCATCCTATCATCGATCTCGCCCTCGTGATCAGAGACCTGCTTGTCGATGACGTCGCGTCGTTGGCAAGACCCTCTTCGGGAAGCTCGCATCAGCGCTTCATTCCGTCTGTCGCCATGATGGTGTTCAGCTTTCGTTGGTTTCGCCGCATCTGAGGGATATCTTCAACCACATACCGGTCGTTTGGTAGGATCTTCGTGATGATGCATGGGCCGCGGTACTGTGGTTCAAACTTCCTCGACTCACCTGTGGCCGCGGGCTCGTTTTCGATCAAAACGAGATCCCCTATCTGGTATTGCGCCCGGAGTCAAACCTTACCTTCTGGCGAGCTTGGGCCTGCTTTTCGTCAAGGCCTCACCTCGCCGCCGTAGCATTTCATTGGCTTCCACCTGTGTCTACTCTCCTAACTCCAGCAACAGATTGTCACCCGAAATGCTCCTCGGCGTGTAAGCAAATAACAGTTCGTGTGGGGTTGCCTTCGTCGTGCAGTTCCGGGATGTGTTCAGGCCCCACTGGACCGCTCGTAGATGGTGTGCCCAGTCTTCTCCCCGAGTACTCCGAAGAGTGCATGCATTTTAGCGACAAGAAGATCGTTTGGTTGCACCTCACAACCTGACCATTCGCCTTTGGCGTCCTAACAGCTAGCTTGATGTGCTGCACCCCGTTCTTCTTGCAGAACTGCTCGAACATTCCTGATGTGAAGGTGGTTCCTCGGTCAGATACGATCCTTCGGGGCAACCCAAAATATTTCGCCACTTCGTTCAGCACGCTAAGAACTCCTCTGCTCTTGGCGGTTTTTACGGCTCGCAGATGGTGTATTTCGTAAATTTGTCTACCAAAACCAGCACGAACCTGGTTCCACCCTTCCCCTTTGTGAACGGTCCAAGGTGGTCCAGGTGCACGGTGTCAAAGGGGAATGGGACACGTTCCGTACTGCGCAGTTCCCCTTCAAGTCTACCACCTTTTCTTTTTGCGTACGCGCACTCAACGCATGACTTGATGTAGCCCCTGGTGAAGTCTCTCATTTTCGGGAACCAAAAGGTTTTTCTCATCCTCTTCAGCGACTTTTCGTCAGCGAGGTACTCCACATCGTCGTGGCACAGCTTCAGGATCCTCCACCGAATCGCTTTGGGAACTATTCATCTCTCCGCCTCGTATACTTTGCGGAAGAGACGACATAGTCCTTTTGCAGCTATTTTTTTTCCGGTGACATCTCTGCTGCCTTCAGTGTGGAGATCATGTCACGTAGCCTCTGAGGCCTGCCCCTGTATGGTCGCCACCCAATCCTCGTCTGTTATGTAGATGTTTAGTATTAGGGCGGAGGCTTCCTTCACCCGTCGCTCATCTTCCACTGGCTGCCGACTTAGGGCACCTCGTGGTCCTCGTATGCATATTCCGGATCGAATAGTTCCAGTATGGAGGAATGAATAAGGGCCATCTTCAGCCTCTGGAATACTTTTTCCTGTCGCGGGGTCCTATCGAACGGCTGGTCTGTTTTGATGAGGTCTGTCAGCGACGTTGCCCAGTGCGCGTAGTTCTAGACAAACTTTCGGAAAAACCCTGTAAGTCCCAAGAACTGTCGGACCACAAGAATATCTTTGGGAGCCGAGAATGCCGCTATGGCGGCCGTCTTTCGTTCGCTAGGTTATAGCCCCTCCTTGCTTACTCGGTACCTTAGGAATTCGAGTTTGGAGAAACTCACATTTACTTACATTTAGGGTTAGCCCTGATTCTCTTAGGACCACGAGGAATCTCTGGAGCTTCTGCAAACCCTCTTCGATGGATTTGCTGCCGATGGCTATATCATCCAGGTACACCGCGATGTCACGCTTCCTCAGGCGTGACTTGATGATGTTCATGCATCCTGCAGCTCCGCTGGGGCATTGACCCAGCATTCCCGGACCCGGCATTCGATTGAACTCGTAAATACCATCATCAGTAGCGAACGCAGTCAGCTTCTTACTGCGCTCCTCCACGCAGATTTGGTAATATCCTGAGGCTAGGTTCAAAGTAATGAAAAACTCGTTTCCGGCCAAGCATTCGACCAACTCTTCCACCACTCCCCGCTTCAACATGCTGGACACCATCTCCTTCACTATCTCCCTCTTAACGAACGGTATCTTGTACGGGTGGACACAGACTGGTGTTGACGTCGTCAACTCGACGGATGGCATCCTTCTACTACCAGCAGCGCTCTAGGTGTATTCACCATGCAGTCTGTGATTGAGATTTGCGGGTTTTTACTACCTTAACCAATAACTTTCATCCAATCAGCATCGGATATGGCTGGCTCTCATCGGGTAAGATTGGAACCTCACACCAGGAAGTAAGTCGGTCCTCCGCGATTAACCTCCTAGTCCAACAAGTTCCGACTCTGAATCCGCTCATGCACCTCTAGTCCTTGACGTATTTTATGCCTCAGTCTTCCGCAATCGAGCAACAAAATGTCACACATTCGCTTCCTAGGTCGATGAAAACCTTGACTTGGAGCCCATTCACTGTGGCGTTCTTGACATACTTATACACTGTGGTAGAGTGTCGTACCCCGCCCTCAGTTCGAATATTTGACGATGGACAGTGTCTCCTGTAGTGTCCCAATTGATGACAACCGAAGCACCTTACTCCACTACCTCTACTGCCGCCACTGGCTGCTCGTTCAGCCCCCCTACTTCCGAACTTAATATTGTAAGTAATGGCTATGGAACGCCTCCACCTACATTTACAAAAGAGCGAATGGACAAAAAAAATCCATTCGACATCATCACAGCAATTATAATTGCTTAGATAATTATCTAAGGATAAAATAATATTAAATGCGGCACAATTCAATTAATTATTCAGTGTTAGAGATCCATTACTATGCAGCAATGATGAACGTCAAATATCAAAGCCTAGAATTTAATTAAAAGCAGAAAGTAATGTACATACATATGTATATCGGAAACACCATAGATCGCTAAAAAATAACTAAACTTGAAGAGGTATATAAAAAGAAGGAAGTTCTTAACGCTGTGATTCCACGGAAAATTTACGAATCAAAAGTAATGGCGTTGGACAATGGCAATTTACCATTAGGTCGGGCATTTCATTGCTGCCAATTTCGTTTGTCAAGTATAATAATAAATATTTAAATGCTTTCCTGTTGATTCATATTTTCTGTCAGACCTGTTCTACGTTCTTTCTTAATTTAATTTTCTGTGAATTTGAAATAAGCAAAATGCTTCCCGATAAATTCAAACCAATACCTACCAATGAGTGAAATAGCCAATTATGTCGCTACAACATTTTCATTTTAAGCAATCAAATTAGGCAATCGCCCCCGATTTGAGCAATGAACATGCTGGTTAAGGAAATTTGTTAAACATCCGACGTAAGAAGAAGATGTTAAAAACTATTATTGCCGCAAATTCCGAGGGAATTCGGAATTGCCTGAAAGGCCATATTGTTTATTGGGAAAAAATATCTCCTTCAACGTGGCAACGGCGACGAATGGGCACTCACGGTCTTCATTAGCACTAGCGGATGCTGCAGCTATGTTTTTCCCTATATGTGGCTTGATGCCCAATAATGTGAAATAAGTGCGAAATTTAGTCAGTTTGACCTGAACTGTAAGTCCATTTTCACGAAGCACTAATTACGGTAATAAAATTCAATATTTTTAATGATGAAATGGTGATGACAACTGACCATCTTTGACTTTGACACATGGCACGAATCGTGCCTGAGCTTTCAAATATAGAACACGGAAAAACCAAATAGCAAAAAAATCACCCTTTACCATCAGCGATTTTTCAAATTAAAAGTTGTTACATATTCTGATCTTTTGAGGCCTCTAGGTTCAAATCTGACATTTTCAGAAGGATACCCTGTGTATGTAGCGTAGGACTAGGGAAAAAAATTATATCGGGAGCGCAACTAAGTTCTCTCTGTTTTTTGATGAAAATGCAACTTTATTGTGAAAAACGGTTACAAATGAATCATTCAAAATATTGCCCATCGGTAGCGATAACTTTTTCCCATCTTTCTGGCAGAGCCCGCATACGTCAGCCAGACTATGTGCCATCGAACGGAGCAAGGGATAATCGGACGGCGCAATATCTGGGGAATATGGCGGACGGGGTAGGACTTCCCATTTGAGCGTTTCTAAGTAGGTTTTAACGGGTTTGGCAACGTGAGGCCGAGCGTTGTCATGCTGTAGAATTACTTTTTCGTGCCTCTGCTCGTATTGTGGCCGCTTTTCGCGTTGTGCTCGGCTCAATCGCATCAATTGACAGCTCATAATAAATAACACCGCCCTGATCCCACCAAATACACAGCATAACCTTAGCAGCGTGAGTTTTCGGTCGAGCCGACTACGTAGAAGCATGAACGGATTGTCCTCATGATTTTTTTCTCTTTGGTTTGCTGTAATGGCTCCATTTTTCAACACCCGTAACTATACGATGAAAAAACCCCTTCCTCTTTTGCCGCTGGAGCAGTTGTTCACAGGTGAAAAAACGACACTCAACGTCTCTCGCCTTCAAATCATAAGGAACCCAAATTCCTTGCTTTTGAATCATTCCCAACGCATGCAATCGCTTGGAAATAGCTTGGCGAGTAACTCCTAATACTGAAGCAAGCTCTTTTTGATCCTCATCGAGCAATGCCTTCAATTTAGCGTCTTCGAAGGTTTTTGGCCTTCCTTCACACGAACGGTCGTCAACATCGAAATCACCGTTTTTGAAGCGACGGAACCAATCACGATACGTTGTTTCACTAAGAGCAGCATCTCCGTAAACTTTTTGGAGTTTTCAATACGCTTCAGCCGCCGTTTTCTTCAAATAAAAGAAGAAAAGTAACACCTCCCGCAAATGCCGATTATTTGGCACAGGATCAGACGTTTTCACACAACCAAAAGCGAAATCTCTAATTTTTGCACACCTAATACGAGTATATCGACTCGGACGCATAATGAGTCTTTGTTGCTTAATGAAGAGCTGATTAGGTTTTTTATAAAATTTTGACAAGGAAAAATGCAAATTTGGTATGTCGGGCGTCGTAAGCACACTGTTTAAACCAGCCACATCCAAAAACTATTGGGACTTGTAATAGATTCCTCTGTATTTAGTAGGATCGAAGGATAGGAGTTTATTACGACTCAAACCATCATCAGGATCGCTATCGACTTTAAATTAATGGGGCTAACTAAGCACTGAAGGAATACTGGCCGCTGTACGACAGGAGACACCACAAGGCGCCTGCAAAATTGCAAAATTGGTGAAAACCTACTAGTCGCAGCCCATCCGCCGTAATCGCTATACATTGCTCCTTTCCAATATCACATGTTCTTGAGCAGTACGTCGATTCTTATAAAGATACAAAAAAATGGACCGATTCCGGGATAGCCTCAAAGCCATATTATTTTTCCTGCGAATATGGCCTCAAGCCTCAAAGCCATGTTGTTTTTTTGTGAAAAACGGCGAGGATTCGACACTGTCGGTGATCTCTCAACCCCCGTTCTTATCAGACCACCTCAAGCCGACGTTGCTCTTAATGACTGGTGTGAAGATGCAGTGTTCATTCGATATTTTACACGGTTGGCACCATACATTATCAAAATTGAGAACATGTTGCAATGTTAAGCTACACAACAACTACTGTAGGCTTAAAAGCTCTTTAATCACCTGGACCTAAGGTCTTTCATACCATTTAAAGATGAAATCCGAGCTTTGTTTATTTTTTTGTTTCAAAAAAGTTCAATCTGAATGTGTCTGTTCCATAAGTCGGGCAGGATCTCATTGGTTTTATTTTTCTGTTACTTGAGTCCGTGACTTAATAGAGAAAAAAAGTCGAAGAGCTTTAAATCGTACCATCTTGATTACCAATTCACATCGATTGTCCTGGCAATAAGGTGTTTGGGAAAATATACGAAGCTCGTTGAATAAATAAGGTAACTTTTAATTTTTATCGATTTATTTATCCATCAATACCTTTTTTATCGCCCGCAGACACTGCTTGTCTGGTGGAACAGGCTAACACGCAAACACGCTGTGGCTTCACTCACCAAACTCCAAAGAGCGGTCTGTCTCAGCTGCACAGGGGCTTTTCCCAGCACACCGGGAGCTGCTCTAGATGCTACGATGAATCTTCCATACCTTGACATATGTATATGTATATCAGAGGGCTCGCACTAAAAGCGATGCCTCGCCTCAAAAGAAATGGTGTTTGGTACAACTCGCTTTCGAGTGACAGTGTACTTGCGCGAGAAATATCCTACGACCCCTGTCTAATGGATATGTCTTCCGACGCAATGACAGCTGCCATCCTACTGCGCTGTAATTTCATAATCACATTTCCATGGCGTGGGGACTGGCTTGGGCCAGATACTGAACCTGGAATGGACTGTCTTCGCATTTTTACAGATGGCTCCAGGACTGGGCGGAGATCCGGCGCTGGAGCACAAATGGAAGGGAAAAAGCATATGCGTCTGCATTGACAGCCAAGCTGCACTTAAAGCTGTGTCCAACCCTCTATCCAGTTCAAAATTAGTGCATGAACTCAAGACCTTTTTGAACAAAGTCGAAAGATTGATTTCACTAAGGCTTGTATAGGTCCCAGGTCATACTAGGATCCTAGGAAATAAAATCTCCGATGAACTCGCTAGAAGGGACTCAGAGGAGAGTTTGCCAGGACCTGAACGCGCCTTACGTCTACCTGCTTCCACGGTCAAATCTGACATCAACGAATGGGTCCTTAATCCACACAGTCGTAAATGAGGGGAATATCCAGGATGCAGGATGACTAAGCGTGTACGCCCTGTTATCTGCAAGAAGTCCGTAACATTCTTCTTATTCTTAATGAGAAATGATTGCAGAAGGCCTGCGGGCATCATTACGGGCCATTACACGTTTGCCAAGCATCTCTACGTGCTTGGCATCAGTGAGACGCCTACCTGTGCTACATGTTGCGAGGAGGACGACATAATAGAACACTTTCTCTGCGACTGTCACGCCTTCGCCCGCGCACCGTGGCGCACCCTTGGATTCGACGTGATGTGTGCCGAATCTCTTAGCTCTACTCACTGAAGCCCCTCCTCACTTTTCTTCGGACAACGGAGAAAATACAATAGAGAAAGGTGTCTGTCTGATAGTACTATGGACCAGTATTTATGTCTGAGTGCTCCAACAGATAGTATAATCCTCCAAAAAAACAAAAAGGCCCTTTAGCAAAAAATAAGCTTCATCACTGTAGTTAAGTTAAAAAACGTACAACGAACTGTTGGCTTCAGTTCTTGAATCGCTTAGATCTTATATCTAAAGATGAATTCGAAAGTATTTTTGGAAAATTCACCAAGACAAGGGTGTGGAAAAGTCAAATTCTTGTGTTACGATAAGGACTCCAAAAGTATGGGACTTCAGCCACACTACATCGCCACACGAACGTCAGAGCAATGTTAAAGTTCGAACATAGGTATTAAAAAAGCCCACATTAAATTTTCTTCTCATGAAAATAGTCAAAAATATCTGATAACTATGGGTTGCGTGTAAATGTTGGGGTGTTACGATCATATCGTTGTTACAAAACAGCTTTCGCAAAATCGTCGATTTCATCAAATAATCTATGTTTATAAAGCCCTTTAATCTTCGTGATGAAATATGTATGTAAAGAGGCGATACATGGCAGAGATGGCAGCCCTGGTTCCCCAGTCATCAGCCGAAAGCCGTCATCGAGAGCCGTAGAAATATCAGCCGAAAGCCGTCATCGAGAGCCGCCAAGCCGTGAAAAAACCAATCATCAGCCGAAAAGCCGAAGCGAGAGCAGGAATTATTTTTGTATCCTTTAAATCTATTAATATAATAAACACATAATATCTATTATTCACACCTATTATTCACATGTATATAAGCGACTTGTTTTGGCAGCAAATTGATTTCCTCTCAGCCATATGTGGCGATGAGGCATATTATCAAATAAGCGCCAATGAATACACTAAAAAAACAAATTAATAAAATAAATTGTATTATATCGGGACTTTTTGCAAATACGTAAATACCACACAATTAAACGGAATTGCGGTTGCAATTTAAATATTATTAACCGAACAATTGATAGGGCTTCCGGGTGTTTGCCATAACGAAGTATCGAATTATAAAACGCGACATCCTTCCTGCTACATTCCTCCGTGGGCTCCCCCTCCCTGTGTCAATCAATCTTGATGTAAATAAGTGGAACAATATGAATCCCTTTTTTTCCCTTAATTTAAAAAACCCCATGACAGATGGTCATTTCCATTTAATGAAAGCTTGTTATAACCCTTTTTTCGCTTATGCCTGGTTATATTTTGTTTGTCCTTTGCAGAAAACGCTGGCGCCATATTCATTTTCAATTTCACCAGATAAACGATTTATTTTGCTGGCACAGAACGTCATCAAACTGTTCAGACACTCGTTCCTGGCTCAATACACAGTGTTTGATATTCAAACGAGGTGAGTACCTTTTGAGGCACTATGTATCAGACATGTACGACATCCTGTTGTCCTTGCAGTGAGAGTGTTCGTATTAAAATAGACGCAAATGGTGACGAATGGCCGTATTTACATTATGCGAGATTCACGCCGTCTGGCAACTATCTTATCGTAGTGTACAACTATGATATCTACTATATACCGGGACCACGTTCCAGTCAAGTTTATCGGGTAACTAAGGATGCGGTGCCAGGTGTCGTCTACAACGGTGTTCCCGACTGGTTGTACGAAGGTGAGTTCTTTCCTTTTCTAATTTAATGGATATTTATTAGATTGTTGTGGAATAGAGGAAATCCTGCAGACGAATCATGCTATTTGGATGTCAGACGATGGGCATTTGATGCTTTATGGGTCGTTTAATGACTCCTTGGTGCAGGAGCAGCAATTCGCTTGGTATGGGACGACGTCGAGCGATGGTAACGCTAATGCATATTTGTATCCGGAAATTAGATCGTTAAAGTAAGTTTAATAGACCGTTGAAGTCACTTTTTATGAGAGGGATAAGTGGGTTAAGGACACTTACTTATTGCACGACGGGTTTTATGTAAAGAAATAATAAACATTTTGTAAAATATTAAAGGCTAAGGCTAAAATGGAAATTGAGTGAGTTGAAGGGAGATTTCGCGCCTTGGGTAAAGCATAACACGGAACTAGTAATATGGAAAATGGAACGAAGCCGCTTTAAAACCTTTTCAACCATTTATAGTTTAATAAGTATGGTCCTTAGCTTAGACATTCATTTGGTTGCTATGTCGATGTGACATTATGGCTAACACCACTGTCGTAGGCATGAAATCTTTTATTTTTAAAGAGGCAGGTAAGACGGCTCTGACTTACGTAGTCTAAGTACGTACTAAACCACTTCGTTTTAATACCACAAGACTAAGATTATGAATTGATGTAAATGGATGGCCTGATGAGAATACACCGTCGAATACACTCGTACAATTTAGTTTTAATGACTTGATTATTGGGATGTTCAATTCAATAGGCATTAAATGTCAACATTTTAACTATCGAGGGAGGAGGGGGCCCCCTCTTTCATAGGAAAGGACATAATACCGTACAGGAGAAAAACGCGTGTTAAGACATACATTTTAAGACGTGTTTCAGGGAGCTAATTTTTCGGTCTCACAAAGCCAACCCAGTGAAAAAGGTTAAAACCAGAGGCCACTCTCAAACTCACCAGAGATGTGATCATTTTTGAGCAAATAGTGTACATACCTAACTGCATCATTGAACGCAACTTGTAGTTTCTGCTGCGATAATGAATCAAGGTTGCAATGAACTACTTCGACGTGCCTTATGATAGGAACAATTAGACTTATTACAGGCTTCTGCCTAGTGTCGATTGTAATAAAGCTAGCAGACAATTAAAGTTTGCACAGACATTCATAAATACGACCAATGACAAGGTTTATGTGGTTGTGGCAGGACTAATTACGATTAATAATAAAACCAAGACTTGCTACGGCGTCGTCAACATGCCTCAGTTTGCAGTTTGACAACCATTACTCTGGTACGAGACTTAGATCAAAGAGACTGTTTGAGATCAGAATAACCTGAGATTTTGACGGATTTGGCAATATTCAATTGAAAATTTGATCTGTCTTCGTTTAACTAGGAGATAAGCTCAGAGATTAGTTTCATAGGCCGACCCAAGTAAAGCTGGACATCGTACACATAAAGATGGATAGAAACATGTTTACACACGGACGGCAAGTGATTTATAAACATACAGAACTATATTGGTCGCCTAACAGGTCTTAGCACGACAAACTGCCATTAACAACTCTTTGTGTCCCATTACTTAGAAAATTGACAATAAGTTTTTAGGGTCTCAAACCAAAGCCAAAAAGATGTTGAAGTTTTCAGCCAAGGATTTTATGATTATTCTTGACAAAGGCCTTAGAGAAATCAAACAGGCAGAGGTGAAAGTCGAGTTTTATGTCATCCAGAATTTTGATCATAGCTGAATTTAAAGGGATCAGGAGGCAGTTGACAGACAAGTGGTTAACTACTTGCTTTACAATGAGTTTCCCAAAGACCTTTGACAAGCATGGTAAAATGCTGATAGGTCTGTCGTCATTTTCTGGGATGACATTAGGTTTTTTGGTAACAGGAACAGCTCTTGCAATTTCCCATAAATTAGGATAGGTTAAAGTAGTAATGCAATAGTTAATAACATGAGTTAGGTGACCAATGATTTTGGGTAGAATCAGTTCGACAAAGCAGATAGGTACCTTATCTTTCCCAATAGAATTTGAGCTGATGCTGGCAAGATAATTGATAATGCCGAACTGTTTGTATGTATCCCACTATCCAGAAAATATTCAGTAAGAATATTTGAATAGAGATCACCCTTAGACCTACATTTGTACCTGAGACTCCAATCGAGCGCAGACTACTTTACAGCTTCTTGGCAGGCAGCGCTGAATTTAGCTTCGACGCATAATAGTTGCGTTTAGCACTTCGTATAAAAACAGTTGCATTATTAGGCGCTTGTTTATATGAATTCCATTTAGCATCAGAAGGTTTGTGTTTCCATTTGCTGTACACTTTATTCCGAGCTTTGACTTCCGATATGAACCAAAGACAGGTCTTATCACAAATCCGTATGTTGTAGGTACGTTGTAGGTACACATTCGTTTTGGTGTTCTAGTTTTTCATTTGCCTCGGCACTAAATCTGCAGCGATACCATGGTGCTCTACCATGGTTCATTGGAATTAATGGAACCGAGAGCCTTTAAAGGTAAACGACAAAAGGACGGTAGAATGAGTGGCCTGGATATCAAGCGTGCAAAACAGAAGATCGTATTGGGTATTGGGGAACAGCTTCGATTCGGGTTATATTCGCAATTACTTTTAAACTCAGTGCTTCCGGATTATACTTTGCCTCCGGTTGTACTTGAGACGAATATTCCATAGCGATTTCAAAAATAGAATAAATCCGGTAGTCCACATGGTATTTCCCCACTACACTTTACGGATGTGAAACTTGGTCTCTGACTAAGAAGAAGCAAAATCTTAAAATCAAAAGCTTAAGCAGACTCTGTGGTGGAAAACAGTACAACGAAATAGTCGAATAGAGAAAGCTACATGATCCAGAATTCGAGGAACTCTATTTAGTCCCAAGCATTGAATAATGAGTGGAAAACCCGTAGGAAAAAGAGCGCCTGAAAGGCCGTGCCATAGACGTAAGGAGTGTATAAGAATGGATCTAGTAAGGATGGGACAGGACAACGTAACATGGAAAAAATTGTTTGGCAAATGATGGTCAACGAGGCTCTGAACTTCCTCTGGCGGATAATAATTATTGAACTTCTAGGCCGCTTCGTAAGTTTTTCATCTATTCTTCGCTTCAGGTTTCCGGTATTTAACAAGCCGCAATCTTCTTTTTCCAAACACTACCGACCCAACTGCACTACCGTCTTTTCCTTTTAAGGTCACGGAGACGCTGATAAACCATCAGCTTACGAATTATCTTGAATTACGAAAACTATCTAATGACCGGGGCTTCAGAGGCCTCGGTACGGTGTCCACAAATGGTCTGATCTTGAAAAGTTTAGCCACTCTATACTTCCTGCGAACTGTATTTGCATTTGCATTTTCGACACTGACGAACGCAGACATTTGCTACCGATTTTGAAACTGCGTCTTGAGCCGTTCACTTTGTCAATATTCAAGTCAAGTAAAATATTCACAAACTATTACAGTTGAGGCTGTCCCCCGAGGCTTTGTGGGTCCGACCTTTCCTTTTCCTTTTTCCTTTTTTTCCGGCGTCGTTATGGTCAGAAGTGTAGGACCATAACCTTCCCACTTAACTGCAGTCCTACTGGTCCGCTTGTGGGGTCCGCCGGTTTGACCTCAGAAAGTAGCGGCAGGCTTCCCGGTTTGGGATTACTTCATCGCTGAGGCCAATCAAATGCTGGTGTTTTTGCATTTGTTTGCACCAATTGTTTTTCGGCCTGCCTTTTTTGCGTGTTGAAATTGGAACGTTGATTGATAAAGCCTTTTGGGCGGGGTTCAAAGGATCTCTCCTTTGAACATGGCGATACCAACTGAATCGGTCGCGCTCTATCTTTCTTGTGATGGTTTCTTTTACGTGGAGGCTTCCTCGGATCTTTGAACTTCTAATTCTGTCACGCTTTGTTACTACCGCTGTCATGCGAAGCATCTTCATCTCAGCTGCCGTTAATTTGCTCTCATACTTTTTGTGCATTGTCCAGCATTGTGAACCGTATGTGAGCGCCGGACGTATGTACAACTGAAGTGTAGAGCCTTCCTTTCAGCTTAGGGGGCATTTTTCGATCACAGAAGATGGCGGAGTTTTCCCGCCACTTCATCCACCCTACGCTTACGCGATGGTTAATATCGTCATCACAAGTTGCTTCTTTATTAATCATAGATCCCAGATATTTAAACTTTTCACACTTGGGAAGCACTCTTCCATTCAAGTAAATGTCTGGAATAGGCTGATGAGGGTCAGAGAACGGGCAGCTGTCTTCTTTGAACTAATACGATACCCGTGTCCCTCAAAAATGTCCACCCACACATCAAGTGCTCGTTGTAGGGATGCCTGATCATCACTTATAATGGCTCCATCGTCAGCAAAGAATAGCTGGTGCACATTGGGGTCCGTCACTTTTCCTTCAAGCAAGTAATCAAGGACTGCTATAAAGAGCAGTGGGCTGAGGACGCTCCCTTGGTGTACACCGACTTTGATTGCGAACTCTTCGATGACTCCTGCGATGCATCTTACTCTTGTCGTTGCTCTCTTGTACATGTCCACGATCACTCGCACGTAGATTTCTGGAACTCCTTTTTGTCTTAGCGCTACCCATAAAAGATCTCTTGGTTGCCGGTCAAAGGCCTTCTCGAAATCAACCAACACCATATGCAAGTCCTTTTATACTTTGGATTGCATCTGTTGTTGATTTACCCGAGACAAACCCGCACTGGTCATCAGATAGTCGTATTATTTTCCGCAGTCGGCTATCTAATACCCGTTCAACGATCTTCATGGTGTGCGACATCAGCTTGACAGAACGGTAGTTATCCCAATTTTGCGTATCACCCTTTCCTTTGTGCAAAGGAAGAAGATAGCTTTCCCTCCATTGATTAGGCATAGTGTCGCCTCTCATAAGTTTGGAGATAAGAATCATGAGCCATCTAGACCCGATGTCTCCCATCTTTTTCCAGAACTCAGAGGGTATCCCGTCCGGCATAACAGTTTTTATTTTCTTGGAGTTTTTAACCGCGTACCGAACTTCTTCGACTAGATTTTATATTCGTTATCAGACCCTGCTCTTCGGTCATTAAAATGGGGTGACTGCGTATGTTAAACCCATCATCCGATATTGACAGGATGCTCCGATATTGACATGGGGTCAAAGTGGTTTTAGGATTGGAATGTCAGGCTTCAAAAAAGCAGTGATTATTCTCTTGTAGGTCCTAAATTGTTCCAAGGTTGAGGTATCCCCACAAGAAAAAGTCGCATGGTGTGTGGTGAGCGAGGTGGACAGGATATGTATTCATATTTGCTGACCAATTTGTTCGAGAAAACAGCCCTCAGCTTCTGCATCGAGATCCTAGCCATGTGTGGTGTAGCGCCGTCTTGCTTTAATAGCGTTCTGTTGTTGTGACCGGGGAGCAGCTACAGTTGCGGCAACAGAAACTCGTCCATCATTCGACAATAAACTTCAGCAGTGACTGTCTCTTGGTGGTTGAAAAAATAAGGGCCAATTATACCTCGGGCAGAAATCGCAAACCATATCGTCGTTTTGGGGCAATGTAAAAGTGTTTGATGGCTTTTTCTAGGGTTGTGTGTTCACCAGTAACGCAAGTTCTGTTTACTTACGTAGGCGTGGAAAATGTGCTTCATCACTAAACAATATGTTGCCAAACTTTCATGCTGTTCGAGCATTGTTCTTGCGAAGGTTTCTCGCAAAGGACAGTCACTTTCCTTGCACAATTTAGATTATGTATGAGTGGAACATTAATTTGTTTTTTTTCTTTTTAAAAGTTTATTTTTACATTCCCATAGAGTCCGCAATCTTCCTTATGGATTTACGCGGATTTCGCATAATTTCGTGTCAAATTTGAACGACATGTTCCGGAGTCGCTGCTGTTGTTGATGGTGGAGGTGTTCTGTTCACCATTTGGAACCCCTCTGGTTTTGGAACATTCGAAATTAAAAGTTGAAAATTGTCCGCTGGACACCCTTTGTCTTAGGTGATGATGTCATGTTTTGCTTGCAATCTAGAAGATGTATTCCAAATTGGAAGATAATTCTCCTATCTGGGCAAGATTCGGGATCCAAGACCCGTCTTTAAAGCTAAATGGTGACAAAAATAAAAGAAATCGTCATCACAGGTTCTCTTGCCTTTTCCACTTCTATTTAATTATGATAAGTGCTCTTACAAAATTCTCAGTTTCCATCACCAGGAATGCTCATCAGCTTATACTTAAGCCCATCAACTAGGTCCGAATAGTGTGAAATACAATTTCTTCCATAAGCTGGTCGACAAGATCTCTATTCCTACCTCAAATTATAATCAATAAACATTCGAAATTAGTGGGCACCGGATCACCTCTCAACGTCCGTTCCAATCCCAAATAGGAGTGTACACAACTTACACACGATTGAACCATAACAAGGGAGATAGCAAAAGATATGCAATTTTCGTTAAATAATAATAATCGTCCAAAAACCAGATTTTCCCATTGATTTCGCACACCATTTTGACAAGGAAGTAACAAGGAAATTTGCTACCTAACAGAGATTTTTTAACCCTTCATCCTTCAAAGCGGTATAGTTTTATACGCTGTTTGAATTGGGGAATTGTGGAGACAAATACAAAACATTTACTCCCGGAGGCATTAAGTTTATTTTAATTAGTTTGACATGCTGACTACGTATGTTTCTGCGATTGAAGCTACTACTCGGCTCCCGATAAATGTTGACAAAACCATTATTACTAATGTTATTATCAGAGCTCGATGACAACCCTACCCCAAGCCACCTTCAGTTCCTTCCATATGATCTGTTCCATCTCTTCCAGGTTCATCTTTATATTGTCCTCCCATCTACGGCGGCTTTCTGGGTTTTAGGTTTTCCATTCATTATTCGTTTGACTCTTTCATCCTACGTATCCTGCCCGTCGCAGTCTTTTGGATTCTATTATTCTTCGTCCTGTTTTCCGCAAAAGAGACTTCTTAAAATCTCGTTTTCTAAGAGTCGTCTATTTTCCTCCTTCTTGCTTACAGCCCAACTTTCACATCGGTAAAGTGTCAGTGGCATTATTATGGGTTTATAAGACTTTGACATTGCGGGACAAAAGAGTTGCCCATATGCACCTTTTTATTAATTTCGATTTTTATGGCAGTCAAAATGGTACCCAGATATTTGAGTTCGTCGACTTTCTCAAAACATTTATCGAGTAGTCAGGTTTGGATCGATCCAAGTCGGTCAGTCACCATACATTTTATTTTCTCTTAATTTACGTCTAATCCTACTTCCTTTCCTGCCCACATTGACTTTCTGTCTTTTTTCTTAGCTCACTATCGTATTCCAGCACATAATTAAAGAGAAGTGGTGAGAAGGCGTCTCCTTGATTTAGTCCTTCACATATCTTTAACTCGTCCTTTGTATCCCATGGGCACACTTGTGTTTCATCAACTTCTTCGGGATTCCCAATCTTACATCACGCCTTATAAAAATGTATGAATAGTTTGTGGACCGCTTCGGGCTTCCTCATTTCTTTTCCAAAAGCTGTGGTATAGTGAAAATCTGGTGAAAGCCTGAAGCCACACTCGTGGTCTCCCATTATTTCCTTATGTCAGTCGCTTTCAGAGCATATTGGACAGCAGCTTGTAACAACATGGTAGCAGCGATACTCCGCGGTAATTGTTGCATTGTATTCGGTTACCCTTTTTAAGTTCCGTAATGATGACCGAGTTTGTTCCTCGATAGTTCCCCCAATAGTGCAATAGGATTTCTACTGTGGATAACATCGTTATCCAATGCTGCTTGATATTCATATATAATACATTAAAAAGTTTATCGAAATATCAACTCCATTGGGCTGCAACTCTTTCTTCGTCCGGAACGAGTTTCCCTTTATCGTTGCGTATAAATTCTGATCTGGCCTGGATTCTGCATGAATTGTTCTCGTGTTTTTAGCCGCACATTCTTCCTGAATGTTAGCAAACTTTTTCCTTCGCCATTGTCGTTTTTCATTCCAAAGAAGACGGCAGACTTCCTGTCGTAGAGTCTGATATCTTGGATGCGTGATACCTGCACTAATTTCCACAACTTGACGTCTTAGAACATTATCGGCTTTTACTTTTTCCTCGCATTCTTTGTCGTACCAAGGCTTCGCGTAGGGGTTTTAGCCTACTTTGTACTTTTTATAGTTGAACACACTGCTTCTACTTTTGTTTTTTCGTTATTCGTTTCCATGCTGATTGGTTGGGTAAGCGAGTTATTAAGTTCATCGTGGTATTGGCGTTAGATTCGAATGTCTTTTACTTTTCAACGTTGAATTTTTTCATACATTCTTGCCTTTGGCTTCTGTGATTTTGAGTTCGTCAATTGATTTTGCCGATGATTACGATGGTCAGAATTGCAATTCGCTTCTCTGTATGCTTTAGCATCGAATACGTTGGTTGTCTTCTATCTTTCAGAAAAATTATCAATTTAATTGCACGTTGCTTCATACAGTGATATCGAGGTAGACTTGTGTGTTTTCTTGTGAGCTAGAGAAACTTATTGTCCTAAAACGATTATCGTTTTATGAGGCATGGAGACTTTCCTCTTCTGTGGTTGGCATGTAAGGTGCGTCCCAAAATGATAGTGCCACTGGTGGTATCTATATTTTGCGCACAGTTAACGTCCGATTAATCTGCCTTTTTTTGAAATTGTGTCGTAGACCCTGTTTGGCAGTTTACTAGTTTTTGGATTGATTCTTTTTTTAATTTTTTGCCAACTGTCCATAATTGCGCTCTTAAGCACAAAAACGTTGTTAAATTGCCGCATATACCAATCTTGATAATATACTCCATACGTTTTCGATTAGGTTCAAGTCTGTCGAACGTGCTGGTCATGACTTAATTGGAATATCTCTGTCGGAAAACCACTTTTTAGAAGGGGCTTCGTGAATTGTATAGGGTCCGCCAAATAACTTTTTTTTTTTTTTGAAAATGCTATAAAAAAAACTACTGAATATTTTCTCAAATTTCTTTTTTTATTTGAAAGTACACTCCTTCCGGTTAATAATGGAAAATAATTTCATTCAAATGGCTGCCTCGGCTGGCCATGCAGTAGCCTACACGATCGGTCCAATTTTTAAGCACATTATCGATTGTGTGCAGCTGTATTTCACCAATGGCTTCACGAATATTGTCCTTTGACTTATCTTTGACGGCACCCCACAAATAATAGTCCAACTGTGTCAAATCGCAGCTCCGAGGTGGCCAAACGACATCAGCTCTGCGGCTGATAATGCGATCTTCAAAAACAGGGGGCAAAACATCGAGTGTAGCTTCGGCTGTGTTGCACGTAGCGCCGTCCTGTTGAAACCAAATGTTGCCAATATCCTCCTCTTCAATTTTTGTGAACAAAAATTCGTTCAACATGGCCCGATAACGATCGCCATTGACTGTAACGGCCACTCCTTGCTCATTTTCGAATAAAAATGGCCCAATTATGCCTCTGGACCAAAATCCGCACCAAACAGTGGCTCGTTTTGGGTGCACCGGCTTTTCAATGTGTGCGTGCGGGTTTTCTGTGCCCCAAATGCGACAATTTTGCTTGTTTACATACCCGCCAAGATCAAAATGAGCTTCATCTGAAAAGATGATTTTTTTGGCAAAATCGGCATCTTCTGTAAGTCGATCGCAGGCCCACTTAGCGAAGCGTTGTTCAAGCGTATACACAACCATATTCGTTCAGCGGAAGGATAAAACTAATTATCTGTCAAATCAGACATGAGCTAAGTGTTACCATTCATGAAATAAGCACTACTTGAAAAAAAAAAACGTTAGATGGCGGACCCTTTAGTATTATCCTTGAGACTCCATGAAATATTGGTCCAGTTCTTCGAGAAATGGTATAAGAGCTTCCTCCAAATTGTCTTGGTGCTTCTCCGCATTAATCTTGTTAGGAACGATTGCTCAACAGGATGTCCCATGAAAACTAAAGGCGCCCCATACCATTACACTACCTCCTCCATGCTGACGTTTGGAGAACGAAATTTCTTCTTTTTTTTTTTAAATCATGCCAATAGTGTGCCCATCCGTCCTGCCCCTCTAAACTAAACTGTTTTTATTCACTTCACACAACTTTTCCCCATTCTTTATCAAAGGTGATGTGCTTTCGAGCCTAATCCGTTCGGGTCGTTGTATGATGTATAGTAAGAGGTGGTTGCGACTTCATTATTTTCGATTGCAGCCGACCGGACGCCTTTACAAACTTGTGAACGGTGAACTTGGCGGCTTCTATTTCAAGGCATGCTGCAGCACGTCAAATACTGTTTGTAGAATTAGACAACTCCCTTAAAATGCGCCTTTTCTAGTGATTAGTTAATGCCGACGGACGGCCTGATGACTTTTTGTGCCTAAAGAGTCCCCAATTTCTTAAAATTTTGTGTTGAAGTTCCCCTTGTTCTAAAATGCTCTGCTCCAGTGCAACAATAAAAATAAAGTTATGAGGCGATGCTCAAGTGCACCGAGAAAAAGCTTTATTTAAATGAACAATGTGATACTCGTATATGTAAGTAATTACAGCGGAACTTCGTTTTTCTTTCTCCCGAGAAGCGGGTGGTGACACCGATGGTTAATGATTGAATGTGACAATGAAAAAATGACAATAAGAATGACAAAAGTTTGTTTGTTTATGTGAACATTATTTGTTGTGTAGATCTGTTTGATTGCATGTGTTGGAGCTTAACACAGGCTAGGAACGAACATGCCGGCCTCCTTGAAGTGTACTTGTCGCTTCAATCCTCCAGTGGTAATGGACAAAGTTTCGCTACAGCTCGCTTAAACACACCGTGCTGTGTCTGGACATCTGCAACTCGATGGACGCCGTCCCGGCCTGGATATGTTCGGAGCACTCGGCCCAACACCCATTTGTATGGTGGAAGATTGTCCTCTTGAATGACAACGAGAGTGTTCGGGCTCAAATTATTATGTTTGTTTACCCATTTGTAGCGCTGTTGTAGCAGATGAAGGTAGTCGATTGACCACCTTTTCCAGAACACTTGTTGAAGCTGCTGGAGACGACGAAATCTTGAAAGTCGGTTTATTGGCACGTCCGAGACATCTGGTTCAGGAAAAGACGTTAATGGGCAACCGATCAAAAAATGCCCTGGAGAAAGGGCTTCCATGTCGCAAGGGTCGGAGGACAATGGTGTGATGGGTCTTGAGTTTAATACTGCTTCTATTTGTGTAGTCAAGGTGCACAACTCTTCGAAAGTCGGAAGGACGTTGGCTGTTACTCGCAAAAGATGATATTTTGCCATTTTCACGGCAGCCTCCCAAAGGCCGCCGAAATGTGGTGATCTTGGTGGAATATGGCACCACTCAATCCGATTTTGTTGACAAAACAGATGAATTTTTGCCTTATGGGATTCGGTATGAAATAATTGGTGTAACTCGGCCAGCTCTCTTTTTGCGCCCACAAAATTAGTAGCGTTATCACAAAAGATAGTCTTGCATATTCCTCTCCTTGCTATGAACCTGCGAAGTGCAGCAATGAAGGCTTCTGTGGATAGGTCACTAACCACTTCGATGTGAATTGCCTTAGTTGTAAAGCAGATTAAAATGCAGAGGTATGTCTTGATTGGTGCTCTGCCACGAACTCTTGAACTGATCCGAACAGGTCCACAGAAGTCAATTCCAGTTGTTAAAAAAGGTCGGCCGGGCTGGACACGTTCTGGTGGTAGACTGCCCATGAATGGCTGTTTCATTTTCGGTTTCGTGCGAAAACACCTTACGCAGTGATGCACAATATTGCGGCACAATCCCTTTCCGTTTATAGGCCAGTAGCGCTGACGAAGTATAGCCAGTAATGATTGAGGACCAGCATGTAAATTCATGAAATGAAAGAAAGTTATAAGTAATTTAGTAATATCATGCTTTGGAAGAATTATTTGATGTTTAGCATCATAATTCAAGAGGGAGTTTTGGAGGCGTCCCCCAACCCGCATAAGTCCATTATTGTCCAAAAAGGGGCTGAGGCTCTTAAGAGGGCTTGAATTTTCGAGGTCCTTGTGATCCAACAGTCGTCGATAGTCCGAATAAAGCGTTTGGCGTTGAATGTTACGTAGAATTCCGTTATGTGCTGCTTCGAGCTCAGGCAATGTCAGGCGTCCTAGATTTCGTGTAGCTTCCCTTGTCCTGGCGTTAGCTGCAAATCTGAGACAATAAGCCACAATTCGCTGAAGCCGCTGCCATGAACCTCTATGCAGGATAGTTGCAAATAATTCCTGATATTTTGTGGAGAAAAGCACCGATTTAATTTGTCGTTGATCAGGAATATTAATGACGTCTTCGACAGGTTGAAGTGGTATCAATGCAGATGATGCATGTTGCAAGAATTTCGGTCCCTCGAACCACAAGGGAGACTGCAATAACGCGTCCGGGAGGGCTCCACGAGATATAATATCTGCAGGGTTGTCCTTTGTGTTGATATAGCGCCAATCCTCTACTGTCGATAGCTCCTGAATTCTTGCCACACGATTCGCCACAAAGGTTTGCCAAGTATAAGACGGGCGTGCAATCCATGCTAGCACAATTTTAGAATCGGTGTAATAAAAACGTTGTTGTATCTTGACCGGCAAGCTAGCTTGGACGCGATCGACTAATTCTGTCATCAGCAACGCTGCACACAATTCCAATCTAGGCAGTGTTACGGACTTCGATGGAGCTACCCTGGACTTGGAACAAATCAGTCTTACCCTAATGTTACCTTCTGCATCTTCGGAGCGCAAATAGCAACATGCGCCATAAGCTGATTCGCTGCTATCCGAGAATGCATGAATCTGAATAGTACTAGGGTGAAGTTCACTAAGTAAATACCGGGGGATATCAAATGATTGAAGCATGCGCAACTGTTGAATGTACCGAATCCATTTATCTCGGTAAGGTTTTGGAAGTTCTTGGTCCCATGTTTGGTTCATCTTCCAAAGTTCCTGAAGAAATATTTTAGCAACGACGGTTACCGGTCCGATTAGACCCAACGGGTCAAAGATTTTTCCAATATCTGACAGGACACTGCGTTTCGTGGTAACGTCACGCTGGTCAACATCAATATGAAAAACGAAAGCATCAAGCGTAGGCTCCCAAGCTAGACCGAGCGTTTTTACTACGTCATTTTGTCCAATTTTGAGCAGTGGTTCCCTATACTCTTCAGGAACAGCAGATATAAGTGCTTGATGATTAGCACAGAACTTTCGTAGTTCAAAACCACCTTTCGCCAACATTTTAATGATATCGGCTTGAAGAGACTTAGCGTCGTCTAACGTATGAGCTCCTGTCATTATATCGTCGACATATGCCTCCTTTAGCACGGATCTTGACGCCGCTGGGAAGTTGATTGCTTCGTCCATGGCGAGTTGATTTAGGCAACGTGTGGCTAGATAAGGCGATGATGTTACGCCGTAAGTTACAGTGCTCAATTCAAAATATTCTATAGGATCGGTTGGAATTTGTCGCCATACTATCATCTGATATTGCCTGTCCGCGGGATCTAATTCAATTTGCCTGTACATTTGCCTTACGTCAGTTGTAAAGACCCACCGATAGCAACGAAATCTTGTTAGGACTGTGAACAAGTCGGACTGTACTGTGGGCCCTGTCATCAAAATTTCATTTAGGGAAATGTTCTTTGTCGTCTTTGCCGAGGCATCAAAAACAACACGTACCTTGGTGGATGAGCTGTCATGCTTGGTGACGCAATGATGGGGTAAAAAATAATTTTCCTGTGGTACATCCTTAACCTTTCTCATGTGACCAAGAGATTCGTACTCGCTTAAGAACTGAACATACTGTTTTTGGAGCTCTGGTTGACGTTTGAATTTCCTTTCCAGCGAATAGAGGCGTTTAATTGCTGCATCGAGCGAGTTTCCCAATAGCGATGGGGGGTGTCGAAAAGGTAAACGAACCACAAAGCGACCGCTTGGCGATCTTTGAACTGTTGATCGAAAATGTGACTCACAAAGACCTTCCTCCTCGGAAACTATTTTGTTAGGAGTTTTATGGCCTTCAAGCTCCCAAAATTGCCGTATAATTCTTTCTAAAGAAGATAAGGAAGGTGTGGTTAGCTGGCAGGAGTGTGTGATATTGACTTCTTGAGTAGGAGTTACTAAGCCTCCAACAATGTATCCGAACTGGGTGTTCTGGAGTACTACATTTTGATTCCTGATTCTTATTTGGTCTTGAATAAGTATGTCGTAGAAAATTTCAGCTCCAATCAGAACATCTATAGTAGAAGGCCTACTGAAGTTGGGATCTGCCAATTTGATATCCGAAGGTATAATCCAACTGGACGTGCTAAAGTCAAAGTTAGGCATATGATCGCTGATTCGTGAAAGGATGTGAAAGCAAAGTTCCGTTGAGTAAGTTGTTACTCGTGATTGAATACGTGTGCTTAAGGAATGACGAGCTGCTGTTAATGTTTGCTCTACTCCGCATATGGGTGTTACTGACTTACAACGTTGAAGGCCTAACTGAAGCGCAAAGTTTTCCGTCATGAGATTGATTTGAGACCCTGGATCTAATATTGCCCGTGCAACGTAAACCTGGCCATGGTGCCCAAGCACATTAATAAGAGCTGTGGCAAGGAGAGGCTGTCTGGAATTAAGGCTCAATTTCATTGTGGCTAAGCTGGCTAAAGTCGATGGTGAGGTATTAGCGTTTAAAGAGCTTGACGCTTGATCTGAGAAGGAAGACTGATTTGACTTCTCACTGGCTTGGCTAACACCTAATGTCGATGAACCTTCATGAAGGAGTGTATGATGGTTACTGCGACATATTCTACATCTTTCAGATTCACAATCCTCATAGCCATGCCCTCGTTTGAGACAGTTCCTACATAAATTCCCCTTCTGTACAGTAACAAAACGCTCCCTTGGCGTAAGCATGAGAAATTTTTTACATCTATATATGGTATGATTTATTTTAGCACAATGCGTACATACCTTTTGTGTTGTCACAAACGATGCTCTTGGCATAGTTGGGCGGCTTACCTTGTTGACCTTGAGATTGGGTGCAGGAAGGATGGATATTTGTGATTGGTGCTGTGTTGGCTTACGTTCCAATTGCTGGCACCGTTTATCTAAAAACTTGAATAATTCCTTAAGAGTTGGAAGTCTATCTGCAGAGCGCTCATCGATCCACTTGTCATTGGTAATGTTGTCTAATTTTGACAAAATGATACATATAAGTAGATCATCCCATTGTACGATAGGTCGACCAAGAGTAGTTAACGAGCGTAAATGAACGTTAATAGTGTCCATGAGTCCCCGAATGTTAGCTGCCGTGGCCCTAGTTATCACGGGATAATTAAGAATTCCCTTTACATGCTCTTCTACGATGACCGAAGTCTTGGCATATCTATCCTGTAGAAGTTTCAGAGCTTCACTGTAGTTCTTGTTGGTGACTTCAATTGATTGAATACTCCGTAGTGCTTCACCGGATAGCGACGAACGTAAGTAATGGAATTTCGTCACCCCATCGAGATTGTCATTACTGTCAATCAATGACGAGTAAGCTTCGAAAAAGGACATCCACTTAGTGTAATCTCCGGAAAATGAAGGAAGAGTTACTTTAGGCAGTCGAACTGTAGATCCACCGACGGTTGTATTAAGGATTGTGGTGTCTCTTACCTGGTTTCCTACATTCCGTTTAAGGTCGCGTGCTGCTGTTACCAAGGCCGGTTGAAGGGAGAAGTACAGTTCTTCAAAACACGCACGAGTGGTCGTTTCACATTCAGATGGATCTAATTCGTCAATTAATGATTGGACGGTTTGAAATTCATTATAATATTTCTCCAGGGCATTTAGTCGAACGTCCAATTCGCTGATTGTAGCTTCATGCAATTGTTTTTCCACGAATTCCTTGATACGATCTTGTTGGCCTCTGAGCGTTTGTCGTTTGATCTTGGCACAAGCTAACCTTTTTTCACTCATGTCAACTTATGTACGGCACTTTCAGATGGGTGGTATGATATACTACCGTTTGCTGCTGATGCCGCTATGGGTATGGAGCTGGTATACGCTAGCCTGTTTACCGGTGTAACTGTTCTTCTCGGGTCCTGTCACGGTCGCCAATGTTGAAGTTCCCCTTGTTCTAAAATGCTCTGCTCCAGTGCAACAATAAAAATAAAGTTATGAGGCGATGCTCAAGTGCACCGAGAAAAAGCTTTATTTAAATGAACAATGTGATACTCGTATATGTAAGTAATTACAGCGGAACTTCGTTTTTCTTTCTCCCGAGAAGCGGGTGGTGACACCGATGGTTAATGATTGAATGTGACAATGAAAAAATGACAATAAGAATGACAAAAGTTTGTTTGTTTATGTGAACGTTATTTGTTGTGTAGATCTGTTTGATTGCATGTGTTGGAGCTTAACACAGGCTAGGAACGAACATTTTGAATGAGGTGGTGGGAATCACTACCTTTCAATTTCACTTTTCAACAATTCAAATATTTGACATTTTTCGAATTCACTCAACGTCTTTCCTCTTCCCATCTTAACAATGTCTACTCAAACGTGAAATGATCGAAACTGATCGAGAGCAAATCATCGCTTTTCATCCAGCCACAGAATACACATTGTAAAACATATTAAAATATTCCCGAGAAAAGAGTCGGAGTTTGGCTCTATCTTATAGACAATAAATTTGTGTGTGTTTGCCCAAATGACTGCAAATAACAGTTAATACTTCGAAATAGTTTGAATTTTGAGTATATTTTATATTTTTGAATATACTTTTAAGAACTAAACAAAGGTAAACAAAAATCACATCTGGGCAATTTAGAAAACACCAAGGTGAGGTACATATATGTGCCCATACCACCATTAAACTGCCCCACAAGTGTGCATGCAAATCAGTGGGTTGACACGACTGGAGATCACCGGTGTTGTAAGAGTAAGATCAAACAAAAAAAAATAAAAATCTGGAGCATGCCCGTGTCAAAAAAGGAGGGGAAGAAAGAAAACGGTCAAACCGTTGCATTATGGAAAAGAACGCTAAAAGGAAAAGCACTACCCCGCCAGGCACTACTAATGGTCGTGATCCTGGGACGAGCAGCAATGCTCGGGTCAGAGCTATAGGATTTCCGGGGGATAGTAAAGTAATGCAACGGCGTAAGCCACACTTAAGAGTCGCGAGTTAGAACGTTGGAAGCATGAGTGGCCGCAGCTATGAGCTTGAAGAAATGATGGTTAGAAGGCAAGTAGACATCCTGTGCGTACAAGAGACGAAATGGCGAAACACCGGTAATCGGGCACGTTTCTTGGACCTTAAAACAAAAGCCTACAAGATGTTTTACTATGGATTGGAACAAGAAAAAAACGGAATCGCCATCATCCTTGCGGCAGAGCTACTTGGCAACGTCTTAACCATTTCAAAGTCCAGTGACCGTTTGATGGCTCTCAAATTGGTGATGCATGGTGAGGTGTTTGTTCAACATCGTAAGCGCATATGCCCCTCAAGTAGGATGCGAACAAAAAGAAAAAGATGCATTCTGGCTAGATTTCCACAACCTTGTCAAAATCATCCCAAAGGAAGAGCTTTTGTTTGTTGGGGGAGATTTAAACGGACATGTCGGGAAGACAAGCGAAGACTATGAAGACTACCACGGAGGACTGGGATACGGCACCAGGAACTCTTCAGGTGAAGATATCCTAAACATGTGCAAGTGCTAAATACCATGTTCGTCAAACAAAGCCGGCACCTGATCATTTATAGCAGCGGCGGAAATGAAACTCAAATAGACTATCATTTGGTCTCCAGTTTCATGAAGCCATGAGTTAAAGATTGCAAAGTGATCCTCGGAGACGCGATCGCCCCTCAACACCGTCTCCTCCTGACTAAATTTTGTGTGGAGGCGAGTAGGAAGTCAAAGCAGCAAACGAAGGTGTCTGAGAGAATCAAGTGGTATAAGCTGGATAAAGGAAAAGGCGAAGCTTTTATTACCAACATGAAAAACTACCTCTCTTCCATTATCGATGAGGTCGGTAATGAGGAGTGCAGAGCACAAGACATGTGGGATTTCCTACAACAATCTGGCCTGAAGAAAGCCAAATCACTGCTCGGAACATCTAAAGGCCCCTGCCAACACGCAAAAGAAACCTGGTGGTGGACAGACGAAGCCAAAGCAGTGATACGCGAAAAGAAAATGGCTTTCCAAGTTTGGTCAAAGTACTCTTCTACTAATAGAGAGGAAAAAGCTCGCCGTGAAAAGGTATGTATATAGATATTGCAAAGATATCGCGAAGAAAAAGTGCGCCGAATTCAAAGCGAAAAGCATGGAAGGCCTCTATCAGGAGTTGGAAGAAATATCGTCTTCCGCGTCTGACAGGAACCAGGCTACCCAGGAGCTTCGACAAAGCAATTTGAACAAAGGAGCAAATATCTTTAAGATAGCCGCCCAGAGAAGAAGAAATGCTCAGGAGATTTGTTTCCCAAAGTGTATTAACAATGCTGAAGGCCAACTCCTTGTGGAAGACGAAAAAATTCTCCACAGATGGCGACAGTATTGCGAGGAACTTCTGAACGAACAGTTTCCCCGAGTGTACTTTCCAAGAGCCGCCCCGAATCATGCCGAAATATCCGACATCACAGTCGAAGAAGTTCGGTACGCGGTTAAAAACTCCAAGAAAAGAAAAGCTGTTGGGCCGGACGGGATACCCTCTGAGTTCTGGAAAAAGATGGGAGACATCGGGTCTAGATGGCTCATGGTTCTTATCTCCAAACTTATGAGAGGCGACACTATGCCTAATCAATGGAGGGAAAGCTATCTTCTTCCTTTGCACAAAGGAATGGGTGATACGCGAAATTGTGATAACTACCGTTCTGTCAAGTTGATGTCGCACACCATGAAGATCGTTGAACGGGTATTAGATAGCCGACTGCGGAAAATAATACGACTATCTGATGACCAGTGCGGGTTTGTCTCGGGTAAATCAACGACAGATGCAATCCAAAGTATAAGGGTCATGATGGGAAAGCATCGTGATTCTTCAAAGGACTTGCATACGGTGTTGGTTGAATTCGAGAAGGCCTTTGACCGGCAACCAAGAGATCTTTAATGGGTAGCGCTAAGACAAAAAGGAGTTCCAGAAACCTACGTGCGAGTGATCGTGGACATGTACAAGAGAGCAACGACAAGAGTAAGATGCATCGCAGGAGTCACCGAAGAGTTCGCAATCAAAGTCGGTGTACACCAAGGGAGCATCCTCAGCCCACTGCTCTTTATAGCAGTCCTTGATTACTTGCTTGAAGGAAAAGTGACGGACCCCAATGTGCACCAGCTATTCTTTGCTGACGATGGAGCCATTATAAGTGATGATCAGGGGTCCCTACAACGAGCACGTGATGTGTGGGTGGACATTTTTGAGGGACAGGGGTATCATATTAGTTCAAGGAAGACAGAGTACCTGTGCTGCCCGTTCTCTGACCCTCATCAGCCTATTCCAGACATTTACTTGAATGGAAGAGTGCTTCCCAAGTGTGAAAAGTTTAAATATCTGGGATCTATAATTATTAAAGAAGCAACTTGTGATGACGACATCAACCATCGCGTAAGCGTAGGGTGGATGAAGTGGCGGGAAAACTCCGCCATCTTCTGTGATCGAAAAATGCCCCCTAAGCTGAAAGGAAGGCTCTACACTTCAGTTGTACATACGTCCGGCGCTCACAAACGGTTCACAATGCTGGACAATGCACAAAAAGTATGAGAGCAAATTAACGGCAGCTCAGATGAAGATGCTTCGCATGACAGCGGGAGTAACAAAGCGTGACAGAATTAGAAGTTCAAAGATCCGAGGAAGCCTCCACGTAAAAGAAACCATAGAGCGCGACCGACTCAGTTGGTATTGCCATGTTCAAAGGAGAGATCCGTTGAACCCCGTCCAATAGGCGATATCAATCAACGTTCCAATTTCAACACGCAAAAAATGCAGGCCGAAAAACAATTGGTGCAAACAAATGCAAAAACACCAGCATTTGATTGGCCTCAGCGGTGAAGTAATCCCAACCGGCGGACCCCACAAGCGGACCAGTAGGAATGCAGTTAAGTGGGAAAATTATGGTCCTACACTTCTGACCATAACGACGCCGGAAAAAAGGAAAAGAAGAAGCAGAAGAAGATACTTTGAAGAACTGGGTATTTTTTTCCCGATTACTTGTGCCGTATTATTTACACAGAACATTTTGGGATGCACCTTATATCGTTACTCTGCCTATTTTCACGTTGAAATTGCCGTTTAGAATTTTCACGTCAAAGGATGTAAAATTGTCAAATATTTCATCCATAGTTTCGGAAAACGCGACCAAAAGTCATCTTTATCTTACTGTGTTACGTTCTGGACAATTTTATGGCTGATGAAGAATCCTATTCTAAGATTGCGAGTATCCGTACCGCCATAAAAGAAAGTGTAACCGTCCTTTACTATTGTTCTTTTTAACAATCGAATCTCTTGTACCGCTGCAATATTCAATTTATAATTACTAATTTTATTGAGAACTCTTCCGAAAGCGCCCGTTCTCTTGGATAGTTTCCATCCGACGATCCGAACAGGGAACTAGTTCGGCTGGAAGAAAACCAGCCATATTTACCATTAAGGTGTTTCAACGATTTTTGGTGTTGTTTTGAGTATGATGTTATAATAGCGTATTGTTGTATTGATGTCAGTGTGCGTAATGCGAAGTCATCAACTCTAAGCCTACCTCTGCATACCTTCATGGGGCAGAGATCCATTAACATTTTAGTCATCTCTTACTACTGGCATTTCGAGTCACAGGTACATATATTCAAAACCTTATCCCGCAGAGGGTCCACCTACGCGAGAGGATTTGGTATTTGATTTTAATTCCAAAAAAAATATTCTAATATCTAATTCTAATAATATCTCTTCTCGCTTAATTCAACCTCCACCCCCAAGTAAAGGTGTTCTTAACCCCTTAAACATAAGTGAACACGACATCTGCGGTACTTTTGCAATCATAAATTTCCTTGGTCAAAGTTGCCGCTTATGGTATACAGAGGTGGAACATTTTTTTGGGAAAAAATGAAACAAGAAAACTATAAGGAGGCAGTATGTAAGCTTCTAGTGGGGATGATGGGGATGTTCGCAACAATTAGTCATCGGTATTGAGTCTCGTGAGGTTTATCCTCAAAGGGGCACTGATACAGAGACCTTTAGTATATCTGCCTGGGAAAAGCTTTTCGAAATCTGTAATAAATCACACACGCCAATGGTAGGTTGGGTTCTGGTTCCTCACCGGAGATAGCTTCAGTTGTTGTTTGTATGATTAAGGTTTTTCCAACGGTGAGTCATTTGGGGTTTCGCACATACGAGAATAAATCACTATTTGGACGGCGATATAATTTTTTAAAGCAGAGCTTGTTAAACTATTGGGAATCGGAAATAAATCATAGCGCCTTACCAGAGATAATATATTTAATGGGAATATATGGTGACTATGCTCTAGCAAATATATTGGAATCATGGCTTGCACGGTTTACAATTGATGATTTTGACTTGGAAGACAAGGAACCAAGGTAGCTGCAAACGTTCGAAGATGAAGAATCGAACGAGGAACTACTCGATAAAGACTCATGCAAACATTGTAAACATTATCTGAACCGTTAGGAATAGACTTGTCATAGTAGGAAAGTCTTAAAGCTATGGGGATGATCCAAAGGCAAAAAAACGGCGCCATACAAATCTAAACGAAATGACGCCACCTCTGAACGAAGCGAATTTTTCCAAGGCCTTAAAATCATGGATTAAGCCCGGCCAATCATCAGCAGCAAAGCCAAATCCCCATGGATCCAAGTTCATGATTTTTATCTTATTAGAACGGAAGGATGTGGTATGCCTTAGTTGTTCAGACCGAAGTTAACTTCCCACTGCAGACGTAATGAAAGAAAAACGGAATACTCTGATAGTCATGACAAAGTGATGTTGCAGCACGACATTGCTCATCCGCACCGGTCAAAACATATTTTGAAACCGTCAAATGGAAAATCCTACCCCACCCGCATTGGTCCTTCTGATCACAATTTATTCCGATCAATGACTCATAATTTGTCTGAGCAAATGCTTACTTGCTGATATCAGTAATATTGACCGCGCTACTGCGATTTATCGCCGTTGGATTTCATTTTATTGGAGGTACATTGGGTCGTTAGTTTATATCAATAAGCCATCAACGTAATAGGAGCCCAAGAAAAATATCAAATAATGTTAGGAAATATCTGCCAAAGAACAAGATTGCTGCAAACGTGTCTACGGTGGTTGTAAAGGGTGTTTGTTTAGAGATTTGGTTTTTAAGCTGGCAACACTGTTTCTATGGATTGTCAATTTGGCAGTTGAAAGTGAAATTATAGTTAGTATGTTTTGCCATTTTACGATAAATAAATGAATGGCAAAACAACTCATACAAATTGTGCAAAATTATTTTTAAAACGATGGTTCGGGTCGCTAAAATTATTATGCGCTACGTCCATTATGCGGTCAACTTAATCGTACATCTGAGCAAGTTATTCAGAACAAACATGACAAGCAGTGTTGAGAAAAATCCGAATGAGTGGATCCGCCATCGTGTACACCAATTGGAGCTGTGCCCATCCGTGTGGAAGGTTTTATGGAAAGATCTTGGCTTAAAAGCTTATAAGATCCAACTTGTGCAAAATTCAAAAGCTCGTGACCGTTATACGTGTCGTGGGTTCGGTGAATGGGTCGAAAACCTGATTCAGTTTGATCCTTATTTTCAACGCAAAATTTTGTTCTCCTATGAGGTTCGTTTTTGGTTAAATTATGTAAACATGCAAGATTGCAAATTTGTGGAGATGCCATTACAACCATTAAAACTTAGTGTTTGGTGTGCTTTATGGGCTGGTGGAATCATCGGCCCATATATGTATCCTTAAAATCGATGCCGGGCAGAATATTACTCTAAATGGAGAGCGCTATAGAAACATGATCTCTGACTTCCTCCTTCCTCAGTTGAATGACATTGACGTGACAAAGCTTTAGTTTTAACAAGGTGACGCAACATGCCACACGGCACGCAACAGCATAAAGTTATTGGCCTCCACGATCCTGCGATCTCACATCTTTAGATTACTTTCTGTGGGAATGTGTGAACCCAATAGTCTATGCCGATAAACCAGAGACGTTGAACGATTTGAAAGGCAACACTCACCGTGTTATTGCCGATGTACGGCCCCGGTTGCTCAATTTTTTGAAATTGGCAAACTTGGAGGATACAACTAATCAATTTCTCCAACAAATAAACGAACTATGTTCAGAGAATGATAACTTAAAATTAAAAATAAATTCACTTGAAAGTAAACACAATTGGCAGCAACAACAACAGCTTACTAACAACATTGAAATTGTTGGTGCACCAAATGTCAACAACGATAACGCTTTGTTTGCAACCCAACAAATTCTGCTTAATGCATTGTCAATAGATGTTCCGGACCATAAAATTGAAAAATGTTATGTGAAGAAAGTTCAATCCAAAACTTCTAATATAAAATCGGTTATCTGCGTTAAATTCACTGAATTCAATACTAAGCGACAAATAATGATTACCAAGAGAACGAACAAGAAGAACTTCAACACTATGTCGATCAATGTTGATGATATCAACAATAACAGCAACAACAACGTCAAGAAAAATAGCAGCGACGACAACAGAAATACATCGAAGAGAGCTGGAATATACATCAATCACTCTTTGACAAAATATACACAAGCTCTCTTGTTGAAGGTGAAAGCGACAGCAAAGCAGAAAGGAGCATAATATATATGGTTCGACAATAATCAAATATTAGTTAGGAAAACCGAAGGCGGAAGAGTAATTTCAATTAAATCCTTTAATGATCTTTCTTTAATATAGCACTTTTGTGTTTAATGAATGATATTGATCATTTATTAGATGACTCTTCCATTGTGAAACCATTGCTCCAAATTGTCTTCCAAGTAATGTAGACTGTAACAATTATTTTTTTTGTTGTACACCAAAATGTCAGGAGTTTAAAAGAAAACTTTTCAGCTCTTATCGCTCATATTGATTCGTTTGCGCTCATGCCGGATATTGTCTTTGTCTCTGAAATATTGAATTACAATTTTGAAATTAATGACTACGTTATTCCCGGGTTTAGGTAGATAGATAGATAGATATTCTTTATTTCGTATAAAATTACAATGTGGTTGTCACACAATTTACATACAGAGATTCGATATTTATTATATCTTTCAGCTGGATAAGGATAAATGACTTTTAATTATTTTTTGTACTCGAGAAACAACGATTATGAAGGGAAATTACAGCAAAAACCTTCAATGTATAACAAAAAAAAAAAAAAAAAACAACAACAAAACAAAAAACACATACATATCTATAATAATAGTATATAAATCCACAAATAAATAAGTAAATATACAAAAAAAATAAATAAATAAATATACACATATATAATTATAAATATTTGAATAAATAAATAAACAAATAAATAAACAAATAAATAAATAAATTATATATAAAAAAAAAATAAATAAATAATACAGGGTCCGCCATCTAACGTTTTTTTTTCAAGTAGTGCTTATTTCGTGAATGGTAACAATTAGCTCATGTCTGATTTGACAGATAATTAGTTTTATCCTTCCGCTGAACGAATATGGTTGTGTATACGCTTGAACAACGCTAGGAAATATTGCGACACTACTTTAAAAATCATGGAAATGTTGCAGAATGTGTGCGAAAATTGCGTACGGATTTTGGAAGAAGAGAAGCACCGTCAGCTCCGTATGTTCGTTATTTTGTGAAAAAAGTGAAAGAAACTGGCATCCTCATCGATAAACCAAAGCGTAAAAAGCCAAAAACAGTGCGTACACCCGAGAATATTGCTGCTGCGGCAGAAAGTGTGCGTGAAGCGCCATCAACATCAACTCACCATCGTTCTCAACAATTGAACATTTCGGAGACATCATTGAGACGAATTTTGCATAAAGACCTTGGTATGACGCCATACAAAGTCCAATTGGTTCAGGAGTTGAAGCCAACTGACCATCCAATGCGTTTTCGCTTCGCTAAGTGGGCCTGCGATCGACTTACAGAAGATGCCGATTTTGCCAAAAAAATCATCTTTTCAGATGAAGCTCATTTTGATCTTGGCGGGTATGTAAACAAGCAAAATTGTCGCATTTGGGGCACAGAAAACCCGCACGCATACATTGAAAAGCCGGTGCACCCAAAACGAGCCACTGTTTGGTGCGGATTTTGGTCCAGAGGCATAATTGGGCCATTTTTCTTTGAAAATGAGCAAGGAGTGGCCGTTACAGTCAATGGCGATCTTTATCGGGCCATGTTGAACGAATTTTTGTTCACAAAAATTGAAGAGGAGGATATTGGCAACATTTGGTTTCAACAGGACGGCGCTACGTGCCACACAGCCGAAGCTACACTCGATGTTTTGCGCCCTGTTTTTGAAGATCGCATTATCAGCCGCAGAGCTGATGTCGTTTGGCCACCTCGGAGCTGCGATTTGACACCGTTGGACTATTATTTGTGGGGTACCGTCAAAGATAAGTGCTACGCCGACAAGCCAGAGACAATTGACGCTTTAAAGGACAATATTCGTGAAGCCATTGGTGAAATACAGCTGCACACAATCGATAATGTGCTTAAAAATTGGACCGATCGTGTAGGCTACTGCATGGCCAGCCGAGGCAGCCATTTGAATGAAATTATTTTCCATTATTTACCGGAAGGATTGTACTTTCAAATAAAAAAAAGAAATTTGAGAAAATATTCAGTAGTTTTTTTTATAGCATTTTCAAAAAAAAAAAAAAAATTATTTGGCGGACCCTATATATACATCTTTAAATTTAAATATAAACAAATAAGTAAATAAAAAATATGTAAAAAAAAATAAAATTAATAAATAAATATATACATATGGTATATATGTAAATTTAAATATAATAAATAAATAAATAAACAAATAAGTAAATAAATATACTTTAAAAATAGATAAATGAGTAAATAAATAAATAAATAAATAAATAGTAGTCAATAAACATTTACATTAGTGCATTAGTTGTTGTATCAGAGGATTATCTGAAAAAACGCAATTTTGTCGAAATTTATACATAAGTTTAGCTATTCGAACGGAGATCAATTCAACTTTCGATTTTATATGAAGATCAGAAGTGGAATGATATCTAGAAAGATCAAGCATCATTTTTAACAGTTTATTTTGGGTTATTTGTAGCTTTTTAATGTGACAGTTTGCGCAATCTTCCCATACTTGGCAACCATAAAGTAATATGGATTGAAATATGACCTTATGTATTACAGTTTTATTGGCCGTATTAAGCATTGTTTTTCTATTTATAAATGGGTAAAGCAGCTTAATGGCAATACCTATTTTATTAATTGTATTTAAGATATGTTTCTTAAATGTTAACCTTGTATCCAAATAAATTCCTAGGTACTTTACACTAGTATTCCAATGCACATTGACTCCGCAAACGTTAAGTGGATTGTTGGGTAAATAGCAACTCTTTCTTTTCCGACTAAAAAAGATAGGTTGCACTTTATCAGCATTAATTTTAATTTTCCACCTATTTAGATACTCGGCATATATTCTGATCCCATTTTGTAAATTGTTCTCAATATTGAGAGCAAACTCATGGGAAGAAAAAATACCTGTGTCATCAGCGTATATAGCTAATTCGCACTCTGGAAGCTTGGGAATGTCAGAAGTGTATATGTTATATAATATAGGGCCCAGGACAGAACCCTGGGGAACCCCCGCAAAAAAAGTGTTGTAATGATGATGGCTCATTATTAACATATACTCTAAAGGCTCTGTTAGTTAAAAAGCTTTGAATAGTTTTGACAAAATACAAGGGAAATCCTAGATTAATCATTTTATATATTATACCATCATGCCAGACTGAATCAAAAGCTTTTTCAATATCAACTAAAACCAGGCCTGTAGATTTTCCTATGTCAAAGTTGCGCCTTATATGTTGGCATATTCGGAGTACTTGATGTGATGTACTGTGCTGGTTTCTAAATCCAAACTGTTCATTTGGGAATATACCTTTGTCGTCAATATACAAGCTTTGTTTTTATAATTTTTTCAAAAACTTTGCTGATACAGCTTAGCAGACTTATAGGTCTGTAACTGTCTGGATTTACGAGTTCCTTTCCCGGTTTTAATATTGGTATCACTTTTGCTATTTTCCAGATATTTGGAAAATATTGCAGCTTGAAACATGCATTGACTAGAAAAGTAATAAATACTACCCCTGAGTTAGCTAAATGTTTTAGATATACGTTTTTAATGCCGACAAGGCCATTTGATTTTCTCAATTGCAACTGCTTTAGTACTTGAGCGATTTCTATTCGAGTTACAGACTCAGCTAAAGAAGGCTCACAGTTTTGCAAACGAAGCCTATCAGAGGTTTCTTTCACTAAGGTATTTGTACCAGGAACACCAAGGTTTTGAGAGATAGTATGGTTTTTCTCGAAAGCACATTTAAGAACATTAGCTTTATCGGAATTGGAATGGTATACATTACCAGAACTATGTAAACTTGGAATCCTTCTGTTTCTGTTCTTAATAATTCTAGCTACATTCCAAAACGGTTTAGCATTTTTATCTAACGATCTTAGTTTTTTATTCCACTCTTCATTCCTATGCTTTGAAATTTCGGAGGAAATGAGCTTATTAAATTCGTTCATCATTACGCGAAGGAACGGTATGCGATATCTTTGCCATTGTCTCTTTAGACAGTTTCTAAAACGTATAAATACTAGAACACGGTCAGGTATGTTAACGGATAAACTTTTCTTTACAGACTTGGGGACACATCAATAGCACTGTGTATAAATTCATTGAAAATGTCTACAAGTCCATCAATGTGATGGGTGGTGATATTTTCTAAGTCTAGATTAATATTTCTTAGTTTTGAATTTATTATTGACCGGTATAGTACCCAGTTAGCTCGTTTAAAGTAATAAGTAATATTGCACTTTTTCTTTCCCTGACTTAAGCATTTGACATACACTACATCAAAAAATTGTACGTACAGCTGATTCTTGAAATCAAAAATGAAAGTTTTTCAAAGAAAAAGCTATTTAATATGTATTTTTTTCTTTTTTCTATTTGTTTATTATAAGATAAGTAAAAAACAAAACAAAATACATTAATACAAACTTCAAGTCAAAAAAAAGAAATAAGAAAATTGGGGAAACTAGGAAAATATGCATCAAAAAATTACACGTACACTGAAAACTTTAACTGTTTATTAAATTATTAGTATCGAGTGTGGTATCCCTTCGCTTTTATTACATCCTGTAGACGATTTTTCATAGAGAAGACTAGTTTTGAAGTGACTTCTGGTGAAATTTTATTCCATTCTTCTAAGATAATGGCCTTGAGTTGGTTTTTACTGGTTATTTCAGATTCCCGGACCTTTTTTCCCAAATAATCCCAAAGATGTTCGATGGGATTAAGGTCTGGGGATTGGGGAGGATGAGGCAACTGCGATTTCACATTATAAAGGAGCCACTCTTTAACTAGTCTTGATGAATGCTTAGGATCGTTATCCTGCACTAACATAAAGTCGTCCTTTAAACCAATTTTAGTAGCGCTGGCTTTAAGGTTTTCTTTTAGAATTTGTAAATACTTGTTTTTGTCCATTGTTGTCTCAACAAACACTAAATTTCCCACTCCTTCAGCTCCCATAGCTCCCCAAACCATAACATTCCCGGCTCCATGTTTCACAGTTGGCTGTACATTTTTTAAATGCAATGATGTGTTTGGTTTTCGCCATACAAATCTTCGACCGTCTGACCCAAAGACATTGAATTTGCTCTCGTCAATGAATATCACATTTTTCCAGAAATCATCTGGCTTCGAAACATACTCATTTGCATAGTTCAAACGCTTTTCAACATTTGATTTTGAAATGTATGGTTTTTTTCTTACCGTACGACCCTTATATCCCTTTGTGTGCAAATAATTTCGAACAGTCTGAGCGTTAAGTGATATTCCGTAACTTGCTTTTATGTCAGCAGCTATTTTCGGAGCACTTAACTTCGGATCAACTTTCACCATCCTTTCGATTTTCCGTTCCATATGTACGGTTAATATCTTTTTTCGACCTCTTCCTGGAGCCATTTCAAACCCTTTATTTTTTTCATAATTTTTAATGACATACTGAACTGTTGATCGTGGTCTACCAATGGTTGACGATATCTCAGCATAACTTTTCCCCTCGTTCTTAAGTTTGAGAATCAGTTTTTTTAGCTCAAGAGGAACTTTTTTATGTGAAGATTCCATTATAATTAAAATTTGGTAAAACTCAAAAAAACACCTTTGACCAGATCAATATACTACAACAGACTGAGTTACGATCACTCAATATCTTGATCATATACCATTTACTCGTTTTCCATGCCGAAAAAGTACCGTTATTTCTATTTCTTTGAAATAAAGCAGCTGTGTACGTGCATTTGTTTGATGTACGTGCAATTTTTTGACATTAATGGGGAAAAATATGCTTACGGTAGAAAAATAAATCAGACAAAGCTCGAATGTTTTGTTATATATTTGTTCTATTTACTAGTATACATATTAATTTATTCGAATGAAGTCGATAAACACATGTGTTGAGCAATAAACTCATAAAATAAAAAAAACGCGCATAATTTCAGTTGCTGTACGTGCAATTTTTTGATGTAGTGTATAACTGGGTTATGATCAGAGCTAAGGTCAGTAATCGTAACCGGCTGAGAAAATAAGTTTGGAGAATTTGTTAAAAAGATATCGAGGGTAGATGGTGAACCTCGCGAACCAGCTGGAATATACGTGGGACTAGATGGGTATGACACAGAAAACGACGACATATTAATTAAATTCGAAAGTACGTTACCACAGACATTCGCTCTGTTGCAACCCCAGTCTCTGTGCCTAGAGTTGAGATCACCACCGATCAAACAACTGCCATTAATTGAAAACAACCTTCGCAGGTCTGAAATAAAATGCTGTCTCCTTTCGAAAGATAGATTACCACCCGGGAAGTACACACATAAGACTTTTACAGTTCTACCATTATCCAACTGAACCTCAACCCCAATATTTTCAACACAGCGTGTGTTGACAACAATGCTGAATTGATCTTCGAACCAGAATAGCAACACCTCCACCTCTTCTATTTGTTCTATCAACGCGATAGCACTTGTAGTCTGAAGTGGAGAGATTTACATCGGATTTTAGCCAAGTTTCGGTTGCAAGGGCAATATCGATTCTGTTGCCAATTAGAAAATTATTGAATTCTGCGTATTTTTCTTTTATACCTCTGGGTTTAGATTTTTCGCAAATACTAATGACAATTACGCTTCGGGTGGTGTAGGCTGTTTTATAAAAAATTGTATAAAATATTGTCAATGTGTCGTCTCCTAATATTTCTAGTGCTCATCTAATTAAAGTGTCTGTTGAAATAGACCATGACATATATGTCTTTGTTTGTGTGTATACATAGATTGCATGTTTTTAATGTCTTAATGTTTGTTGAAGAATTCTCTGATTTCGTAAGGCAAGAAAAATCAAAGAACCTTATCATTTTAGGGGATTTTAATTTTAATATTCTGGAAACACATAACATAATCTTAAACTACTTGGCGTTATTATCATCACATGGGTTAGCTTGTTTGATAAATAAACCTACTAGACCTAAATCTGGTACATGTTTAGATCACATCTATGGTAGATTCAATAATATTTCATTGAAGAACTGTTTAAGTTGCATTTTGGATTTAAAGTTGACTGATCATTCTATGATCGGTCTTTTAGTAAATACACTTTATGGTAAAAGCAGAAATATAATGAAACCAAATAGTAATAAAGTGAGAATTAACTTCCGTCAACTCAAAAACAATCTCCTTTTTGAACTTTGGGATGATGTCTATTCTTGCGAAAATGCCTCAGCTGATTATACAGCTTTTATTAATTCAGTAAGAAATCATGTTTCTAAATGCAGTTCTATTTTGCATACGAAAAATGTAACCAAGAGACTTAAACCGTGGATCTCTAATTATTTACTAAATAAAATCAAATTAAAAAACGATCTCAGAATTAAGTGTATAAAGAACCCTAGAAATACTAGTATAAGGAACAAATACAAAAAGATTTGCATTGAGCTTAAGAAGGAGATTCCTTTATGCCGCGACAATTATTATCGCTCCCAGTTTTCTGCTGCTAAAGGTAATTTAAAGAATAAATGGCGTCTAGTTAATAAAATGCTTAACGCATCGTGTCTCTCTATAAAACCTACTGCTATTCTTGTTAATTAGTGTCTAGTATCGGATATACTTGAAATTGCCAATGAATTCAATTCTTATTTTGTCAATTTAGACAATTATGTTCCATCATTGTCAAACCTCTCAACTTGTCGTCTTTGTAGTTTCTTGTCTAACTCTGAAGAACAGGTCCAAGATGTTGTGCGTCAGATACCGTGCTTTCCCTTTTATTGGGAGAAGAGTATCTAACGGAGCGAATAAAAATACGGTTTTATGGTACTTATTACGTTTTATTGAGTGACACTCTTACACTGCCGTATTTTGTACTGCTGCTCCTTCCTTTCAATCCTTTCCTTTTATACAATTTGTCGCAGAAATATTATCCCCTCTATCACGTACATGCATTGCGAAATTCCCATAACCATAGATCAGCTATTTTGAATATTTAGTCCAATGCATTGTGCAATCGGTCAAAGGTACAAGCGCACAATGCATTGGGCAACCGGTCAAAGGCACAAGCGCATCATCGGCATTGTACCTATTCGACTGACTCGGTTTGTTTACATTTGGTTTTCACCGTTTGTTTACATCGCATTTGTTTTGCTTTTAAGTGCACGTGATTTAGGGTGTCACTGCTAAGCAAAGCGATGAGTAATGTAGGTCAAGCTCGATCCAAGTGGTGAGGCACTGAGCGTAATGCTGAGCATAGACATTTGGCTTGATCGTGGTTATGGAATGGCTAATCGTGGTGTTGGTACGTGATATAATAGGTGCATGTAGTGTATTCACTACATCCCGCTCTCCTTAAAGGGAGGAAATTATGCCTTGAAGAGGTTGAATTTCCGACAAAAAGGGGGGAGGATTGAAAGGAGAAGTTTACAAAATTTTAACTGAGATTTAACTATAGATAGATACATATAGGTTACATTAAACATATTGAAGTTATAAAAGTATTATATTAGAGAACATAAAAAGTTATACATATTATTATTATTATAATTTCCTTCTTCTTTTTTTTTATTGTAACTGTTTTTTTATGTATATAGGAAATATTTGAATAATTAGCGATTTATATGCGTACATATGTTTAATTGTTTAGCTTTTTTTTTTTTTTATTGGTAAGATTTCACATTATTATATTATATAGGTTGTATAAGAATATATTTATTGTCACAAAATATTTAAAATAAACAATTTACTTTTATTTCTTATTTTTAGGTGTATGCATATCTTTTGTACTCCTAACCGTCTGTTGAAATACTCAACCTAAATTCGGGAGTTGCAGGTTTTTTGTCTACTTGCAAGGTCTGATCAGTGTTGTTCGTGACTTTGTGGGTTTTGTTTTTGTTGACAGTGTAGATTTGATAGCGTTTAATGCAAAATAGGACTAGTGTTAATGCTACTATCGTATAGATCAACGAGTAGTGGTGCAGATTATGTTTATCCAATGCCACTAATGGTTTTGACTCTTCGTTTTTTAGGGCGTCTATGCCTTGTGAGATTAAATTCAAATCTTTTTGGCTGGAGAATCTCATGATTGCTATGTCGGATGAATAGTTGGCCAAGTTATTAGATATAATATGTGAGATGTTTAAAGGGGGAACATAGGAGTTGGTGAGAATTGAGGAGTTCACACTAACGGGCTGTATTGTGAATTCTTTTGATTTTAGGTAGCAGTTGTTTTGCATTTCGATTTTTAAAGTATTTGTTAAGGTATACGTTGTTGCGTTTTCCTCACATATTACGTCAACTATGCATTTGTTCAGGGATGAAAATAACCATGTGTTTGGTTGGGAGAGCTGGATCCATACCGTCGAGGGCGATGACCGTTTTATTTCACAGATATTTGGGAGGATGCCATTGCCTTTTAACAGTTGGGTTTCACATTTTAGATTGTTAGTGTCCGTGTTGAATAAAGGGTGAGTTAAAGGACAAAGAAATTTCTCATTTAAAGATTTGCAGTTAGCTAATTCTTCACTGCTTAAATCTGAGAAGCGGTCTTTTCTATAATTGATAAGCAAGTATTGAATTGAAGGCTGTACAAATAGGAACTGGTTCTTATATCGGGTTGGGAGAGGTATAATCTTATAGATACGGAAGTTGTCTATTAATGGGATAGGTATTTTGAGTTCGTAAATGATCTTTCCTGGTCGAATGGCTATGCTTGTGGTACAGGTTTGGTATAAGTGAAGGATGTTTTCATTACTAGCAACGAATGGCAGTCTCATACCATTTGGAATTTCTTGTTTGATTTGTGTCAGGGCGGATTTTATTTGGTCTTGCGATATTATTGCTGGATGGGGTTTACCGTGTTTGACGTCGCTTACCAAGTCTAATATGTTATTGAGAGTATTTTGATACCGTATAATAATTAATGTGACAACTGAGGTTAATGATTCTATTTCGAGAAATAGCTCCTGATCGTGGGTGGTATTAATCAGGGTTTTTGTTACTTTTTCTATATTTCGCAATATGGAACAAGTCATTATATTCACGACAGATTTTAAGGATCGATCTTTTTTCTTCAGCGTTGCAGTGGTCTAATTCAATTAGGGACTCTAGTTTACTTAATCGGGTTTTTACGGAATTTTCTTGTTTTTCGTCTCTGATTATCTCGAAATCATTAAGATCGTCCCAATCTAAATTGATTGTGTTAATATTGATTCTTTGATCCGTTTCTAATGTGTTATTAAGAAGTACCTTAATTTTTTCGTTATTGGGTTTGGTTAATGTCTCGCCTAGGTAAACTCCTGGAATTATTTGTTGTTTCTTTGTTATTATTTCAGACGGGGTTAATTGGTTAAATGGAATTTCGACTACCTGTTGGCTCCTTTGTTTTAAAAGAATGAAAGATTTATTTATTTTCCTTTGTTTGTTATTATTGATCTCGGTCTTATGCTCTGCTAAGGTTTCTTTTGCCTTAGTCTCGTAGTCTGCCGGATTTTGTGTAACCTCAGTCTTATTTTCCGCTAAGCTTTTGCTGGTCCGTTTTGAGTTGCGGAGTCAGATGTCGGTTCCCACTTTGATTTTGTTTCTCCTCCAGTGCCGTTATGGTACACTGTGTTGATTGTAGAGGAACAAAAATCTGTTAGGTTGGACCCGTCGGTTGTAAACTGGAGTTTGCCGGTAAATGAATTAGTGCTCGGTCGCCTTAGGTCGCACCGTTTAGTACTAATATCATATTTTCCAGCATTACCCGTAGGTACTACCTCGGAAGGTATGGCTTCTTGACGTTTTTCTAAAAGGTTAACTTTGTCATATGACTTAGAGGTTATAAGTTGCCTTCTGATATTTTGAGGGGGTGGATATTCATTGAATACCTTTCCTAGTCCAGAAATAATGGCAGTGGAATTTGGTACAAAGGGATTAATTTTTAAGAGATGTTCGCAGTAGTTGATGGAGCATTCGTATTTTATTAGAAAGTCGTTTCCAATTATACCATCGAAGTTTTATTGGGCCTGGTGGTCCAAGATGTGGAAGGGGTGCGATATTTTAATTGAATCTCCTTTCATTTGGAAAAGCAAGGTTTCAGTGGTCATGTTGGAACTTATCACCTTTTCGCCGCTCATAGTGGATATTATCATATCTCTATTTAGTAAAGGGGAATTGGTGGGGCCCCGCATGATACTGATTTCAGCTCCAGTGTCTATTATTAGATCCCTGTATTTTCCATCCTCGAAAGGGACTCGTATCATTGATAAATTATTATTAGGGACGAGGGGAATTTTTATTGAGAATGTAGTTGGGGGTGTACATCGGCTTGGATTGTTAGTCGGGGAGAGTTGCCGTTTTCCTCCTCCCGACGGAGGTCGTTTCCCATATTATTGTTTTGTGGATTGGGATGTTGTTGTACATGATGTAGGTTAACCTGTCGATTTATGTAATCGGGATATTGGTTACTGCGGTTTCGAAAGTGAGGTTGGTGGTTATTAGGGTACCGGGAGACCTGGTGGTTCTGTCTTGAGTGAGACATCTTGAGCCGGCACTCGTTTTCTGTGTGATGGGGTTTGTTGCAATAGCTACATCGAATTATTTGCAGGTTGCACTGCGCTTCATGCTTAATAGAACGGGGAATGAAGTTTGGCAAATCGGTGTTCCGATAACAAGTTGCCGAAGTGTGGCCTGTTTTATTGCAGGTCCGACACATGAGTCGAGGTGTGTGAGTATTTCTTGCTGAGGATGTGGGAAGAGGGTTGTCGTGACTTATGCGAAGAGATTGATCGATGGCGTAAGATATAGCCTCTTTTAATTGATTCGCATTGTGGGCTTTTACTAGCAATTTTAAACTAGGATTCGTAATTCCATCTTCAAATGTTTGCAAAGCAAGTCTGTGGTTTTCTTGGATAAGGAAGTCTTGGACGGCCTTTTCATTGGAACTATCATATGTGGCTGAGTCAAGCGCGAGAAGTAACAAAGAAAGTCTGTCACCATATTCTTTTATCGTTTCTCTGGTGTTTTGCTTAGCTGCCAGAAGCTGGTTCTGCGCCGAAGTGCGGGATCTGTGTTCCTTAAATTGGGATTGCAGTTCAGTTACCAGATCCTTCCATGTTGCCAATTCTTTGTGCCTTATCAGCTCAAAGGCGGGGCCTTGGAGCCGAGTCCTAACAATGCTGAGGAACAACTTGTGCTGCATTTCCTCTTTTATATAGGAGAATAGGGTGTTACCGCACTCAATGAATTTTGATAGTTCAGCGGGCTTGCCATCAAAAGCAGGAATGAAGCTATTGACGTCATTCAGAGAAATGTTGGTTTCCATGGTGGATGCTTTGGAAAGTGTTATGGGGTCAGTGTATTGGAGAAAGAAAGGTAGGGCTTTGAATAGCTCTAAAGTTTGGGCGTTGCGTCGGGTAAAAATGTTTAAAAATGTTTGCGCAGACGGTGAAGAGTCAAAAGTAACAATAAGATATTAAGAGTGTAAGAGTCAAAAAATAACAAAAACAATATAAACTATGTATATAAAACTAAAGGATAATATTTACGTTTATTATTGTTATTATTTCTGCCGCTGTTGTCGCTGATATTTTTTTTGCTGCTGTTGTTGTTGATATTTTTTTTTCTGCTGCTGTTGTTGTTGATATTTTTCTGCTGCTGTTGTCGTTGTTGCCAGGTAGGCTTCACGCCCTAGAGATGGTTGTTACCCCTGGTCTTTTTCCACTGCCCAAACTTTGCCTCCGGCGTCCTCTTAGCAATTCGCCAGGTCTTATTTTCTTGGGTCTTTGCACTTTTATCACTTTTCACTTTTCACTTTAAACTTTCTGGTGTATAGCCCCAGAAACGCATCGAGTTTTGAACACGTATATGTTGGTAGCGGAATCCTTTTCCGTGGATCCCACCGCTGCCACCAAATGTTGTGCGTCAGATACCGTGCTTTCCCTTTTATTGGGAGAAGAGTATCTAACGGAGCGAATAAAAATACGGTTTTATGGTACTTATTACGTTTTTATTGAGTAACACTCTTACACTGCCGCATTTTGTACTGCTCCTCCTTCCTTTCAATCCTTTCCTTTTATACAATTTGTCGCAGGAATATTATCCCCTCTATCACGTACATGCATTGCGAAATTCCCATAACCATAGATCAGCTATTTTGAATATTTAGTCCAATGCATTGTGCAATCGGTCAAAGGTACAAGCGCACAATGCATTGGGCAACCGGTCAAAGGCACAAGCGCATCATCGGCATTGTACCTATTCGACTGACTCGGTTTGTTTACATTTGGTTTTCACCGTTTGTTTACATCGCATTTGTTTTGCTTTTAAGTGCACGTGATTTAGGGTGTCACTGCTAAGCAAAGCGATGAGTAATGTAGGTCAAGCTCGATCCAAGTGGTGAGCCACTGAGCGTAATGCTGAGCATAGACATTTGGCTTGATCGTGGTTATGGAATGGCTAATCGTGGTGTTGGTACGTGATATAATAGGTGCATGTAGTGTATTCACTACAAAGATAACAGTTTTGTTTTCAAACCGATAACTCCTCTTGAAGTTTTTGAGGTTATTGGCTCTTTAAAGGAATCGAATTCTTGCGGCATTGATGGCATTTCAAGTTACATTTTAAAAACAAACGCCTGTTTTCTCCTTAATGTATTGTCAGATATTTTTAATCGTAGCATCTTTGAGGGAATATTTCCTGATGCACTTAAATGCGCAGATATTATGCCTTTACATAAAAGGGGTTCTCCTACTGAAATTTCAAATTATAGGCCTTTCTACAGGTAGAAGAGATATAACCTGTTATAAGCAAAATTTTTGAGAAACTTATAAAGAGCAGAATAGTGAGTTTTCTTACCTCAACAAATTTCTTCAGTCCAGCTCAATATGGATTTCGTCAAGGAAAATCAACTGAAGATGCGTTGTTGGAATTTTGCTCACATATAATATCGAATCTTGATAAGAAAAAATACACTGCTGGTTTATGGTCAACCATAATATATTGTTAAGAAAATTGGAAAAAGCTGGTTTTCGAGGCTTCATGCTTTGGTTTAAGTCATATCTAGAAAATAGATCCCAGCGAGTAAAAATAAATCAGGTTCGGAGTGAAATTAAGTATTTTAACATAGGTGTCCCACAGGGCTCTGTGCTTGGACCAATTTTATTCTTGATCTATATTAATTCACTGTTCTCAATTGATTTTAAAGGTAAAGCTACCGCTTTTGCAGATGATGTTGGCCTTTCCTACAGTAGTATGAGTCCCCTAGACTTAGTTGCTGACCTTAACTGGGATCTTGATCGTTTACGATATTGGTTCGCACAACATAAATTAGTGATAAGTCCCAAAACCAAAGTAATGTTTTTTAGACTTTCTTTGTATAAAATGGATGTAGATTTGCATTTTCATGCACCAAATTGTCATAAATTTAAATTTCCTGTTTGTTATTGTTCAAGTAATTCACCATCATTTGATAAAAGCTTAAATTGTAGTATTGGTTGTTTTGCAATTGAAAATGTTAATGAATTTAAGTACCTTGGTCTCATTATTGACTGCAAAATGAGTTTTCTAAATCACGTGGATTCCCTAAGGAAATACTCCGGCGTATACTCCAATAAAATCCAACCATTACTAAGATTGAAAAAGAATGTATTAAGAAAAATATGTCGCAAGCCCAGTAGATTTTCCAGTTTTTCTTTATTCTGTGACCTAAAAATTCTACCTGTTCGTCATCTTTATTGTTTTAAAGTGTTAAAAATGTTTTTTATGAGATCTGGGTGTCGTAATTTCCGACTTAAGATTAGTTAGTTGTGCAATTCATTTCCTATATGTCACCCCTCATGAACTTAATTATTAAACTAGTATATTTGTACTTTGCAGTGACATTCGACACTATTTTTATTCTTTGTAATTTATAATTCACTTTATTTTCTTATTTATGTATAATATTTTGCTCGCAATGTGTCTCCTTAATATAAAACATTTACTTTATCTAAATAAGAAATGAACTAATAAATACAATACAATACAAAATACAATACAAAAAATAAAGTTTTTGAAAATCGGACTCCATGATTGCACTTTATTCGAGCAAGCTGTGGCGCGTATATGCCCAAAGTCATATTTAAGCACTAATGGCATACTACTAAATAAATTTAACATCATCCACATTAACATTAGCTTCAAGCATTTTATTTCATATTGAATTTGTAAGACTCTAAAAAACACCCTTTAAAACCGACTTCCATCCTTTAATTCAATTCCATCCCTGTGTACTACACTTTGAATAAATTTAGGCTCGATATCTCAATCATTCCGACTTTATTTAAATACAAACTTTCTGTGTCCTTAATGAAACACTCTGCAATAGGCTTCGCCTCCAGAGCGACTTTAGCCACCGACACACAATTGAATCCCTCATGTTATATGAGACTGACTAGCCTAAGTAATTGGATGTAAATAATAATACCAATATCAATATCATCTCCAATAGCCCCTAATCGAAGAATATATACATCGGCCTTAAGTCGCCCCCTTAATCTAGGCAAGCCTAATCTAATCTAGTTTAGAATGTGTCAATTACTTCCCTTCTAATGCACATTTCCCGGTAATCCACGAATGAAATCGGATTCCCTCTAGCCGTATCCAAACAGACCGAAATAAAATATCCAACCATTCCCATGTGGCTCGAATAATAGGTTTCAAATTTGAATAAGCCTAAGTCCTATGATTTACATACCACCAACTGAGCCGCCACAGGAAGACGCACGGATATTCGAAACTCTCTTTCATCACAGCATGCACGAATACTCCATGAGACCACCTGTGAAGGCAACCATCGACACCAACGCCCCGAACCTGTTGCGTGTCGGCAACATATATACGATATACGGAACATCGTCTCATGATGTGTTCTGGGAGTTTGTATCTATGTGGAAGGATAATCGGAGCTTTAAATTTAATGCAACTCCTCGATTTAGCCTTCAAAACCGGGGGGTAATACATCATTCGGGTGAAACAAAGAAATCCCATTCAGTAGCTGAAATGGTTTTCAATTTGCCTTGGGGGCCGATAAACAGGAAGACACGAGTATCTCAACTGAGTTGGTGGTATGAACTGTCGGTGTTGAAGGATTTGTTACCCACGTGGAAATTCAATTGTTTCTATGAATGGGGTGAGGTATGAGCCTACTTAGGTCGTTGTTAAGGGACTGGCAATATGGTTTGTAGAAAGCAATTAACATCAAGGCGCGACTCATTTCAACACCTTTCCCGTGAAATCAATTATGGTAAGCAGGACGATAGAATTCCAAGCCCTTGTCACCTAATTGGCTCACTGTACACGTTCTCACACATGCGTGGGCGCCGGGTGCAGAACGTGAGGTATTGTGTTTGCCCTTTAATCCAATTATGTAGCAGAATCCGTGCAGATTCAATCGCTGGAGTACAACCCACCACGTGCTCGTGCTTAACCCACTTTACATCCGTGACATTTAAATTGCCTTTGACTAATTAAAGGCTACAGAGATATGAGTAAGGGAAGAGCGAGACTAACGTCCTTTTGTTGTAGGTATCCGAAACCTGGCACCCAGAATCCAGGTGTGAAGTTACGTGTTGCTGACTTGGCAGATCCGAAAAACATTCGCATCCGAGAAATTAAGCCGCCGCAGGTCTTGATAAAAGAGTAAGTTGTTGTTGTTTTTGTTTCTTTTTTCCTAATGCTTTTCTGCTGGCACGTTTATGAATATCAGTGAATCATGTTTATTGGATTTGTTGATTTATTTCACAGGGACCACTACGTAACGAGTGCCAAATGGGTGAGCGATACGGAGATTTGCGTCGTGTGGCTGAATCGTCCGCAGAACATTTCGGTCGTGAGTATGTGCAAGGGGCCGGTATTCATGTGTATAGAGGTGAGTTACTACACTAGCAGCTAGCTGCAAAGGGAGATGTGGAAATGGACAGAATCTGTTTTTATTTTTTTTTCATTTTTAATGTGACTCTTTCAATTGAACCTCATCGGTTGATGTTTTTCATATCGCTGTTTCCCAAAGATGGCGCTAGCGTTACCTGCTAGTCGAAAATGTCAGTAACGTCGGGCATCAGCTAACAAATTTTCGTCATTATATTCATGAATACTTATAGGCGTTATATAAGTACAAAGTATATTCAAAAAATAAGGTGACTTTTTGAATTTCGCGGGCCAAGTACATTTGATTTACGATTTTTTTTTCATTGGGTTGCAACCCGCTAACATATGTTGACATTGTCAGCTATTGTGGATATTTTGTCTTTCACAGACAAAAAGATGTTTTAGTGGTCTCAGCATTGTTTTCTATTGATAAATTTTTTTTTAATTTTGTGTGTCAAATAAAATTGAGTGACCCAACTTACTTGAAATGTTGACTGTGCCATTTGACGAGTCTACTTTGAGCAAAGGTACAAGCTCTTCGCAGAAGCCCGAGAAAATATTAATAACGATGCCCGCCATGGACGCCTCAGCACGACAGCAACGGATGAAAACGTTCAAGCAGTGATATATGGCGTCGAAACCCAAGCTCAGTCAATGAAATAGAAGCAACCAGAAGACCCAAGACCGAAAACAGAACGCCCAGTTCGGTCAAAATTTTGGTCACTCTTTTCTTTTAATTTTGGTTCATTATAAGTGCTTGCCAGAAAGTTATACAGTTGATAAGAAATAAGAAAAATGCATGGCTGTTGCATCAAGATAATGCACCTACTCACTCATCGTTGTTTATTATTAATTTTTTGGCCAAAAAAAATACCATAATCATGTCTCAGCCACCGTATTCACTGGACTTAGCCCCTTGTGACTTTTTTCCCCTGAAACAGATTTGCCACAATTGGGCCGAGTCCCTGGAAGAGCTCAAGACAATGCCAAAAAGCGCATATCAGAAGGACTTCGAGGATTGGAAAAAGACTTGGCGCAAGTATGATATATCTGAGAGGGTTACATTGAAAAAGCCGAAATAAACATTTTTTTTTCGAGAAAAATAAGAAGTCACCTTATTTTTTGAACTAGCCTCTCATATTTTGACGTTTTTGTTCGTCAAAATATCGACTTTTGTGGTTCGCTTACGGGAAGTTTTTCTTTTACAGTTTTTCTATTTAAAAAATTCTACGACCGGAGCGCATCGGATAATTATAGAAATTGTACAGTGAAGCTTTTAACGTGTCGCGGAAGCTCTTAATGATATATACTCGTATGTATATAAATGGTAATTTTGACGTGAAAGACAAGGAGTATCTCAGACTGGTGAAAATGTTTGATGACGCAGAATCGAAGAAATTTTTGGATCAAAGTCCATGTCAAATGCAGCACGAACTTGCTGATTCATCATAGTTCAAGACGCCAATAGCTTGCATTTAGACCAATCAGTCTAACATCCTTCTAATGCCTTTCCAATGCATCCTCTCTCGGACATGTTTATCAGCGCGGAAAATCCTACGAGACTGCGCTTCAGAACGTACTGGGCATTTTCTGCGACATTGAGGGAACTTTTGATAACGCTACTTTCGACAGCATGTGTAACACTGCTAAACGGCAGGCGTAGATGACGCACTGCGTTTGTGGATCAAAGCAATGGTTATGGACATGACTTTGATCGCTGATGCAGGCCTCGAACAATTTGTCAAGTCTTGCGTAAACAGAGCCTGCCCGCAAGGTAGTGACAAAAACCTCCAAAGCGCTATCAGCAATGCAAAGGTGCTTTTTTGAAGCTTATGGCCGAAAAAGGTCCTCTGGATCTACACGGCAATGATAAGACCGATGATCACATATGCATCGGTTTTCGCAATGACACCTGCCATCCTACTGCGCTGTAGTTTCAGTCACATTTCCATGGCGTCAGGACTGGCTTTGGGCAGACACTGAACCTGGAATGGACTGTCTCATCATTTTCACAGATGGCTCCAGGACTGGGCGGGGGTCCGTCGCTGGAGTTTTCTTTGAGCGCGAATACATTCGACTGCACTTCTCGTTAGGAAAATATGCGTCTCTCTTTCAATCAGAGATTTACGCAATCCTAATGGCCATGGACTATGTTGTGAAGCACATGTGGAAGGGAAAAAGCCTATGCTTCTGCAGTGACACCCAAACTGCATTCAAAGCTGTGACCTTTCTGAGCAAAGTCGTAAGACTAAATTCACTAAGGCTAGTTTGGGTCCCAGGTCACTCTGGGATTCCATATCTTCGATAAACTCGCTAGAAGGGGCTCAGAGGAGAGTTTCTCAGGACCTGAACCCGCCTTACGGGTACCTGTTTCCACGGTCAAATCTGACACCAACGACTGGATCTTTAATATACACAGTCGTATATGGAGGGAATATCCAGGATGCAAGATGACTAAGCGCGTACGACCTAATGTCTGTAAGAAGTGCGCAACATTCTTCTTATCCTTAAGGAGAAATGATTGCAGAAGAGTTGCGTGCGTCATTACGGGCTATTACACTTTTACCAACGTCGCTGTGTGCTTGGCAGCAGTGAGATGCCTACCTGTGCTGCATGTTGCGAGGAGTATCACACAGTAGAACACTTTCTCTGCGACTGTCCCGCAAATTCACATTTAAGTCTCAAATATAATAACAAAGAAACAGTTAGTTGAATTTCTGTCTAAATTCCTCTATTTGAAACTAATTGAACTCTATCAACTCCTCATTGAGCTTCAGTTCGTTTATTTTATTCATAAAATATCAATATTATGCCTGACCATAACAAGGAACCTCAGGTGCAACTATCTAGACGGCGCGGCGCGGCCAACCGGCGAGACAGCCTGGACTGTCACAGAAGCCTGTTGCAAGAATTGGACGTCAGACAGCAGAATACAATGCAAACATTCGAAGCCGCGCACTTCACCCGGAGTCAGACAAAGATGATACATCTGAAGCGCACAATTACAATACGCGTAACGAATTCACTGCAAAATTAGAACACCTGACATACAACACTTGCAGAATTTCTGGGAGAGTTAAGGTGATTCTGAATCGTACCTTATAGCTTATAAGATGCTCTATAAGTCGGTGGCATTGCTGCATTGATACGTGTAAGGGCGCCAGAGATATTGACATATTATTGGGTATATAACTTAATTCGTGCGATTTTTTTTCAAAATTTGAACATTTATTTAAGAAAAACATGTACAATAGTATTATTCAAAGTATTGCCCATCTGAAGCTATGACTTTTTCCCATCTTTCTGGCAATTTGTAGATCCCATCCCAAAAGAACTGCGCCGGCTTGGCAGCCAAGAATGAATCAAGGCAATTTTTGATATTCTGATGTGAACCGTATTTCAGTGAGGGCGTTCTGCATCGACCGGAACAAATGGTAGTCAGAAGGGGCAAGGTCTGGGCTATAAGGCAGGTTGGGTAAAACCTCCCATCCACTGTTTTCCAAATAGTTCTTAACCGGAATAGCAACGTGGGGCCGAGCGTTGTCATGATGGAAAATGATTGCCTCGTGTCTGGTCGCATATTCCGGGCGTTTTTCGGCTACTGCTCTCTTCAAACGGATTAATTGTGTTCGGTAATGTTGTCCATTGATGGTTTCACCCGGTTTTAGCAGCTCATAATACAGCACACCCTTCTGATCCCACCATTACCTTCGCGCCATGGATATTCGGCTTTGCCGTTGATTTGGCTGGTTGGCCGGGTTTCACATATGATTTTTTGCGCTTGGGGTTGTCGTAATGGATCCATTTTTCATCACCAGTAACAATCCGATGCAAAAATGACTTCCTTTTGTGGCGTTCCAGCAGCATTTCGGACATGCAAAACCGCCTTTCGACGTCTCCCGGCTTGAGTTCATGTGGAACCCAATTTCCTTGCTTTTGAATATATCCAGCTGCTTTTAAACGTTTTGAAATGGCTGCTTGAGTGACACCCAAAGATTCTGCGAGCTCTTCTTGTGCTTGGCAACAATCTTCATAGAGTAATGCTTCCAGTTCTTCATCTTCAAACTTTTTTGGCTGCCCAGGACGTTCATCGTCTTCCAAGCCAAAATCACCACTTTTAAATCGTGCAAACCACTTTTAGCACGTTCGCTCAGCTAGCGCATGTTCACCATAAACTTCCACCAAAATACGATGACTTTCGGCACCAGTTTTCTTCATATTAAAGTAATGAAGAAGAACTCCCCGCAAAAACACTTTTTCAGGCACAAAGTTCGACATATTTGAGTGAAAAAAAAATTATTGTTGTTTACGCTTCAAATGAATGACATATGTGACCGTCCAGGAAAAAAGGGACCTAGTGTCACAAAATCAAGTTTCGAGAAAAACGCATTTTAAAGTTTCAACATGTGGAAACATTGATTTAACCTCCACCGATCGTGACGAAATTTTGCACAGAGCTAGATTCAACCTTCTAGACCATATCGAGCAAGTTTTGTGACCATTCATTGCAGTTAAGTGTGAATCGATAATATTTCGTGGTGCAGTATTCGTATGCATTCGTATGCATTCAAAGTAATGTTCTACCTCCGTTGTTGCTTTAAAATCGCGAATTTTTACTAATCAACTCGTTATTGTTTTTGAATGGTGTATAATTTCGTATTTATTCATTGGATTGCATTGAGGAAGAACTGAATTCAAAGCTGGAAGAGTTTGATCGTATGTATTTCACTATCAACGAAGATGATAACAATCAGAATCGAGTAGATGATAACGTGCTGCCTGAACTTAACGATTCCATTATTTCCGGCGGAGATGATTCTCAGATGAGTCCTATTGAAATACCGATTGAAACAACTGAAGAAGACGATCAGGATTACATTGCCACATGGAGAATGCTAGGAGGAGAATGCGAAGATGACGATGAAATTCCAAAGTGTTGCGATTTGGAATGTAATAAAAATATTCCCAAAGGTTTGCTTATTAAATTTAGAAATGAGTTCCAAGAGCTCACAAAAAGTGAACAGTCTCTTGTTATTATTGGCCATTTAGCAGCGCACCGCCAGGATATTTCTTTATCAGAGATTTATAATGCAACTTATGAAAAAAATCGTTCTCAAAAATCAAAGCCTAAATCGAGAGTTGATACAATGTATTACTTTCGCGGAGTGTCTATCTGCCGTAAAATGTACTTCTATATTCAGGATATTGGTGAAAAACGATATAAAAACCTAGTGAAACACTTTGATAGCTCAGGCATGACTGATAAAGTTCATGGTCTATTCGGTAAGGCAAAAAATCGTACTAACGTTATTTCAGTTGATATTTTGGAGAAAGTGACCACATTTATTAAAAACTACGCCGAACACCACGGTATACCTCTACCCGGTCGCCTTCCAAATTTCAAAGATTTTCGAATAACAAAGCTGCCTTCCAGTACCACTAAAGCATTCTTATACAGGCTTTATATTGAAGCTAACGAGAACGAACGAACTGTTGGCAGAAGTAGTTTTTATGACATTTGGCAACAGATGTGTCCTTTTATAACTATTTATTATTTTTTGCTACTCAACATTCTTTTTTTGATTATCACCAGTAATAGTGATTATTGTTTCATTGAATTCCTAAAATTTTGATTTAATAATTTAAGAGGTGTGCTAAACGAACTCTTTTCAGGTTTAAAATAATAAGAAATGCTACATTCAACACTAGGTCCCTTTTTTCGCGGACGTTTTTGCTTACAGATTTTGGAAAAGTAGTTTTACAAAAAGTGGTTTTTTGAGCTCAATTTTGAACTTAGGGACCTCGGACAAGTTTTATTCGAAAGACAAGAGTTCAGAGATACTGAATCCGAAAAAAAGTCATTTTGGCCAAAATGTGACACTAGGTCCCTTTTTTCCTGGACGGTCACATATACTGAAATGACGTATATACAATGACAGTAGCTTTCCAACGCATGTTCCAATGGAATAATAACAATGGAATAATACAAGTTACGCCATCTCTTAGCAAACCGCACGAATTAAGTTATATACTCAATATATTTTATATAGCAGTTAGCATACTCTACCTTTAAGTTTTACCTCGCTTGGCTCAAACATATGCTGCAGTGGAACGGTACGACAAGCAACTGCGGCCGCCTAGTTTAAAATAGTTTTAAATTTAACTATAACCTCTCCTAAGAGTATCACACAAGCCGCTTGTCTATCTTTTGCACAAAAGTTTGTCCAAACATCAGGAAACATCAGGAAACATCAGGAATACGGAAAAATCTATTTGGGCGGAACTGGTAGGTGTAATTACTACTGGAAAGATCTGCAAGGCGATTAGAAAATTATTTTAAGGAGAGCCGAGGCTGGCGGATCTGTAATGATTTGAGTGGCATTTAAAACCAACCAACCAAAGTCAGAAGTCGCATTTTTGAGTGGTAGATTCAAGGCTGCCGACCACCAAAATGTGTTCCAAAATTACTTTTTGCCATTTATGACACTTGCTAAAGATAATGCATTTGATTACCAGATTGTACATATATGGACAACAGAGAATTTTTGGGCTATTATTGCAAGAAATGTTTATTGTGAGATTAAGCTAAGAGCAAGAACTGTTGCTGAATTTAAACAAAATTGTAGAATGGAGGCATGATCTAACCACCACCCGTGAAAGTCCATAGTGTGCCTGGTCGGCTTCTCAATGTAATTAAATCAAATAGAGAAAAAATTGATTACTTGGACTATCTTTTTCTTTTTTTAATGTTATATACGAACACGACTCGATTGCAATATTTTCTCGAGAAAAAATTAACAAAGTGATTATAAAGTTATGTCATTATGTGGGCGAATTAATTCGAAAAAACGCCAGCCATAAATAGAGCGAACATTAGCGTTGTTTGCTAAGCAAAGATGAAATTAAAATAGCGTCGCTGAAAGAGTTATTTATCCTGTAATTTTTTGAACAAACGTAGTGGCTATATGCTACGAGATTATGCCAAGAGAACTATTCTTTATTCGATTAACTACTGTGATCCGTCGCTTATAGAAACTGGGCGGCATGTGGGCTCTTTTAGTTAACACAGTTTTAGATTGCAAATTGGCCATGCTGCACTTGACATAATATGACATAATATGGGTAATGTAAGCAAACAAAAAAGAAGATTGGGCACTTTGCATTTCAAAATCTTTCTTCGATTTCCCATCCTATCCGACGATTAACCCCTTACGGTCTTACCTTTCTTAAGGGAATAATTTCGATGGTGCTTTGTTTCTTGGAACACCAACAAGACCAGATGCGCTTTATCCCAACTCTGCGGCAGCTCTTTGATTGTCTTTTGATGTTATCAAAGGAAAATGTTATCCAGATATTGAAGAAATCATCTTCTGGAGGAATTTGAATATGCAAATGTGGGAATGAAGATGACTCAACGATTTTATTAAAGTGGCCGACGTCTTCTCCATAGCCTGGTTTGCCAGTGCTCCTACATATATTCTTGTTTATTGCCGCCTTTATTTCCTTTTGGGCTACGTAGTACATATAGTGCCACTCATTCATCCATAAACATGTTCTATGTGTGTTCTTCGTGTGTTCATCATTTTCCTTATCATATCCTGCTGTAGTGATACGGGAGATCAGTGACGCTGACTTATGACCAAACCAGTCACATAATAGCTGCAATAATAAAATGAATGTCCTACATTTATCTGTTTGTGGGCAGGTTCACTTGATCTCTATTTTTTGCTATGTTTTTTTATTCATCGTTTTGTTCATGCATACTCGTACATTACTTGGTCTTTGCCTGACTCAAGTAATCGGCCCTTCCTTCAGGGAGGGTCCTTCATACCTTGAAGGAAGTTTGGCTGAAAAGGATATAATATAAATTCCAATTTTGCACTAGTATTTGCCTCATTCGATTTACATTATTTTGAATTTCACATATCCAAAGCAGAAATCAACTATCAAAACTCATTGCTTTTGCAACCCTTTTTTTTAATCATGGTTTGCTCGGACGGGAATCAGATAGACCTCTATTTAGATATTCAGTCGAATTATGCGATTTTCATAGATGAAATTGATACTATTTTCGATTGTTCGGCAAGAGAGGCCGTTAGAGGCTTCCACCACTAGAAAGTATAACTACTATTTATATCTGTGGCGGGATTTCATCCCTTTGTAATCAGACTTGCAGTTTATTTCACTTATATACATACCAAGTTCCTTACTGCAATATTGATAGCGCTTGATTGTTTTCGACTATAAATTTATTCTTATTCAAGCACTTGCTGAGTAAATTTGCTTAATCTGTGTCGTGCCCATGCTCCTAAGGAGACCATACGCACATGGACAAAAGAATTCGTGACCTAGCCCTGTTTTTTCATAACGGATCCTATAAACTATAGTTTCTTAATAAAGAAAAAAATCTATTAGTCGAGTAGATACTATGACGATATTAATTTTCTTTTAAATCGCTTCCAACACAGCGCATGTTTACGAATTTCTAGAAAATCTATTTTCGATCCTATTCGAGTAAAGCTTTGAAATCGTGAAAGAGAGAGCTACTGGGAAAGTAAGAAATTTCCACTCTGGTACTCGTTGGTTTTTTCCAGGATTTGCTGCAGTATGAATATTTGATCGATGATGGACTTCCTGGGCCTGAAACCACAATGATATGGACCAATCAGTTTATTAACGTATATACGTACGGTTTCAGGCGTTCACACAAAACAGCAGAGAAGATCTTGTAAGCGATATTGAGGAGACTTATAAATCTGCAATTGGCGCAGACAAAGGGGTCTCCTTTCCTGTGGATCGGGCAAACAATATTAAGATTCCATTCATCGGGCATGCATTCTTCTGACCATATCTTGCAGATGAGCTGGTGCACACCCCGAACCAGGTCATCTCCAGCTGATTTAAAGAGCTCGGCAGCCTTCCTAACTTCGCCCAGATCAGGGGGACGGATCTCTGCAATCATCGTCCGTTGTGATTGGATCATCCTGTCTGACAGCGGAATCTATTTCGTCATCGCCATAATACAGTCCGCAGAAGTATTCTCTCCAAATTCTTAGTACTGACTGCGAATCTACTACTAAGTCTCCATTTTCGTCCCTGCAGGCTTCCGTTCTGATTTTATACCCTTGGAAAGCTTGTTTTATTCGTCGATCTCTTCGATCGCGAGCTACTCATGCTCTCTTGTTTTTTCTTCTGAGAATCTTATGCTTCCCCCTCTTCTTCTGCTCATACAGCTCACGAGTAGCTCTCGTTATTCTGTGCAGCGCCGCTTGATAGGTTTGCTGCTTGGCCTCATGTGCCCTCCTATACTCGTCGTCAAACCGTGAGTACCTTGTAGGTGCCGTTTTGAAACCTAGTACCTCAGGGGCTGCACTCTCTAAGGCTTGTTGACAGCGGGTCCATTGATCTTGTAAGGATTGAGCAGGTGTTGGAGGGTTTTCCGAAAGCCTGAGAGAGACGCGATCGGCATATGATCTGGCGGTCTCATACGATTGCAGCATTGCACCGTATATGCCGCAGGCCTTACTCAATTTTTCTGATGCAGGCATGTTCGCAGTCGCAACCTGGCTGCCACAAGATAGGGGTCCGAGTCGATGTTGGCTCCTCGGAAAGTTCGTACATCCAGAATATCGGATGCCGGCCTCCCATCAATCGCAATGTGGTCAATCTGTTTGACGGATGATTGATCCGGAGATCGCCAGGTCCCCTTGTGGATGTTGGGACACGGGAATGCTAGCAACTGGGAGATTTCGCCCCGTTGCGAAGTCTATCAGCCTGAATCCATTTTCGGATGTTGTGTTGTGTAGCCTGTGCTTGCCAATGATCCTAAAAAAAGCGACTTCTTTGTACAGTTACGCGTTGAAATCTCCCAGCACGATTTTAACATCCTATTTGGGACATTGGGCATATGTTCTATCTAGGAGATCGCAGGAGTCGTCCTTTGTAGAGTCATCCTTGTCTGCAGTATGGGCGTGGGCGTAAATTAGGCGCTCGCTTGGATAGTAAAAGCACAAGACTTTTTGCCTAAGTCTACATCCAATATCAAGATCGCATCCAAATAAGCGTTGCTTTCTCTCGTTGTAGCAATGGCCGTAATAAATGTCGCAGGTTTTCATCCGCTTTTTACCCGGTCCATCCCATCACACTTCCTGGAATATCTGCTTTGTAGCAGTCTAGGGCCTCCGCTAGTTGTTCGGCTGCATGTGGTTTGTTGAGGGACCTAACATTCCACGTACAAAGCCGAATGGAATTTTTCGTTTTATTGCTTGGGTCGTCAACAGTGAATCGGACTGTTTTTTTTAAATCCAAGGCTTTTTTCGGTTTTTTTGGCGACATGGCTTTTTAGAGTTATGGCTAGCCAAACCGACACTTATTCTGTTTTGTGGTGCAGGAGACTCAAATTCGTCCTTTTTCGTTTGGAATTTTGTAAAAAAAAGGTGAAAATAGGACTTACTAACAGAGCTGCTAGGTGTTCGGCTGCAGTGGCTTACGGACGTCGGATACGCTACCTCAACGAGGCCTTCGTTGATCGTTTACCGCCCGATCCCATATTTGAGGCGGCAATATAGGCCCACAGCCTAACACGGCCTCCTCCATGTTTCACTATTGTCTCAATTTGTCATCAGACCATATCATATCAAATATATATCTATAGACGCAGTTCAACATGTTTGTAAGATTGAACTTGAACCAATTTAGTCTAGTGACAGTTGGCTTATTGTTTACAAATATTCGAAAGAATTTACTAGTAATGGAATTCAATCATAACAGTGTGGTAAGGATAGTCCCAAGTAATTATCGTCGTTATAACTTTTTCTTCCATATTTCGAACCAGAGTATGTTACAACGAAAGTGGCAGTACTGCAAAACGCTGTGTCAGTGATCGGAAAAAATCTGCAGCACTGACGCATGTGGTTCGAACTGAACGAAATCCTTGGCGGAGTAACAGGAACGTCGCTGCCGAGCTGATGGTATCAAAGACAACCAAACCACGAATATTAAAGTGTGAGCTCAAACAAAAGCCCGGAGAAAAACAAGCTTCCATAGAACAAAATAGTTTTAACGCTTATTCAAACTTGGCCAGATCGAATATGGTATTGTTTGATGAAAAATAAGTCCTAATAAATAGAACAATATGTGAACAATCAAACGATGTTTGTCAAACGGATGTTCGCCATTTGTATTCATAGAACGTGGCACCAGGGTGAATGCACTTTATTTAAAGCAAAGGTATATTGGAAGGTACTTTAAGCCTTGGGCAACCAAGCATTTCGGTGTGAGCGAATAGACGTTCCAAAAAGACCCAACACATAAAGCACGTGTCAACTAAGAATGGATAAAAACAATGTCCATGTTCATTCAGTTATTTCGCAGACCAAAGTCAGCACAAAAAAAACAAAAAAGTGGACGTGCTCAAGAAAGTTATTCTCCGAAATTGAAAAACGCTCCGTAGGCTCACGTTGATGCATGAAACTTATTTGTCCACTAACTCAAGGCCATAAATCGGGCTAAAGGCGGCCAGAAAATTTAAAAAATGAAACACCTTTTTCAAAAAAAAAATTAAATAAAAAAAATACAGCGTTTTCGAAAATTGCAGTTCAGTTTGATCATCTTGTATTCGAACGCTTATTATAAAATGGACGAAAGGTTAACGTGCACGCGGTCTTCGGTCTAAAGGAGGGCATAATGTTGACAAGAACTTACATTAGCACAGTTTACAAAGCCTCTCTTCTTCTGATAATCTGAAAGATGCAGGTAAAACGTCTGTACGTCTCAGTCTATGTATCGTTGACAAGACTTGTAAAAATGTGTCAAATCAGCAGGCTTACATTTTAATTTCATATTTTTAATTATTATTATTACTCTCGACCTGTGGAACTCGGAAGATCAAAGCCTGGATGGCAATCCTTAGACAAGCTTCCTTGCCTTGAGTATGTTTTTTCCATGTTTTACCGTCCTATTCCATTTCTTCTTGGTCCACCCATCTTATTTCTCCCTCGGGTTTTCAACTCATTATTATTTTAAGTATTCGTCCACTGTCCTTTCATACTACGTGTCATGCCCATATTAGTTTTCAAGATTTTATAACTCCGACAATGCTGGGGGCTGAATAAAGTTCTCTCGAGTTTTTGATTTTGTAGTTTCCTCATCTTGTTATCCATCATGAATACTCTTTAAAATCCTGTTCTGACTGATACGAAATTCGTTTTCATATTTCTTGGTCAGAGACCAACTATCACGTCCGTAATGTGTCCCTTATTTTAACATAATATTTATTTTAATAATGTGAAAACTTCTTTAAGAAAAAAGCCCCATTTTCACTTTCAGGCATTTGGTATTAGATTTGAGTGGTAACTGCTCGTCATGTCCGAATCAATACCATTTGTCGCAGTTTTCAAGCTTTTCCGACGGCCATTCTAAAGGATTATCGGACAGTCATCGATCGAACAACATGTAGCTTAGGAATGACAACGATATTCCAGTTGGTCCCTTTTAAGCAAAGTGGGCAAGTAAATAAAAACCTATTGACCACCATCAAGCATTCGAGAAAGACTGAATATACGATTACGTGTTGAACTTGAGCTACACAGCAGATAGCCAACCTTAGTGCCATGTGCTCGGGGTAAGCTTTCCGGTCTGCAACAAAAGTTCCAGTAGTCCTTTTCAAACCTTATAAGAACCTTTAAAGTGAAACCACATAATTTGATAATTTTTCTTTTAATGTTTACTGGGATTCTTAGGATTTGTTCCATTACCTTAAGATAATGATATTATGACCATTTCGGAACTTTTTAAGGCACGTTTTGTTTCGGTAAAGACTTTGAGCAATTGGTCCCGCACTTTGATAATGACTTCAAAAGAAGAATCAGACGCAGTCAAATCGAACGATCTTACCAGTTAGTGCAAATCGCCAAAACGAATCATTAGGCAACACAGTCTCAATTTGCGACTTCTGGATCGTTCATCAGTCACAATCAGCCCACGGTATCCTCGAAAAAAATAGGCCTGATGACACCACCCAGCGTAAATGCTCTGCAGAGACCGATGACGTCTGGTTGGCATTGACTGATCGGCCATGACATCTTCAAGCACAGCAACGACATTATCGTCAGAAGGAGCACTACGAAGCACTAAGAGACACCGAAATGTCTCTCTTGTCATATTCGTATGGTGTTCTCTCTTTTAGTCACGCGTATTCCGCGATCTTGAGGTGTATAGCGTTCCATGGCTTATCAAAGTGTATTATTCATCTGTTTACTTCACATATATCGAAAATGACAGTTGTTGATAGAGTGATCGATTTTGGAAAACATTGTTGCATCAAAGATTTGGTCGTTGCGAGGAACGGATTCCCAAGTCATGACAACGATTCTATATCTTGATGGAATCAGTCATAACTAAACATACCACGTGTTGATTGACCACCGCCAGTACTCGAACCTGATAATTGTACTATCGTTCCAAGATGCCACCATCGATTTCTGATTATTGTCTTGTAAATACACATTACATCTGCTCTTCAACTTCGGAACAATCAGTCGGACTTTTACAATGATATACCAGAAATATCTTAGTACTCGCTCTCGAAGATCTCGATGGAGAGTGATGAAGTACTGAATGAAGAATACTGCCAGCTCTATCCTGTAGAAGCGGAAGCAGAAAAGCTAACCCAATCATCGTCCAATGGACGTGTAACTTCATCAAAGATTAATCCAATAATTGACCAGAATTTCATTCTAAGGCAAGCAATGGAAATATGTTTAACATTCTCGTCGCTGTCTGCCTCAGTATGCCAAATAGCTAACGTAACCCAACTATGTATAGAATAATATAAAAATATCCAGATTGCTATCCAGACCATTTAACATATTTAATGTACTGCGACAAGCAGATGATCTATCCCCCTCGTTAAAATAACATTGGAAAAAGCAATCTGAGATTCAAGCACACCAACAAGATATTGTCTTGCACAGACGACACTGATATCATCGGAAGATGCGAACAAGCTGTACGTGTATCCTTCAACCAGTCTGAAGAAATGACACAGAAAACAAAATTGCACATTGATGAAGAAAGGATAAAGCGCATGGTTTTTCAGTAGAGACATAACGATTAATACAAGCACGCCCTTGAACCTTTTATGATCTGTCAATGTCCAAATCCTTGTCACCGCTTATGTTTTTGTCGTGACGAAGTTAACAAATAAGAAAGGTTTGGAAATTATTGGAAAATTAATACCGAGCTTCCAAGTCGGTTGTCGCAATTTTAAGAGTGCTTACTCCAAATTTCGGTCGCAATAATCCTCCCATCAGGCAGGCTGAGTTATAGTAGAAGAAATCGTGTCACCATATTTACTTTTGAATGTTCCTGTACCAATAGATGAGTCGATTCCACAGGAACTGGGAATCTCTCAGCGCACATTGCGTAAAATTCCAGATAAAGGTAATGACCTACATCCTTACAAGACAGAATTAACTAAAGAACTGAAGCCTCTTTATCATTTGAAAAGTCTGAACTTCTCGACTGGCCTTTGCAAAAGGATTTTATGGTGTGGAATTCTCGTCGGAGGTGTGGTTGGACCGTATTTTTTCATTGATGAAAGTGATTACGCTCAAAAAAGGTCTTTATCGTGCCATGTTGGAAGACTATTTTTGGCAAGAATTGGATAGATTTGACATCAGTGATATGTGGTTCCAACAAGATATTGCCACCACATGCTACTCGGGTGATCAAACAGTTGCTCGAGAAATGGTCCGATTAAATGGCCATCCAGTTCTAACTAATGGGCTATATTAAGCCGTTGTCTTTATTCAAAAACCATAATATCATGCCTAGGCATCGATCTTGTATAAGCATATGCGCCAGCTCGGAAAAAAATTCGGAGAGAGATTTTATGACAGATGATATCACAGGAGAACCTACTTCTTTTGCTGGAAGGATGGCGAAGAGTATGACGGTTAAAGCTTGCGTTTACCCAACTAGATGACATCGACTTAAGGATCATAATGATAAGTCTAACAATTGTTCTTTGGTATCCAATACTTCAAACTGATCGGTATCGGAAAAGAACAAATTTTTTGATCACCGTTACATTCGCTTCCATTTAAATTTTGAGATCTTGAGAACTTTTGAGAACTCCTTTAGGGATCCTAAACGGATTAACTGGGATAAATATGAAGCTAACCTTAAAGGCGCCCTTGACCCCGCTCAATTAAATAACCCCAAGTCGCGTGCAGACATTGAACGTCTGGCGGCTAAAGTTACGGGAGTAACGTTCTTGAGTTCTTGAGTGTTTAATACCCTCCTGTCTGTTCCAGAATTGGTTCTTTTGTTTTATGATCCATTTGTGTAGGCTTATATCTGAGCCATAGAAAGTATCTGAGTAACTTTCTTGGCTTGTATGTCAGATGCGTTATGAACTGGCACCCAGACCAACTTTAATCTGTTGCCTACAGCCAGTTTGTTTAGTTTATTGTGACATTCCTATATAGCTTTAGAGTTAAAGCTGTACCTCTTTAGCGCTTTAAGAATCGCTTGGCTATCTGAGAAAATAGTTATCTTTGTGTAAGTGGGTCTCCTGTCGCTGATGCTAGGTGCTGCTTCATTGATTGCAAATAGCTCGGCCTGACATATAGTTGACTCATTGCAGATGGGAATGTGTAGGCTACATATTGGTCCTATTACACCAGCCCCTACCTTTCCAGATTTCGATGTTAAAGAATTGTTTCGTATAGTTCCATCATCGTGAAGAACCACCCAATGGCCGTACGCAGCCATTTATTTAGTTTCAGCTCTATGGCACCCAGATATTAGAATTCGTCCACTTTCTCAAAGGGTTTATCGAGTACACTCAGGTGTGAGCTTTGTTTTCTCTTCATTGACCTTTCTGCCATTATTAGACTTTCTGTTTATATTTATTTTCCTGTTTCCTCACTATTTCCCTGCATGTCCAGATCGTTAACGTAAGCTAGAAGCCATGCGATTCCATTAAGGGTTATTCCTATCTCAATTTCATGAAGGGATCTTAAGATGGATTTCAGCACCACATTAAAAAGAGGTAGTGGCAAGGCATCTCCTTACTTAAATCTTTCACGTATATCGAATGTTTCTGAAAATCTGGTTACTCCTCGTAACGGGTGTCCCTTCTAAAGTCTTGCCAAATAGTAGACCAACAAAGGGAACCAAATGGTAGTCCATGGTAGTCTGCTGATCTTGGTACCCTTAGAAATGAAAGCTTTCAAAAAGCAAAAACCAAAACAGAACAGAGGACTGGAATCGCTACAAGAAAAGCCCCAGACTAAATAAAAGTGAGACAAGAAAGACGTCAAAGATATACTGGCGCAATTCCTGCTCAGAAATAGAAGAGAATAATAAGGCCAGTAGAAAGAGGAAGATACTGTCAAAGGCCCACGTAACCTGCCCTAATTAACAATCCAGATTGCACCGCAACGGTGACTAGCGAAGAGTCACTAGACCTCTTGCTCAGTACACACTTTCCCAACAACGCAGAAGCTAGTAACTACAATTTCCGTTTATTTCAAAGGAAGCAGTAAGCAAAAGGAAACTCCAATGGGCAGTACATAGTTTCCTTCCATACAAATCTGCAGGTCCGGATGGAAAAGTAACATGCTTATGGCATTCTCGAACCGTGGTTTCGTACATACCATTATCCTGGAGGGAAGTAAATGTTAAATATATATCAAAAGCAGGGAAAACCTCCCACCTCCAGCTTGAAGAAATGATGGTTAGAAGGCGAGTAGACATCCTGTGCGTACAAGAGACGAAATGGCGAAACACCGGTAATCGGGCACGTTTCTTGGACGTTAAAGCAAAAGCCTACTAGATGTTTTACTATGGATTGGAACAAGGAAAAAACGGAATCGCCATCATCCTTGCGGCAAAGCTACTTGGCAACGTCTTAACCATTTCAAAGTCCAGTGACCGTTTGATGGCTCTCAAATTGGTGATGCATGGTGAGGTGTGGAATATCGTAAGCGCATGCCCCTCAAGTAGGATGCGAACAAAAAGAAAAAGATGCATTCTGGCTAGATTTCCACAACCTTGTCAAAGTCATCCCAAAGGAAGAGCTTTTGTTTGTTGGGGGAGATTTAAACGGACATGTCGGGAAGACAAGCGAAGACTATGAAGACTACCACGGAGGGCTGGGATACGGCACCAGGAACTCTTCAGATGAAGATATCCTAAACATGTGCAAGTCGTACGGTCTTATAGTACTAAATACCATGTTCGTCAAACAAAGCCGGCACCTGATCACTTATAGCAGCGGCGGAAATGAAACTCAAATAGACTATCATTTGGTATCCAGTTTCATGCAGCCACGAGTTAAAGATTGCAAAGTGATCCTGGGAGACGCGATCGATCGAAAATAAAAGCTGTTGGCCCGGACGGGATACCCTCTGAGTTCTGGAAAAAGGAAATGTTCTGGAAATGGGAGACATCGGGTCTAGATGGCTCATGGTTCTTATCTCCAAACTTATGAGAGGCGACACTATGCCTAATCAATGGAGGGAAAGCTATCTTCTTCCTTTGCACAAAGGAAAGGGTGATACGCAAAATTGGGATAACTACCGTTCTGTCAAGCTGATGTCGCACACCATGAAGATCGTTGAACTGGTATTAGATAGCCGACTGCGGAAAATAATACGACTATCTGATGACCAGTGCGGGTTTGTCTCGGGTAAATCAACAACAGATGCAATCCAAAGTATAAGGGTCATGATGGAAAAGCATCGTGATTCGTCAAAGGACTTGCATATGGTGTTGGTTGATTTCGAGAAGGCCTTTGACCGGCAACCAAGAGATCTTTTATGGGTAGCGCTAAGACAAAAAAGAGTTCCAGAAACCTACGTGCGAGTGATCATGGACATGTACAAGAGAGCAGCGACAAGAGTAAGATGCACTGCAGGAGTCACCGAAGAGTTCGCAATCAAAGTCGATGTACACCAAGGGAACGTCCTCAGCCCACTGCTCTTTACAGCAGTCTTTACCTAAGATATTCGTAAAGAATTCTCGACACAGTCTTCGTTTTGGTTTATGACGAAAACACGTTCCTTTTACGAAAATTTGATTTCTTGGCCTGATATATGGCGTCATAAATTGGCCGGCAGAGCAATTTATAATTCTTTTATCCGCAAATTCTTGACAGAGTACCCATGCTTTGAAACCCTGCAACGAGATTATATTGAATTTCCGAAAATAATCAACCAAACTGTCAAATATCAAAACCAAATAAGGCACTGTCAGCCCAATTTAACTCATTTCCTATTGGCCGCCGTCTGCTTCTGACATTCAATTTCAGCAAAACAAAACAAAAAAACCCTCCGGACATCCGTTCTCGTTGATGCGACATTAATCATACTCCCATAGACATCCAAACCCGAACCGTACCGCCTTACATCTCATCCGATTCGTGTCTTGACGACCCATAGGGGACCAAGCAATCTACGATTTCCGGGAGGCCACAATAATCAAAACAGCGAGCTTGACAAAGATAAAGCGGTCATTTGTCAAAATCCTACGTCACGTACCGCCTGTCCATCTCCATCCACATCAGCACTTATTCAATCTCAACCGCGTCCTTATAATAATCCGTGTCCTTGTCCATATCGTCCTTGTTCATGTCGCTCCCGTTCCCGTTCATTTAGTCTTGTTTACAAGCTACGCTCCTACTTGGCAGAATGATGAATTTCCAAGACATTTTGCACGAATCACAAGCATCTGTCAAATGAGGGCAAATTCTTTCCATTTCCATAATCCTCAACCTCCAAGGACGCACCCCCAGCAGCAGCAGCAGCTCTAATCCGTCTAATTAATTTCTTTCTGTTTTCGGCTTTGTTTCTAATCCGCTTGGCGGAACATAGACTCACCGCATTAGCGGCGACGGACGTGGCTGGGTCGACACAATTTCAGTTCCTTTGTTTGCAGCAAATGCTCTATCCTATATTGCAATATCACCTCTACGCGACGGAGCCTCAGGTTGGTATTCGTGTCCCCTATCTGCATTATGCGTTTCACGGATGACTTGTTTTGTTTTCAGGCTATTTTCGGCACATAGTTCACGTGCATGTGGCCAAGAAGCGGGTTCTTCCCATTACTCACGGGCGATATGAAGTCAACCAGCTCCTGCACTGGGACCAGGTTCACAATTCCATGTGAGTCTGACTTTTTACCTTTTAAAGAGCTTTATGATAACGAATTACTTTATGGTCCGTTGCAGCTATTATCTGGGCACGCCAGAGAACATGCCGTCGCAGCAGCATCTCTATAGAATTTCAGCCATCCCACCACGACTCGGAGCACCATTGCAAGTACCCGAATGCATGACTTGCCCGCAGAATGGGAAATCTAACAGCGAGAGCAATACGAAACCACCACCGAAGCTGGTCACCGCGTGGGACGATGACTGGGAGGACTCGGAACCGCTCACATTCCCGCCACCCACGCCGCATATGGCCGATAAGAGAAGAAAGCGCCCGGCACAGAATTTCTCCGGTCCGACTGAGTGCTTGTATCACAATGCGAAATTCCCAGAAGTGCCGAGCGCTGACTATGTCCTCATAGAGTGTCTGGGTCCCATAATCCCCTGGAGTGGAATATATTCGATAGGTCGGGTGGGTAGCAATAAGCCACTGGAGCTGCTTGTATCGGTACAGAACAACACACGATTGCGAGAGAAGGTGGCAAAGATCGCACTTCCCCAAATCAAGACTTTTCCGGTCATGATCTCGGGTGGCTACCATGCTCAAGTGCGACTATTCATGCCGCCCGTATTGCGAGAGGACGAAATCACAAGGTATCCGACTATACTGCATGTATATTCGGGGCCTGGGACGCAACTGGTCACCGACAAGTGGCATATTGACTGGAACACATACCTAGCGGGCGCGAAGGACTACATCGTGGTGCAGATTGATGGACGAGGATCTAGCGGCCAGGGCTACCAGCTATTGCATGAGGTCTATAAACGACTCGGTACCGTCGAGGTTTCGGATCAGCTAGAGGTCAGTGAGTACCTACGTGACAATCTGCATTTTGTCGACGGACGGCGGATGGGTGTGTGGGGATGGAGCTATGGCGGCTACACGTCAGCTCTAGCACTGGCCAGTACTCAGTCGATTTTCCAATGCGGCATCAGCATATCCCCCGTGACCAATTGGAAACTCTATGGTAAGTAGGTTTCGTCACTCCCTTCTGTGTTTTTGCTAAATGTCCTTCGCAGACTCCACCTATGCCGAACGATACCTGAGCTTCCCAAATGTCACGGACAACTACAAAGGTTACGAGGAGTCTGATCTCAGCAAATACGTTGACAATCTACGTGAGAGGCAATTTCTTCTGATTCACGGGACAGCCGACGACAACGTACATTTCCAACAGTCCATGGTCCTGGCACGAGCACTCACCGCTAAAGGTGTCCTATACAAGCAACAAATCTACCCCGACGAAGGTCACAATTTGTCTGGCGTGAAACGACATCTCTACCGATCGATGACGGGATTCTTCGAGGATTGCTTCAAAAAACTGGTAAGTGGTCAACCGAAACACCAGCACTAGACAGTACATACACTGAATCCAAGTGGAATCACACAAAACTGTTTTTATCCGTCCAGAGCTACCAGAATGTGTCCGAAGGGGTGGCGGGCGATTTTCTGGACTTTCACAGATTCTACGCGGCAAAGTAGAGTCTTGTGCCTGGGTTAGGTGTCTGGGGTGAAGCGGATCATGATGACTGATGGGATGGATGAGATACATATTTAATACAAAAACCAAATTAAGCCCCCTCCCTTCCATTCATTACCACCTATAGGTACTACTTTCACATTAAATCAGACTTTAGTGTTCTATATCGATGTTGTGACGTGTGTCTGTGTAGTTTGTTGACCGTTGTGCTTTTTTCGCTCTTTTTTTCTGTTTTTGTCACTCTTCTTTGTTGTTGTTTTGTTTTGTTGTTTGTGTTTTGTTCGTGACGTTGTGGCCGGAGTGTGTTTACTTATCTAATGGACACTTGTCGGCTCATGGCTCTCGTGCATATGTAACGTAACGTATGTGTATAAGTGTTTCTGTTTAGCTTGCTTGCGGCTTGGTTTTACGTTGGGCAAGGGATATCCTGCCGGGTAGAGGGTCGGGCTGGGCTTGGATTAATTAATCACTGGAAGTGAATAAATCAGGATTCGGGACGATTAGCACGTCTTCAGAGGACCACATTTAGGATGGGCGACATAAATCTTTTCAGTTTTATAGGAACACGTTTATCGGATCCTTTAAGGGTTTCACCCTATGTGTACCTAAGTGTGATATGGATATGGGTGATTCTGTTTTTTTGGTTTGGGTCACATCCTACTGCAAGACCCTTTTGATAATGAGCTTGCTGGTTGGACGGGATGGAATGTAATTTCTTCAATATAAACCTCTATGGGTGGGAATCCGGACAAAAGATGCTTGAATTTGTGTTACAAAAAATATATTCATTGCGTTGAAATCATCCTTTCGAAATCTCATAGTGTCCAGGGTAAGATAATATTTCAAAAGAAACTCCTTTATGCTGTATTTAGAATGGGACGACCGCCTTGTGACTCAGGTTATTTACGATTTATTTCATGAAATTATAGCAAAGTATTTTTCATTTATTATATTTTTAGCATTATCCTTAAATTTGTTGTCTTCTTGGCTGTTTTTTCAGTTTTCATCAAAATTTTATTTGTTTTTTTGTGGTTTATGTAAATATAAATATGTTGTTTGGAATTGGATTCTATTTATCAGCATGAATATTCACATTGATTAAATTTATCTTTAGTCGTACAAATTTAAAATCAAAAAAATATGTTCAAAAACAATTTTTCAATCAACATTTAATTATTTATAGACCTATATAGCGAGTGATCTAAATCGTTTTCCTTCTATATATATTTTAGAGGGTAATTTGAAAGTTGCGGTTTTTATGTATGAAGCTAAACAATCCTGTTAAAAAATGAAAAGCGTTTTTTCTTCATAAAATATTCTCGACTGACATCTGTAGTATTTTTCCAACGATACACTGAAGCACATATGCCTCCTTTTCGGGCCAAGAAGTCCGGAACGTCCTGTTTTAGGGCAACTGAGCTTATGAACTTTCTGTTTTGGAGATAACTTAGGAAAAGGTGGTTATCGGTCGCGAATAAGGCGATGAGGATGAGGCAAAACTTCATATCCCAACTGCGTTAGGTACAGAAATGTTGACTGTGCTTACTGTTTTGCGGTTTGTGCAGGTACATATGTGATTGCTCTTACCGTGGATGTTTCTCCTCGATAGGAAAACTCGTTATAAACTGTCACCAACATGTTATAGTATCCATCTCTCGTCGCATATGAATGTTGCTCAATGATAATTGCAACCTCCAAGCATCGTAGCATATTCGCTGGTGTTAAGACGTTCTTTTTCTTCTGGTTCTTTTAACTTTCCGATGACCGATGAGGTGAGGACTTATGGTTGCAGTTGAGACTTTGAACTCTGTAACAAGGCTAAGGACAGTTGGAGTTAAATTTTTCTCAACATCTGCGACAAGTTTTTATTACCAGTAACCTCCTGGTCACCTGATGGTTTATTTTCTTCTGATAAAAATCATAAGCAATATACGCAAGCGTCTTGCGTAGATTTTGGCGTCCTATCGCTGTCATGTTGTTTTGGTAAAATCCGTCAAATCAATTGTTATTCAGTTATTGATGCCAAATCATCGTAGCAAGTTACAAGATTGAACAGCACGACCAAATGATAATCCTTTATACGAGTAATCAAAATGAGTGTTCGTTAGTGCAAACGTTGCACGCGTTGCGCCCGTTTTACGGTAGACGTGGCGACCCTTTATACTAAGTGTATGCATAAGTTTTTTTTTCCCGGTTTTTTGGTAAGAATAATACGTAATTTTCTAGTGAAATGAATTTTTTTATTCAAAATATTTGCTATTGGCTTCTAAGGGGTGGGCCAAATACAAGTTTCTTTCTAAAAAATGCAATAAAATTTACAAAATTAAATGTTTGCATGTATTAAGGCTTTATTAGTAAGAACAAACATTTCCATTAATTATGAAATACAACGTCGTTCAAGTGGCTGGCGCCGTTCGGCTGAGTTCGCAGTAGCGCATTCTGTCACCCAATTTGCCAAGAGCCTGTTGATGGTTTCGGGTTGTAGCTCACGAATTGTTTGGATGATATTAGCCTTAAGCGCTTGAATCGTTTCCGGATTATTGGCATAATATCGATCCTTCACGGTTCCCCATAAGAAAAAGTGGTCATTCGCAGCTACGAGGCGGCCAATTAACATCGCCAAGACGGCTGATAACACGATTTGGGAATTTGGTGCGCAAAAGTTCGATTGTGGGATGGGCTGTGTGGCATGGCGCGTCATCCTGCTATTTTATTTGTTAACGTAGCCGCCGAGATGAAAATGCGCCTCGTCAGAAAAGATTTTTTTTCGCCCAAAATCATTGTCCAATTCAAGCTGCTCTAAGGCCCAAACTGCGAAGCGATAATGAAGCGGATGGTCGCGCGCCTTCAATTGCTGAGTCAACTGGACCTTGTAAGCGAATAATCGGAGATCTTTGTGCAGAATTCTCCCCAGGCTAGTTCATGAAATGTTGAGTTGTTGAGATCGATGGCGAGTTGATGTTCGTGAATTGAGTCTCACATTCTCGGCCACAGCAGCCATATTCTCATTTGTGCTCACCGTACCAGTCTCACGAACTCTTTGCACAAACTTGCGTACAGCAGTCGGGGTGTGTGCTTCATTCCGACTAATACTTCCTTTTAGAAAACGCACTATTTGGGCAACACAGCACTCACTTTGGAAATTTGTTTTCAATATTTTCCAACGTCCTTCAAGCGTAAAGCGACTCATTTCGTTCCACGGAGGTATGATGCTGAGTTTCTATCGAAATTTCGAGCGGGAAATAGTTGTCACTGTCAAAATAACCTATGATTTTAAAAAGAAACACTAAATGACCCACCCTTTACACATTTCGCCCATCTTTCAAGTAATTTGTGAATAATATCCCAGAAAAACTGCTTGTCCATTCGTCGAGCCACTTTCCAACTTCCTCGAAATCGCTGAAGTGTAGCTCTGCGAGCGCATGCCCCATTGATACGAAGAGCTAATAGTCAGATGGCGACAAGTCTGGGGAGTACGGCGGGTGCAGAAGGATGTGTTAACAAACAAAATTGCCTTATATGGGACGACACCAACCCACACGAGGTTCACCAGGTGACGAGGCATCATCAAAAAGGTACCGGTTGTTGTGGATTTTGGCCTGGCGGCGTCATTGGTCCGTACTTCTTCGAAAATGACGTTGGTGAGGCGGTTGCCGTCAATGGCGAGTGCTACAGAACGATGATAATCAATTTCTTATGGTCATATGAACCATATGGATTTAGACGACATGTGGTTCCAGCAGGACTGTGCTACATGCCACACAGCGGACGCCTGCATGAACGATTTGAGGATAAAGCTATCTCTCGCAGAAGTGACGTGAATTGGCCACCGAGGTCATGCGATTTGACTTTTTCATGTGGGGTTTCGCAAGTCGCAAGTCTATGCAAATAAACCACTTAACGCAGGCCATCACTTAAATTTAGCTGGATCTATGAGGAAGAGTCATTGAAAATTAGACGACTCGTATCCGTGCTGCCGTAAGAAACTGAGGCAGGCAATTAAAGAAAGTCATATTGTATACATAATGTATACAATACGTGCCTTTCAAATAGAAAAATAGTTTTGTTAATACCTAACACAAAATTTGTCTTATTCAATTTAACATTTATTGAAAAACCCTTTATATTTTTACTATCAGAAAGGTTCAAATCGTTAAAATAATAAAATTAATATCAATTTCTCTCCGTAACCTCATCCTACATTCATCACTTTATCAATAGATTAATATAAAAATTGTCATTCAACAAGAGGTGTCATTTTAAAATTCGTGCCAGCATCATGTCATTCAATGTTTTACCCAAGCGGAAGGCCTAAAGAAACCTGAGAGAAACCTGAGAAACTGACAGCAAATGCGCCGTTTAACTTGCAATTAGTCCTATAATAGATCGGGACATTTGGCCAAGTATGGGTACGTTGAGGCCCTAAGCAGCATACAAAAAAAAACCAAAATACATAGTGCAAAATTCAGAACAACAAAGGAAAACCGTCTAAGATAGGCTTGTTGTCAAAATGGGGTGCTGCAGAAATTGTACATCGAACGAAGGCAGTGTAGAGTACTCCGACTTGGATTTTAACCCGGAAGAGTCTGTTCGTGCGTGATAACCACACTCGAGACCTGTTGGGGGTCTCCAAACCGGCTTGACCTTATACTGCTCCTAACCAAACGCAACGCAACAGGACCAAACGGAACGAACATCACGAACAAGTGTTGCAAGCAGGTTATAACCTTTAAGGGCAGAGTACATAGTGTGAGCGTTGCGCCGACACTGCTAGTGAGTTTGCAGGTGTTACAAAAATAAATTTATGTGACGAACCTGCACCCGACGAGTATAGCACGGCCCAGAAAGCTCATTATAGCTATGATTCCGTTGACTTTAGGAGACAAAAGCTAGCAGACTATTATCGACGCGATTGATACATGTTGGCACAATGCATGGAAATGGGAAAATGCCCGTTCCGAGATGATAAAAAGCATTTTAAGGATCGTGGCCAGTTGATACTAGTTGATAAACATATGTAAGCCATAAAGTACGTACAACGAAGTACTCTTGCTGATCGGGTCCTGGAATTAAATAAAACAAATTTTATTAGAATATTTTTTTTTACAAAATAAATGAGATAGGGAACATCCCCCCCATCCACAACTAGGGACAGTACTGTGAGCTGTCTGGTGGCTGGATTTTCTGATCAAGCGATGTTAACTGACTTTTTTGCCTGTGACGATAGACGATATTTATTTTCAACATGGGTGCATGTCACATGCCACAAGAAAAAATGGCTCAATTGTGTGATGAAATTTTTTTCTCGGAACGAAGACTTCAATTGGGCGCCGAGATTGGACGAGTCAACAATATTAGGCTATTTCTTTGGGGCTCTTTTAAAGTTAAATCTAGAATGATTCATCCCCTTAGAGTAATAAGAGGGTTGTAAGCGAAATATCGCCCTAATTATGCAAAAACATGAAAAAAAAAGTATCAAAAGGCTGTCTGTTTATAGCCAGATCTAAGACAAACGTTTGCCAATAATGTATTCCGGTTCCAATTACTGTTCTTTTGGTTTTATCGTTGGAGGCTTCCGCTATCTGTTGAAGCACTCAGACAAAAATACTGGTCCATTGTACTGCCAGACAGACACCTTAGATGGCATTACAGCTCATGAAGAGCCAGCGCTAAGTTCCTTTTTGTGAATGGAATCTAAAGCTTTAATGCCGATTCCGAACGGCGAGAGCCGAGAGAAGAAGTGGTTGTCCTAAATACGATTTTTGAGATATTTGACTGAATTTGTCGCGTTGATTGTAGTTCACGGTATCTCTTTTGTTTCCATGTCATTAAGGTGTTACATTGGAAATGAACACACAGAGTATGAATTTTAAGTGATCTTATCCTGCGAGCATTTGTTGATCATCATTCATTAACAACTGATATGTTGCACAATTTTTCCGTATAAGAATTGTTCTTGGCTATGGACGAAATTGCGCTACAAACCTTCCGCTCAACACTCGATGATGATTACCATTGCACCACGACCACTTGCTGATCAGTTTGTTTGGGAAAATAGCCCTCGGCTTCTCCATCGAGATCCTAGCCGAGAATAGTGTAGCACCGTCTTGCTGAAATAGCCTTGTTGTTGTGCCCGGGGATCAACTGCAGTTGCGGGCACAGAAATTCGCCCATCATTCGGCAATACACTTCAAGAGTGACTGTCTATCCCTAGGGCAGAATTGGCACACCATACCATCGTTTTGGGACAATGTAAATGTTTTTGATGGCGTTCTCTGAGGTTGTTTAGGGACCAGGAACGCAAGCTTTGTTTATTCGATGTTGACTGACATCTTTTGTCTGAAATTATTGCTCTATATGCGTCGTCCTGGTAACCATTATGGAGCCATGTGCTGCCATATATTTCCTTGTACGTTAAAATGATATCTTTCGGGTCAGAGAAGCATCATGTGCTGAACATTTTACCTTCCGCCTTCAATTCGAAAAAATATTGGGCAAATGGGGCGCATCAATGTATCATAGAAGTTCACTATAAGGCTTCTATTAGTGAAAGTAAAATTTAGTGTCGTTATGGTTTCGTCATAGAAGGCAAGGAGCATCCCAGAACGGTGAAAAATTTTGATGATGCAGAATTAGAGGCATATGAGTCAAGAATCAATTGAATAAAAAATATGCACGTTTATTAGCTATAATTCAACAAGCTATTTCACATCGCTTGAAAGCCTTGGGAATGGTCCAAAAGCAAGGAAATTGAGTACCTTGCATGCTAAAGCAACTGCGTTTTTTTAACAAGAGAATTTCTGGTCTATAATCAAGAATGGAAGGGTTTTGTTTTTTGCAACGATAGAAAATGAATCCATTACGAAAATCCAAAGCGAAAAAAAAATTATTGAGGAAATGCGGCCAAGCCAGACGTTATGGATCGAAGGTCTTGGTTTTGTGGTAGAACCAGCGTAGTATTCGAGTATAATGATTACCGAACACAAATAATGCGCTTTAGTCTAGCATTAAGGGCAAAATGGCCACCATATCAACAAAGATAGGAGAAAGTGATTTTGCAGAACAACGTTCAATCACATGTTGCTCGGGTCTGTAAGACCTACCTAAAAGCAATGAAATGGTACATTCACCCCCACCCGCCGTATCCGCCTGGAATCACTAAGCATCTATTTCGATCTTTTGATACTTGCATCGCCTCAAAACCGCCCCGTATGCTTCCAGAAAGATGGGGGACAGTTGTAGCTAACGATGGAAAAACCTTTTAGAACATGTTGACGATTTTCACGAAGTATGTACAAAGTTTCATATTTAAAAAAAAAACGGATTCCCATTTGTATACCTCAAAAAATACTTGTCTGATATCTATGTATGTGATTGTATAATGGACTTGAAGCTATGTCCGAGTCCTCCGCAGGAGTACATGTTTCTGTGTAGTCCATAAACGGGAGATGAAATCGACCGAATCGGTCCAATAAAAACCACCGAGATATAAAGGGAAGATTTTGATATAATAATAATAATAATAAATAATACAACTACAGTTAATTCAAGTAATTGACTACGTATTAATAGGTAAAACCCTAGACTTGATCATTGCCGCTCCTCTCAATGCAGCACAAATCTCAGCCAAGGTAAATTTCTGAAAAACTCTGTTGACAGATTCATCTAAAGGGTCATACAAAGCTGTGTTAGCTTCCCTCGTAAAGTACTAGCCATACAATTGCAATTTCGATATTTTTAACATAATTTGCAGTTTATACTACAATTTATGGGGGGGAAACCATTTAGAAGATTCGAAAAATCGATTTTTTTTTGCCATACAAGTTACTTAAATAGGTGTAGAATACGAGGCAATACATGTTTTAGGCCAAAACTCAAAATTTTCGAATATACTGCCAGTTTCCCCAGTCCCTTCCGATCAACTCCGAGACCTTTAGAGACCTCCGAAAACTTTAAACGCGTTTTTCTCGAAACTTTTTTTTCACTGTGTTTTTTTCGGTGCCAACGATTACTCGAAGACTAATGAACCGATCAGGCTGAAATTTTGCCCACGTTTTCGTAACACATAAGTCCAATTGGTGAACCTAAATTTACCCCAGATTTTGCAAAATAACCTATTTTTTTATGGAGAGAAAAAAAATAAAAAATTCTAAAAAACGCGATTTTTTGTTTAAATGCCTGCCGTTTCTCAAAATCTTGAATTATGAATATAAATTTAGGTTTACCAATTGGCCACAGGTATGTACTAACCGCAACCTTTTGCCTATCTGTTTCAGATGATTTTCCACGGCGCTAGGATTGGCACCGAAAAAAAAAATACGCTGCGACCAACTGGCTGAATTTTGCTACAACAACACCATTTTTTAATAAAAAAATCACAAATTATCCTCAAAACATGTACAATAAACTGCCAAAATTTTAAAAATAACAATTTATTTTTTCCCTTTCAAAAAACTTCCGAAAAAAATCCCATTTTTCGGCCTTCTAAATGGTTTTCCGCCCTTAAGCCGGGCGGAATTGCCTTATAGGCTCTATGCCATATAATCTCTGTAGTATGTCTTAAAACGATCGACGTGGCAAAAACGACGCTGGAAGAGACATTAGATTCGCTAAGAAACCGTATTAAGAATTGAGTTTGCTGGGCGATATGTTTTAGACGAAGGCACATCTTCAGCAAACTACCGCCGGACACTCTGATTTTCGTCATGTCCAGCATTCTCATGTGGCGACGGCAGCGGCGTATTAACTTGGAAACATTGATAAGCTCCGCTCATCAGACTCTAACACGCTGATTTTTGGTGGCCGAACCCAATTCGTTGGTCGTGAGTTGTCAACAAATCGCAACAAGTTGGTAATCACTAATCCCTGGATTATTAACAAGAAAGCGTACATAGGTCTAAATAAAATAAATAATTTTCAACAAGTTCAAAGTTCACCCCATTCCCACGGCGTTCTTTGATTTTCGAGATTCAACATATTTTAAAAATAATATCACTTCGGCTGTGTCAAACGCGATTCCGATACAATTTATACGAACATGAATCAACGAGGGACGTGTGAGATTTCTCAATTGAATGTTGACTTGCCACTCTGTAGCATCACTAAATTGTTTTTTTCCTAGATGGCGCTACAGTCCGGTGTGAACTTGGGCCTTAACCAACAAGCGTCTCCAGTTGGAACGATATTTTCCCAATTGGTTCCAGTGCTGCACTCTCAGTTTGTTAAGATCCCATTCCACCTGTGTTCGCCCCCTTAGATTCAGTCGTCCTCTACGGCATCATCCCTCAGGGTTGTATTCAAAAACTCTTCGGACCAGAGATGTGTTGTCCATTCGCTCTGCCTGGCTAAAGTGGCTAAGACGTTGGATCCGGAGACGTCGTACTAAGCCGATGTCGCTGTACAGCCCGTACAGTTCGTCGTTGTATCTTCTCCTCCACTTTTCGTTTATGCAAATAGGACCATAGATCGAATGTATAATTTTCACCTCGAAGCGGCCAAGGGCATCCTCATCCGTTTTCATTAAGGTCCAGGCCTCTGCGCCGTAAAGGAAGACCGGGATGATCAGTGATTTATGTAGTTCTAACTTGGTTTTTCGAGAGAAGGCTCTACTTCTCAATTGCCTCTTGAGCCCAAAGAAGCAGCGAGCAGGCAAGAGTAATTCTGCGTTTGATCTCAGCGCTGGTGTTATTGTCGCTGGTCACTAGTGAACCAAGGCAGACGAAATCCTTGACCACTTCAAATTTGTAGCCGTCAATTGTCGTTCTGGTCAAGACGTCGGCGTTGTGCGTCTTTGTCATCTACGCAAGCAATTGCGCAAACTTGAAATAGATCGTAGCCCTTGTGTTGGCCAATGAGTCTCATATGATATTTTTAAGCACGATGTTGAAGAAGTTACATGACAGTGCGTCATCTTACCTAAATCCTTTTTCAACATCGAAGGTCTCGGCTAATTCGCTACCAACCTTATTGGAGCAGCGAGTATTTTCCATTGTCATCCTGCACAATCGGACGAGTTTGGCAGGGCTGTTAACTAGACATGGCTCTGTATAGCTCGTCCCTATGCACACTGTCATATGCGGCTTTAAAATCGACAAAGAGATGGTGTGGCCTGAAACCACACTGTTAACAACCTATCAGATTATCCTTTCTTTCAGGCGTTCACACAGTATGACAGAGAAGATCTTGTACGCGATATTAAGGAGATTTATTCCTCCATAGTTGACACAGTCTCTATTCCTAGGGACTGGGTAAAAATGTTGAGATTCTATATTTCGAGCATGCTTTCTTCCGACCATTTTTTACAGATTAGCGTCTGCACGCGCCCTATCAACTGATCTTAGCCGCTTTAAATAGCTCAGAAGACAGGCCGCCTGCGCCCGCGGCTTTGTTAATTTTAAGCTTCGAAATAACAAACTTAATTTCACCTACATTGCAAATGGATCATTCTGCCTGATAGCGGTATCAGATCTATCATCGTCGTTATGCAGTCTACAGAAGTGGCTTTTCCATATTCTCAGCATCGACTGTGTCTCCGCTACTAGTTGTCCGTCTTCATCCCTACAGGCTCCCGCTCTGGCTTAATAGCCCTGGCATGTTCGTTTTACTTTTTCGTAAAACTTGCGAGCGTCATTCCTGTGGTAGCATCTCTCCATCTCCTCGATCTCACGTTTTTCGTGCCCTCCTTTTTTCTTCCTTAAAAGCGTGTGTTCCTTTCTCCTTCTCCGCTCGTAGAGCTCACGAGCAGCGCTCGCCCTTCTATGTAGCATGGCTTTGTAGGCGGTTTGCAGTGCTACATGAGCTTGTTTGCATTGCTCATCAAACCAGGGGTTTCTAGCTGGCGGCGGTTTGAAACCGAGCACGTAAGAGGCAGCATCTCAGATGGCGCGCTGGCAATGCTTCCACTGTTGTTCTGTGGAGTGTGCCGCTGTCATCGAACTTTGCGAGAGGTTGAGGGAAACTCGATCGGCGAAGATCCTAACGATTTCCTGCGATTGTAACTTTCCGACGTCAAACTCTTGTTGTCTTGCTCGACTCCGTAACAGCCTTGATATGCTCATTCGTACCCTGGCTACAGCGAGGTAGTGATCCGAGTTGGCTCCTCGGAAGGTTCGTACATCTAGGATGTTGGAGGAGTGTCTGGCGTGATCAATCTGGTCGGCTGATCTGGTGACCGCTACAAGGAGGTAAGGCCCGCTAGAAAGTCAATTAGCCTGACGCCGTTGTCAGATATGGTTTTATGGTGCTATAATTTCCTGTGAGCGACTCAAATAAGTCCTCTTTACCAGTTTTGCGTTAAAATCCCCTTTTGTACAATTTTGGTGTCATAACTGGGGCATTGGGCGTACGTTCGTTCCAAGAGATCATAGAAATCATCCTTGAGTCGATCACCTTCTTCTTGCATAGGGGCATGGACGGTTCAGGCATTTATAATCAAACATATCGAGATGCTGCCTTTCTTGGACATTGACAAAGAGGGCGCCGACAAACATACAACAATGATTGAACGCTTTTATCAAGAAGGTTCCCAAAACCACACGTTGGCTTTACAGGAACCTTCGTTCAAACAACATTTAGCACTCCACAGAGCTTAACAAATACATGAAGGCAGCAAGTTCGGCTGTGGAACTTCATTGTCCTTGACATGTTTGTAGCGGACGATCAGATAGTGATATGAAAATCGAAGAAACTGAAGTTCCATTGGTGTGTATGACTGTTGCTGCTGTGCCACCACCACACTGCCAACGAAGTTTCCAAGGAACAAAAATCTCACACATTACTTGTCCAGGCATTAAAAGTTACTTTATCGAAACGACCAAGTAGCAAAATTACCAAATCACAATAAGCAAAGCGACAGAAAATCTCCAACTTAAGGATGAAACCAACTAGGCCAGAGGAGTGCATAGCGAAAAGATGGAATTTGTGTTCGGTAAAGCAGGTCTTTTCTGTTCAACCACAAGTGAGTCTTTTCTCTTTAACCGTGTATCACGTATACTCTGGTTGTAAAGAAAATATTGTCCAATTCGTGACATCACCAAAGTGTGGCCTTTGTGCACATAATTTTTTTTTCCAATCGTGATATATGTATGCTAGGCCGCTTAAAGCCGATGGTAAGCTGTTCAGGAAAGCACTCGGCTTAGAGAGTGCACGCTAGCAAACTACCACCTCCAGCCTAAGAAGTTCAAGACAGAATCCATACTATGTCTCAGATAAACGTTTATTTTGTGAGGATGGTTTCCCACAATTGAAAAGCAGCTGACAAGCTTTCTTATTTCGTCTCTATTGAGGTTTGGGATATTTTTGGAGTTTTAGCTCAAGAGTCGTAAATTTTCCTTCGCAAATGTTGTGAAGCACGAAAGGTTCGCAGGTTCACACCTGCTTACGTACTCGGTCCCAAAAACACTAAATTGATATTGCTTAGGCTATCTATTTAATATAAAACGACGTGGAACGTTTTAATTTTTTTTCAATGTTTACCTGGGCATTTAAGTATTGGACCTTTTGAAGATGATATGGATGGAGTGGACGTCGCCATTGATGACCATTTGGCTCTTTTTAACGCATTTTCAATCATTTCGACTATAACTTTGGGAGATACGTTTTCGCACTCCTTTCCTGTCGCTCCCCGAAGAAAGAAAGTACAAATTGGGCGATCTTGCAACCAGTGCAAATCGTCAATACGCGGCATAAACCACCCAAAAGGCAATCTTTAAAATGTTTATTGTCACATGAGATGTGTTAATGGTTGCACATTCTTGTTAGAGCTACTTGTCTTCCAGTCCTAGTCATCAATTACGGCAATAAAAATTCGATGATCATGGCTTAATATCACCCACACGTCACAGTGTTTATTTATAGCACCCTCGAAAAAATTAAGCTTGATGGACTGTCTGCTTTGAAAGAAAGCCCCTTCAAGTCTTTCACTAAATTGCACTGCAGAGATGAACATGTAATGGCCAATTGCGTGACACGTCCTCTGGTTGACGTTGACGTGGGAACCACCATTACGAGGCCGTATTGTTCTATCAATTGGCATAGGACGGTAAAAAAAGTAGCCAAAAGTATTCCGCGATCTTGAACATAAAAATGTGTTATGGGTTTGGGACGTGTATTCTGCATATGTTAAATTTACAAATAACAAAACAAAACTGACAGTTCAATCCATTTGGAATCATAGTATTCACCAATAGGTAGACATTTTGGACCACCTTGTATCTGAGTTCTTCGTAGCTAATAAGTCGGCGATTTCGTTATCATTTGTCTTGATATCCAACAGAATTTGACCTTCTTTTTTAGAGTAGGTCCTGCAGATAGCCCTTAATGGATTGTGAGTTCTTGCTCAGTGCATTGAGTGTTGCTTGGCTGTCCATAAGTTTATGGATAGATTGTGGCTAGCGCGTGTGTAAATGGCGTATAGTTTGTCTAAAATACTGGGACGCGAATAGCAATGCCAACACGTAATTCCATCTTTGTACCATATACAAAGCTTAGTATTTTCCATGGGATCTTACCTCTTCGAGACTTAATGGCTTTGGATCAATATCTCTACTGTGAATACTTTTTCAACCTCAGAAGCCTGTGAAGGATGGATCAGTGGCCTAATAATTTGCGTATCGGAATAATTCTCAAGCGGCATCATTTATACCGTCTTTTACGTCTGAAAGTTTTGGATTCACATTTGCCTGTGTCAATAAAATAGTCGACGTAACCAAGATCGATAAGCATATGAGTTAATCGTCAGTGACTATTTTCTATAGAAGTAGTGAAGGGATACTTCACTTTGGGCAGCCTCTGGTTGCTTTCGAGACCTATATCAAATTTTAGTATTTTGAATGATCAAAGCTCCTATGAAATAAGACCATCGTGATGGAATTATGGCATGACAATCTTTATCGAAAAAAAGAGGTCACAAAAACAATATAATGAGGTCCAGAAATTTCCTGAGACCAGCGAGACATTATCCTTGCCTTGAAAAGCTTTAAATATAGGCTTCGTATTATTTATTTTCTCTAAATTAGTATTGTAACATTAAATAATGTAGTCAATGTAGTCAGCGACATCTGGTGAAGTTTAACAATCCGATAGTGATTAGATGTGCTGAAGGTGCCTGGTTCATTGAACGCTTTAGAAAGTGTTCGCGAGCTTTCCACCTCTGTTGTACTCTACTGGATTAACCCAAAATGGCGGACGGGCGGGTGACTGGAATATCAGCATTGTGTTCCTGGACATGCTTCTCAAATTCTGCTGATGATCTGGTACAAACTCCCTGCCAAGACATCGCCGCCAGCCATGAAAAGCCTCTGATCGAAAACCATTCAATACTGGCTGGAAATAGTCCTTCATCACCTGGAGTTGGGATTTCTTCGCTACCTACTTCTCTCTATTCTCTGATCATTCAGCAGCCTTTGGAAGTACTACTTGAACGCGTCAACCATTTTCTGCAAGTCAGTGACAAGATTACCCTCCCAATTTCCAATTGCGTGCCGTTTTGTATCCTGTTTCCAGGCTTTTGGTTTTTTTTTTTTGTAAAAGGCCCTTATTTTATGTCGATCGCCGGACTTTTCGATATCCTTGAGCTGGAAGGCTGCGTAATTCCTTTCGCAGTCGCAGTATTTTGCATCTTCCTGCGCTGTTCTTATTTTCCGTTGTAGCGACTTCCGATATGCCTCGTCGGTTGCTTCCTTTTTTGCTCACACTCGGCATCATACCACGGATTTCTTGACGGCGGTGGTCGGTAGCCTAAAGTATCTCGGCTATTACCAGGATGGCTGAGCGGCAATACAACCACATATTGTTGATATATATGTTCGACGTGGGCATATTGGAAAGTCTTATGCCCAGTTGCTCTCTGTAGGCTCTGACAACTTATTATGTGTTCAGGCGTCTAATGTCAAACCAGACTTTGGTGTGTTAGCGCGACTTTCTGACATTGGATAATCGAACTTCTAGCAGGTGGTGGTTGTTCGTACATCCAGGATTTTTGACGAGTGCCTTGCGTCAATAAGCATATGATCAATTTGATTGGCAGTTCGACCGTCCGGAGATCGCCAGGTTGCTGTATGGATTTTCTTGCGAGGGAATCTTGTGCTACTCTACTTACTACTAAATCGCAAAACTCGTGAGTCGAAAGCCATTATCAACTGTCGTGTCCTGAAGTCTGTGCTTCCGATCACTCCGCCAAAGATGTCTCCCTTATCGATTTTGGCATTAGAGTCCCCGAGTACAATTCTAACATCGTACCCCGGACAGGCTCCATAAGCATCATCAAAGAGGTCGTAGATCTTTGGTTAGATCTTCAGCTTCTTTAGTAGGCATATGTGCACATGTGAGATTTATGTTGTTAAATCTGCCTTGGATGCAGACAGACGACAGCTTATTGGTTTAAAGTCGATAACTTTCGGCGTTAGCCGCTTACTCACAACAAATCCGCATTCCAACATGTGCAATCTTTTGTGACGACTGTAGTAAAGGTCGCATTCGTTTTTCCTAATTATTGAGCAGCCTCTTGAGTAGGTATATAGGGTTCAAACATTCCATGAGCATACTCGCAGCTCTTTTTTTTATTCGTTTCGTCTAGTCGTTGTCGTGAATTCATCCGTGTATCCGAGGCAGTTAGCTCATTCTTAACAATTAATTTTTTACGTGGGTTGTTAGCCCCCCGCACAACCGTCAGCCTGGTCGCGGAGTAAAAGCTGCACTGCGATCGTTACAAAGTTACAAAATCTTGAATTTATTGTTGGTGAGCTTAAGTGAATTCTGATTAAAAGATAGTGTGTTTTAAAAATTTAAAATAAAAAAATTTTATTATTTTTCCAACCAGCTAACAATCTTTAATATTTTATATATTGCATCTAATAAATTAAGTTGCCATTTATTGAGCAAAGTAGAACATATGAAAATTGTTAGCTAGTCAGCAACATATTTTTAAACTGCATAGATACTACCAAAAACCAGTTGTTGAAACCGCCAAAACTTAAAGCTTGTGCTCTGTGCTCTGTGCTACTACCAATTGGCCAGAATTATGGTGGTAGCGATGCCTGGTGCAAAAATTGTCACATCTTACTAAAATAATTTATCAAGAGCTGGTGATAAAATTATTTTGTTACTGCTTCAAAAGCTTAGACTTTAATAACAAAATTTTGATTTATTTTATTTTATATTTTGATGAAAATGAATTTAATTAAATTTATTTTAACTTTTTTGGTAATGTTTTTTATATTCTTTTCCAGGTTCCGCCAGAAACAAAAGCTGGTCTTGGAAATGGCGGTGACATGCAACAGCAATAAATATTTATTTCTTTTTAAGTTATATTTACATACTTACTTACCTAAGGATACTAAAACGGATAAGAAAAGTTTTGAAATGCAACAAGATCCAAAAGAAATCTAATAAAACATGGTTGTGATTACATCAAAAAAACATAAAAATAAATAAATATACAGCAAAATAAAGAAACAAAAATAATAAATGAAAATAGAAAATGAAAAATTCTAGAACGTCGTGAAAAAAGAATGAAATCAGAGAATAAAGGGATTTCTACACTTCATTTCTCCTTACCTTGCTCAATACTTCTTAATCATCCCCTAGTCCTAGCCTAGACCTATGTCTTCTCTAATTAGCTGAGAAATTGCTTTCTCTCCTTGGTGATACTTAAAGTGCCAAAAACAAAAAACAAAAACAAGAAATTAATATATTTATTCTTAAGTTTATACATTACGTGTGCGTGTAGATTGTAAATTTATTTTTATTCCCCACTTCACCCTCGGAACCATCGCCATTGTGTAGGCATTGAAAAAAAAGAAAACAGTGAAAAACTGAGAAAGAACGGTAGAATAGAAGAGCAGAAAACATAAAAAGCTAATATTTGTCGGGAGCGTGAAGCGAGCCTCGCACCGTAGTCCTTTTCAATTCAGTACCTTCGCTTCAGGGGTAAGTTCGTAGCCCCTGCATATCTGCCACTTACTCGCTTAAATTACAAAATTCTATTCGTACAGCAGGAGGAAGGCTTTCCAAAGGACATCGTCGGAGTGTGTAGTGTGAATGGGCGCGTTGTAAATACCCCCGGCTAAATGTCGTTAATTCTCCAGTGCTTAGTCGGAATTGAGGGAACGGGGTAACACATTTGAATTGCCATGAATCTCTAAAGAATGGCCGTTTTTGTATATAAAAGCTACTGCACAAAGAGGTAAAACAGAGACGGAGTGTATGAGCTCTAATCACATGTAAAGCATCAACTGAGAGCGGCCATGTGTGGATAATTGTATCAATTTCAAATTCCGACAACGTGCTGCCAGGGGTATTTTTATCGATTTTATTAAAACACGCAACGGTTGCAAGGTTACCATGTACCCTGTTGATGCTGTAGTCCATTTCACAGTGCTACTCCTTTCATAGCTCCTTCTGCTTCCATAGCTGACACAGCGATACCCGCATTTCCATTTCGTGCCTTTGAAACATTATTTCTCGATATTTGATTTCCAAATTTCTATCTTGAATCTTGAATCTTCCTTAGAAAAAATTAAATATATTCTATTTTTAGGTACAAATAAAGTAGATGAACGCATTTGTAGCCCTAGTCAAATCGTAGATACTGCAAATTAAAATTATTTATCGCAAGTACAAATATTAAGAGAACGGATGAAAGAAAAAAAATCATTTAGCCTTTGTCCTTTCTTTTTTTTCTTTAAGTATACTTCCCCACGACTGGTCCTTTGGAACTCACAATTATAGTAAAAAAAGCGTTTTTAAATCGTAGTTGACTATTTCTTTCTGCGTTTGTTGCTTCATTTCCATGTCCCTACAATTAAGCCGGGATAAGAAGCAGACTCCCTCCACCGCACGATACGACTTTTCGTACTTTCACACGAAAAATCGTTTTTATACCCGCTGGTCGCCATAAAATCGTGTTCGTAGAAGGTTGACCTGCTTTGGATTCAAAATGTCCTTTTTTTTGCCTAACGGAAAAAGCAATAAAATTTATTAGAAATTTCCAGAAAAGTACATTTAGCGTTATAACGACAAAATTTTGTCTAAAAAATAAAAAACAAATCACCAGTGACTGTAAATGTGTAGAAAGTAGACAAATTATATTAATTTGATTACTATCGTAGCGAAAAACAAAATAAAAAAATTAAAACATTGTAAATAGAAATATAAAATATATTTATAAACCTATCTAAAGCAATTTCTAACTAAGCCAAAACATACAACAAATACTAGATACAATATTTTGAAATGCTCTTCAGGTGTGTACGTTCTATAGCGATATTTAAATTAAAATTCTGTACAAATTTCAAAACTAATTCAAAAACAAATAACATTCATCTAACAACAACCTAACCACTCAACTCATCTCTAAGTAGTGATTATTAAATTTAAGAATAGATAAAAGCAAAGATAATATTTCTAGAACTACAATGTTATATATTTCTGTACAAATTAAGGAAAATTATTTATTTCACTTGAAAAAAGATATATAAATTCAGCTTTAAAACAAAAAAGTCTATAAATAGAAACTGTTGACAAGTGTGTTGAAGTTTAATTGATAATAATTATTGTATATAGTTTGAATTTATAGCAGAATGTTAAATGAAATTACCTTCTCCGGAACGAAGTATTGATAATGTTAATTTAATTAGAAAATTGTTTATTTAAATTCCCAAGATTAGTGATATTTCCATAAAACAAATGAAGAATCAAATGAATCTAGTTAATCCCTGTTTGAATTTTAGGAACAATTCATGAAGTACTCATATAATTTGGAATTTTTGAGCAATAAATTGATCTTTAATTAGTCGAAGGCTGTGTTTTATTTATGTGGTGGGAAGGTAGTTATTGCCAACTGAGCTGCCTTTTTAAAAATCGAATCGAGTATAAAAATAATCCAATCTTTAATAGCATCTGCTTGCTGAGTAAGGGATCTCAGATACTCTATTTAGGAATGAGGTATGACACTTCGAACGCCGACACACACAAGCACCGAGAGTTTGTGAATGAAATTCTGATATCCCTGCAGAGCTTCATACCTAGAAACTATATTTGAGTTAAGACCCACCCGCCCAGGTACAAGGTGAACCGAAATGTATCACGTTTACTTGTCACTAAGCAATGGAATGCTTTACTCGTGAAAATCGCAGAATACTCTTTTTTTACGAAATAATTCGTCAGAAATGTTGACACTAAATACAATTTTGACACGGATTTACCCACCGTCCTACGCCAACTGGTCAAACACTAAGTCATTAACCACTCGCTTTGAAGAGACTGACGTGACGCTGGAGGCGCCGGTAGGCCTCGTGGTGGTCACTCCGAAGAGAATATCAGGAATGTAACAGAATATAGGTCTTGATTTGACGCCCCCACAGGGGCACTTTATTAACTTAATGCTTATAAATAGAATATCTGCGACATCACGTCGTTCTTTAAGGTGTTGGAGGTTGATTAATTTTAAGCGATCCGTATAAGGTGGTAAATTAAGGGGGTCGACCCAGGGAAGGTCACGAAGGACAAAACGGATAAACCTGCGGTGAATGGCTTCAATACGCGTAGTATGGGATTCGTAAGAGGGGGACAAGACTTGGCTAGCATATTCGAAAAGGCGCCTAACGAAAGTGATGTATAATGATTTCGTAACCTAAGAATTCGAGAATTCTTTGGGCCAATGTTTCACGAAACCGAGGGCAGAGCTAGAACGTTTGATAATGTTGTCGATATCCAGGCGAAAGTAGAGTTCACGGTCACAAACAACGACTAGATCAACCATGAAGTTGACAGGGGGAAGGGTTTCTTTACGAATAATGTAGGTTCTGTGTTGGGAGGAAGTTCGCTTGCGGGAGTAAGTAATGGCTTGGCATTTACTGACATTGACCTCGTGATGGTTTCTTTGACACCAAGTTGTGAACCTGTTAAGGTCAGATTGGAGAGAGCACGAGTCAACAAGGGAATTAAATATTTTCATATCATCGGCATATATGGAGAGCTGAGAGTTCAGAATAACACTGTCAACATCATTAATGGTTAGAATAAATATCAGTGGGCCGAGATGACTACCTTGCGGGACACCGGAGGTAGCATTAATTACATCAGAGATAGAAGATCTGAATATAACGTTATATTGACGATCTTCAAGATAAGATTTGATCCATGAGATAAAACCGGGAGAGAAACAGAACAGTGAGCTTGAGGAGAATAATTTGGTGAGACATTTTGTCAAAGGCTTTGCTATAGCCAGTGGCGACAACGCCTACATATTTCTTTGCCAGCTTCGAGTGCACACAAACATTGTGAAAAAAACTCGACTAGATTAATGGTTGTCGATCGACCTTTTAGGAACCAATGTTGGTTAAGAGAAATATTTTTTTTTCTCTTTTATTGCGCAAAGTGTGTAGTTCCTTGTTATACCAAGGTAGCGCAAAATTAATCATCCAATTTTGATTTTGAATTACTTGTCTACTAAATAAATAAAAATGCTTTTGAGCATTGGAAATCTTTATCCGGACCTTTAAATTTTTTTCTGTTGCCAGTGTTGATACACGTTTATACCAATTTTATCGCATTTCCATGACTTTCCGCAAGATTTTCGGTGATAACTGTTCGCATTCCTGTCGAATATTCTCCTGCGATTGTCTGAGGTTTGTTGGTATAAGCCCGCGAATTTAAGCAACCCCAAAGAATGAAGTGTGGGTGATTCAATCGGGCGATCTTGCTGGCCATACCAAATCGGCAAAATGTGGGATTACGCGGCCAGAGAGCGCTTCCTTCACAATATTCATTATGGCTCGTGCTGTGTGTTTGGTTGCACCGTCTTGTTGAAACCAAATGTTCACCAAGCCCCGCTCATCCAATTCCGGCAGTCAGAAGTCGGTTATCATGGTCCTGTAGCGTTCGCCAGTGACAGTGACCTTATTGGCGATGGTGTCCTCCAAAAAAATATGACCCAAAAACGCCGCACACCACAGTGGCTTTGAGTGAATATAATGGCTCATAGTGCATCACACGCGGATTTTCAGTGCCCCAGAAATGAAGATTTTTATAATTTTTTTTTTCATTTTTCATTTTTAAATGGAAATGCGCTCATGATGATTTCGAAAAAAAATCGTCCATGCACTGTTTGCACTTTGTCTTTCACTAAAATTCGCCCAATTGCGTGGCCCGTCTGGTTGATGTTTCTTCGTTCTCAGCGACATCGACGATATTCTCAGCAGAACGACCAGTCCGGTGGCCACCACACTCTGCATGGTCTCCTGTGGTTCCAGTCTGTTCGAGTCAAATAGCTTAGAAATTCGACGTCGAAATTAACGTTGCGCTAACACCACGGACCGATTATTGGTCAAAAAAGTCGACACAATTAATCCACGCGGTTTCTTTGTATGTTATAGTGCAGCTGTCTACTTCGCTAATGTCAAATATGATTTGAAAAAATTATAACATCTTCCGATAAGGTGATTAATTTTGGGCCACCTTGTATAATAACTGATCGTATATGCCTACGCTCTGTTTTTTTTTTTTTTGTAATATTGTGCTAAAATAACATACTTCATAAACGACAATGTACATATATGTACATGTATATAGTCCCATACTTGATGGTCCTCGTCATCGGGAGAAATATGCAGAACTGGTTAGGATGAATCTAATGAGCCCAAACTTGATGGGCTTACTAATAGGCAACCCAGGATCTCGTCTCCTACCTTCAAGTTCCATCATTAGAGTAGCACAGCGGTAAAAGCACACATTGGTGTCTCAAATATTAGGTCACAGATAGGTTTGAAAGTAATTATGCGTCTAAGATCATTACCGCAGCTAACAAAAAGAGCGGATGGGCTTGAAGCGCCTGAACAGATTTTCATAAATTGTAGCTAAGAACCATCTCGATCACGTTAGCTTTCAAATAAAACAAAAACGCATCAAAATCGATCAATTCATTCAGGACTCATCAATGGCAGATTTTCCTTCTCTCTCACATCGAAGACCAGCAGTGCAAGCCGATAAACAAGTAAATGCAATCAGCTGTTTACCACCGCCAAATCCATGGGAGAGTGACATTCGCGAGTCTACAAACAACAATAATAAACTTTTCTCCATGGATGAATTAAATGTATTAGTCATGGAAATGATAACAAAATTGTCTTATTGTAAATCTAAATCAGATCAATTTTAAGTTATCGCACAATTAGCTACAAAATTTTTGTATTCAAATGATGACAAGTAATGCGAGTAGTATGATAGATAGTAATTTAAATATTATTACATGGAATGCTAGAGGGATTCGTAACAAAAGCATAGAATTCCTAAACTTTTTAAATTTAAATAATGTTCACATAGCTTTAGTAACAGAAACCTGGCTAAACCAAACTCATCGTTTTTATACCCCCAATTACAAATGCTATAGAGCTGATAGAACTGTTGGAATTGGCGGTGGAGTTGCAATTTTTGTGAGACGATCAATACAACATACTCTCTTACCAATTATAAGAACGCAGTTAATAGAAAATATAGGTATTGAAGTAAAATTTGAGAATCAGAAAGCCATAAAAGTTTATTGTGTCTACTTTTCGGGTAGACTTAAAAAATGACTTCCATAAGTTTTTTTCTATGAATGATGACTTTTTAATTGGAGGTGATCTGAACTGTAGGCACAGGGATTGGGGTTGTATGCGAGCTAATGCCTGGGGTAATTTGCTCTCAAACGTTTCTGTTCTTTTACCGATTACTGTAATGTATCCTTGTAGTCCAACTTATCTTCCTTCTGGTTCACGTGATAATCCGTCTGTACTTGATATTTTTGTAACTAACTGTCCCAATTATTTAACTCAACCTGTCGCTTTGAACGAGCTCAATTCAGACCATAATCCTGTATCTTGTAAGGTTTCATTTTCCGCAATAAGATATACCCAATATGTTCAAGACCTCAAAAATGCTAATTGGATTCACTATAGAACCAAGCTGAGTCAAAGACTTCGTCAGTCGGATATGAACCTAGATTTCATATCCTGTGAACAGGATGTTGATAATCTTGTAAGCAATTTTACAGAGCAAATACTTGATGCAGCTGATGAGAGTATACCTAAAGTAGCTAAAAAAAACCGTTCGTTAAAACTCCATCCGCATATCTTAGTTCTTATAAAGAAAAGAAATATGTGTAGAAGAAATTGGCAAAGATACAGACAGGCCGTCTTCAGGGACGAAGTAAAATATCTAAATAAGCTTATTAGGCAACACATTGTCCTATTGCGGAATGACTCCTGGAATAGAAAGCTTAGAGATTTAGATAAAAATGCGAAACCTTTCTGGAACATAATAAAAATAGTTAAAAATAAAAGCAGACAAATACCATATTTTAAGGATTCAATAGACACATTCTTCTCGGATATCGACAAAGCCAATGCACTTGCTAAAACGTTCGAGCATAATCATAATATATCACAAATTTTGGGTGATATGTATGTAGATTCTTTAGTCAATAATACTGTTCAAACCTTCAGAACGTTAAAACCAGAGGTACCTCTAGATGCATACGTCAGTGAAGACTATATTAAGTTCATTATTAATAATCTAAGAACAAAGAAGTCCGATGGGCTGGACTTAATAAAAAATGTATACCTTAAGGATCTACCTAAACTTGGACTTAAGATGGTGACATATATCGTCAACGCTTGATTGAAAACTCAGTATTTTCCAGCTAAATGGAAACTCGCCAAAGTAATACCGATACTTAAAGCTGGAAAACACATGGAAAACCCAAATAGCTACCGTCCTATTAGTTTACTAAGTAACCTGAGTAAAATTTTTGAAAAGGTAATTAAAAATAAAATCATGAAATATATTGATGACAAACATATGTTTCCTAATGTGCAATTTGGGTTTAGACCCTTCCATAACACTTCCCAACAAGTGCTAAGAATCCATGTCAGAAGTATGCGTGCAATCGGTAAATCGACTGGGTTGATCTTACTTGACATTGAAAAGGCGTTCGATAGTGTTTGGCATAATGGATTAATCTATAAAATGATTGATCTAAATTTTCCACTTTATCTGTGCAATATAGTTCTTAGTTTTTTGTCTGATCGTTGTTTCGAAGTACATGTTAATTCTGGTGTGTCAAATTTAATTTCTCATAGAGCAGGAGTACCACAGGGCTCTGTCCTAGGCCCAATATTATATAATCTATATACCTCGGATTTCCCAGAGCTACCGGAATGTGAAACAGCTATACAGGGTGCCCCACGAGCAGTGTGCCAAAAAGCTAGAGCGTGTAGCCCTGGCCAAGACAAGAAAAAAATCGTACGGGATGGGGGGGTCTATTCCCCCCCGTTTAGCCGGGAGGGGCAATTTTCTAAAAAATTGACTTAATTTGGAAAAAAAATTATTAAAAATCAACAGTAACAGCCACAATGCCGCGATATACTTTTTTGTAAAGCCAGAAACCTCTTCCTTGATCTTGTTTTTAAACGAAGCTGTTGTAAGGAATAGTTTTTGAGAAATTAATTTTCAAACTCAAAATTTTGAAAAAAATTGGAAAAAAAAAATTTCGAACTACTTTTTTCCAAAATTGTATGTAATTAAGTACTATTTTTTTTCCAAAATTCAATTCCCTTATTAGTTTTTCTTTAAAAACAGAAAACCGGATGCAAAAATGTCTTGTAGTTTTTGAGAAATTAAAAAAAAACCCGAACCATTTTTTTCTAAGAAAAACCTTTTTTTTTGGTTTTAACGCGGCTGGACTTGTAGGCAAATTAATGTATGAAAGATTGACCTCTTTTTTATTATTTTTAAAAAATTCGGAGTTTTATTATAATAAATTTTCAATATGATCCCCATTTTTTAGAAGGCAAAGATTATATCTTCTTCTAATGGCTGCACATTAGTCTATGTTTGACAAATTTTCCTGCAATTTGACTCCAGCGACTTCAATCCGTTGTTCCAAAGATACTATTTCCACTTCGTAAACATAATTTTTCATGAATCCCCACACTTAAAAATCTAGAGGAGTTAAATCTGGTGATCTAGGTGGCCATTTCGTGGGGCCCCTTCTTCCGATTCAACGGTCACTAAAATGATCATCCAGCCAGTGTCTAACCCGTAAGCTGTAGTGTGCTGGTGCTCCATCTTGCTGGTAGATTAAATTATCTGCTATGGCCAAAGGAACGTTGTCCATCAAATCGGGCAAAAGGTCTCGTAGGAACTGCAGGTATGATTCTCCCTTAATAACGGCATTCAAAAACCGGGCCCCGATTACAGTTTGTCCAACAATACCAAGCCAAACATTACAGCTAAAGCGGTGTTGTGATTTATTTTGTTTTTTGTTGTGTGGATTGGTGCTACTCCAATGATGCAAATTGTGGAAGTTAGTAACCCCATCTCTGGTAAACTGTGCTTCATCCGTCCAGAATATCCTTGCAAAATAGTTTCGTTCAGTTTCATCTCGAAGCAGTAATGATCGACAAAACTCTGCTCTCAAAAACTTGTCGTTTGATGTGAGTCCCTGAATTGGCCTATAATGGTACGGGTGTAAGTTTTCGGTATGAAGCACTCTCCATACTCTAGATTTCTGCACTCCAAGCATAATAGCCATCCTCCTTGTACTAAGGGAGGGATTGCGTCGGACCAAATTCAAAATTCGGGTAGAACCCATCTGCGGCGGGCGGACCCAGCCGAAATTCGCAGGTCAGTTTTCAGGCGTTATCAATGAAAAAAAAGAATTAATCCAGGGTTATTCCAATAGTGTATCACTTTATTGTATCCTCATAAAACTCCGAATTTTTTAAAAATAATAAAAAAGAGGTCAATCTTTCATATATTAATTTGCCTACAAGTCCAGCCGCGTTAAAACCAAAAAAAAAGGTTTTTCTTAGAAAAAAATGGTTCGGGTTTTTTTTTAATTTCTCAAAAATTACAAGACATTTTTCCATCCGGTTTTCTTTTTTTAACTAAAAACTAATGAGAGCATTGAATTTTTGAAAAAAAAATTACTACTTAATTACATACAATTTTGAAAAAAAATAGTTCGAAATTTTTTTTTTATTTAATTTTTTTTCAAAATTTTGAGTTTGAAAATTAATTTCTCAAAAACTACTCATTAAAACAGCTTCATTTAAAATCAATATGAAAGAAGAGGTTTCTGACTTTACAAAAAGGTATATCGTGGCATTGTGGATGTGGCTGTTGAGTTTTAATAATTATTTTTCCAAAATAAGTCAATTTTTTAGAAAATTGCCCCTCCCGGCTAAACGGGGGGAAATAGACCCCCCCTCCCATACGATTTTTTTCTTGTCTTGACTAGACTTACACGCGGTAGCTTTTTGGCACACTGCTCGTGGGACACCCTGTATATGCTGATGATACAGCGATATTTTCATCTCATGAGTTTGCTCTTAATATTGAGAACAATCTTAAAAATGCGATGAAAATTGTTCATAATTTCTATAACAAATGGAAAATCAAGCTAAATGAAGACAAATTGCAAGCAATATTTTTCAGGCGAAAAAGAAAAGCTTGTTTTCTCCCTTCAAATAGCTTGCAAATAAATCAAAATAATGTGGAATGGCTGAACTCCGTTAAATATCTGGGTATATATCTTGACCCCAAATTGACGTTTCACGAACATATTATGCAAACTATTAACAAAGTCAACATTGCCATAAAAATTCTTTACCCATTCATCAATAGGAAATCATTATTATCCCCTTCAAATAAAAGCATCATTCTAAAAGTCATATTCCAGGCAATACTTCTTTATGGTTGCCCAGTGTGGGGAAATTCCGCACAGTGCCACATCAAAAAGTTACAAGTAGCTCAAAATAAAGTCTTAAAAATTATGTTAAATTTGCCTCGTGATTATTCTACAATAAGACTACATAAAAGAGCGGGTGTTGAACTGATAGCTCCAAGAATATCAAAACTTACAAACAAGTTTGTCAATTCTTGCGCTTTTGCTGACAATCCCTTGATTAACTACTTATTTGCCATTTAGTTAATATATACATGTATTTAATAAAACATACATATAAATTTATCTATATATTTATCTATTTATTTATTTATTTCTATATATTTTTGTATCTGTATTGTATAAATATCTATTTATTTATTTATTTCAATTATTTATTTATTTATCTATTTATCTTATTTATTTATTTACATCTATAGAAATGAGTCTATATTTATATATCTTTGTTTTGTTTATATTTATTTATTTATATATTTATCTATTCATTTACATGTATATTTGTATTTAATTTATTTATCTTATTATTATTTATATATCTATTTACTTGTTTGTGTATCTATAGATCCTATTTAATAATTTATTTATTTATTATTATTATTATTATTTATTTATTTATTTATTTATTTATTTTTATTTTTTATTTTTTTAATTGAAGGTTTTTTCTCATATTTTCCTTCAAAAATGCTTTTTTTTTTTATTCTAGTCATTCCACTTTTCAAAACCGTAAATTTTTTGTTTTTCAGAAGTAAGATATGTAATGTATCAAATCTCTGTATTATATATTGTGCGATAACTATAATCATTGTAATAATTTTAAAATGAATTAATTAACTGTAAACTGTAACTGTAATTCAGGACAGACACACAGAGAAACAGACTCACAGACACACAGCCACGTCAAACTTATATCACCCCTCTTTTTGCGTAGGGGATTAAGAAATAGAACGCGAGCTTCTAGAGCCATTACATATAGTACACTCATAGTCACTGCATGTGAGCCGTATACGCCGGAGTTTTCATCAGGTCTCACTTTTTTGAGGAGGCCGTGGGCAATACGGTTTTTGAGATTGTGTACCGAAACAGAACTATGATCATGAAGTTTTTATTTCCGCAAATTGATAATTTGTGGCTGGAAAATATGTGGCTCCCAGAGGCTCCAAGAGTATGTTGCAAGCGACAACCCTCGTGTGAAAACAAATATTTTTAGGGATCCGTTCCCAGGACACCTAATGACTCATTCAGCGATCTACACTGATCAGCAAAAAAGAAACTTGGAAATGGATCGACCAAGCTTCTTTTTTTCTGGATTTTTTTGAAGTCACGGGCTACAAACTCTGGAAGCTCTCAAAGTGAAAGTTTTGTTGTTCAACTAGGTGGAAAATTTTACGCAAGGATTATGGTTCGAAACCGAATGAGCTCTATACCACAGTGACAAATTTTCAGTGAGTTGATCTTGGGAGAAGGTCCGCATTTTAATCGAAAAAAACAGCAATCGATATTGTTCCTAAGGCCAAAGGACGGTGACACTTAGTGCCAGTGTATAAACAAGCAAGCAATTGAACTCTATATTCCGCAAGAGCGTGGAATAATTTTGTCGATTTTTTTGACCAATAAACGGTTTTGACGCCGATTTCCTAATCGTGTTGCGCCAACTGGGCAAACATTTCGGCGGTTAGCTACTCGCCTCGAACAGACTGGAACCACAGGAGACCATGCAGGGCATGGGTGCCACCGGAGTGGTGGTGATTGGGCCGAGAATATCGCGGCAGTGACGCCGGTGTCGTTGAGCACGAAGGAAAATCAACAGACGAGGGGCCACGCAATTGGGCATCACCCACAACGAATTTTAGTGAAAGACTTACACAAAGTCCGAACGGTGCATCTCAACAACGAAGAGAACGATTTTGTGTCGAAAACCGTCATGAGCGACGAGGCGCATTTCCACTTAAGCGGTTACGTCAATAAGCCAAATTTTCGTTTCTGGGGCACTGGAATTCCGCGTGTGATAGACGAAGAGCGATTACATCCACTCAAAGCCACTATGTGGTGCGGCGTTCACGCGGAGAAGTAATTGGCCCGTATTTTTTTGAGGATGCCATCGGCAATACGGTAACTGTTACTGGCGAAGCTACAGCGCCATATTAAACGATTCCTTACTGCCGGAATTTGATGAACGGGGCTTGTTGAAAATGTGGTTTCAACAAGACGGCGCAATCGCACACACAGTACGAGCCACAATGAATATTTTGAAGGAAGCGTTTCCTGGTCGCGTATTCTTTTGTTTTAGCGATTTGGCATGGCAGCAAGATCGCCCGATTCAACCATCCCAGACTTCTTTCTTTTGGGCTATTTCAAGTTGCGCGCTTATACCAACAAGTCTCAGACAATTGCAGCCCATAAGAAGAATATTCGACAGGAATGCGAACAGTTATCACCGGAAATCTTGCTGAAAGTCCCGGAAAATACAAATGTGTATCAAAACTGCCGGAAGCCACTTAACAGATATCATCTTTTTAGCTTAACAGAAAAAATTATAAAGGTCCAAATAAAGATTTTCATTACTCAAAATATTTTTTTTCATTTAGTAAAAAAGTGATTCAAAAACAAAATTGGATGATTATTTTTGCGCACCTTGTATATGATGTAAAAGATGGAACTAAATATTTCTGTGTATCCATGATTCTTAAGAATCCATGTTGTGTCCCTCCCATCACACCTAATGTACAACGGAGTCATGAAATTAAGGCTACCTCAGGAAATCAATATATCAGATAACTAGCAGACATAGAAGCTTGAAATTTAGAATACAATTAGTGTTTAGTGTATAAATCAAGGAAAAACTAAAATATTTTGCAATTTCGGTCCAGTTTTCTAGATACACCAAATATTATTGCTAATAGGATAGTGCCTGTATGTATCCTTTTTCAATTTATCTAGATGGCGATTAACTCCTAAAAATATGCAATGCAACAATCAATTGGCGGTTGGGGAATTGGGTTTAGTGGTCAATGTGGTTCATGTATTTGACGGAATATAAAATAAACTACATAAAGGAATATTTAATTAAATCCGGTTTAAATCACTCCAGCATTAAGTTTTTGCTAAATTTTATTACATAGTGCACCACTTCAGACAAATACCTTTCCAACGGTGTATCGCACTTGATTGTGCTTGATAGTTTAGGAGGAGAAGCGTCTTCACTGGCGTATTATATATATAGATATAGCTATCGAAACCCTTAAAAATCATTCTTAATAGTCCGAGTCAATCATAGAGGCAGTTATTGCCCAGATCTTGTTGTCCACACAATGGAAACCGATCAGAAAAAACACAAAATATATCAATATCCAGGTCGGTGACCATAACATCTGATCACAGGAAGGGATCAAATACCTAAGAGTGAGGGTCGGCATTAGGCTTTGGGTTAAAATACATATGGACTATGTGAACAAGAAAGCTCATATTATTGTACTACAAATTGCACTCTTCAATATATAAGCCGCATTTTTTATTGCTGGAATGATCTTCTTTAACATCCTCTAGGAAGAGCTTAGGAGTATTTACTATATGTATATTAAAAGAATCGAGGAGGAAGAAAGTACACGTTCAAGTGGCAATCTCGTATCACTACTACTGGCAGGTGTATCGTTGTTAGTGATCAATCACCAATCAGTATAGTCAATCACCAATCAATATGGACGGGGTGCAGATGGTTTGTGTCGAAGAGGTTCGTTCACTACTCTTCGGGGGTGGTTGTCCTAGATAGGATTCGAGAAATTCGACGGAATTTGTCGCGTTGGTTGTAGTTCACAGTAACTTTTTTTTTTGTTTCCATGTCAATAAGATGTTATACTAGAAATGCACACACAGAGTATGGATTTTGAAGTGATCTTATACTGCGAATGTTATGCCTTCTTCAGAATTTTTTCGATCATTCACAACTTGTTGCACAGTTGATCCGTATAGGAATTGTTCTTAGCTATGAACAGACTTGAATTACAGACCTTCCGCTCAACAGTCGGTGATGATTACCATTGCACTACGACCACCCCTAAATCATGATAACTCCCCTTATTAACATGGAGAGCCGAAACCAAGGTCGAAACCGACTATAGACGATTCATGAAATGACGAGATACTCTACCAAACGCAGCTTTTACTGGATTGCACACCAATAAGAATTGTGCAAGCTAAAATACAGACGGCCGAAATTGCAAGAGCGGGAAGCTGCAGAATCATCAAACTAGACTGAATTACTTGCCAGCCCCACGAGGTTATACCTAGTGTATCTGGTATGGCGCATACCTGCGCATACCAAAGCTACAAATAAGATCTGTGCCGTGAATGCCATAACCATAGCTAGAGTCCCTGGCATCTATAAAGGTTCCACATCCGTTTGGCGCAGCTAAGCAAAACTCGAAGTACTGAACCCGCATAGCAAACATGGAACCCAGAGTCCATCAGAGACAGCCATTGTGCTCGGCAAAACCTAGGCAAGAAAGCTCAAAGTATGATGAGTACTAATGCACAGTGCTTGAAAGGGATTCATCACTTGGCACTATTTTATCATAGACAGTTCACATTTACCCTCTAAAAAAACTTTGAGCCCAAATGACTTGTTACCTAACTTTAGAGTACACTATAAAAATGCTCTGTCTCCTGTCTCCTGACAAATTGTCTCCTCTATACCTGTGGGGTCAATTCTTAATTTGATTACGAAGGTCAAAGATCTTCTCACCTAGCTCGTTTTCATCCTGTGCGTTTACCGCCAGACAGAATCCAACTGCGTTGAATACTATACCTATGAGTCGTTGCTGCAACATTAGTGAACTAGGTCTAAAGGTGTTAAATCGAATTCACCTATTAGATCGATTCGATCTCAGGATTGAAGTCTCAATTTCGAGAAATAGCATATCCAAGATCGTGGTCCAACTATTGTCGCAGCAGCTGTGTAGCACTAAGCACCTTTCACTTGAAAATAAACGTCGCCCACGTCCATGTAAAGAATTTCTTTACGATTGCGATGACGCTCTCTGCAAGCTGACGTTCATCAGGTTCAAACGGGCGACATTATGTCGAGATTTTGGGATAATTGTCTCACATCATCAATCAGCTTTATGACATTCCACAAAAGTGGTAAGGCACATGCCATGACTACAAAGTAGGGTGGTTTTAATAAAGAATACACCTGAACCCCACTTAAACCCAATTCATAAATCTAGGAAACCGAGCTAAAGTGTGGTAGTTAGCCTCAAATACAAATACCACTTGACATTATTTGTGTACTCGGGCTTAGTGACAACTAAGCACAACACTTTGTGAGAAGAAAAATGTCACTAAAAGCCTTTATTCAGGGACAGGTGCGGGTATTTATAAAATTGGTTACTTCCCACCCTCACTCCTTCCTTGTCAATATGACAAGGATAAACCACGTGGCGCACCATAAAATCTGTTAAAATGTTAGTCACTGACAAAAAAGTCGATTTGGATAAAGAGCTTGACATGGGTTAAGAGAATGCCAGGCAAGGTCAAAGTGCTTGTCTAAAAATTAAACTAATCCTGGCAGAGACAGACACGTTTGTACACTTCCATGTGTATTCCATACATATCCTCATTAAAATTTACATCTTCGTGGGTAGATTCTATTAGAAAAAAAAGAAAGTAACTAGAGCCCAGAATTCAAGCTTCTAAGGGCAGATGTCGTGCAAATGATGATGACGCACAGGCATGCTTGGCGTCCAATTTCACCGCCAAGCTGTCGAAAATGTAGTATAATTTCCCGTCCCATCCTAACAAGATTGTTGATACTATCCGAGCGAATTCGTAACAATCGAGCCGACTCTCATCAATTCCCCATTCCAAGGCTGATTTATGAAATTGAAGAGGTTGTATCTAAACTGTATCACAGCACACCAAACATCCGAGTCGTTTGTTCGTATTTTCCAGCCAATTACTGTGCCACATCCAACCATCACCCTTCGCAGTTGGATCGATTCACCTCACCGCACAGATTCCTGATTTCGTGATTGTCAAGTATCATGGCGAATGTTTCCTTCAAGTCTCTAGTTTCCATTCGAAAGTCATTTGGTACACCCCGTCCGCCTCCGTCGTACACGTTTCCATCGCGATCGGGTGGCGATAAATTTAATTGTAATTAAACGTTCACCACAAAAACATTGCGGCATCCCTTGCAAACTATCGGACCGATTTCGAATACGAGTGGGTTGCTGTACTGCCAGATGTTAGGTCGGTGAGACCAATATGTAAAATAGCAACCGGGGAGCCAGCCAAAAGTTCAAGGATTCGAATCATGCAAACCGAGTCTACAGAGTGCGGCTTGGGAAATTTCAATAAAGCAACGCTTTCATGTTCGGATTATCTTTGAACGTCCAGCAATTCCTAATGGTTTCGGCTCCATAAATCCGTGCTGCAGAAAGGAATGTTCGTCGAATTGGGTTTTACAAATAGAGAATGGATGAAAGGAGCAGCATAAACAGCAAGAGGTCGATACAAGCGTATGTTCTACTACTGGCCATCGAAAGAGGGTACGTGTGCTGGCTTTCCTTCTCATATATACGAGTACATGCTGGACGGGTATGGTGCGTTTACGTAGAACGTGCTGCGGATGCTGCTCGAACCAGATTCGGAACAATGATGAGTCTACGGAAAAGCAAAGTTGTAACAGATGAGGAACAACTGTTCAGATATCTGCATTGCATTGTCCCCAGGGAGAGGGAACACTGAAGTGTTTGGATAAATTACCATTAGGAACTAGTCCTGACATGTGGCTACTGATGTAACAGCTTTTCCCAAATAGTTGGATTCCAAAGAGGACATTGAAATGACGCAGAGGCTCAACAGTTTCAAATAAATCATAATGTCGTAGATTACAATGATTTGGGTGGAACCTAATAAAATTCTCTTGAACTCAACATGAGAGACACAAGGGATAAGGCAGGGATAAGGCAGGTCTGATGGCTTATTTTGGTGGTGAGGTCGGATGATAAACGAGCACTTTCCATGCAGTTTGATCACTTCAAAAGCGACACTTAGAGGAATAAAAATGATCTTGACTAGGTGGCCTGAACTACTTTAAAGACGACTTTACCGCGACTCAGTGAATGTGCGACACGTGTCGAAATCTTTATACTAAAAATGCCGCTATTGGGGTACTCTGCTGTAGAGTTGACATATGTCAATACAGTGCATTAGCCCATGCCTAGACCTAACCTTTTTCACATAACCTGGACGGGGTGAAGATGGTTTGTGTCGAAGATATTCGTTCAGTACTCTCCAAGGGTGGTTTTCCTAGATAGGATTTGGGATATTTGACTGAATTTGCGTTTGTTGTAGTTCGCAGTAACTTTTTTTTTCATATCATTAAGGTCTTATATTGAAAATGCACACACAAATTATGAATTTTGAAATGATCTTATACTCCAATAAGGACGAAAATAAGGAAACTTCTGAAACAAGCCACAAGACTGTTTTCAATGATTGGATTACCACTGGAGAGTTACTAATCCATTATACTATAAAGCTTATGCATCATCATGTGCAGCTCAGGTGTGCGCTTCATTATAGTATCCTTGATGGTGTGCCTGATCAATCTTATCGTTCACGGGAAGTCTAGTCAGAGGTAATGGCCATATCAAGTGGGTTAGAAATCGTTAAAAAAAATCGTTCTCTGGGGCCAATCATCAGTCTTGCCGGAAATCTGTCATAATTTCCTGGGATTCCAGAGTGATTGGGGACTTGAATGAGACTTTGTAAACCCAGTTTCTTCATAAAAATATTAATTCACGCACAATTTTGGAAGAGGTCATAGGGTGGGTCATAGTTTGGCCGACATAGCATAGACGGATGTTCCTACATATTGCTTCACAAGATTATGCATGGCTATTAGAATAGCCTGAAAGACAGAAGGTATAATAATGACAGCAAATGGTGTACATATATTTTCAAGTAAATAAAGAGATAACCAAATATAATTAGAGTGATCCAACAGTAATAATAATGAAAACAAAGCAGGGTGATTATAGTTGAAACAATTATTTATTTTTTTACATCTCTTTCTACAGCCTCCCAACAGTCCACCTTTTTTCTAAGCCCAGGAAAAAAATTCTTTGTCTTAACCCTCCTAAAATTACTCAACAGCGGCCATAATTTCACAATCGTCTTCAAATTTCTTGTCTCGGATATGTTCCTTGAGCCGAGGAAAGAGGTAGAAATCATTGGGAGCTATATCTGGTGAATGGGTGGATGTTCGAGCAATTTTTTGAATAGTAGTCATCGCAACTGTGGCTTTGTGAGCCGGTGGGTTATCTTGATGAAACAGCATTCAAGCTCACAGTTTGCCGCGTCTTGTTTCTTTCAAGGCCTCTCCGAATCTTCTGTTTTCCAAATAATCTGCCATATTTATTAATTCAGCGTCCCAAGGAACAGATGCCATAACCTTACCCGTCAAACTTGAACATTTGAAATTCTTTGGCATCGGTGAGGAGGCTCGCCTCCAAGTTACCGATTATTGTTTGGTTTCACGATCAATATGGTCGATTTAGGTCTCGTCCATGGTCACGAAACGTAACAAAAACATTTCCTGATCTGCTTGGAACATCTCAATATTCACCCTCGAAATGTCAGCTCGTTTTTTCATTTCGGTTGACATTCCCGGTACCCAGCGCACAGAGACCTTTTTTCTATGCAATTCGTTCGGAAGGATTCTTTGAACGCTGCAATATGTGATCCTTGTGACCTTTATCTTCAGTGGATGTTCTGCCCAAGCTTAAACTTCTTGGCCCAGCGTGCTACTGTGGAATACGGAGGAGCAGACTTCTCCATGTATGACATGTCGCTGTGTATTGGCAAGCAATAAATATTTTTTTGAATTTCTATGCGGACTGGAAATAATCGATTACCATTACTTTTGGATCAGCCCTCGTATTTCCACTGACCACCTTGATTCCATCCAAGCCTCACACCCGACTGCACTAAAAATCTAAGGTAATAATAATAATTTATAAAAGGGTTCACTCCCGTTTTTGGTCTCAATTCATAGGAATTGATAATCTCTCGGGCAACATTTTTTTTGTGCCAAAGAGGCTCTAGAACTAAATAAAGCCGACTTAAGGGTGTTATTTGAGGCACTAACAGGAAACAGGGCATGAAACTATCACCTTTACAAAATGAGTCTCAGTAGCGCAAAAATCTGTGGGCGATGTGAGCAGACTAAGAAAACTAACCGTCCGCCCAAGCCTTGCCCGAGAAAGATTCAAAATGACAAGCGACACAATCATAACAGAGAAGTACTTTCGAGGATCCCATACAGAAAAATTGTCAAATTTTTGAAGGCAGTACTCAAATCCTAGACCAAAGACCACATTTTGGCGAGTGTCGCCTGTAGAACAGAAGTTTCTAAACTTCTCCCATTAGGTTCTGAAAAAGTTTGAAGAAAATCCTGATTTTTGTCAAAAAATCATAGCGACAATGCTGTATGAGACTTGTCAAGAGACTCCATTGAATTCACAAAATGACCACGTGGTGTGAATTTCATACCAGAGATGGAAAGGATCGTCGTGTTATGGTCAATGGAACTCACTATCGCGACTTCTTCGAAAACTATTTTTAGCCGGAAGGAATTATCCAGTGGAATGGCTATATCGATCATGGAAATAAATACCATTAGACTCAATTTTTTTGGGTTACCTTAACTCGGTCTAAGCTTCTCTGAGCGTCTCAATTGAATTGCAATAAACTTCAGAAGGCTGTAACTTCCTAAGCAGTTGGTAAACAAGATAGGATCAGCTTGGCGGGAGCCAAGCTACAATTCCAGGTCTTCTATCTTGAATTTTGCAAATTTTTTACCTGGGTCTGTCCAGACGGACATACAGGAAAGCCATTACATAAGTTTCCCCTACCCCAGCTTTGCAGGGTAGAAGACTAAAATTATATCTATTTCGCTTAATTATAGATCTAAACAGTGATCAAGTGACATGGATTTGATGGATTTCTCTTTTTTTTTTTATCTGTGATGAAACTGTGACAGCGCTACATTTAAATGGAAAATCAGAAGTAGCTATAGTAAGAAGATGCCAGCATCTCGATAGAAATAATTCTTTCGGAACTGATAGTACTGCAAAACACTATGGTTGTGGTGAGAAAAGAATCATGCCCACGGGTGGTTCGGAAAACTGAGTAGACTTTCTGCAGAAGATCATTTCAAGGTTTTTCACAAAAAAGTTTTTTTTAATGAACTTTCCATGATTTTATTTATTGGGCCAAAACGACGTGGAATCTTCAAGACACCAGTAAGCTGCGTCGCTGGTATGCTTGATTGGCATACACTAGTTGTTTCTTTTACTCGTCAGAGACTCCGCCTTTGGACCGCTGTTAGGAGCTACTCCACGAGGCTGGTAAGCAGTTCTGCTCTTCTTGTGGTATCTATTGATGGAAACAGAGTGTGAATCTGTCTTTAGAGGTATTATTCCACCGAGTTTACCATATCCCTTCTTCTTCCTGTACTCAACTTTAATTAACATGGATAGTCTCCTGCAAAAAATTCTACTCGTCCCGTCCGTGAGGATGAGAGATCATTTCAGCAATAATAAATGCGACCTTATCCGATATCGTCTCGTAACCGCTTATTTTCCTTAGCGTACCTCGACGTGCCTGTCCCAAATAAAATGGCTGACCTTGGTGAACCATAGGTATTTTAGCCCTAGCGCATTTTGTAGGATGCTGCTGCCAAAACTAAACCTCTCTGGAGTAATCACCAAATATTCATCACTTTGGTTTTGAAGATGTTCAACATTAATCTATCCAATGCGATTCAATCCAAGATGAATCTTGTATTAATCTCGTACCAGTGCCATTTATCTTTGACTGTGCTGTGTCATCTGCGAATACAAAAGGGGCACTGTTTTCCGAGCTGCTCGTTTGTTAGACGATGAATAATATGGGTCGCAGTTTCGATCCCTGTGGTACTCCGAAAAGAACCGGCATATCATTGTTGCAACTGTCTCCTATTTTAACGCGGAAAGATCTGTCACATAGATAGTCTTGGGACGGCAAGTGTGCCTTGGATGACTAGTCAGTTTTACGCTATTATTAGCTTTTATGGCTCAGCGTATAAAATGCCTTGAATGAACCAATCAATTTTTTAATTTCTGTTTAAAGGTGAGCCAGTGCTATTGTGTTTGCTAGCCGATTAGACAAAGAGTTCCTCTTATTTCTTAATAAAGTTGAGGAGGAGATGATCACCTCAGAAGTCATAATTTTTCTGAGGAGGATTCACTTCCTAAGGGGGAGAGGGCAGAACATTCACATAGTATATGCTCTTCAGTTTGCTCGTCCTCAAGACAGAGTCGACACTCGGTTTTAGCTGCCGATACTGTCACAGAGACCTCTCTGGATGTAGCTGATATAATACGGCTCTCAAGCATTGCTCCAACCCAGTGTTTAGTGGAGTGGTCTACACTTCTGCAGGAAAGTGCAGTGGTGATTGAGTGGCCACAACGTATTATCAAAAGCCCCCTCAATATCGAGGAAACGCAAATTGCGATATCCTTGCGTGTGAAAATATTTTCAACAGGCGCTACGAAGTGATGCAATGCGTTCTCAGTAAATTGTTCCTTGCGGTATGCATATTGATTTGGATGCAGTGGTATCTGATTGTCTAGCCTTCTTCTTCTTTTCCTTTTTCCGGCGTTGTTATGGTCAGAAGTGTAGGACCATAACCTTCCCACTTAACTGCATTCCTACTGGTCCGCTTGTGGGGTCCGCCGGTTTGACCTCAGAAAGTAGCGGCAGGCTTCCCGGTTTGGGATTACTTCATCGCTGAGGCCAATCAAATGCTGGTGTTTTTGCATTTGTTTTTCGGCCTGCCTTTTTTTTGTGACACGGGCATGCTTCAGATTTTTTTGTTTGATCTTACTCTTACAACACCGGTGATCTCCAGTTGTGTCAACCCACTGATTTGCATGTACACTTGTGGGGCAGTTTAATGGTGGTATATGTGTCCCTAGGCTCACCTTGGTGTTTTCTAAATTGCCTAGATGTGATTTTTGTTTACCTTTGTTTTAGTCGCCTTTTACGACAAGCGAGAGGTATCGCTGCAGGGATATTCTTAACCCGTCCCTGCACGGAAACCCCTAGTATACCCCTAATATGGAGCTCTATCAAATCTTCCATTATTATTAGCAGGAAAGATGTTAGGCTGATAGGGCGATAGAATTTAGGTTGTTCACATGGTTTTCCAATATTATGGATGACGAGAAGGTTGACTTCTCTCCAGATGTGAAGGATGCACCCCAAGTTGAAACACAACCTAAGGAGAGCTATCAGTGGTGCTGGGGTGATATCTAAGACTTTTTAGAAAATAGCAGAAAAGACACCGTCTTTATTATAGAGTTTTGTAGTGTTATATGAACCAATTGGCCATTTAACTCTGTCGGAGCTGAAGAGTCTGGCAGAGAGGCTATTTGTTCTACTATCGATGTAATTTGTGACACTCATTAGAGCATCAAGAGGTATTTGCGGGGTAGTAGAACCAAAGCAAATATACTTTAAGCAAGGTATCGATCTCCGGGGATTCTCTGCGATTGGCAGTGGGACTGCGTTCTCATTTGCGAAGCAGTTCAAGTCCATTAAAAAGACGGATTTTTAAGCATGGAGTGCTGAGGTTGAAATCGAAGTAAGAAATAGAATTAACACTTCCCAGCATGCGAGAAATGGGTTCATTGGAATCACAGGCAGTACGGCTGGTGGGTAGATAGAAGAGACAGGGATTTCGTACATTACGGGGGTTAGTGTTGATAGAGACAGAGTTGTTGATTGTTCATGTTCATGTTGATTAGTTTAAGACTTGGAAGAGCGAATCGTAGGAACCGACGTTGGATGCTTTCGATTCTATCATAGATATGTGGGTTTGTTGATAAGGGACCACACTCGAGATACGTATTCGAGAACGGGGCGAACATAGGTAATATAACGGGATCGAGTCACGTAGGGATTGGAGATTTCTTTAGTTCAACGAAACCGAGTGCAGAATTGGCCTTAAGAATTATATCGTCGATATGTGCGAGAAAATTGAGCTCTTCGTGACATACTATGCCGAGATCGCGGGAGATGAGGAGGAGGAGGTTTGATTCGTTTAAGTGAAAAGGTGATTGATTAGCATTTGGAAATGTTAAGCTCCAAGCAATTTTCGGAACGCCAGATGGAAAAACTATTAAGATCTGGTTGAATAAGAGAAGAGTCATGACTGGAGGAAATGGTCTTGAAGAACTTGGTGTCGTCGGCATATAGTGAGATGTGGGAATGTTTGATCACCATTTCAATATCGTTTATGGTAAGAACGAAAAGAAGTGGACCTAAGTGGCTGCCTTGAGGGACGCCGGAGGAAGCTAAAAAAGGGTTAGAAAAGGCGGATCTAAAACGAACACTGTAACAGCGACTTTTCAGGTAAGAAAAAAAATGGGGTCAAAGCCAAGGGAAGACAATTTGAAGAGGATCAGTCTGTGGGAGCTTAAAGCTTAAAGCTTTACTGAAATCGGTTGAAATAACGTCGCCTTCTTTGCCGTTCTCTAAGGCTGATAGGGTAAAGGACACAAATTCAACAAGGTTAGTGGTTGTAGATCTGCATTTGAGGAAACCGCGTTGTCTAGGGTAGATTAAATACCTGCACCGAAAACTTAGAGTTTCGTACTAAATACTCTCGAAGGGTTTGAGTATATGTGACAATTTGGCAAAGGGAAGATAGTTGTCAACAACGTTCTTTGGACCTTTTTTGTGTATAGGGGTGATAAATGAGGTTTTCCATAAGCGGGCGAATTCACCTAGGGATAGGGATAGACTGAAGATTTTCGAAAGAGGGAGGGAAGTAAGTGTAGACTTCCATTCTAGAATGGGGAGGACATTTATATTAGAACCAATCAAACATGCGGCCCTAGGAGGGGCTTCTCCAGTAGCGTAGATTAATTTACAAGACCTATATTGTAGGCCCATGATCTCACTTCTTTGAACCCAAGGTTCTTGTATGAGTATGGCTTGTGATTGCCACGCCGGAAATTTCCGGTTCGATGGAAGTGATCCACCGACTGGGAGGGCGGGCGTTTGGTTGATATTTTTCGACCATTAACATAGTGGTACTTAGTCAAACTACAAGTCCAACTATTCATCGTGGATAGGGGAATGTTCAGCTATAAAACTTTGGGATACTATTGGAAAGTGCCTTTGAATTCAACTTTTAGTCATCGTTACAAGACAGGGTGTACAATTGCGGTCTTAAATATTCGTGGAGCTTTAGGTTGACTTAAGCCAAAGTTTTTAACCCCCTACAGGTTTGGTAAAAACTTTAACGCCCTAGTCATTAGTGCGATACAGACCTATACATAAATTGACCTCACATAAATTGTCATATCTTTGCGCATTTGATCTCTGAACTCTACGTAGCTGAAGCTTCTCTTGATTTACGTATCGGGAAAGTTGCAAGTTAGAGGATGAGCAGAGCAACTTCAATCCAGGCAGGCATTTTTTAAGAATTGTTATTGAAGTTACTCGGGGGCGCGACAAATCTGTCTACAATCGTTTCGTAGCTTTAAAAAATACCCTAAATCGAGTCAGTTTTTCTAGTAAACCAAATGTAATCATATTTCCATGGACTTAAAAATAATTATTAAATAAAATTGTATCGAAAATACTTCCTTTCTATAAGAAACAAAAGAAAGCTTGTTATTGGAAAGCGAAAGTTCTAAGGCTGCCAAGCTTACATTCCACTTACAATATTGAAACTGCTTCCACTTGACAATGCCCAACTGAAGAATATGGGCGGTAAACACATCACTTGGTTGCCTGTTGCTTTCAATATCCTTTTGCAGGAAGGAGAAAAGCAGGAGGACCCAGGAGCTAAGGAACAAATACTTATCCATCAAGAGTAAATATTTGTCCATCAGATAGCTTTCAATATATGTATTTTTACATAGCTTTTGGCTATCAAAATAATATCAACTTCGACATCACTCACGGGAACAACACAGTTCACCATATCATATCGACTCCCTGTTCCTGAACAACAATTCGATTCATCTATTTATGGTGCACATCCTTACCATCGATTCCATCTAAATAAATTCCCACAACGTGCACTAGGGAATACATATCGTGTGAATCACATTTGTATAAATTGGCATGCTTTGACAGATGTATTTGAATAAATGATAGTAAGGATATTGCTTACCATTAAGCTCACTCATGCGACTAAAAGGAAGAAAATCTTCAAATACACATGTTTTCCAAAAAAAGAACCACAACTGTCAGACTGTCAACATTATTAATTGACATCTAAAGGAAATGCCCCTGAAGGTCTTGTTCGTCCTCCTGCTCTAACTGTCGGCGTGGCAATCTATACACGAGCCTGTTACCGAATGACATAGGTGATTACGTAGAGGTAGAACGGGATGGACGGAAGTTTGACTTTTCCTTCGAAACAAGGAAAACCACTTTTCCTTTTGCTAAGGCTGTATTCGGAAAATGTCGGTGTTGCACGTGGAGGTCTATGATTTAATAATTTAAGACGAAGCAAAATGTCTCCAGTCTGAATTGGGTACAATGAACTTATCGGACCAGGAGAATGATGTGCGGATGAATAGATGCGAATCAATCAATCGGATAGCGATGAACATTTTAGAGGCATTTTGCATGTTTGTCCAAGACACACAATGGAGCAACAGAGAGCGGAAAATCCATCCTCACGTGCAGTGCAAATAGCAGAAAACGAAAAAAAAAAACACAGAAAATGATGTTTCCATCCTGGGACCAGTTTAAACAATGGCAACACAACATGCTGACGCGTGATAACGTGTCAGGTACACAAAAGCCCGGCCAGGAGAAAAGAAATGAAAAACAAGAGTCGGTTATACAACAGGATACTTCAGTGGGTTGCAAGTGGCACCATGCTATGGCGATAAATAAAACACGAACACTGTTTGCAAACTACCAGAGAATGGCAGGCGATCAGGATAAAAAAAAATACAAGTCGTTCCCATTCCATGTTCCCGACGAACACAATCGGAACAATCATCAGATGATTGCAATTTTGCTGTTATGCCCTGCCTGTTTAACCCACATCAGGATGATGGCTACGATGCTGTTTCTGTCATTTTTTTTTCTCATTTCCCTTGGTTGGTTTTGGTTTTTCTCCGTTGCGGAGATAGACGGAAACCTAGAGATAGCCCTCCGCAAGTTTTCCTAGACAACAGAATGCCTTACATCCTGTCGCTTGGGAATCGAGAACAGTGGCATATCTACTTCATAGTCGCTTCATGTCCTTTTTCGACCCCTTTAACGCCTTGAGGAAGGAGCGAGTAAAAAAGACAAAAAGGTGCTACTTTAAAGGACTTTTTAAAGATATTTAAAGCAAAAAATTCGTTTTCTCATGACCCGATGATGATGATGACGAGGTGTGTCAGGAGCGTTCGTTGTTATGTCGTGGTTCTTTAATTTACACTCGGATGCGAGGTTCCCATTAATGACGTGGTGATGTGCAGTGGAGCGGAATTGCAGTGTAAAACGACCGGGACGTGACCGAAATATGATTATTTTGGAATGAACGAGTGGGTTGATGTGGTGGTCATATAAGCATTTAATTTGGGGGAGTGAAGCTAAAACGCGTAGGGATAGTGGGTAGTCGTTTAATAACAAAGACTGGATTAAAGTGTGTCAAAGTCTGGTAAGAAAACTATTGCTAAGCAGAGGCAATAGCGTGGATTTCAACGCGGCTCACGAATTAATGTCGGAATATTTCTCAACTCAACCCTTAGCAAAATTAATATACGAGTATATTAACATAGTTTGGACTAGAGCAAGCACCAGTAGTGGAGTTAAGAAGCAATTTTGTAATATGCTGCATTACAAATCGGATTAGCTTGAGTAGCATGTTAGACATAGGTTTGTTATAGCCATATTGGGTGCGATGAAATTTCAGACTCATAAAGAATATGGGTTAAGGAATGCGTGGTTTAGGGTTGACACATATTCATTGAAGCTGAGCAGGGCCGTCAATATGTCGTGCTTCATGCTGGTGGACGAATAAAATATCAGCAATTTCTCAGCGTTTGCCGAAAGATGCATGCTTAAATCGGGTAGATCTGCCTTTAATAGTCTTATTTCGAAGGAAATTAGTGTCGTGAAAGGGGACCATACTTAATCTAAGAAAAGTGTAAAAGGATGATTTGGTGAAAACCTATTCTGTCTGGAAGGGACGTTCGTGTCTCAGAAAATGTTCAATATAAGTGAATTGTCCGTCCTTCTGGCAAAACACGAACTGAGAATAGGAAAAACTGAACGACTTTTGAGGTAATCCACGAATCAGCAACTTTTTGTCTTCTTGCAAAGATCGGAAATGCTACTCAACCAGGATATGCGTCATCAATCCGCACAGGTGGTAGTAGGAAAGGGTTATCTCGGGAGAATACAGTGCTGGAGATAGGACGTCCCATTTCAGTGTTTCAAGATAAGTTCTAATCACCTAAGCGGCATCTGAGGTTCGCCGTACTACAAAACCACTTTTCCGTGCCATTGCTGGTATTGCGGCAATTTTCCTTCAATGCTCGGCTCCAATTAATTGAGCTTCAGTGATGGCTTCGTTCGGTTGTAACAACCACGCCGATTTGGCTCCACCAAATACACAGCATAAGTCTCGACTAATGGATGTTTAACTTTGACGACTATGTTAATGCATGAATGCAGCCAATTCATTGTCAGCCACAATACAATATTCAATCTTTTCTTGCTGCTGGAGAGCGATATTTGGTCTTACCCTCGTTAACGCTAAGACCCACTTTGGCCGCTTCCGTCTCAATGCTTATGAAAGCCTCATTGACGTCTCGCTGCGATCTCCCGATCACATCAATGTCATCTGCGTACGCAAGCAGTTGGGAGGACTTGAAATAAATCGTACCTCTTGTGTTGGCCAGTGACTCTTGTACGATCTTCTCAAGTATGATGTTAAAGAAATTGCATGACAGTGCGTCGCCTTGTCTAAATCCTTTTTTAACACCAAAGGTCTGGGTTAGCTCATTACCGACCTTAACGGAGCAGCGAGAATTCTCCATTGTCGACCTGCACAATCGGACGAGTTTGGCAGGGATGTTAAAACTAGACATGGCACCGTATAGCTCATCTCTATGCGGCTTTAAAATCGATGAAAAGGTGGTGCGTATCGATTTGAAATTCTTAGGTCTTCTCCCAGATCTGCCGCAGTGTGAATATTTGGTCTATTGTGGATTGGCCTGGCCTGAAGCCACACTGATAAGAGTCGATCAGGTTATCCACAAAAGGCTTCAGGCGTTCACACAATACGGCAGAGAAGATCTTGTATGCGACGTTGAGGAGACTTATTCCCCTATAATTGGCGCAATTATAGAGGTCTCTTTTCTTGTGGAGCGGGCAAACGATGCTGAGATTCCATTCGTCGGGCATGCTTTCCTCCGATCATATTTTACAGATAAGTTGGGCCATGCGCCTTTCCAACACATCTCCAGCCGCCTTGAAAAGCTCAGTAGACAGGCCGTCCGCGCCAGCGGCTTTATTAGACTTAAGTCTCGATATCGCTATTTTGACTTCGTCTATGTCGGGTGGACGGGATTCTCTTACGTCGTCGTCCATGGCGAATGGATCATTCTGCCTGACAGCGGTATCTTGTCTATTATCGCCGTTATTCTCAGCATCGACTGTGATTCTACTAATAGATCGCCGTTTTCATCCCGGCAGGCTTCTGCTCTGGCTTTGTAGCCCTGACATGTTCGTTTTACTTTTTGGTAAAACTTTCGAGCTTCATTCCTGTTATGACATCTCTCCATTTCCTCGATCTCACGCTTTTCGTGCTCCTTTTTTTTTCTGAAAAGCACATGTTCTTCCCTTCTTTTCTGCTTGTAGATCTCGCAAGCAGCTCTCGTCCGTCTATGCAGCATGGCTTTGTATGCGTCTTGCTTTGCTGCATGGGCTCGTTCGCATTGCAGGTCAAACCAGAGGCTTCTAGGCGGTCTCGATTTGAAACCCAGCACATCAGAGGCAACGTCTTTGATTGCGTTCCGGCAATGCTCCCACTGCTGGTCTGTGGATAGTGTCGTCGTTGTTGGGGTTTGAGAGAGCTTGAGGGAAACGCAATCGGCAAAGATTCTAGCGGTCTCTTGCGATTGTAGCTTTCCGACGTCAAACTTGCGTCCTACTCGACTCCGTAGCATTCTCGATATCCTCATTCGTACCCTGGCTACAACAAGGTAGTGATCTGAGTCGATGTTGGCTCCTCGGAAAGTTCGCATGTCGAGAATGCTGGAGGATTGTCTGGCGTTGATCGCAATATGATCAATCTGGTTGGTAGTCGATGATTAGATCGTGTACTTGCTACAATGAGATTACGCCCTGCTAGAAAATCAATTAGCCTGAGTCCATTATCGGACGTGGTGTTATGTAGGCTATGCTTTCCTATGATTGACTCAAATATGTCCTCTTTGCTCAGTTTTGCGTTAAAATCTCCTAGTACGATTTTGGTGTCGTAACTGTGCGTACGTTCGGTCTAGGAGGTTGTAGAAATCATCTTTGAGTCGATCATCTTTTTCTTCCGTAGGGGCATGAACCCATATGAGGCTAATGTTGTTGAAAGTGCCTTTGATGCGGATTGTTATGAGGCGTTCGCTTACATGTCGAAAGCTTAAGACTTTTTGCCTAAGTCTACCTCGAATAACAAATCCGCATCCAAATAAGCGTTGCCTATTTTCCTTGTAGCATACATATCACAGTTTCTCATCCGCTTTTTGTCTGGTCCATCCCATCGCAGTTCTTGGAGTGCCGTTATATCTGCTTTATAGCAGTCGAGGGTTTTTTTCAGTTGTTGGCCTGCACCTGGTCTGTTAAGGGACCTTACATTCCAGGTGCAAACTCGTAGGTTGTGATTTCGTTTATGGGGGTCGTCCGTATCCGTGGCTTTTGTTGGTTGCTTCGTAACAACTGTTTTTTCCGTGATAGGGATGTTAGCTATAAGCACAACCCCCAACCTGGGGAACCAGGTTCCTTTTTCCCGAGGAACTCCCAATATATAGGAGGAGCTCCCAATATAAAGGAGTAGCCCGGTTTGGTGTTCATCAAGTAGTTCCACTCACTCGAACTGTGGGCGCCGCCGTTGATTCCATCCTGGGAATTCCTCCGCCGCCGCCATGTTGCAGGAGCCGTACGCAAAGTTGCCCTTCGAATGCATCCTCTCTCGCAGATGCAACATGCTTATCAGCACGGAAAATCCTGCCAGACTGCGCTACAAAACCTAGTTGGGAGAGTTGAATGCGCTCTCGAAAGGAAAGGGTACGTGCTGGGCATTTTCGTCGACATTAAGGGAGCTTTTGATAACGCTACTTTCGAGAGCATGCAGGGGCTGCCCGCAAGGTGGCGTCTTGTATCCACTGTTATGGTGCATGGTCGACTCTCTGCTCTCAATGCCTCTGGAATCTATGCCCAGGCCTATGCGGATGATGTTGCTGTTCTCTCTGTCGGCTCATGTTTAGCGACCGTCTGTCTTAAAGCGCAGGCGGCGCTAGATGTGATTGAAGACTGGTGCACGAGTGGTGGGCTGTCGGTTAATTTTCTTAAGACTGATGTCATTCTCTTCACGAGAAGGAGGAAAAATACTGGCATTACTCACCTGGTGCTAAAATGAATTCCCATCCCGATATCCAAGGAAGCTAAGTACCTGGGAGTCATCCTAGATAGCAAGCTTCTTTGGTCAAAGCATGTTGAGTCCAAAACCACCAAAGCGCTGTCAGCTTTTTGGCAATGCAAAGGTCCCTTTGGCAAAACATTGGGCCTATCGTCCTTTGGATCTACACGGCAATAATAAGACCGATAATCTCATATGCATCAGTTGTTTGGTGGAGCAGGTTAACAAGCAAACACGCTGTGGCTTCACTCACCAAACTCCAAAGAGCGGTCTGTCTCAGATGCACGGGGGTTTTCCCCAGCACACCGGGAGCTGGTCTAGATGCTATGATGAATCTTCCACCCCTTGACGTATATATCAGAGGATGTGCACTGAAAGCCATTTCTCGCCGAAAGAGAAATGGTCTTTGGTACAACTCGCCTTGGAGTGAAAGTGTACTTGCGGGAGAAATATCCTACGACCCCTGTCTCATGGATATGCCTTCTGACTCAATGACACCTGCCATCCTACTGCGCTGTAATTTCACTGTCACATTTCCATGGCGTCAAGACTGGCTTTGGCTAGACACTGAACCTGGAATGGAATGTCTTCGCCTTTTCACAGATGGCTCCAGGACTGGGCAGCGATGGAGGCTGGAGTGTTTTTGAGCGCGAAAACATTCGACTGCACTTCTTGTTAGGAATATATGCGTCTGTCTTTCAATCGGAGATTCACGCACTCCTAATGGAGCATCTCTACGTGCTTGACATCAGTGAGACGCCTACCTGTGCTGCATGTTACGAGGAGGATGACACAGCAGAACATTTTCTCTGCGACCCTTGGGGCCGATGTGGTGAGTGCCTCTCTTAGCTCTACATCACTGAAGCACCTCCTCACTTTTCTTCGGACAACGGGGAAAATACAATATAGACAATGTGTCTGTCTGGGAGTAAAATGGACCAGTATTTGTGTCTGAGAGATAGTAGAAGCCTCCAACAAAAAAAAAAAAACATTCTAAGACAGCTTCTAAGGCATTGTCTGTCGAACCTGAGAATATTTTCCATGTAAGATGGCGCTATGTTAAACCACACCAGACAACTGTTTGCGGCTCCCTAGCATATGTTTTTTATCCTGCGGTCAAGTTGACTGCTGTAAAACAAATTCCCATACCGAAGGCTTTCTACCTGTCTACTGAAATGTAGATACTGGTCAAGTCAATTGCCAAGATGTCTAATTTCCTTTCTCATTGCTAATGGTTGTCCAGATTGCTCAATGATCGCGACTTACCTCCAGTTATTAAAAGTTGAAAATATAATAATATAATAAAAGTTGAAAATCAAGAGCAGTTAACAATGGTGCAAAACTTAAAATGACACCTCTTATTGGATAATTTTTGGCGGAACGAATAGATGGAAATTTGTCTGAATTCTTTCCGGAGTACATAAAAATAAGAGTCAATCCGAGGGGAAAAATAAAATAATAAGCATAAACCTATTAGAGATACTCGTGACATGGGGCTTGGGGAAGGGTTGTCAACAAGGCTTTGAATATCTAAATTCCAAATATTATAATAATACTCCCTAAACAATGAGTATTTCAAGTGCTTTGTTCGAAGATTGATCTTTTTTTTTCAAATGCTTAAACTAGTTTAACTAACTTACGAGTAAATTACTTAAAATACCTTACTGACCCTATATGGTCTAGTGTTGGGTAGGACACGCATTTTTATTGAGTTTGTATGAGGTACTCATTTGGGGGAGTGAAGTGGTACATTGTCCCACCTCATTTGAGGTAAATGATGTTTCTTATAGAGGTATAGAACTTTCAAATGGAATAAAACAAAGATGATTTTTTTAAATTGACATAAAATTGACTTTATTCGAAAGATAATCTTCTGACATTATAATTTAAATATAATTTCTGGCATATGAGCGCCACGGCTGGTTCGAACGTAGTCTAATCTGGAGGTCCAATTTTCAATGAATTTTTCCAACATTTGTGGCCGTATATCGGCAATAACGCGGCGAATGTTGTCCTCCAAGTGGTCAATCGTTTCGGATTTATCGGCGTAGACTAGCGACTTCACATATCCTCAGAGAAAATAGTCAAGCGGCGTTAAATCGCAGGATCTTGGAGGCCAATTCACGGGTCCGTAACGTGAAATTATGCGGTTACCAAACGTTTCCTTCAATAATTCAATTGTGGCACGAGCTGTGTGACATGTTGCGCCGTCTTGTTGAAACCTCAGCTCCTGCACATCATGGTTGTTCAATTGATGAACGGAGAAGTCAGTAATCATCGCTCTATAGCGGTCACCATTGACTGTAACGTTCTGGCCAGCATCGTTTATAAAGGAGTACGGAACAGCCCATAAAGCACACCAAAAAGTCAGTTTTTGTGGATGTAACGGTGCCTCAACATACACTTGAGGATTATCATCACTGCAAATACGGCAGTTTTGTTTATTGACGTATCCATTCAATCAAAAGTGAGCTTCATCGCTAAACAAAATTCGCTTATGAAAATTGGGATCAACGGCAATCTTGTTTTGGGCAGTCATATGCCAGGAATTATATTTAAATTATAATGTCAGAAGAATATCTTTCGAATAAAGTCAATTTCATGTCAATTTAAAAAAATCATCTTTGTTTTATTCCATTTGAAAGTTCTATACCTCTATAAAATACACCCTTTCCATCTTGTCACATGTCCCATTGATAGCTTGCAATATGTACTAATGCAAAAGTCGTGAGGTGCCTCTGACTATGACAAGAATTGAAGTGGTACAAATTATTTTTTTGAGGCGTTGGGATATTTTTGTACTGGTGTATGGGACATGAGGATGTGAGGTGCTCTGACTATGACAAGAATTGAAGTGGTACAAATTATTTTTTTGAGGTGTTGGGACATTTTTGTAGTGATGTATGGGACGTTTGTAGTGCATCTTGTATGAGTAACGCAACACTAATATGGTCACTCCAAAGTAAACAACAAGATCTATGCTTTCATTCTTTGAAGACTATATTCAGGCCTGGTCATCATTTTATTTTGGATTGCTACACTATACAACAACGCGCTTCGGAATTTCTAAAATTTTATCACAAAATTCGCGGAAAGTGGTAAAGTGGTTCGGTTGCTGATCGAATGGCCCCAGGACGACGCCTAAACACCCACTTAAGTGAGAATATTGCCGCTGTTGCTAAAAATATGATTGTAGACCCAAGCCTCTTATACAAGGAGTTAGCCTTTCTATGGCCTTAACTAGGCGAATTATGCAAAATGCAAAAAGGCTTCTGCCGTATAAGATCAAGTTGACTTATGAACCAAGCCAATCTAAGATCACCAAGCTTGTCGTACGTTCGCTAGTTGGGCTCTAGAGCAGTTGGAGGAATTTTGTGCGAAAAAATCATCACCATGGTAAAGCACATTTTTGGATGAACGGCTTGGTGAACTAAAAATTTGACCCCAGAGAGTAATCCGCAGATATATCAGATTTGGATTTTGGGCAGGTGGTGTCATTGGAGCATACATTTTTCAAAAAGAAAATGGTGAGACAGCGACTGTTAATGACGAATGGTATCGGACGACATATGGTTTCAATAAGGCAATGAAACGTAACATACATTGGGCCTTACACTGGAGTTGTGGCAACGCTTTATTTCCAGAAGACGTGATGTGGCGTAGCTACCAAGATTTATCTCGCAAGATCTTGGAAGCCTATAGGCTTTTGTCTCTGGAATGTTAAATTTCTGGTTTATGGTAACAGACCAACGACATTTGAATGACATCATTCAATCCACACTGGTAAAAAATACCTCTCTAATCGAGTTCTGTAATTAAAGACGATGAGACCATTTGAATGATATCATGTTCATCACATAATGAATGTACTTTAAGCCGCAATAAAAGTTTCTGTCACATCTCACACACAATTTTTTTCTATTCAATTTATGGATGAAGCAACTTATTATGAAAATCCCTTATAAAAGATGGACATTCTTAATGGTTTACTAAGTAGATGGTGGCGGTCTAACCTGGACCAAAGATGATTGTTTGCGGAAGCAATCAAATTTGGCGTCTGAATAGAATATCAGGTCAGGCTGTCTGCTGGCTATGTTGGTAATGCCACTTAGTTGATAAAGGCCAGAATTTACGTTATTCCTGTAGACCAGAGCCCCACAAGGGCCCGTTAACTCAAAGTCACCAAATATTATAAAGGGTCCGCCATCTAACGTTTTTTTTTCAAGTAGTGCTTATTTCGTGAATGGTAACACTTAGCTCATGTCTGATTTGACAGATAATTAGTTTTATCCTTCCGCTGAACGAATATGGTTGTGTATACGCTTGAACAACGCTTCGCTAAGTGGGCCTGCGATCGACTTACAGAAGATGCCGATTTTGCCAAAAAAATCATCTTTTCAGATGAAGCTCATTTTGATCTTGGCGGGTATGTAAACAAGCAAAATTGTCGCATTTGGGGCACAGAAAACCCGCACGCATACATTGAAAAGCCGGTGCACTCAAAACGAGCCACTGTTTGGTGCGGATTTTGGTCCAGAGGCATAATTGGGCCATTTTTCTTCGAAAATGAGCAAGGAGTGGCCGTTACAGTCAATGGCGATCGTTATCGGGCCATGTTGAACGAATTTTTGTTCACAAAAATTGAAGAGGAGGATATTGGCAACATTTGGTTTCAACAGGACGGCGCTACGTGCCACACAGCCGAAGCTACACTCGATGTTTTGCGCCCTGTTTTTGAAGATCGCATTATCAGCCGCAGAGCTGATGTCGTTTGGCCACCTCGGAGCTGCGATTTGACACCGTTGGACTATTATTTGTGGGGTGCCGTCAAAGATAAGTCTTACGCCGACAAGCCAGAGACAATTGACGCTTTAAAGGACAATATTCGTGAAGCCATTGGTGAAATACAGCTGCACACAATCGATAATGTGCTTAAAAATTGGACCGATCGTGTAGGCTACTGCATGGCCAGCCGAGGCAGCCATTTGAATGAAATTATTTTCCATTATTAACCGGAAGGATTGTACTTTCAAATAAAAAAAGAAATTTGAGAAAATATTCAGTAGTTTTTTTTATAGCATTTTCAAAAAAAAAAAAAGTTATTTGGCGGACCCTAGAGTAATGTCAAATTTTTAGTTCGCAGGACTTTGCTAAATGGGTAGCTTCCTCGAATAAAAATATGATATCTTAGCTATCATACGAGAAATTAGCTCAAGAAATTCACGGAATTTCATTTATATATGCACAATTACAATGAATACGAGTGTTTTTAGTCCATATTTGCAGCTGTAGTCCGGATAATGATATTCAATTAATGGAAAAAAGTGAATAATAACAGAAACCTTTCGTCCATAACTATCCATGAAGTGCACCGAAGATACTAATCTGCAATTAATGCTGACCTTTGAACGTGTTTCCCTTATTTGATCGAAAATCCATTAGATGTTGAAATTTAATTAACAACTTACCGACAATCCTTGGAACACCTACTCGTAAGTTGTGATCACAAATTTCAATTTCAGACAACAAACTCATGTTTAGCCTTCCGCCTGCCGCAAACATGAATTAGTCCTGTAAATGCTAACAAATTAGTTTCCGGGCAAATGGTATGAGCACATGTATGAGTCTCTCCAGGTCAATATTAATTCAGTTAACATGGATTGCCTGCCTCCTGCAAACACAATCGCTCGACTTCGGCTTATACTTACGTGCCCAGTCATTCTCACTATATTGGTGTTTGTATAAGCCTATCCAACTGTCCATCGGGCTTTCCAATCAATTGGTTAATCGTTATTGTTTTCAGAGAGGTACATATGCACATTAGACTCCATGTTCCTGGCCTTGTACTAGGTAATAAATTCACGCCTTAGTCTCGAACGTATATGCTCGCAATAGATGTCAAGGCTTGTAAATTGAATCCAGTCAGAGCAATGACGATACATATTAACAGAGGATGCTTACGCCGACAGATACTAATGAAAAGGAAGCCGTGAGGAAAAGTGACCGTGAAGACCGTGGGCAGTAAGGTTACCCATATTCAAATCTAAAAGATTTTTGAGCACCAAAGGAAGGTATGATGAAGTCTTGAGAAAAACAGTCTCTGGTGATATTCTATGGATTTCAGGTTCCACCAGTTCCATGCTAACTAAAACTGCACTATCCGGGCGTACTAGCTACTGCCTGATTATTAAGTCATGTGCTGGAAATCATATCTCTAAAAATGAGAGTAAGATTCTGTTTTATGGGATGGGAAATTTCTTTTAATTTTAGCCAGCAATGATATTGGTACAAGCTTTTTCTCAATAGTCTACTGTAGTTACAGCTCATGAATAGTCAGTCACCAATGTTACGACCAAAGCTAATCGGGTTTACCTCTATTCCTCTCTTCTTCGATTTATAGAGGCATATGCCAATGCAAAAGGATAAGGTCCTAGGCAGTAACCATTTGCCCTAGAGAGAGACTTGAATGGAAGTAACAATCTTTTCAACCATTTTAAGCTGTTTAGAGTGATACCCATATCTTACTGATCCTCCTATCAGGTGTACAAGTGAGGATCAGATATTTTCCAATAGATGGCGTTATAGAGCATGCTGGTCAGAAATGTAAAATCAGAAACCATGGTAAGTGGGCATCTATTATGAGCTCATGATTTACGCGTTGAAATATCGACTTTCGAACCACATAAGCGTAATTTCTAGGAAGTTTTGCATTTCGCGGTGACGCTTCAATTAGTGAAAGTGCGTGTTGCGAATAATTTTGATGTAGAAGGGAGAGATACCGTAACTTAACATGCCACTTTCCATAGCCTTAAAAGCTTTTGGGATGGTTCGAAAGATGCCAGTGTTCTGCATCGTATTATAACTGACTACGAAAAGTGGATGATTCAAATCAGAAGAAAAGGTGGGTGCCCCATTGCCATACATTTACATCGGCGGCCAAGCCAAACATGAAAGGATCGAAACTCATGCTGTGTATTTGGTAGGGTCAGGTCGGTGTGGATATTATAAGTTGTTGCTCAACGTATTCATTCCTTTTGTCACCTGGTCTAGTTATTTTTTTCTAAAATCATTTATAATGCTGTCGACCAGCCAAACTAGACCTCGTTTTCTTTAATGCGTCTGCGGCAACAAACAAACGCATCATTCGACAGTAATTTATTAAGTCCTGTTCGAAAGATCTTAGTCTCGAAATCGAAGTACGTGGGAAATCAAAAACGGAAATTGACGGCAATGTTTTAAAAGTAACCGTAGACACATATAGATCCAAAGGTAATGAAAATGGTGCGGAATATGGCTCGAAGCAGATGTGGATAAAAGTGGATTTTCTATGACAACCGTAAAAAAAAGCGGACTGTGCTTGATTATAAGCAAACACCTCCCCAAACTCGGCCTTCACCCAGAAAATGTTATAGTGACAGTATGCTGGACATGGAAAGGGTCGATCCAATCAAACATTATGTAGAAATCGGAGTGAGAATTTATCTGCGTTGCCCGAAAGGCATGGGTTGCCTCTTTGCATGTCTATACTGCTACAGTCATAGCAGTCAGGAATTGAAATCCTTTCGCATCCACTGTACTCTCCTGGAATAATTTTTTCGGCAAAAGGTATTTCAAAACTGAACGAAGGTCATGAAATCTTCTGAAGACTTTATATCGTCCAAAAATCAAGCCTTCCACAAAAAAAAAAGAACCGACCTTCAGTCACGATGAGGGAAGTTATAGATGCAAAAGGCTCATACTTGTATCAAAAAGAAAAAAAAATATTTTCTTTAAAATTCTGACCACAAAGTAGGACATTTTACACGGTACCACCTTATACTTGTGCCTCAGAATGTGGGCTAAGTTTATATTTAAATATAACCAAACTGATGCTGTGGCCTCACGCCCAAGTTGGCACTTTGAATGTACGCAGCTCCTGTCTTACCCATCCTGATCTTCCACTCGCTTGTTTGGTGGCTTGCAAGCAAGGGTTACAATCTAGATAAGCTTAACAAGTACAAAAAATTGGTGAGAATTGGTATCGCGGGGGCTATGAGCTTTGAGAATTTGGTCCGCTACTCAAAGATTCCACCCTGGCACTTTTAAATTCTGTTTTCGATCTATCCGCAAACCCCTTTAAAAATGCTTGCTGAGCTTGTAATTTTCAGGTGGCTCTTGGCTATTACTTTCACTAGTTAGCGCTATATAATACATATGTATGAAATACGAGGGTGGTCCGATAAGTACCTAGCCTCACCGCCAGATGGCGCCAGTTTCGCAAGGGCAACTTACTATCATATGGTACATTCTACAATAGAAGACGGCTACTGTCGAAATTTCATCTGGATCGGACTCGTACTTTTGTTTTGACCGCGTGTGGAAGCGGGAGTGTCCACGGATTTTAGAAAAATGGAAAAAGAGCAATATCGCTCGGTGATTCGATTCTTGTTTTTGGAAGGGAAATCGCGCAGCGAAATCAAAGAGCGTTTGGATGCTGTGTACGGTAACTCTTCTCCTTCGATTGCAACCATCAAAAATTGGTTTAACGAGTTTCAACGTGGTCGCACGTCGGTTTTTGATGAGCCACGTCCAGGTGCCCCGAACACGGTCACCACGGAGGGTAACGTGACAAAAATCCACGATCTCGTATTGGCAGACCGCCGAAGGTGCGCGAGATAGCTGAGACAGTAGGCATTTCAAAAGATCGCGTGGGTCATATCCTGCATGAAATTTTGGGTATGAGAAAGCTATCGGAGCAATGGGCGCCGCGTTTGCTCACTCCGGACAACAAGCGCAACCGTGACACCACTTCAGAGCAGTGTTGGACGCTTAAGCGCGATCCGAAGGGGTTTCTGCGTCATTTCGTGACAGTCGACGAAACATGGATCCACTGGTACACACCAGAGACCAAGGAACAGTCAAAACAGTGGACTTCACCCGGCGAACGTGCTCCGAAGAAGGCGAAGACTGTCCCATTGGCCGGAAAGGTGATGGACACCGTTTTCTGGGATTCATAAGGTGTGATCCACATCGACTACCTGGAGAAGGGCAAAACGGTCACAAGGCTGTACTATGACAAATTATTGGGCCGATTCGACTTCGACTTGGCGAAGAAAAAAGTGCTCTTCCACCATGATAATGCACCGGCTCACACCTCCGCCCTCGCCACGGCCAAATTGGTCGAATTGGGCTACGAACTGCTGCCCCATCCACTGTATTCTAAAGATTTGGCCCCGTGCGACTTCTTTTTGTTTCCAAACTTGAAAAAGTCACTCGCCGGGCAGAAATTTCAGTCGAATGAGGACGTCATCGCCGCCACGGAGGCCTACATTGCAGACCTCGAGAAAACGTATTTTTCAGACGGGTTAAAGAAGTTGGAGCATCGCTGGGTCAAGTGTATCGAGCTAAAAGGAGACTATATTGAAAAATAAATCGCTATTTCTCCAAAATTTTTGTTTTTCTTTTGTAGGCTAAGTACTTATCGGACCACCCTCGTATAATACATCAGTCTTCTCCTTCTCCTAATCCTTGGCCTACTTCTTATCTTACCTATTTTCTATTTGAAACTCGCTTGATAAAGACATTTCAGGTCAGATGAGTTTTTGGTTGTGCTGAATGGAAGTTTTGGACCAGCAATTGCCTGCTCGGGTTGCTTTAATGATAAATTCAATAAAATGTTCTTTTCCCCAAATATTTACGAGCTTCCTTTCTGGAATCGTGCTTTGTAATTTCAAAGATTTCCGTCCAAGTGATGGTGCTTAAATCGCTGTCCTCCTACATCAATCATTCCTTACCTTAATGGATATACATATGGAGCACTTTGCAGATGATTCCTTCATCTACTCTTAGCGATTGAGTCGATGTAATCGGCCATAGCAAGGATCTAAATTAGGGCCCTCTTGTGCATAACTTCTACGTTTCTACGTTTTTTTTTAGCTGATCTAGTGCCGAGCAATGCTTCTAACCATTATGACAACAGTACAAAGAACCTCGTGGTTATGGTGGGTCCCTCACGCTATATCCAATTTTCCTATTGGTGAAGTGAGAACCTTTTTCCTTCTTATTTCTCTTATGCGTTTATCAAAGCCTTCTCCAAGTAGACTGATGGGTCTATAAGCTTTAGGTTTTATCGTATCTTTTTCCCCTTCCTAGCTACCACTTTTGTCTATCTTTCTGGCAGTATAGAAATTCCGGGCAAGAAATTTCTGCACATCTTTTGAAGCAATCTAAAAATCGAACCAAGTTTTTGGCATAGAAAGAACGAAAGTGCTGCTAGGGCGGGTCATGCGTCATCGATTGGAACCATTGCTTGTCGGAAGGGGCTATTTCCTGGGAATAGGTAATGGGGTAGAATGTCCTATTTTAGTATTTCCAGATGAGTTTTACACTTTGATCTTCGCCATAAGGCCGAGAAGCGATCCTTATCATTGATCACGACAAGTTGATATACAGCCTCCCCGCGGTGCCCTATGGATATCCTCCCCAACAGCCGTTGGGTGGTGAACAAATGCATGAAGCCACTGGGGATGGTTCTATAACATAAGCCTAATATGTGCCACACGCCCCCACACATGGGTTGTGGAGTCCATCAAAGAGGATTTCTATGACCTCTTAAACGGAGCCCACAGTGCCTGACCGAAGTACGGCATCAAAATCGTACTCGGAGACTGCAATGCCAAAACCGGACGGAAAAACACCTTTGGCGGCGGGATCACAGCCTCTACGTCACCACAACAGATAACGGCTTCTGATTAGCAGACTTTGCGACAACTAGTAATACGATGATAAGTAGCATAAGATCCGCTCACAAAAAGATCCACTCAGCAACCTGGCTATCTCCAGATGGTCTGACAGCCAACCAAATGACCATATACTAATTGATGCAAAGCACGCGTCGACTCTGACCATCATCTGGTAACAGCACGACGACTCAGAACTCGACTGTCCAATGCCAGAAAGCTGCAACCACCAACAAAACGGAGATTAGGCGGACGGAGACTGACGGAAAAGCCAGAGATTACAAAGAGCGGCTGGGCGAAAGACTCTCCCATATGTCTCAAGCCCACACAAGCGCTAACAATATATGCTTGTGCTGCCGCCCATTGCCATCCAGAAATCACCCTGGGCTACCGAGCCCTGCCAGTAACCCGTAGTACGATGGCGATGTGGAAAGGAAGCGAGCAAAGGAAGAGAAAGTAGTGAATGTGCTTAACCAGCATTCCAAAAGCTGCTTAGCGAGCATGACCAAGAAAGGGTGATAGGGCCAGAAGAAAACCCAGCGCCAGTCGAAGAACTAATCCCCCTACCCAGTTCAGAAGAACTCAGCTTAGCTATACATAAGCTGAAATCTGGCCCAGATAGTCTTCACGCCAGACGACTGGCATAACAGCTCTGTCTGCCCCATATTCAAAAAAGGCCATTCTATGTCTTGCACCAACTACCGAGGCACAACCCTGGTCAATGTCGCCTACAAGGTCCTATCTAGGGTCTACGTGATAGATAGTATAGAGTAATGTAGTGTGAATTTTGGCCTGATAAATCGATTATAGACCAGACCTTAGCATTACGCTAGATCCTGGAAAAAAACAACGAGTTCCAAGTCAATACTCACCATCATTTTATTGACTTTAAAGCTGCATGCGACAGCATTCATTGTAAATAGCTCTACAGGACGATGGCCGATTTCGAAATCCAGGGAAAATTGATTCGGATGTGTCGCACCACACTGGAAGACTCGCGACGCAGCGGATTGCCGGATTTCGGCAAGGAGACGCGCTGTCGTATGATTTCTTCAATTTACTCCGTTAAAGGATAGTGAGGCAGGCAGGTATCAACACGGAAGGCACTATCTTCTACATGTCTGTCCAGCTGCTAGGTTACGCGGATGATATCGTTGGTCTTAAAGTCAATGAGGATAAAACAAAGTACATGCCCCCGAGCAAAAACCAATCCGTGGCTCACCACCTGGGACAAAACGTAACAATTGACGGCTGCATTTTCGAGGTGGTTAAGGAGTTTGTCTACTTCGAGGCAAACGTAAATTCCACACACGACATCACAGTGGAGATCCGGCATAGAATCACCCTTGGCAACCGGAACTTCGGATTGTCCAAACAACTTGGATCAAAACTCTTCACTCGAAGAACCAAAGTCATGCTTTACAAAACGCTTATACTGCCGTTCTCGCTCTACGGAGCCGAAAGCTGGATGATAAGCAGGAAAGCGGAGCTGATCTTGGGTTCTTTCGAAAGAAAAATTCTGCGCCAGATATTTGGTCCTGTCTGTCAAGTAGGTGAATGGAGGATAAGACACAACCGCGAACTATACGAGCTATATAATAATATGGACCTAGTCCGGAAGACAAAAATCCGTCGACTACATTGGCTCGGCCACATCGAGCACATGGGCAACCTGGCTCCAGCAAAGAGATTCTCCGAATCCCAGCCGAATCGAGAAGCCAAGGGAGGGCGAACGTCCACTTCAGCGACGGTCATCAGGAATCTTGGACTCTCCAATTGAAAATAGTACCCTCGGGACCGATATAAGTGGAAGCAGGGTCTCTTTCAGGCTCAGATCCTCCTAGGGTCGCTAGCTGATAAGTAGTAAGTAAGTAGATAAGATAAGGTTCTTGTAATGGTTTTACCAGTTGCAATAACTCATAATATATACCTTGCCAGGATCATCCCACCAAATATACAGCACGAACTTCGTTCCATGGATACTTGAATTCACCGTTGGCCGCGGTGCCCCCGCGGTTATCGTTATGAATTCACTTTTCATCGCCAGTTATAAAACGAGGCAGAATGTCATTGCTCTTTCGACTCCAGCTCGTATGACATCCAATTTATCTGCTTCCTAAGGCTTTCGGAGGAAAATAAGTGGCTCCTTAAGTTACGGCCAGTGAATCTTTCAGTTCTTGTTGCGTTTGACATAGATTTCGATCCAGTGAAACCACCAGTTTTGTTCATCGGTCCGGACGACCCTTGCCTTCAACATGGCAGTCACTCAGTTTTGTAGCGTTAAGATCATTTACGATAGGTTCCTTCACTCACCATAAAAGTCTATAATAAGTATTCGAAGCCCCTCAGGAATGTCATGACGAGAATGTTCAAATTTACTATATCATGTTTTTGACTAGCTTATGCCACTACCGCCTTGAAAAACTATGGAATCCCATATTTACTTGCAAAAGTTTCACACGTGAAACACATGTACCAGTTTGTCTTTGTGCTACAATTTAGTATATATAGGTAATGCCCAAGATAGATTTCAATTAAATTAAGTTTCACTTACTAAGGGAATGTTTCACCAAACATTGCAAGCCTTAAAGGCACCACAAGGATATGGGTTATATTAATCAACAACCTCCTCTTGGGGTGAGGAGTATTGACCCAAAAGAAATTGAAAATCTCTGACGAGCATCACTCTCAGAAGGGGATCTCCACAGGACTCACTCGAGTATAGTTTCATAAACTTCTTGCCAGATATAACCCCACTTACCTCGATAGTTGATGGTAGTTTCTAATGAACTCGTCATTCCAAAACGCCTGGTTTTCCACTATAAGTGCTTAAACCAAAAAACCCAGATGCTGACCACACTGATTAGAACGTACCATTTACTATCATCGGCATCAACCCCAAGTGCGGGTTCCGAAAAGGCCAAGAGTGTGGTTGATGGTTGATAATATCAAGCCATTTCCCAATCCGAAACCACTCAATGCAAATAGTTCACAAACGTTCATCCAGCTACTCCGTCTCACGCAGACTTAAGGAAGTTTTAAGTGAGTTTCTCGAAAGGGGATTGAGAAACACTTTTACCACCACTAATGTAACTTCATCAGGATGCGGATGAATATTGAATAGAGTTGTCTGGGAGTTTGGTTCAACAAGGGAAGTTATGATGAAATGCCACCAGGCATAAGTAAACCTTAATGCGTTTCTGATTGGAAGCAAGTTGACCTTCAGAGCCATAAGTCGGTATTTTCTCCGAATTAGGTAAATCTGTTGTCATTTACCCCAGACAAGAATAGACTTCCAGCTCTACAGGTATCTCGTTTCCAAAAAGAAAAAAACGACACACTGAGACGAGAAAAAATCCAGGGCAAACGAGCCCACCGCCCCTGGTCAAACAGCTCCGAATCAAATTAAAAATTAACAACCCATCCAGGAAACCCATCCACCAAACCAACCTCCAGACTATCTAACAGCATTACTTCACTCTCGCCACACTTTAAATCCAATGGTGCACGACCAAGCAAATACAAGAAAGACTTCCTTCCTCACGCTTGTCGATTCATCACTCTCCCGCTTTCAAGTGCGTCCTTTGGCGAGAGCCAAAGTAATGTAATGACACTCGGCACCAACAAGTAGTTCACCTCCATTCTTCTATTCTCTCCTCCAGAGCCGAAGGGGCTCCTTAACCCACCCGCAGTGATGTGAATTTATCATTCACACTTTGTCAATTGTTAGACGAATCACTTGAATGCGACTTATGACAGGGGACTTTAATCGGGATCCCCACGATAGGGTGTAGCGAACCGAAAGAAAACGTCGTAAAAGAGGATAGTGAAAATGGAAAATCCGAAGAGGAAAAAACTTTAACGGTCCTTTCAGTGAGGTATTTATTCAAATCAGCAAGTGGAACTGAACGTCTCCTGTTCTGCTCTGCCCTGCGTACGTGCAGACAATGCGAATGGCAATTTGAAAATTCCTTCGTCTGTTATGGGAAATAGAAAAGGAGAAAAAAACAGAAAACTAAACTTCTGCATGAAGGACTCGAAAATCCTAGGCCGAAAGGAACAGTGAACAAAACATAAGAGAACTGAAATGGCTTTGCGGGATTCCTAAAACAATGGGATTTGAATTGGCTTGAACTTTTCGGTGATGTTGGCAGCTTGAAACAATAAAGTATGAAGAAGGAAGCCAAAATCTGCATTTGAATGATGTGGGGGACAAAGGCTGGAACAAAGAATCTGGAAAGAGCTTTGTGCGTCGTAATGAAAGGCTAAGACTTAGCAGCTGATGTGAAATTAATAAAGACAAGGAGGCGGCAGGAGGAAACAAGGTACTTCCATAATGGAGAGTGCTTTTTAGAGAAGAAAAGACCCATGCAGCTCTGCGGATTCAGAAATACTGACGATTTTTAGAGCGTACAATTGTTGAATTGTGTGACAACACGAACATGCGGCCGAAGTCTCCGCATCAATAGTGCTACCCTAGAGGCGGTTGTTCTTTACTTCGTCGTCGGTTAAATTCAACAAAACTTCTTGCTTGACATGACCGAACGATTTTGGGACTTAAATTCGTAGACGTCGTGCAGGCCGTGCTTTAATTTTTCTTTAGCACAAACCCTTGGAATAAAGGGCTCTGTTATTCAATTGACCGATGAGCCTAAAGAAATGGCGGTAGGTAGCTATTGTTCTATGGTCCACCACCGTGTAGATGTCGTGCTTGTTACTTCATAGCTAAGGCTCGGCCAAACTTGACTTTTACGCTAAGGCATTGGCGCATATGCGTCCTTTTATGATGAAAGCTTATAGGAGTAGTTGCTTTTGTGGCCTCAATATGTGCAAACGTGTTTCTGTTAATGTTATCCTTGTATGGTATAGTGGTACGGACTTGAAAGATGTCTAAAGTATTGTTAAGTGTGTTTGCATGACCTTTTTGAGAAGCATTTTAAAAAAATTCAGACAGCCCATCGTCCAGCTCTTTTTGACATCGAATGTCAAAAAGAGTTATCCCACACAATCTAATGAGCTTGTTAAAATTAGGCACGGCATTAGACAGCACATCTTTGTGTAGGCTCTAATACGAGGTCCATGGGGAACTTCTCTGGCCTAAGACCATGTATCGATCGGCTTACCCATCAATGGCTTCAGGCACTCACAAAATAGCGTACACAAGATTTTGTAGGCCATTTGCAGAGATTTTCTTCTCTTTTTAAATGGCGCTGCATTCCGATGTGAACCTGGACGTCAATCAACAAGTGTCTCCAGCTGGCACGATCTTTTGCCAGTTGTTTCCAGTGCCGAACTACCGGTTGATTAAGGTCGCCTTCCACGTGTGTTCCCCACCTTAGATTTGATCGCCGGCTGCTGGATCGTCACTCAGTGTTGTATCCAAAGACTCTTCGGGCCGGAGCTGAGTTGGCCATTCGTTCTACATGGCCTAGCCATCTTAGACATTGGATCCGGAGACATTGAATTAGGCAAACCCGAATATTCGATGCCAGGAATACGCCTACGTAAAACCACACCCTGCGTACTTCAACCATTCTCCCCGCGGGACTGCCGTTAGGTATTACTTCGCGATTCTGGTTAGCAACTTATGCTATGTGCTCTGTATCTGCCATTTCAGCTCTTCTTAATCTATCGAGTTTTCTTAGGTCGTTATGAAGGAGCAGATCTCCAGCCAGCAGTCCCCTGAGCTTATCATGAGGCTTACTAGAAGCTCCGGGATCGGCAGATCCATTCTTGAGTCTGCGAAACTACTCAGTGGAATATTGCGTGCTCCGCGTCTTCCTCTTCCTCTGGACATTTTAGGCAGAAGAGCGAGCTATCATGTCCAGATTTGTGAAGATATTTTTCGATAGCCGTGACTTGACAGGAATTACAAATATGATAATACCAATCCCCGTGTGCTCTTTTTTTTACGCTGGTCTTTTGATAGACCATACTTCGCCTAAGGAAAACTCAGTTCATCTCCTCGGCGAGGATATCGATAGGGACCATACTCGCTATAACACAGGCTGCTTCATCCGAGATTGTCCGAAAACCGCAAACTGTTCTTATTGCGCAAAGCCTGTATGGAGACGAGAGCTTTCTTTTTATTTCCTTCGTTGTAAAGCTCTTGCTCAGTCCGGCGCAGCGTGCAGCAGTATTGAACCCACGGCTCTGGAAAGCAGAATCTTCCTCGCGTATCCTGGTGCACCGATGTTTGGCAGCATTCTGGAAAGCGTTGCCTGCATTTGTGGCACCTTTTTACTGCAATATTCGACATGGGTCTTAACACGTTCTACCCGGCGCATTTTTTCGATGTTTTTTTTTTTTTTTTTTTTTTGTTATTCATTTTTGTTTTTATTATTTTGTAGAACACACTTATCCTAGACAAAAATGCTTAAAACTAGCTTAAACAACAACTGATATAAAATACCTTACTGGCCCTATACGGACACTCTAAAGCAAATAGAACTACTTAAGGCTATGCCTTTCGGCCTTTCGAATAATTTGTAATAATTAAAACAATTAAAATAAATAAACAATTTAGGCCAAGAAAAGTGATATTTTAAAAAAACTTAGCATCAGATCCTCCTTTTTTTTTTATATAGAAACTTATAACTAAGAATTACTTAACCCTACCTTAACTAAAATATATATATATACATCTTTTTTTGTTTTCATTATTGTTTTGTATTTTTTTTTTAATTTTTTTTCAATTTTTATTTTTTTTTTTTATTTATTTTTTTTTTAATTAAAGCTAAAACTAAACTAAACCTACGTGCAACCCTGGTCTGCCGTAGCATTCCCTTAACTACTCTAACCTCTTCTAACCTATCCTAGTCTATGTAAGGCTGCCATTGGCATGTGGCAGGCTTTGCCTTAAAGAGGCCGACCTATTAAAATTAACCACTGACGCAGATCGCTCCAGCCACCAGAAGCGTTGATGCTGTCGGGCGACGTCTCTCCGATCTTGGCGTGACACCGATTTACTGAACCTGAGGCGCTCGGGCTCACGGAGCGCAACATCACGTTCGTAGAGAAGTCGTCGCTCCACGGACTTACGTGCCACGTGGAAGATTAACGGGATCGCCAATTCATCCTGGATCAACCCACATTGATCTAAATAGAGGAATGCCTCTGGGGGGACAAAGCCGCTAAGGCGCACTTTCTCGTGGTACATGTAGTTAGGGAAGTAAGCCCCAGAGATCAGATTATTAACCGAAGTCATTGCCCTCGAAACGTGACCTCGGATCAGTTTTATTAGAAAATTATCCACCCGTACAATCCTAGCCCTATTGTATAGGACCTCATTCGAGTAAAATTTCGTGTACCCAGATTCAGGTGTTCTATGTAATCCGAGAGACGTTCTGAGACATTGTCTCTCAAACACCCGAATCCTTTCCATTAAGCTGGCTCTCACATTGAACCACACGGGACATCCATAGGCAACCATTGGCCTGATTAAGGCCATGTAGCAGATTACCTTCACCCTGGAATCAAGTTGGCTGCTATGAAACAGCCATCTTGTCAGAGCGAAAGCGCCCCGGGCTCTTGCCAGAGCAGTATCTACATGTTTGTCAAAATATAGATACTGATCCAGCACGATCCCAAGGTATCTGACTACACTTTGTTTTGCCAGTGGACGCCCGTCCGGGCCAAAGATAGAGAACCTGCGCCAATTTTTTCTAGTGTCCCGAGAGGCCCTAGACAAAGGTGTTCTGAACAAAATAGTTTCTGATTTCTGGAAATTGATTTTTAACTTCCAGTCATCACAATACTGCTGAATTTTTTCGAAGTCACGCTGCAGAAGATTAACAATGACGTCAATCGTTGGACCTGATCTGTACGCGATTAAATCGTCCGCATACGCTATTGAATGGCGAAGAGAAGCTATCAAATCACTGAGGTAAATGTTAAAAAGGATCGGCGAGTTTACTGTACCCTGCTGCAGTCCGTTGTTAATATCAAATGTTTGGGTAGAAGTCACGTTGGCAATTTTCACTACGAACTTTCTACCTGTTAACATGTCAGAAATCATATATAGCAGTGGTTTACTTATGCCCAACCGACTGAGTTTGTAATAAAGACCTTCTAACCATACGGTGTCGAAAGCCTTTTCCAAGTCAATCAGACAGGCACCCGTGCATTGGTTCTTGCATTTGTTCCATTGGATATCTGATACGAGTTTCGACGCAGCATGAACAGTATTATGCCCCGCTCTGAAACCGAATTGGTTATCCGGAATGATTTTATTGTCCTCAACCCATCTAGACAGGGCTCTATGAACCACCTTCTCGAAAACCTTGCTAATACTTGGAAGGAGACTTATCGACCGAAGATTTGATGGGTTAGAGGCATCTTTGCCCCTCTTGGGTATTGGTTGCACCACCGCTGTTTTCCAATCCACTGGATAATATGCATTATTCAGTGTATTGTTGAACAGAATGGTGTACGTCTCTACAGCCACTGGTGGGAGATGCCTGAGCACAACATTAGATATTCCGTCGGTTCCCGCGGATTTTTTTCTCTTCAGTGACTCGAAGATCAGCTGGAGGTCCCCCGTCGAAATAAACAGGGTATTCGCCCCTTCATTGGTGACGGCGTTATTTGCCATGTAATCGTCATCGAACCTGGTAAAACCAAGATTCTCGGATCGCCAATGATCGATATCATTTCGAAGGCATAAGTGATGAAGTCGAACTCTGTTTTCCAATTCGTGGTTTGGGCGAATGCTGTCATTCACCTTATACACTTCCTGGAAAACAGCTCCCACTGTCGCCACTTTCTCCTGAGGATCCTCGATCACGAAGAAATCATCATCCAAGACGGCGCTCTCCGGATCAATGCTGACTGTTCGTAAAAGACGTTCGTTGTCTGACGTTCTCGAAAGCTTCAGATCCTGAATGTCATTCTGATTGTTTCTCCGAAATATTTTATTAATTTGCGGAAACATACTCGCGCTGTTGGAATTTACAGCACGAATTCTGTCGTTCCAATACAAACTTATAGATATTCTGTAATTTTCCTTGATCAACTGTTGGGTATTTTTAATCAGTGACTTCAGTATCCTGACCTCCGAGTTTTGTCTGTCGGTAAACCGCCTGTACAAGAGTTTGAGTCTTGTTAGGAGTCTACTTTTTTGTCTGTGCAGAGCGTCGATTGTCGCGTTTTGGTATACGTTTGTGGTATCGTGCTGTTGTTGGCGTGGTATCGTACTGTCCATCGTCTGCTTTATTTTATCATCCATTTGTCTGAGGTACTTGTCGATTTCGTCATTTGACAGGTTCCTATTGGATGGTGGGAATGAATCACTCGAAGTGAGCGATCTCGTAAGATTATTGGCAAAACGTGGCCAACGTGCCCTACTATAATCGTAGGGGCGTGTTTGGACATACTCTGTAATCTCCGCAAATTCGTCTGGTATTGTGATCACAGCACTAAGTCCGTAATGGTCACTGTCGTATACAAAAGTCCGTAGACAGTTAGTAGACCCTTCGTTCGTGTCAGCTAGTCTCAGTCTAGAGTCAAGCAGCATGAGATCCAGATAAGAGCCGCTCCTAGGATACGACGGACTATCCGTTGCGAGTAATTTGAGTCTGTACTCTATGTTCCGCAAAACCCACCAATGGCTTAGTAGGCTTCCCCTAGTGTTGGGTATGTTGTTTCCCCAGTCACTATGTTTGGCATTCAAATCGCCGGTCAGGATGTAGTAGTTTTCCACCAAGTTTAAGCGCAGAGATCGAAAAAGTGTCTCGAGCTCTGCGATGAAAATGTTGGGTTGAGGTGCTTCAGGTGCATAGGCTGATACAATGTACATTCTCTTTCCATTTCGGAGAGGAATGCACACAATGCAGGCCTCTAGCACCTGGAACCTCCGCACTTCACCGCTATATATGACTTTATGCTTTAAATTATTTTTAATGAAGATCGCAACTCCCCCGCCACGAGTGGCGTTGGGTCGGTCTCTTCGAATGATTTTGTAAGAAATGTGCCGGATTTTGTGCTTCTGGTTTAGCTTTGTTTCGCTAACCAAGAGTACATCGGGGCTTTCGTCCTGCAACAGGTTGAAAAGTACGGCTCTTCGCTCAATCCTAATCAGTGAATTCACATTCACCGACAGGATCTTTAAGGGACTCTCTACCAGCGTACCCATTACGATTGTAGTTGCGCTAGGCTCGGCAGAAGCGAGTAGATTCTGTCCACTCGGGTCGCCGTCTCATGGATCTGCTGTTGGAGCTGGCCGATCTGCCCTTGGATGGCGAGCAGGATCGAACGCAGGTCCACCTCGGCCTCCGGTGCCTTAGAAACAAGCACTGGGACTTTGGGAACAGCCATGGGTTTTTGTACCGTCGGCCCCAGACCTGCCGCCATTTGGGCGTAGGTCATCTGGGTTGTGACGCCTGGTGTTTCTAAGCGACTCGAGGGATGTTTTCCTTCAGGCTTCTGCTTCCGAGCCAGATTTGCTTTCTTTATTTCTTGGAACTTAGGACATCCCCGATAGTTTGCAGGGTGTCCCCGGTTCCTACAAAGCACGCACTCGAGCTGTTCCCTGTTTGCGACCTTGTCCTGGGTCAGATCGCATTCCTCGTTCCTGTGGTTCTTTGCACATTTTACACATCGAGGCTGCATCTCGCAGTTCGACGCGGCGTGCTCGAACCTTTGGCAGCGGATGCATTGTAAAATGTTTCCGTGCCTTTTTACTTTTTCCCATGTTACAGACTGGGAAGCCAAGGAAGTAATGGACCTTAACCTCTCCAGCTTGCTGTTGGGTGCGAGTTGAACCAAGAAGAAGGGCAATACCCGGTTCTCCCGTTTGGCTCGCGCCGTGGTAAACGACTTGACCCCCACGAACCTGAGGTCGTCGCTCTCGAACTCCTTCAGCTCTGAGAGCATTTCCTCGGGATCAGTGATCGAATGCACGCCTTTGAGAAGCATCGACCGCAGCCTCTCGATCTTGGGAGTAAAAGAGAAGAACTCCGTCGTGGTCTCTTTTAAAAGGTCCTTTACTCGCTTGTACTGATCCAGTGTGGTACACTGGATAGCATAGCGGTTTTCACCTATACTTTTAAAGACAAAGTTATCAACACCAATGACATACTTACATAGATCGATTGTTTCTCGAAGTGCCGTAGTATGGGTGAAGATGGGTGGTACCTTGTCCTTAGTAGGACGATGTTCTTGCGGCTGTTGTTGTTTCTGCGGCTGTTGTTGCTGCTGTTGCTGTTTCCGTTGCGGCTGTTGTAATTGTTGCTGCTGTTTCCGTTGCAGTTGTTGCTGTTGCGACTGCTTCTGTTGCGGTTGCTTTTGTCGCAGCTGCTTCTGTTGCGATTGCTGTTGTTGTGGCGGCTGTAGTTGTGTTTGTTTTTGCGGCTGCTGAAGTTGGAGTTGTTGTTGCGAGTGTAGTGGGGTGGTTGTAGCCCGCTCTCTTTCCTTTTGGCGCATTTCGGAGAGCCTGTCTACTACGGCCTTCAACTTAGCGCGTAGAATGCGTTCCTCTTCCTCGAGTTTACGTTCTTCCTCCGCTACCGAACTTGAAAGAGCGGCGAAGTAGTTGTTTTCTCCGGTGTAGTGATCCCCGGAGAGGTTGGCAATGTCAATTTCCACGGGGAGTGGTTGCGGTATCTGTTGCTGTACTGCTGTTGACTGCGCCCCTTCCCTCATTTCGACCTGCAGTCTTTCTGTCGATGCGGAGAGGGAGGGGCGTTTAAGTATAGTACTCCGCGGATTGAGCTTCCTCCTTTTTTTCATTACATCGGCCATTGAAACGGTGGATGGAGTTGGAAAATCAGACAGGTCATCTGACTCCGATTCCGTTAGACGAACGGGATTCGTCCCGACGTCTTTAGACATTTTTGTTTCCTGCTACTGCTAATGAGTGAATAGCAGGAAACACACACTAAAAATTTCTTCCACTTGGAAGTATATTATTTTTTATCACTACTTTTTTTTTTTTTTTTTTGATTTTTAGTTTTAAATTTTTTCTTTTGATTTCTGATTTTTTTTTTATTTACAATTGATTTTTTCGATGTTTCTACGCATTGCATGAACGAGATAACAAGTTGTTCGTATAGGGGCACTTTTTTACTGCGCAATTGTTTTCGTTATTGTTGGCAGACAGCAGAATGTTAGTTATTGTGCGATTTTTTTAGGAAGTGCTTGGTTGCTATAAGAAATAATTTTATTTTATTTTAAAAACAACTATGAAAAATAAATTTTATTTATGTTGAAAACGACTACAACAAATAGAATTTTATAATTTCCCACTGTATTTTATATTGGCACTTTGTCTCTTTCCAGTATGGTTTCTGAAACAAAATTATAAACATTTGTGGACCAACAGTGGTCCAGTAGAACGTGTTAAAGTCGATTGTCGTAACTACGGCGATGTTGTCAGCAGAACCGATAATCTTGACTCCTTGTGGTAGCGTTAATCGCAAAATTCCATCATACATTATGTTCCACAGAAGAGGTCCAAAGACTGATCCCTGGGGGACTCCGTCCTAAACATTGTAATATGTTTGGTACCTCAACTGTTCATTCGGGTCAGGGACCTCCCAATGCAGGATCAGTTTGCGGAATTGAAGGCGTTACTACCGCGCAGTATTTCTTTGTCCCCCCTCGCCATATTTTCTCCCGTATCGCTTCAGCTGCTGTATTTACTACCTCTTTTATAGCTTCGACGGTACAAAGTGATTTTCTAAAACCATATTGATGGTCAGACAAAGCTTCTCTAACCTCCGCCACGGCGAGTAATCTGCCATATATGATACGTTCTAGGATCCTTCCTGTTGTATCTAGCAGACATATTGGCCGATACGCCGAAGGTTCTCTAGGTGATTAGTTTCCCTTAGGTAGCAACACTAAATGTTGGAGTTTCCATGGTTCAGGGAAAATTCCCTCCTCAAGGCACCTTTGCATCATTGCAAATTTTCAATTTTTTTTCTTTTTAACGGCTGCTTTGATCACTATATTTGGGACGCTCTCAGGTCTACATCTTTAGTTATTGACGGGTTCTGGTCTATGCTAGTATCCCTCGTGGCAGTGCACAAAGAAGATGTTCTGTGGGGAAATAGATGCTCTCCTATTGTTCCCAGTACTGTTGGGTAGGTTATTTTTGTGGACCTACTGCCCCTTAGCTTCTTCGTCACTATGATATACGTCAGCCCCCAGGTGTCCAGGTCTGCTCGTTGCAGAGTTGTTTAATCATCTTGCCTTACTCTCTTTGATGTCAAGTTTACCTCTCGCCAACCTGAAGATGTCTAGTTGTTCTTGGAACTCTAGTTTTTCCATAGATCTGATTGGGCCTGGAGGCATTCTGCGCTGAGCATTTTGATTTCATCATTCCACCAGTAGCAAGGTTCACCTATTCTGCTAACTAATCTCCTGGAGAACGCTGCATCGCACGCTGTCGCGATGACTTGAATCAGTTGGTGCGATAGGTTGTCCGCTGATCTGTTGCTGGATAAGAAGTCGATATTTAACATTTCCTCGAAAGCCTCTTTGTCGAAAGATCCATCTTTTCTCTTTGCCAATTTTGAGTATAATCGATTGTTACTGTGCTTATATTCCTTGCTGAACCGCCATTTCGTTTTACACAGGAGCAAGTTACTCACAATCGTGATGTTTATTATGGACCCCTTGTCTGCGAAATGTGTTTTTTGCACCATTGTTCACCAGGCAATTGATGCAAATGCTTCGAGAAGAATTCGCCCCCTTGTATCCGTAGTCTTATTGCCCCATTCCATAGCCCATGCGTTGAAACTAGGTGCTTTCCACGTGCGTCAGCTACAATGTCATCCAGTAGCTTCAGATAGTCCTTGTGTGCCAGACTAAGGGTTGCGTAGCAGCTGTAAAAATTCATTCCGTTTACTCTAACGGGGACGAAAAGTTCCGCTGGACCACCAATTTCTTGCAGATAGTGGTTCCACAGATCCATATTGACACCTTTTTTCAATTATCGTCTACCATTCAGAGGTTTCTATAGTTCACCAAAGAGTGCAACGACGACTCTTTTTTCCCTCGTCATTTGTGCCAACAAGTCCTGTGTGGCCGCGCAGTGCTTAAGGTTTATCTACACAACCTTCATCATGGCTTACTGGTAAGGACTTTCTTCAATACCGGGCATTTAACATTATCGGTCGCGGGTCGGCTGTTTTCCACCAAAAATATATTGGGCCCTTTGTGCGGTTCTTGGGTATGTGGCTTTCCTATCCGCATCTTCTGCACTGCTTGGAACGATAATGCTTGCTTCCGGCCATAATTTACAGATGGGCATGGGCCCTACCAACTCGTCTCGAACCGCTTTAAATTGCTCAGCAGATAGGCCGTCTGCGCCAGCTTCTTTATTAGTTTTATTATTTTCAGCTAGAAAAAGTCGGGTAGATGGACTTCTCTTGCATCTTCGTCGTTACAAATATGCCTGTCAGCGGAAAGACCACGTGGAGGCTGTATGTCAATTTCTCTTGAGCAGGCACAGACGTCGAAGCTTGCCATGCTAAACACGATCAACTTCTTTACTTTGTTTGATTGCCCCCTCTCCCCAGAGACTGATCATTTTATATAATAATTGGTACAGATAAAGAGGTCCCCTTTTTTATGAATCATTCAAATAATTGCTTCCTTTGATCATCTACATATATCATAATTGTTCAAAAAATAAAGTAACTTTTAGTATTTCGCGGTCATTCGATTATCATTTTTTTTTTAATATGTTGGTAAATATGTTTCCTAACATATGTTGACATTCAGCCATTTTGGATATTTAGTTTGTTTCTCACGTATGTACATATATAAAGGTTGGATGTGTTTTGGTCCCAATGAAAGCAAAAAGAAGAGCCAAGACCAGAAAACGCACGCCAAGTTCGGTTAAATGTGAAGGTTTTGCTGACTTTTTGTTTCATCAACAATAGCGTGATTCATCATGACTTCTTGTCGGAAGTTCGACTTGGCCTCCAACGACTTTTTCGCTTCGTGAAACTGAAAAGACCTATAAAAAATGATACAAACCGCATTGCTGAAAGAGCTCAATGCTATACCAAAGAAGCGCCTGAAGTGCTTTGAGGCTTGGAAGAACCGCTGTTCTAAGTATACTACAGCTAAGGTGCAATTTTCTGAAAGAGGCAAGATAGATGTTGATGGATTAATAATAATTTTTGGAGAAAAATAAGAAGTCACCTTATTTTTTGAACAAACCTTATATTGCATAATTAATTTCGTAAATTAAATTAAGAAAACGGAGACAGTAATCTACATCCATAGTGAATAACCATTTTTTTGCCTTATACTGTCGCTGTCTACAGTCTGCAGAAGTATTTCCACATTCTCAGGCTGCGACTCTACTGCCAGGCGTGGGTTCTGATCCCTCTCGTCCGGTTTTGTTCGTTGTATTTCTTTATACAGAGTGGCCCAAAAATATTCACCTGGAATTGCATTTCTTTTAAGTGATATTTTTTTTAAGTATTTACTTCAACCTTTAAGTTCTTCCATTATTTTTTGAAGATGATTTAGTTCAAGTGGTCGTCACCACTGGTACTAGAATGATGTCTGGCCTCTCTGCACGATAGCAGGAAAGATACCGCCTTTACCTGGAGCTTTATACGGCTTAAATGAGCCAATTGCCCATTTAACTCTATATTGGCTGAAGAGTATACCAGAGTGGCTATTTGTTCTTCTATCGATGTAATTCGTAACACTCATGCTGGGTAATAGAACCAGGGAATGTACCTTATGCAAAGTCTCCAGGGTTTCCCTGCGATGGACAGGTGAAATTGCCGTCTTATTTGCAGAGCAGCCCAAGTTCATTTGTGTGCTCCTGGGATACGACTTTAAAGAGTCGGACTGCGGTTGGGACTGAATCTGCGCTTTCGCAATGTTTCCTCCAAGACCTTCAAGACAGTGAATCATTCAAGACAGTCCTCATAGCAATCCACAGCCAGATTAAGGGCACAGATTAGTTTCACATAGGGTAAAGATGTTGTAAGGCAGTTGGGTGACTCCGTCGTTAGTTGGAAGATCTCCTTAGTGGGTAAATACTATGGCCTTAGTTTTGGTTATGACGTCAATTCAGATGGAGTCAGTTTTATCGTAAAAGTAAGCAAGATAGAGGCGCACGTTTCCGTAGATTTTCCTCTCTCACAAGCGTAACATGTTATATTCGTTCAGCGTTATTTACGCCAAGGTGTTGGGTAAGTTTGTCCATGGGAGGGGGGTCCCCCATGAGGGGGGTGAAAAGGCTTAAACATTTAATGTTTTTTTACTGAATGGTGCGTAGCGCCATCCTGCTGGAACCACATCTCTTCTAAATTCATGTAATTTAATCGAGAATCGACAAAGTCCTTAAAAATGCCTCCATAGCAAGTGCAGTTGACTGTAATAAGACGATTAGCCTTATTTTAGCCACCATCAACCTAGACCACCTCGAACCGTTCATTTTTTAGATATAACGGCATTTCGAAAAACTCATGCGAGAGGGTGAATAATTCATCACATATCCGGTGAACCATCGCTGAACACAATTTTCTACAATTTTCTATAAAACAACGGATCCAGTACCATTTAATTTTGGAGCGAAATTTCAACACAACCGATAGTCATTCGGCTTCAATTCTTGTACGAGCTGGATCTCATAAGCCTTCAAACCAAGAAAATACCTTACTGGCCCTATATGGACACTCTAAAGAACGCAGAACAACTTAAACTATGTCTTTCGGCCTAATACTTGACTAAAAGTAATTTAAAAAAGAAAATAGTTCAGAAAAACTTAGCATCATATTTTTTTAGCATATTTTTTTGATTTTTTACAAAACTTAATACTAACTAAAACTAGCTTAACATACCTTAATTAAAATGCATACATATATATTTATATATATATAAAATATATATTACATATATACATATATGTATGTATGTACGAGTATATCTTTTTTCTGTTTACAATGTTTTGTTGTTTTTCTTTTTTCAAACAACCCATCACCCTAGCCTAACTTAACCTAACCCAACCTGAATACATTAACCTACCCTAGCTTAAATAATCCTGCCGTTGGCTTTTGGTGGACTTTGCCTTGAAGAGGATATATGAATTAATGGTACCACTGACGAAGTCCACTCCAGCCACCAAAAGCATTGATGTTGACGGACGACGTTCCCCGATCTCGGTGAATAAATTTATAAAAAAAACAAGCTTTTTTGTTTTTCCAATATGTTCTTTTTATTCTTGTTAACTCCAATTGTAGTATACGTAGAATTGACAAACGTGTCTAGAAACAGGAAATCGAAGGAAAAAATAAGACAGCCAAAAAACGATCAGGGGCTCTATTTATACGAAATATATGCCCGCCGACTTGTCACATACTGCTGCAGGAGCCACCTATCTGATAGGTCCAGTCTTGTTGGCAGCATTCAGTATTAGCTTTCAATTATTTACAAACATTCTCCCCGCCTTGAAGATTCCCCGGATCTTCAAACTTAGGTAAATGACAAATGTTGGTAACAGCCCTCGTAGTCAGTCCTTTCTCAGTTTGAAGTGTTACAACTCGAACGATACCATCTGCTGACTTATGAAGTTCAATTATTTGACCAAGCTTCCACTTCAATGGGGGCAGGTTTTCCTTCAACATCACGACAACATTAATGCATGGGCTGTCGCAATGTCTTCGCCATTTGTACCGCGCTTGAAGAATGTGAAGATACTCCTTCTTCCATCTATGCCAAAATTGTTGAATCAACCATAGAACTCTCTGCCAACGACTGAGATACGTCATATTTTTGTCGCTGATATCCGGGTCAGATATACTCTGTAAATGACTACCTACTAAGAAATGCCCAGGTGTCAACGGTTGGAAATCGGAAGGATCATCAGAAAGAGGAGAAAGGGGACGGGAGTTGAGAATTGCCTCTATTTGCACTATTAGCGTATTTAATTCTTCATACGTTAAATGAGCCAAATGCAGAACATGTTTCATATGATGCTTGGCAGCTCTTACCGCAGCTTCCCATATTCCACCAAAGTGCGGAGACCTTGGTGGTATTGTATACCATTCAACACCTTCTTGAGTCAAGGCATTCCTTATAGTCTTCTGGTGGTCTGGAGATCCTAGGTACGAGTAAAGCTCCTTTAATTCATTTCGTGCACCTATATAGTTAGTGGCATTATCGCTATAAGCTATAAATTATTTTGCTTAAGCCTGTTCTTCCAAAAAATCTCCTCAAAGCTCCAAGAAAACTATCAGCACTCAAATCACCAACTAGCTCTAAATGGACTGCCTTCGTGCTAAAGCAGACAAAAATAGCCACGTAGGCCTTTACTGGACATGTTCCTCGTCGTTTAAAATGGACAGTAAAGGGTCCACAAAAGTCAGTTCCAACTACGAAGAAGGGTCGCGATGGATTCACACGATGTCGTGGTAGATCTGCCATAAGGGGATAGTTTGACCTTGGATTGGCCTCAAAGCATCTTACACATCGTCGGATTGTTTTCCTTGCCAGAACCTTTCCATGCACCGGCCAATAATTTTGCCTAATTAAAGCTAACAACCCTTGAGCTCCCAAATGATGATTGTGTTCGTGAAAGTACCGCATCATTGCTTCAGTAAAAAGGTTTTTATCAGGTAATAAAATAGGATGTTTATAATGGAACGCGATTTCCGCATTCCTCAGACGTCCTCCAACTCGAGTGACATCTTCATCGTCCAGAAAAGGGTTCAATGATGCTATGTGTGACGTTAGCTTCGCATTTTGTTTTTGCTGAAGAAGGGAAATTTCGCGATGATAGTATTGGTGCTGCACCAACTTAATGATCTTTCTGATGGCAAACTTGTGTTCCGTGGCAGTAATTCCTCCTGATTGGCGCTCGGAGCCCATTTTCCTTGCTAATGTATTTCTTTGGAATCGAATAATATAAGCTATGGTATTAACCAAACGTATAAAGTTGTTTTTAAATTTAATTCATTCAAAAATATCTGTCCTTCCTTCTACCAGTAACACGTATGCGTTTAAATGTTTCTGCATTTTTCGTTCTAGTTGCTCATTTGTAAGACGAACAAATTCTTCACAGCGCGGCCATTTGCTTTCTTCTTCAACCAAGAATTGGGGACCAGAAAACCATTTATCACAACTAATGAGCTCTAAAGGTGATGATCCCCTAGATAAGATATCAGCAGGGTTGTGATTACTGCGGACGTGACACCACTGGTGGCGTTCAGTTAATCTTTGGATGACGGCAACACGATTAGCTATATATATAAGTTGGCCACTGGTGCGTTTCCTCTAAAATCCAATGCAAAACAACGCTAGAGTCAGTCCAGTAATGATGTTTGCCAAACCTTTCTACACTAGAAGCGCATACACTCTCGACAAGCTGCACCATCATTACAGCAGCACACAATTCAAGTCTGGGCAAAGTTACGCGATGTTTATCAATAGGAGCTACCTTTGATTTAGCACAAAGTAGCCTAACAGATATGCCACCATCATCGTTAATTGATCGCACGTACAAACAAGCACCATAAGCCTTTTCCGAGCTGTCTGAGAAAGCGTGCAACTCTGATTGATCAAGTGAATTTTGTAATACATGTCGCCTGATTGATATTTGAGTCAAGCCCTCAAGTTCTTCCCTGAAAGACGTCCAGGCATGATAAAGATCTTGAGGCAGTGCTTCATCCCAATGCAGATTGCTCTGCCAGAGTCTTTGCATGAAAAGTTTAGCCCGGACTACAACTGGATTAATAAACCCTAAAGGGTCATAGAGTCTAGCGATATCGGAAAGAATAGTTATTTTAGTTACCTCGCCTAACCTTGGTGGGTTTACTTTTACTTGAAATGTATCCTTAACTGGTTCCCAAATCAATTCAAGTGTTTTAATAACATTATCCTGCTTCAATTGACCCTGTGCAGGGACGGGTTAAGAATATCCCTGCAGCGATACCTCTCGCTTGTCGTATAGGGCGACTAAACAAAGGTAAACAAAAATCACATCTAGGCAATTTAGAAAACACCAAGGTGAGCCTAGGGACACATATACCACCATTAAACTGCCCCACAAGTGTGCATGCAAATCAGTGGGTTAACACGACTGGAGATCACCGGTGTTGTAAGAGTAAGATCAAACAAAAAACAAAAAATTGGGAGCATGCCCGTGTCAAGAAAAGGAGGGGAAGAAAGAAAACCATCAAACCGTAGCATTATGGAAAAGAACGCTAAAAGGAAAAGCACTACCCCGCCAGACACTACTAATGGTCGTGATCCTGGGACGAGCAGCAATGCTCGGGTCAGAGCTATAGGATTTCCGGGGGATAGCAAAGTAATGCAACGGCGTAAGCCACATTTAAGAGTCGCGAGTTGGAACGTTGGAAGCATGAGTGGGCGCAGCTATGAGCTTGAAGAAATGATGGTTAGAAGGCGAGTAGACATCCTGTGCGTACAAGAGACGAAAGGGCGAAACACCGGTAATCGGGCACGTTTCTTGGACGTTAAAACAAAAGCCTACAAGATGTTTTACTATGGATTGGAACAAAGAAAAAACGGAATCGCCATCATCCTTGCGGCAGAGTTACTTGGCAACGTCTTAACCATTTCAAAGTCCAGTGACCGTTTGATGGCTGTCAAATTGGTGATGCATGGTGAGGTGTGTAACATCGTAAGCGCATATGCCCCTCAAGTAGGATGCGAACAAAAAGAAAAAGATGCATTCTGGCTAGATTTCCATAACCTTGTCAAAATCATCCCAAAGGAAGAGCTTTTGTTTGTTGGGGCAGACTTAAACGAACATGACGGGAACACACGCGAAGACTATGAAGACTACCACGGAGGGCTGGGATACGGCACCAGGAACTCTTCAGATGAAGATATCCTAAACATGTGCAAGTCGTACGGTCTTATAGTGCTAAATACCATGTTCGTCAAACAAAGCCGGCACCTGATCACTTATAGCAGCGGCGGAAATGAAACTCAAATAGACTATCATTTGGTATCCAGTTTCATGAAGCCACGAGTTAAAGATTGCAAAGTGATCTTGGGAGACGCAATCGCCCCTCAACACCGTCTCCTCCTGACTGAATTTTCTATGGAGGCGAGTAAGAAGTCAAAGCAGCAAACGAAGGTGTCTGAGAGAATCATGTGGTATAGGCTGGATAAAGGAAAAGGCGAAGCTTTTATTACCAACATGAAAAACTACCTCTCTTCCATTATCGATGAGGTCGGTAATGAGGAGTGCAGAGCACAAGACATGTGGGATTCCCTACAACAATCTGGCCTGGAGAAAGCCAAATCACTGCTCGGAACATCTAAAGGCCCCTGCCAACACGCAAAAGAAACCTGGTGGTGGACAGACGAAGCCAAAGCAGTGATACGCGAAAAGAAAATGGCTTTCCAAGTTTGGTCAAAGTACTCTTCTACTAATAGAGAGGAAAAAGCTCGCCGTGAAAAGGTATGTATATAGATATTGCAAAGATATCGCGAAGAAAAAGTGCGCCGAATTCAAAGCGAAAAGCATGGAAGGCCTCTATCAGGAGTTGGAGGAAATATCGTCTTCCGCGTCTGACAGGAACCAGGCTACCCAGGAGCTTCGACAAAGCAATTTGAACAAAGGAGCAAATATCTTTAAGATAGCCGCCCAGAGAAGAAGAAATGCTCAGGAGATTCGTTTCCCAAAGTTTATTAACAATGCTGAAGGCCAACTCCTTGTGGAAGACGAAAAAATTCTCCACAGATGGCGACAGTATTGCGAGGAACTTCTGAACGAACAGTTTCCCCGAGTGTACTTTCCAAGAGCCGCCCCGAATCATGCCGAAATACCCGACATCACAGTCGAAGAAGTTCGGTACGCGGTTAAAAACTCCAAGAAAAGAAAAGCTGTTGGGCCGGACGGGATACCCTCTGAGTTCTGGAAAAAAAATGGGAGACATCGGGTCTAGATGGCTCATGGTTCTTATCTCCAAACTTATGAGAGGCGACACTATGCCTAATCAATGGAGGGAAAGCTATTTTCTTCCTTTGCACAAAGGAAAGGGTGATACGCGAAATTGTGATAACTACCGTTCTGTCAAGCTGATGTCGCACACCATGAAGATCGTTGAACGGGTATTAGATAGCCGACTGCGGAAAATAATACGACTATCTGATGACCAGTGCGGGTTTGTCTCGGGTAAATCAACGACAGATGCAATCCAAAGTATAAGGGTCACGATGGAAAAGCATCGTGATTCTTCAAAGGACTTGCATATGGTGTTGGTTGATTTCGAGAAGGCTTTTGACCGGCAACCAAGAGATCTTCTATGGGTAGCGCTAAGACAAAAAGGAGTTCCAGAAACCTACGTGCGAGTGATCATGGACATGTACAAGAGAGCAACGACAAGAGTAAGATGCACCGCAGGAGTCACCGAAGAGTTCGCAATCAAAGTCGGTGTACACCAAGGGAGCGTCCTCAGCCCACTGCTCTTTATAGCAGTCCTTGATTGCTTGCTTGAAGGAAAAGTGACGGACCCCAATGTGCACCAGCTATTCTTTGCTGACGATGGAGCCATTATAAGTGATGATCAGGCGTCCCTACAACGAGCACTTGATGTGTGGGTGGACATTTTTGAGGGACACGGGTATCGTATTAGTTCAAAGAAGACAGAGTATCTGTGCTGCCCGTTCTCTGACCCTCATCAGCCTATTCCAGACATTTACTTGAATGGAAGAGTGCTTCCCAAGTGTGAAAAGTTTAAATATCTGGGATCATGAACCCTAAAATTTGCTCATTTCCCGCAAACAAAGGACCCAGTGTCCAAATATTAGTCCTCTTATCCTAGATGTCGAGACGTCTTCTTCCATCGGTGTGGCGAAAGTCGTTGTATCGACCATCTTCATCCACAACTTCATCCTTCATTGTCACAAAATTCAATTTTTATGGCATCCGTCTCAGGTGGTTCATGCACTTGCTCAACGGCAGTTTTGCTCAATGTTAGGGTTTATGACTATGATTTAGAAAAAGCTCGTCAACGAAAGCTCTCCATAAGCAGTAATCACAAAAGGAGAAATATAAGAACGGAAGAAAGGTATCAATCATGGTTAGCGCATCCATTGACCATCATCGTGCTCTCGTACCGCCCCTCAATAGCTTCCAATTGCTCCATATCGAAACCCAATTTGTAGTTACAAAACCAATATCAATCTATAAATTCACTTTATAGATATGGACCACTACTTGGCACCATGTCATAACTCACACTCGTCACATGCCGCATCGGGTGTTCCCTTCCCTCCACACCCTCCTTACACTCATTTCTCTGTAATGAAAAACACATCCAGCTTAAAATACTGTCACAATATCTCATTCAATTTTGATGAGATGAAAAAGAAACAACAAATAAAAAACCGACGAGGGTAATAACAAAGACACTACGACTACGAGTGGAGCAAAACGATGTGAGAAAGCAGAAAGGCAGCGCAAAGAGAGGGAACGAAAAACCCACAATCGTTTTTGGTTCCCACGGTCTTACGGCCCCACCATTGCCGCCTGTACGAACACCACTACAACACGACCATCGCTGTTGCCATTGCCATCGTCATCGCATCACCATCAATGGAAACTGTCCACATCGACCGGCTCGGCTAGCATAACTTGAAGAGGAGCCTCGCTACGATTGAGTTCGCGGGTAGTGTGAATGTGAATGTCAGTGCGAACGTCCCAGGAATTTTAAAGAGAGGGCAGGGCGATGTAGCTGGCGGGGAGGTGGCAAGTGACCCAATGTAAGTGTAAGCGCAATGTCATCTTCGATCTAATGCTATTATACAGCGCTCGTTGGACGTTGGCTTCCCAGGAAGTCTTGGTTTGTTTATGTTTTATGCATCTCAAGTGGGATTATGTATGTAATAACACGAAGATAACTGCCATTGTGACTGAATCCCCTAAATCAATGCAGGCACAAGCCGATTCGATCTAAAACCATTCATTATAAGCTAACCTCAAGTAATAAAATCCTCGTCATAAATAATTCACTTTTCCACTCCATGGCATTAATTTATAAATTTGTTTTAAGTACTCATCCGACATCGACTTGGCATCACTCATGAAATATTTACTCCAAACTCGCAGGTCATCTCGCTCGCACTCACACGAATTCCTATTCAACTCTCCCGCGTACAGTCATAACAGAAACTCTCCACTAACCAAAAATATTTCGTTTTAAATTATTTTCCCCAAAAAGCGTTTTGTTTTCCCAACTACGCTCGGTCGAATCAATTCCCAATCACCCACCCGGCAATTCCCGATTGCCCATCACTCAATAATCCCCAGAACTCTCCAGCCCAACAGGCCGACAACCACCAGACCACACCGTGGGAAAATACTCCCAACCGTCTGAGCACAAACAGGTGTTTATAAGCCCATCGTTGTGTATGTGCATTTTCCCACAGCGCTACATTTCCCATCTCGCTCCGACGCTTCCACCCGGCCCACGCGTGCCGGCTCACTTCCCCAAACGGACGACGCTTTTTTCCCGAAACCCAACATACACGGACACACGATAAAAGTAGTTTGTTTTGTGGGAAGTTGTTCAGTTCGTGTTTACATTTTCCCGATTAAGTTTTGTTCAGCTCGGAGCCGAGACGAGTGGGTGGCGCGAGTTAGGCTTTTTGATTATTTGTGTCTCGAGGACTCTGTGAAAAAGGATTCGACTCCCAGGTCGGAGTGTAAATGGAAAAGTGAAAAACGCGTGTCAAAATTACAGTGTACAATCGGGAAACAACAAAAATCCAAAAAAAAAAAAAAAACGAAGTGACGCAGTGCCTGCCGTTGACAGCAGCTGTCACTTTTCGCTTCGTTTTTTCGAAAAGGACATTCGGCGGCGAGGAGTTTATGCCGTTTTCCCTGTGTTTTCATTTCATTTGTGCATTTCTGTTGTTCATTTTCATTTCTGAACTGACCGTGCCAAAGAATCAGCTGCATTTCAAGCGAGTGGACTATCGCGAGGAGGATCTGTGATAGAGGGAGTACCAATGCTGATCGGGGTAGTTGTCGTGTGATTGTTTGTTTTCATTATATGGAACTGGACGTAAGCAATGTGGATTAAATGAAGAGCCTGGGTTCAGATAATTATACAGACGCCACCGGGATGCCGCATTTCGGTCTGGGAGGCGGTGGTGGTTATGCACAGACACCACCGAGTCCGCCGCAGCATCATGCGGGCAATGCTTTGCTGCCACCAAGTCCGCCATCACATCATATGGCTCTGATGCCGGCTGCTCGTATGACAGGCGGCGGTGACGGCAGTGGAGGCGGTCTAATTCCAAGTGGATCGGCGGTGCCAAATTCGATATTTCGACCGCATATCGAGGATAAGAAACTGACGCGCGATGCAATGGAGCGCTACATGCGACAGCGGAACGACATGGTGATTGTGATTCTACATGCAAAGGTAAGTGCTTGAATTAGAATCGATCTTAGATAGAGTTCGATTGGTTCCCATCCGCATGCGGTCAAGCGACCAGAGCTCCGTCAACCTTGATGCCACCAGGTTCCTTTTATGTTCGCAATTAAATCGCGTCGCCAGAAATTCAGTTTTTCTGTGGTTTCATTTGCACCATGCCGCCGTACATGAATTCAAATGCAAATGCAGCGCTGCATACCAGGCAGCCTTCACACTTGGTCGCACTCACAAATTGTCCGCAATTGGAGTTTTATTAATATCAGTCGATCGGAGGTGACTGACAATCGACGACACCTTGACGAGGGCGTTACGTGACTCAACCCTAATCACCTCACTTCATCTTGCTTCTCTCCTTCCTTGCAGGTCGCCCAGAAGTCGTACGGCAACGAGAAACGATTCTTCTGTCCTCCGCCGTGTATATATCTCTTCGGAAGCGGCTGGCGACGGCGCTACGAGGAGATGCTCCAGAAAGGCGAAGGCGAACAAGGTGCACAATTGTGCGCCTTCATCGGAATCGGTAATTCGGATCAGGACATGCAGCAGTTGGATCTCAACGGGAAACAGTATTGTGCCGCGAAAACACTATTCATTTCGGACTCGGACAAACGGAAACACTTCATGCTGTCGGTGAAGATGTTCTACGGCAATGGTCATGATATCGGCGTGTTTAACTCGAAACGGATTAAGGTCATCTCGAAGCCGTCCAAGAAGAAGCAATCTCTGAAGAATGCCGATCTGTGTATAGCGAGCGGGACGAATGTGGCGCTTTTCAATCGATTACGCTCGCAAACGGTGTCGACGAGGTATCTGCATGTGGAGAATGGACACTTTCATGCCAGCTCGACGCAATGGGGTGCGTTTACGATACATTTACTGGACGACAATGAGAGTGAATCCGAGGAGTTTCAGGTGAGTTACCATCATAGGGGATGGGAGAGGAGAGGCATGATGGATGCATTTCGTTTCTTTTGTCAGGTTCGCGATGGCTATGTGCATTATGGTGCCACGGTAAAGCTGGTATGCTCGGTGACAGGGATGGCTTTGCCGCGGTTGATTATCCGGAAGGTCGACAAACAGATGGCTCTTCTAGAGGCAGATGATCCCGTCTCACAGCTGCATAAGTGCGCGTTTTACATGAAGGACACCGATCGGATGTATCTCTGTTTGTCGCAGGAGAAAATCATTCAATTCCAGGCGACACCGTGCCCGAAGGAGCCAAACAAGGAGATGATCAACGATGGCGCGTGTTGGACGATCATTTCGACCGATAAGGCGGAATATCAGTTCTACGAAGGCATGGGACCTGTTGCGTAAGTATGAAGAGGTTCATTCCCATAGAGCGGGGGGTTGAGTGTGATTTTGTTGGTTTTCTAGATCGCCTGTCACGCCGGTGCCGATCGTCAACTCACTGAATCTAAACGGAGGCGGAGACGTTGCGATGTTGGAGTTAAGTGGTGATAATTTCACGCCTCACTTGCAAGTGTGGTTTGGCGACGTCGAAGCGGAGACCATGTATCGGTGTACGGAGACGCTTTTGTGTGTCGTGCCAGAGATTTCACAGTTCAGAGGCGAATGGCTCTGGGTAAGTTTTGCTTCTACCCATTCACACTCTCTATCCGTTGGGTGAATGACATTTTTCGGCATTTTTTTGTAGGTTCGCCAGCCAACGCAAGTGCCTATCTCCCTAGTGCGAAATGATGGTATCATCTACGCGACTGGTTTAACGTTCACCTACACTCCCGAGCCGGGACCACGTCCACACTGCAATCAAGCCGAAGATGTGATGCGTACCAGGCATAATAACAACAATATCACCACGATGAACAGCAACAACAATCAATCGATGAACAACCATCACCAACAGCAGCAACAAACGCAACAGCAACAACAGCAACAGCATCAATCCCTGCCCTCGATGTCCGACGTACAGTGGAACACGCACGGCGGGCTTCCTTGAGATCATCATCCCCAACCAGACGGCGTACGGCTGTTGCCTTGGCATTTCTATCCCCTAAACTCGAATTTAAATTCATTATCGAAACAAGTATTTTACGTTCTCATTACCCCGCTCTTGTCGATTGATTATTATTTATTTAGTTAATGTACGACTACCGCGTGTGTTACCCCGTTACCCCTCCTCATCGTCCTTACACTTCCAGTCGTTCTATGACTGCTCCATTTCAATTATTCAACCATCCGCTCAACTTTCGATAGACTTTACGACAGAAATCTATATTTTGCATATGAAACAGAAGAAAAAAACTATTTTTTACCAATACTATGCGCGTTAGATAGTAAGCGAACGAACCTTATAACATATACATGTCGCGCGTATGCGACCCCATTCAGCTGTAAAGTAAGTCATTAATGATACATATAGAAATCAAGGCAAATGTATATATAGTTTTCTACATCGATGTAAAGGTAAATGAATTGAAGAACCTAACAAAGAGACAGACGAGTTGATAAGTAACTGAAGAGAATCTTATAAATAAATTATTTTATAATAAGACCGACGTGACATTGGTTTACTTTCTACTTAATTGTTGTCCTTTCGCTCTTGTCCATCATTATCATGCATGATTTGTGTCATAAATCACCGCATAGTCGACGTAACAGAAGCACTTCCTGTGTGCTTAGCATAATCCAGCGCCGACTCCGTACCGGAAGTCGTTAATTATTCAAATGTTTGAATCTTTATTTCATCTCTATTGTGATTAATAGATTTTCTGCATTGAAATGAAACGAAAAAAACAGGCTGACGACCTTCTCTCGTCGGTTGTCCCCCCTTTTTTTTCAAAATCGCAAGGAATTCCGATCGAAATCTGATTTCATTCTGCATCTGTTTAAGGCCCAATCCCCCACCGTGCCTGGGGCCCGTGGGAACAATTAATGGTATTGTGGGAACATCCGGAATGTAGAGCGCCATTTTCATTCCAACTAGTTTCCCACAAAATCTAATTATTAATGTTTTTTTTGTTTTTTTTTCTGAGATGACAAAGATCTAATTCAGTTTTAAGACAGTTGTCGAGAACGGAATGTCCTAAGTCACATGCACCTGTGTTGCTGCCCGGGTTTTTTGTTGTTGTTTCTTGTCTTTGGGTGTAATTATCGAGGCAACCTCCTATTGGGGCTGAGAACTTTTTAAGGTTGCCCATTGTTTTCTGATTACATTGTTAGGTAAGTTGGAAAAATAAACTAACTCAAGCGAAAGGAGGAGATTGCGTGAGAGAAATTAAGATTTTTTTCGCTATTATTGCTGTTTGTTCCGTTTTTTTTGGTTTTTTTTTTGCAACTTGATCTGAGAAGAGATTGCTTTGGTAATGCAACTGGACTATTGCGCATTTCATTATAGCGAGAAAGCAGGAAACACTTTCAAATTAACGATGCAACTTTCAGTAAATCGTTGTGAGCTTGCGTCCTTCTTCGAGAGGTCTATGGGTCTACTGTTTGTCATCTTCGCATATGATGGAGTTCGATTCGATGCTAACCAGTTCCCCGTACTCAGCTCCTAGGTCCTCTAGGCATTTCTGTTGAGATATGACTTCCAACAAACTCGACTGCAGCAATGGCCTTACCGACCATCCCCCCACCCGTAAGTTGTGCCACTTTTTCCGACTTACATTTGCCGACTACAATACATTGGATTTCGGATTTCCTTTTTCGAACTCATATCCTCCCCTTCGTATGGTGAAATCAGAGAACCTACTTTCCTTCTGCCAATGTTGCAGTGGCTCTACGGCTGTCTTAGCAATGTCGAGTATACTCTACATCCAAAGTCAAATTTTTTATTTTTTTTTGGCGGCTTCTACTATCCGTTGTATCTGTTGTCCAGGGAAAAGTGAGGAGAAGCTTCATCGATGTAGAGCTAAGAGATTCGGCACACACCACGTCGGCCCCAAGGGTACGCCACCGTGCGCGAGTGTAGGCGGGACAGGCGCAGAGAAAGAGTTCTGCTGTGTCATCCTCCTCGCAACATACCGCACGTAGAGATGCTTGGCAAAAGTGCAATGGCCCGTAATGACGCCCGTAAGCCTTCTGCAGCCATTTCTCATTACGGACTTCTTGCAGACAACAGGGGTACGCGCTTAGTCATCCTGGATATTCCCTCCATCTATGACTGTGTGCATTAAAGACCCAGTCGTTGATGTCAGATTTGAAGCAGGTAGATCTAGGCCGGGTTCAAGGACCCCTGCGTCCCGGGATTCATTCTCAAACCAGATGGTTCTTAGACAGAATCCAGTCAGGAATCCCTAGAACTGCTGACTGAAACCCACTTCCATGGTTGTAAAACCCCTGAAATCACAGTCCCCTTCGGGACGACGGTTCCTACGGTTCACACAACCGAAAACGGATAAAGTATCATGGCCGAAAAATTCGTTCAAACCTTTCAACTCTCCGGGGCCGGACGATATCTTGCCAGCGATGCTTCAAAAAACACAAACCCACGCTGTACCTCACCTCGTAAGCATTTTTTTCCAATTGTTGCGCGGGGGGGGGGGGGGGTACATCCCAACAAGTGGAAAGAAATAAAGGTAGTTTTCATACCTAAGGCAGGTAAACCAATCCACACTACCGTAAAGGACTATAGGCCAATTAGTCTCTCGTCGTTTCTATTGAAAACCTTGAAAAGACTCCTTGACCTATACATCAGGAGACTCATCAACTCACACAACTTATGCAACACTCAACACGCCTACTTTAAAGGCAGATCAGTGGTAATTGCTTTGCATAGTGCTGTCCGTGAAATTGAGAGCTCGTTGAACTTAAAAGAGTTTACAATGGCAGCCTTCCTAGATATAGAGGAGGCCTTCAACAACGTAAACACAGAGGCCATAATATGTTGAAGATCAGAATTATCAATGCAGACATTGAACACAGCTCTATAAGGAAAGTGACAACTAGAGACACACCACAGGGGTGAGTTCTCTCTCCTCTACTGTGGCTTCTTACAGTTAACAAAATCCTTAAAATCTTCATGAAGAAAGGCATACGCGGATGATCTAGTTATCTTGATACAAGGTAAATTTCTACCAACTATCAGTGAACTAATGGAATCTGCGTTGAAGGAACTCTCCTCGTGGGCAGGACAGAACGGTCTGAGAATAAACCCCCAGAAAACCGAGCTGGTCTTGTTCACCAGGAAAAGGAAAATTCCGATATTTGCTCCCCCAAAGTTAGAGGGTACTCCAATCAAACTCAAAACCGAAGCGAAGTATCTAGGCATCATTCTTGACTCCAAACTTTCCTGGAAAAGAAGCTTGGAAGAAAGGATGAAAAAAGGATTGAATGCTTTTTATGCATGCAAAAAGACCTTCGGCAAAAGATGGGGCTTGCAACCGTACATCATTAATTTGATGTACACAGCAATCGTCAAACCCATTTTAACTTATGGGGCCCTAGTGTGATGGACTGTACAAAAGTCAGCTGCTGTTTGTACAACGGGTGCTATGAGAAGCACGCCGCAAGCGGTATTGGACATGATACTTCATCTCCTCCCCTGGATCTATTCATAAAAGGCTGCGCTGCAAAGAGCGCTCTCAGACTAAGGAAGTCCTCTTGGTGGAAACAAGGCGACTATGGACATGCGGCCATACTCATAATAATAGAAGACCTGGGAAAGAAACATGGTTCTAGTAGCCTCGCAGCTACGACCGATTATATTTCCCCCCAAAACGACTTCTCTCTCAGAATACCAATTCTATTCGCCGGCAGACAAGAGTGGATATCAAACGCCGTGATCAGGGACCACGAGATTTCCCTTTTCACCGACGGATCGAAAATGGACACAGGCACTTGGGCCGGGTTCTACTCTGATACACTGCACAAACAGGAATCATTTAGACTCCCCGATTTTCAAGCAGAAATCCCAGCAATAGATAAAGCAGCCAATCACCTACAGGAAGATATCACTATCTTCGTAGACAGCCAGACTGCACTGAAGTCAACGCAGGATCCTGTACAACGAGATCAAAGGCTGTCACAAAATGCCGCGACTCACTGAAGTCCATCAGACACCACAAAGTCAAACTCTGCTGGGTCCCGGGTCACAGCTCAATCGCAGGGAACGAAAGAGCGGACGAATTGGCCAGGCAAGGGTCTGAATTGGACATCAGCGAAGCGGACACGTCATTGCAACCACCGAGCGCATTATACCGGATCATAAATGACACAATCATAAAAGAAGCCAACTCGTCACACTTCCCTTCCTAATCTAACCTAAGGCGGGTTCAGGTCCTGAGAAACTCTCCCCTGAGCCCCTTCTAGCGAGTTCATCGGAGATCTCATTTGCGGGATCCAAAAGTGACCTGGGACCCATACAAGCCTTAGTGAATTTAGTCTTCCGACTTTGTTCAGAAAGGTCTTGAGTTCATGCACAAATTCGGAGCTGGATAGAGGATTGGACACAGATTTGAGTGCAGCTTGGCTGTCAGTGCAGACCCATTTGATTTTTCCTTCCACCTGTACTTCACAACATAGTGCATGGCCATTAGGAATGCGTATATCTCTGATTGAAAGACAGACGTATATTTTCCTAACGAGACGTGCAGTCGAATGTTTTCGCGCTCAAAGAAAACTTCAACGACTATATTACACCGCCAAACATACTAAAACAAATAAAGGACAAAAGAAAACCAAGAAAAATTTGGCAAACTAATAGATCTCTCGACGACCAAATAAGAATCAAGAAAGCAACAAAGAAACTCAAGGCAACTCTACTCAACATTCAAAACGAAAACATAACCAACTACTTAAAAAACCTAACATCTATAGGTACGAAACTGATTTCTCGCTATGGAAGGCAACGAAAAAAATTGGAAACAAAATAAACCATCAACCGCCACTGAAAAAACCCGATAATTCCTGGGTTAGGAGAAACCTCGACAAAGCTGATACACTAGCAAGATACTTCGAAGAAGTATTCACAAATGATGACATCAGTCGAAATCTCCCGCCTATGAGCAGAGCAATCACCCCATACCTTCCTATCAAAAACGTGACGATCAGAGAAATCCAAAACACAATCAAAAAAGAAAGCCCCAAGATACGATTTACTGACCTTACTGACCGATTGAAAGATGTTAGACGGATTCCCGAGAAAAGCTACCGAATACATTACAAATATATATAACGCAATTATAAGATTGAAATACTTTCCCAAATTCTGGAAAGTATCCCTAACAATACCCATCCCAAAACCAGGTAAAGACCCCGTGAAGCCAACCTCATACAGACCCATTAGCCTACTTCCTACTTTGTCCAAAATCTTCGAGAAGTTAATCTACGACAGAATGGAACCCATACTCAATCAAATAAACTTGATACCCGACCATCAATTCGGATTCCGACGACAACACTTAACAATTCACTAGATTCAAATCTCAACAGACCTAAATGAAAAAAAATACTGCGTGGGCATATTTCTTGACGTGGTAAAGACATTTGACCAAGTGTGGCACAGATGACTGCTACACAAACTACAAAACCTACTCCCCCGGGATTTCTATCTTCTACTTAAGAGTTATCTCACAAACCGGACCTTTTATGTCAAGTATGAGGATGAAACTAAATCACTACACCAGACAAGAGCAGGAGTCTCACAGGGAAGTATCCTAGGACCAATCTTGTACTGGCTGTATACTGCTGACATCCCTCAATCAATCAATGATTGTGACTTTTGCGGACGACACAATACTTATGAACTCTCACACGAATCTATCCATAGCCACTACACAGCTTCTACACATGTTGGACAAATCAGCAAAATGGTTTGATGACGAATAAAGATCAATGAGAACAAAACCTCACAACTGATCACACAACAAACTACACATAACAAAATACAGACAAATTATCTGGCACCTTAAAAGAGACTCAAAATTATCGACTGGCGCAAGTACACTGTCACTCCAATGCGAGTTGTACCAAAAACCATTTCTCTAGAGCCAAGACATGATTTTTAGTGCGCACCCTCTGATATACAGGGTGTCCCACGAGCAGTGTGCCAAAAAGCTAGAGCGTGTAGGTCTGGTCAAGACAAGAAAAAAATCGTATGGGAGGGGGGGGTCTATTCCCCCCCGTTTAGCCGGGAGGGGCAATTTTCTAAAAAATTGACTTAATTTGGAAAAAAAATTATTAAAAATCAACAGTTACATCCACAATGCCCTGATATACTTTTTTGTAAAGCCAGAAACCTCTTCTTTCATCTCGTTTCCAAACGAAGCTGTTTTAAGGAATAGTTTTTGACAAATTAATTTTCAAACTCAAAATTTTGAAAAAAAATTGAAAAAAAAATATTTCGAACTATTTTTTTTCAAAATTGTATGTAATTAAGTACTAATTTTTTGTCCAAAATTCAATTCTCTTATTAGTTTTTAGTTAAAAACAGAAAACCGGATGCAAAAATGTTTTGTAGTTTTCGATAAATTAAAAAAAAACCCGAACCATTTTTTTCTAAGAAAAACCTTTTTTTGGTTTTAACGCGGCTGGATTTGTAGGCAAATTAATGTATGAAACATTGACATTTCTTTTATTATTTTTAAAAAAATTGGAGTTTTATTATAATCAATTTTCAATATGATCCCCATTTTTTAGAAGGCAAAGATTATATCTCCTTCTAATGGCTGCACATAAGTCAAACAATTTGACTCCAGCGACTTCAATCCGTGCTTTCAGTCGTTCCAAAGATACTATTTCCACTTCGTAAACATAATTCTTCATGAATCCCCACACATAAAAATCTAGAGGAGTTAAATCTGGTGATCTAGGTGGCCATTCCGTGGAGCCCTTTCTTCCAATCCAAGGGTCACTAAAATGATCATCCAGCCAGTTTCTAACCCGTAAGCTGTAGTGTGCTGGTGCTCCATCTTGCTGGTAGATTAAATTATCTGCTATGGCCAAAGAAACGTTGTCCATCAAATCGGGCAAAAGGTCTCGTAGGAATTGCAGGTATGATTCTCCATTAATAACGGCATTCAAAAACCGGGGCCCGATTACAATTTGTCCAACAATACCTAGCCAAACATTACAGCTAAAGCGGTGTAGTGATTTATTTTGTTTCTTGTTGTGTGGATTGGTGCTATTCCAATGATGCAAATTGTGGAAGTTAGTAACCCCATCTCTGGTAAACTGTGCTTCATCCGTCCAGAATATCCTTGCAAAATAGTTTCGTTCAGTTTCATCTCGAAGCAGTAATGATCGACAAAATTCTGCTCTCAAAAACTTGTCGTTTGAGGTGAGTCCCTGAACTGGCCTAAAATGGTACGGGTGTAAGTTTTCGGTATGAAGCACTCTCCGTACTCTAGATTTGGGCACTCCAAGCATAATAGCTATCCTCCTTGTACTAAGGGAGGGATTACGTCAGACCAAATCCAAAAACTGCGGTTTTATTGTCTTAAGGCCCTAGCCGGTTGAACCCATTGGCGGCGGGCGGACCCAGACGAAATGGCAGGTCAGTTTTCAGGCGTTATCAATGAAAAAAAAGGATTAATCCAGGGTTATTCCAATACTGTGTCAGTTTATTGAATCCTCATAAAACTACAATTTTTTTAAAAATAATAAAAAAGATGTCAATGTTTCATACATTAATTTGCCTACAAGTCCAGCCGCGTTAAAACCAAAAAAAGGTTTTTCTTAGAAAAAAATGGTTCGGGTTTTCTGTTTTTAACTAAAAACTAATAAGAGAATTGAATTTTGGACAAAAAATTAGTACTTAATTACATACAATTTTAAAAAAAAAAATAGTTGGAAAATTTTTTTTTTCATTTTTTTTTTCAAAACTTTGAGTTTGAAAATTAATTTCTCAAAAACTATTCCTTAAAACAGCTTCGTTTAGAAACAAGATGAAAGAAGAGGTTTCTGGCTTTACAAAAAAGTATATCACGGCATTGTGGATGTAACTGTTGATTTTTAATATTTTTTTTTTCCAAATTAAGTCAATTTTTTAGAAAATTGCCCCTCCCGGCTAAACGGGGGGGAATAGACCCCCCCCTCCCATACGATTTTTTTCTTGTCTTGGCCAGACCTACACGCTCTAGCTTTTTGGCACACTGCTCGTGGGACACCCTGTATATGTCAAGGGTTGGAAGATTCATCTGTAGTAGTCGGTGATGATATTCTTTTAAGCAATACTGTATTTGACATTTTTGCGCCTGTTGTAGTTAAACCGGAGGTCTCCACTACGGTTCATCTGACTTTTATATGGGCATTGACCTGATCGAGTGATTGCTCCGAAAACCTTTAACCCAAATTGCATAAAAGAGTGACAGATGAATAAACGTCGTGCTGTATTGACAAACGGTGACAGTTGCCTTTTTTGCGCTATCCTACACATCATAGCATCTAGAGCAGCTTCCGGTGTACTGGAGAAAGCCCCCGTACAGCTGAGATAGACCGCTCTTTGGAGTTTGGTGAAAGAGACCACGATGCGTTTGCGTGTTAGCCAGTTCCACCAAACAACCGATGCATATGAGATTATCGGTCTTACCATTGCCGTGTAGATCCAGGGGACCTTTTTCGGCGATAAGCCCCATGCTTTGCCAAAGGTACCAAGGTAGGTAAGGCATTGCCAAAAAGCTGATAGCGCTTTGGTGGTTTTGACTCAACATGCTTTGACCCAAGAAGCTTGCTATCTAAGATTACCGCCAGGTACTTAGCTTCCTTGGATATCGGGATGGGAATGCCTTTTAGCACCCGCTGAGTAATGCCAGTATTTTTCCTCCTTCTCGTGAAGAGAACGACATCAGTCTTAATAGGATTAACCGATAGCCCATTACTCGTGCACCAGTCATCGATCACTTTTAGCGCCGCCTGGGCTTTGAGACATGAGCCGACAGAGAGAACAACAACATCGTCCGCATAGGCCTGGGCATATATTCCAGAGGCAAAGCCATATTACTGCATAGCTATAGTTGAAATAAAGTTTTAAGCACCCATTCTGACCCATACCATCCAACTATGGGTACGACGTATGAACGGCTTGTCATCTGACCCGTACAATCCACCTATAGAAACGTCGTCCGAACAGCGGAGCAGCGTGTCATTCGATCTACGCTACCCACCAGCATCGTACAGCAAAATTTAGTATTTAAAGTAGAGTAAGGAAAAAGTAGTGGAAAGTTCAGAAATGTAAGGGTAACCGTTGCTCAAAAAGCGGAAGTTTTTTTTAAACAAATAAAGTGAATCTTCTCTTAATTTATACAAAGCCGACGATATACTAGCTTACACTTTATCCGTTAGAAGTAGCTTAAATCTAATAACAAATCTAATTACTTTTTCCACCACGGAATCCCAAAATTGACGCTTTACCTATAAAATCACATTTCAATATCAAACAGAGTTATCTATTCAAAAATTGTAAAAACCTAGCAAAATAAGAACGTTTGAGCCAAAATCCTCGTTTATGGCTCACAGACATCAACCAAATTCTAGTCAAGTTGGATAATAAGGAAACGTGACTATCCTAGTATTACCTAAATTTTTTTCATTTTGCGATAAGTAAAATCACGACCAGGGCCTTGGATGGAGTATATCTCGTCGGTAACAGAAGATCAATCAAAGTCGAAGCTTTTTTAATAGTGAAGTTCACAAACGAGCAACATTTGCAAAATTTTAAGAATACTGAGTCGGTGATCGCTACTTTAAAAGCGCTTAGCCCTATTTCCGGGAGCAATAATCGTCCCGCCAAATAGGAGGTGCCTTTTATAGTGGATAAATTCGAGCCAATATACCCGATTCCACGCGGTTTACAGGAATTAAAAAGACCATATTGTGGCGAATTTTGCCACAGATCCTGAGTTTCATCGAAAAATCATCTTCAGAGATGTAGTTGCGGCATTTGACAGCAACAAATGTGTTACCTTGAAACCAGGTCCATGTCGCTGTACAGCCCGTACAGTTCTTCGTTGTATCTTCTCCTCTATGCACCGCTAGTACATATAAACGGGACCATAGATTAAACGCAGAATTTTCCTCTCGAAACGACCAAGAGCGTCCTCATCCGCTTTAGTTAAAGTCCAAGCCTCCGCGCCGTAAAGGAGGACTGGGATGATTAAGATTTTGTACAACGTTATCTTGGTCTTTCGAGAGAGGGCTCTACTTCTCAATTGCCTCTTGAGCCCAAAGAAGCAGCGGTTGGCAAGAGTTATTCTGCGTTTTATCTCAGCGCTGGTGTTGTTGTCGCTGGTCATAAGTGAGCCAAGGTAGACGAAGTCCTTGACTACTTCGAAATTATAGCTGCCAAGCATGACGTTCTGGCCCAGACGTCGGTGTTGTGTGTCTCTTTTCGATGACAGCATATATTTGGTCTTACCCTCGTTAACGCTAAGACCCACTTTGGCCGCTTCCGTCTCAATGCTCATGAATGCCTCATTAACGTCTCGTTGCGATCTCCCGATCACGTCAATGTCATCTACGTATGCAAGCAGTTGGGCGGACTTGAAATAAATCGTACCTCTTGTGTTGGCCAGTGACTTTTGTACGATCTTCTCAAGTATGATGTTAGAGAAATTGCATGACAGTGCGTCGCCTTGTCTAAATCCTTTTTTAACACCAAAGGTCTGGGTTAGCTCATTAACGACCTTAACGGAGCAGCGAGAATTCTCCATTATCGACCTGCACAATCGGACGAGTTTGGCAGGGATGTTAAAACTAGACATGGCACCGTATAGCTCATCTCTACGCACACTGTCGGCTTTAAAATCGATGAAAAGGTGGTGCGTATCGATTTGAAATTCTTGGGTCTTCCCCAAGATCTGCCGAAGTGTGAATATTTGGCCAATTGTGGATTTGCCTGGCCTGAAGCCACACTGATAAGAGTCGATCAGGTTATCCACAAAAGGCTTCAGGCGTTCACACAATACGGCAGAGAAGATCTTGTATGCGACGTTGAGGAGACTTATTCCCCTATAATTGGCGCAATTATAGAGGTCTCCTTTCTTGTGGATCGGGCAAACGATGCTGAGATTCCATTCGTCGGGCATGCTTTCCTCCGACCATATTTTACAGATAAGTAAAATATCTGAAGCCACACTGATAAGAGTCGATCAGGTTATCCACAAAAGGCTTCAGGCGTTCACACAATACGGCAGAGAAGATCTTGTATGCGACGTTGAGGAGACTTATTCCCCTATAATTGGCGCAATTATAGAGGTCTCCTTTCTTGTGGATCGGGCAAACGATGCTGAGATTCCATTCGTCGGGCATGCTTTCCTCCGACCATATTTTACAGATAAGTTGGTGCATGTGCCTTACCAACACATCTCTAGCCGCCTTGAAAAGCTCAGCAGACAGACCGTCCGCGCCAGCGGCTTTATTAGACTTAAGTCTCGATATCGCTATTTTGACTTCGTCTATGTCGGGTGACAGCGGTATCTTGTCTATCATCGCCGTCATACAGTCTGCAGAAGTGGTCCTGCCATATTCTCAGCATCGACTGTGATTCTACTACTAGATCGCCGTATTCATCCCGGCAGGCTTCTGCTCTGGATTTGTAGCCCTGACATGTTCGTTTTACTTTTTGGTAAAACTTTCGAGCTTCATTCCTGTGATGACATCTCTCCATTTCCTCGATCTCACGCTTTTCGTGCTCCTTTTTTCTTTCTGAAATGCCCATGTTCTTCCCTTCTTTTCTGCTTGTAGAGCTCGCAAGCAGCTCTCGTCCGTCTATGCAGCATGGCTTTGTATGCATCTTGCTTTGCTGCATGGGCTCGTTCGCATTGCAGGTCAAACCAGGGGTTTCTAGGCGGTCTCGATTTGAAACCCAGCACATCAGAGGCAGCATCTCTGATTGCGTTCTGGCAATGCTCCCACTGCTGGTCTGTGGATAGTGTCGTCGTTGTTGGGGTTTGAGAGAGCTTGAGGGAAACGCAATCGGCAAAGATTCTAGCGGTCTCTTGCGATTGTAGCTTTCCGACGTCAAACTTGCGTTGCCCTACTCGACTCTGTAGCATTCTCGATATCCTCATTCGTACCCTGGCTACAACAAGGTAGTGATCTGAGTCGATGTTGGCTCCTCGAAAAGTTCGCACATCGAGAATGCGAGAAGGAGTGTCTGGCGTCGATCGCAATATGACCAATCTGGTTGGTAGTCGATTGATCAGGGGACCGCCAGGTTCCCTTGTGAATGTTGAGATGTGGGAATCGTGTACTTGCTACAATGAGATTATGCCCTGCTAGAAAATCAATTAGCCTGAGTCCATTATCGGACGTGGTGTTATGTAGGCTATGCTTTCCTATGATTGACTCAAAGATGTCCTCTTTGCCCAGTTTTGCGTTAAAATCTCCTAGTACGATTTTGGTGTCGTAACTGGGGCATTGTGCGTACGTTCGGTCTAGGAGGTCGTAGAAATCATCTTTGAGTCGATCATCTTTTTCTTCATATGAACGCATATGAGGCTAATGTTGTTGAAAGTGCCTTTGATGCGGATTGTTATGAGGCGTTCGCTTACATGTCGACTCTTCCTCTTCTGTTCCCTAAAATATTGCCATAAATTCACTCCAAACTGCATCGTACAATGAGCAATCTCCCAACGAAAATGGAATAACAAACTGTCGAAAGAAGTGGAAAGAGTATTTGCACCGAGAGAGTCAGGTTCTTGGAAGTGTTATGTTCAACATCACCATGACATCTGAGTAGAGTTCTGTTGTTGTACTAGGACGTTGGAACGTCATATATTACATTATTGATGTTTGTTCATATCATTCATTGACGACGATTTTCCAAAATTTAAAAACCAAATCATAACTTCTCAGTAGTCATTAAGACATTCTCACAACTCAAATTGGAGAACTCTGAGCAATCAACTGTCAACCTGTTTGATCACATTGTGATTGACATTAAATACTCCTTCAATCGGACCTTCGGAAGAACAAATCTTCACTGGAAATAATACTTTATTGCAGGCATGGTACGAATACCCAGAGCAGAATAGAATTAGATCACCAAAAATTTAACGACGTCGGTTGCCAATCACGGCATCAAATAACTCGTTTTTCAGGCGTTTTCTTTTAAAATACAACGTGTAAGGAATCTTTGGTTTAACAATAAATGCTGGCTACTCTTTGTGTTGAGAGAAGTTGAAGAAGAATTATAGGCGAATTTTGATGGAAAGTTTGTCGAATGAAGCACTGATTTTGATCAATCATTATTCAAGGCAATAACTTTTCACGGTGATTTGCTCCATTCGACTGAATAATCCACAATGACTTTGATAGGTGTGACTTTAACAATATGGACGATGTAAATAAATACATATTGAGCAACCCTTTTGAAAAATCCTCTACACAGATTCATTAGAAGTATCGATTTCACCATCATACGAACCCTGAGACTACCCTGGTCCTAAACCATATGAATCTAGTGAATAAATTAAAGAGAACAAAAAAAATGCTTTAGTTCAAGCAGAATTCTGCCTCGTCTTTAATTCCCACGCTTCTATGTAATGACATCCCAGTTGCTAGCCCTTTAGACAAGCAGTTGAAACCAATGTGCAACAATACTTTCTCTCCTAATGTCCCTCTATGCCTTCGGCGTGCTGTGCCTTGATGAAGATCACCTAAGGAAGTTCATAAAAAACAATTATATTAATATTATTATAATTTATTAACATGTAATTTAAATTACAGGGTAATATATAAATTATAGAGCCTAGCTGCGGGGACTATTGGCTCTTACTTAACTAGGCAGATCAGTATGCGCGGGCTTAACTCCGCTACTGAAAATTTTTGATCGAGCGAGCAAATTTGTTGTTTTATCAAATTACAATCATAACCAATACTCTCAAGTAAATACATATAGCTAAGTGTGATACATCAAATTAATTGTCTACTTGCAAGGACGTTTAGATTTAAGATCATATTTTCGAGAAACGTGTTGTTCTGAAGCTTTGACCACATCTTTCGCACCTTTTGCCTTATAGGCTTTTCTGACGAAATTGAAAGCTCGTTGCATGCAATCTATGGATTCTTCTTGGGTACCTCTTAATAGTGTGATGATCCGATCAGCTTTCAATGCCTTTGCCAATTCCACAGTGAAATTCCTCACGCCCCATTGCTCTCGAATACCCGGCGCATGGGGATCATATTGCGTCAACTTGTATTTGCCGTTAATTTTATCCACCAATGCGACAATAGCGTGAAACGAAGGAATAATTAAGCCAGTGAGTGGATCTATTGCTCTCTTCTTTGTGACTTCAATTTCTTGAGTGGAGAATACAATTACGCGTTTTGAAGAAGACTGAAAATGTAATCGGATCGCATTGACAGCTTGAGAGATTGTGGTCTTATATCCGAAACATGGACCATCTTTATCGACGTTATTTCTCACTATTTTTCAATCAAACAATTTCATTTGATAATTTATGGCTCATCTACAGACCTAGATCTATCGAATGACATGCTGCACACATGTGTGGTTATAGCCGATATCTACATTTAGTGCGTACAAGATTAGTCCGAAATCGTTTTCGGACCACTATATTCCCCGTACATGCACGCGCTAGGCCAAAAAGTGGGTGATTGCTCTCGCTCCGCTACGCTCCGCTCGATCAATAAAATATTTATAAAATTAATTTAAGAATATTAATAAATTTATTTACATTTTCAATATTTGTAGAGGTTGGATTTTTTAGTATTTCGTAAATTGGTTTGTTTTGAAAAACGGATTCGATAATAGGTTTCGAGATTTGGCAATTTTCTAGGAGATGTGACATGTTTAGTGTTGTATTGCATGAGGAGCATATTGGCGGGTTGTTTTTGGTGAGAAGGTATTGGTGAGTTGTTGAGGTATGACCAAGTCTAAGGCGTACGAAGTTTGAAATTTTGTGTTTTGATTGGTTTGTGGGGTATTTTGGTTGGTATTTTTCAGCGTTTACTTTTTTATAATGGTGGTGATAGAGGCTCCATTCAGTTTCTTCCTTTGATCTTAGGTTTTTATGTATCCGTGTTTTAAGATCTTGTTTGGTAAATGCATTGAATTGGTATACTGGTGCGTCTTTTACGGATTTTGCGGCTTTATCTGCTTCCTCATTACCACGGATATTTACGTGTCCAGGGATCCACATCAGTTTTATTTTATTTGGCATCATAGCCATCTTGTTTCTTATTGCAGAAATTAGATCACTGTTGTTATTTGGGTTGTTAATTGCTTTTAAAACCGATATGCTGTCGGAGCATATAACAAATTTGCCACTGTGGTCCATAGTTGCCTTTGTCGCTTGAAAGATTGCAAACGCTTCTGCCGAGAAAATTGATGTGAATTCCGGGAGGGTACCGATGCTTAGGGTGTAACCATCTTCTAATGTAACAGCAAACGATGTATTAATTTGTGATTTGGATCCGTCAGTAAACATGAATTTCCACCCTTTGTTTTTAAGTTCTGGTGAGATTTCCGAAAATAAAGAGCAGTATAGCACATTGTTGGTATTTGTTTTATTATAGCGAGCCAAAGTCAACAGAATAGAATCTGGTTTTATATGCCATGGCGGGTAAGATAGGACATAGTTTTGTGGTTTTTTTATAGGAAGTTCCATTTCTTGCGCTTTCTCAATGATTTTACTTATTGTGGATGGGATGCGTTTTTTCCATTTGTGTCCAATGGATTGGTAAATGTCCTTATCAGTAACTGAATTTTTTGAAAACACTAGCTTCGCAATTAATTTCGATGTTATTTCTTCGTAACGTTCTTCCAGTGTTGGTAGGCCTGCTTCTGCAAGTATATTTTTTATTGGTGTAGTAGGGAAGGCGTTGATACTCCTCCTAGCTGCCTGATGGTACGTTGGCTGTATAATTTTAAGGGTGGTTTTCGGGGAATCGCCATAAATATATATACCATAGTCAATTTTACTTAAGACTAACATTTTTGTAATATATGATAGGGTATTGATATGGACATGACTTTTAATACTTGCTAGATATTTAATAATACCGACTCTCGCAGCTAGGGATTTTTTCAGACTTAAACAGTGTTGCTTCCAATTAAACTTATTATTAAATACTAATCCTAATATACTAAGAGTATTTACATTCTCGATTGTTATATTATTTATTCTTAAGTAAAGGTTGGGGCAATTGATTTTTCTGCAAATGTGAAGCATTTTACATTTATGTAATGATAATTTTGCTCCTGAGGCAGACGACCATTCTAAAATATCATTAACAACATTATTGAATTGAGTTTTACATTCGTTTAGATCATTTGTTTTGGTTAATATATAAATGTCGTCTGCATATAAACAGCTATCACCGATAATGGAGATCCTTGGGGGATTCCATTATCCAAAGAGTATACATTAGAAAAGGAATCGTTTGCCCTCGTAACGAATTTTCTATTTTTTAAAAATGATCTGACATAGCTGAAGATTTTTCTTCCAACGTCCCATGTTTTTAGCTTGTTGAGCACTATATGCCAACCGATCCGGTCAAAGGCTTTTTCAAAATCAAGCGAAAGCAATGACACATGATTTTTTGAGGATATTGCTTTAGAGATGTAATAATCTAAGTGGAGATGGGCGTCAACACATCCTCTGTCTGCTTTAAAAGCCACTTGGTTGGGGGATATTAGTTTTTTTGTTTCAACGAACCACATCAGCCGTTTTGCGACGATTTTTTCTAATACCTCGGCACAGCAGGGTATGAGGGATATTGGGCGGTAACCATCAATTGAAAATTTATTCTTGTTAGGTTTAGGTATGGGAAGAAAAATGTGGAACGCTTCACGAATTTGCGTGTCATCCTTGCGCAGGGACCATGCTAATCTTCTCTGTATCGTTCCAATTTTAGTATATGTTCTGCCGAAGCAAGAACGAAAAAAAACAATTATAAAAAAATAACTCTGCTCTCAGCAAGTGCTTTGGCCTGGCTTGCTTACATAGTGAAATCCCAAACACCTGTATGCTGCTACTTTTAGTCATTTATGCCGCTCCTAAGGCGATAAAATCACCAGATATAGTTGGTATTTTACGTCATCTGCGCATCTTATTTTAAGTGAAAGAATTTATCCTGCTACGCCGCATATAGAAAGCAGCCTACATTGAAAAGAACTTCCGCTGCTTTCTTAGCGATCGTATTGTGAGAGTGATCTTCAGTAGTTCCCAATAGTTTTAGACCTACCAGTCTCGATCTTTTGAAATCAATGTAAGGACTAGTAATATAGAATAAATATAAATTTAAATTCATTCTCTTTCTGATGTGCAGAAAGTGTATGTGCAATGTCGGTGAATATGACTTTGTTTGTCGTCCATGTACTCGTACCTTTAATAGGGTGTCATGTCGGGCGAGCAGAAGCGATCCATGAGGGGTGTTGCGTCGGCCATGAATCTGTAATAAGTATAGGGAAGTCATTAAAATAACTCCCAATCAAGTGGCCAAGGTGTAGCACTTATCACTTAGATCCATGTGGCAATGTGTGAGTTTTTTGGTGGAAGAAGCCATCACACAGGCATGCCATAGCCACTCTCATCAAATTCCAAAGAACTGTTTATCTCGGTTGCTCGGAAGCCTTTTATACTGAGAGGAATACTTTAGCTTTTCGCGCCATTCGCCCTGGAATTCTGGTGAACTTATGTTAAAATATCCTACGACCCTTGTCTTATGAATATACCACCCGATGCAAGTTAACTTTTCGCAGCGTCACGACTGGCTCTAGCCTGATACTGAATCCTTGAAAATGTGCTTTCATATCGCCACAGACTGGTTTATGACTACGTTTAATTGCACTCGTTATATCCGTCTTTCAAGAGGCTTTCAAAATAGTGCGCGAACTCAAAATCTTTTAGAACAAGGTTAAAAATTTGAATTCGGCTCTGGCCACTCAGGCTAATGGAAACTTATCTCAGGACCTTCGCCCACCCTACGTTTAGCTACAAATCTGTTTCCTGTGACAACGACTTGGTTCTTCAGACACACACTCTCAGATGGCTAAACGGTCGTGGTGACATCTGGAAAAACGTGAAGCCTTCGCTTCATCGGTACCTACCTTTGGAGCCGAAAGGTGTGCTTCGCAATGCTAGAAACTATGTCTGGAGAATACGGCAGGTAGGGTAGGGGTCCCACTTCAGTGTTTCCAGGTAGACTTTAACGACCGTAGCAACATGTGGCCAAGTATTGCCAAGCTATGAAATAAATCCCTTGTCTTTATCGCGTTTGGTCGCGGGGAGCTCTTCTGATGGTTTGATCACCTTGCAACAATTTATAATAACGCCGAGCTGGTTCTCATAGCAAGAGGAAACCAATTTCCGTTTTGGTTAATTGCAAAGCTTTGTATCGCCAGTCACGATAAGATGCAGAAAACTCTTCTTTTCTTGTCACTGGAGTAGCAATGAGGTATGAAAAAATACTGTTGGACATCTCTTGACTTCAGGTCATGCGGCAACCAATTTACTTACCTATGGACTATTTCCATTACTTCCAAATGATGGAAAATGACTTTTTGAGATACGCCCAATAAATCTGCTGGTTTTCGTTGGGATTGACATGGATCTTGATTCAATAATGTCTCCAATTCCGCTTTATTAAACTTTTTTACTAGTGTGGAGCGCCCCTCGACTTCCATGTCCAAATCGAATGTCTCATTAACAGATGCCCAAACATACCATTTGATGTTTCAGATTTAACATTTCTGACCTATAATCCCACTGGGACATCTGATCTTCATCTCACTAATGGCTTGAAAGATGTTAATCTTCAGTGGCTAATCGCGGTTGGTTTGTTGCCATAAACCATCGACTTGCCTGCTAACCAATTAGACGAACAGTTCCTCTACTGTCTTAATAAGCTTGAGGACATCCCTCGTAGGAGCTGATTCGAATTTATGATTTCCCTGAGAAGGATACGCTTCCTAAGATGGCAGAGGGCAGAACACTCGCATAGTATGTGCTCTGCAGTTTCCTCGTCCTCTAGACAGAGTCGACACTCGGTTTCAGACGAAGTGTTAAGTGCCTTTTCAGGAGCTGTATGAATCTCTTCGATTTTCGGCGTCCCTAAAGGTTGTTCTAAAAGCGCAGGTGTTGCGATTTTTCCCATTTGTCTAAGACAGAAAAATTATTCTTTGACTTGGGGATTCCGCAGAAAAGCTCGGCATCTACATATGTATAATACCTTTCGCTGAAACCTTACCTAGCGAATTGATTGGCCATTTCGTTGCCTTTTATGCCCTTGTGACCTGGCACCCACTAGAGTTTGACCTTATTTCTTTTGTCTATGTCCTGCAGGGCATCGTGGCATTCCTTGACGGGTTCTGAGTTCGTGCTTTACGAGCTCAACGCTTTGACTGACTGTCTGAGAGTATATTGATGGTTATACCTCTTATGCCAGTCTCTAAGTTTAGGTTAACGGATGTAAGAATGACGTATAGTTCGGCTTGGAAGACACTAGGACTAGTTCCCAGGTCCTTCGATATTTCCGATTTGGTCCAAAGACGCCAGTGCCACTGAAATCATCTTGGAATCATCTGTGTACCACTTGAGGCCTTTGACGTTTAGCAAGGGATCGCCGCTTTCCCAAGCTATGAGGTTCGGGATCAGTATCTAAAATTTTTTGCCAAAGGTGAACGTGAGTGGTAATGTGTCTGAAACTGTGATGATTACCACAGGAAGGTGTTGTAGGATGGACATGTGACCTAATGGTCCACATTTTTTTTTTTATAATTCGTGCGGGTTCAAGAGTGTAGGGTTGTAAGAGTGTTTGGCGTTTGTCACACAACCTGGACGGGGTGTAGATGGCTTATGTCAAAGATGTTCGTTCACTATTCTCCGGGGGTGGTTGTCCTAGATAGGATTTGAGAGATTCGACTGAATTTGCATTGGTTGTAGTTCACAGTACCTTTGTTGTTTCCATGTAATTAAGGTATAAGAATGAGTATGAATTTTGAAGTAGTCTTATGCTGCGAGTGTTATGCCTTCGTCAGCACTTTTTCATCATTTCTCATTCACAACTGATGTTGTTGGACAGTTTTTCCGTATAGGAATTGTTCTTGACTATGGACGAACTTGAACTACAGACCTTCGGCTCAACAGTCGGTGATGATTACCATTGCACCACGACCATGAGTGTGATTGCACTGCGTATTGCAACCTTTTTAATTAAAAGGTTCAGTGGAGTGGACTCCGATCAGTGCCTCTTGGGCTTGGATTGGATTGGGTTGTCGATGTTATACGAGTACATGTCCAAAGTTTTTTTTTTTTTTCAAGGTTCCCCAAGTTGAGATCGCAACGGAATGGACAACTCCTTGTACGACGAAGAATCAAGAAGTTTGGGTCTTCCAGCGGGAGCTGTAATATTCTCACTTGGCCTTTCTACAGAGACTGCTCGAACCGGACCGCTGTTCCAAAAATTTCACCATAATTTGTACAACGGCTCATTCGGTTGAATGATCTTTTCCGCTGTGAACATGAATTTTCAAAATTAGTCTTACCATTTTTGACAAGGTGTTAGATGGCGTAGTGCTCTATAGAAGGTGACGGAACACAAACGTTGACAACGTTGCCGCTTAAGCCGTCAGAGCACTAAACTGGCAAAGTTGGGATATTACCATTGATCATTGAATAACCCTTTTTGTACATTCATGTGCATTACGAGTATATGTAGAAGTCAAATTGGGAGCTAATTCAAAAACAGTATGCTTAAACGAAGGTAATAGGACGGTCTTAAAAAACTCCAAGATCTCAGCCTTAACCATTAAGAGCTCTTTTCCGCCTATTCATATACGAGTTTAGGTTATCATCCTCCCCATTCAAGTAAAGCGATTGAGTCTCGCTTGATATCTATTACCACGCGCCCTAGGTAACCCCAAATTGAAACATCTGGCAATTGCTTGCCCAGACTAATGCGTCGACATTCTTTCCGCAAAATTTATTTAATTCGTTCGCTTCTCCGCGTGTCCATTGGCATGTTCCTACCTCACGCGACAACCTAAATCACTTGACCACTAATCGTAGGTTCAGGTGATTTCGACGTTCCTCCTCTAAATTTAAACAAAAATTCCTTCGTTTATGTTGGGAGTTGTTTTTTTTTTGTTTTTTTTTGAAAATTCCTTCTCCGGATCAAGCGGAGAAAAGAGAAAAAACCTAGAAAAACGCAAACTTTGTAGGGGATTGTTGCTTTTTTTCTGTTCGTAATTCTGATAGTGCTGCAGATAGGAGGACGCAGTTTGTGTGTTTGGAAGTAATTAAGAGTTTCACCTCGACGCCACCGACGACGTCGTTGCTCAGTTGATGGAAAAGGTAGACGAAATCTGTGTGGGAAAATCTTTCAAGAAATTATCATTTTTCTTCGTCTCATTCTCGACGTCTCGCCCGTCCCGCTAGCTGTTGGCCTCTATTCAGTTATTTTGATTTTAACTTAGCAAAAGTTCGTGTAGATACAGATACAATTAAATTAGATGGCAATGGCATAAAAATTGTAACGATGCAAATTAATGGATCTACGACGCTCAAGTGGGGTTGTGAAGATGTTTATTCTCGGCGACTAGGCGAGAGGCAGTCGTTCATACATGCTAGCGTGTTTTTATATCGTGCCAAGACCCTACTTTTTGGGGGAGGTCTGACTGTGGTCATAAAAAAATAATGCAAACTAACCGTGGGATCGGGGAGTTGATGAATGAGAATCTTTTTTCCTCGACCTGATGTGGAGATTTAATATATTAAAAAAACAAAAACAACAACAGAGATGACGGAAAAACAGAGGGAAAATGTGGAGTGGTGAAATGCATTTTCCCACCCTCTATACGGAACTGCACAGGAGTGCAATGCTAATGATGGGAACGAACTCTTGATGCCGTTGGGGTTTTCCTTTTTTTTTTTACTCTTTTTCTTTAATCCTACTTTGAATTGAATTAGACAGTTGCAAATATACATATTTATCTTAATCTCGAGTTGGGAACAAATTTAATTCATTGCCTTTCGGATTTTTATATTTTTTTGCGAAATAAGACGGAAATCCGCGACCTAGTTGCGTAGTCGTGGTGATTGCTTATGTATTTCCGCTGCGAATTCAGGTCAATACGAGTGGATCTGACTGGCGGAGATAATTTTGTTCCTGGCAACATGAGAGTAAGTTAGTCCCATGAAGATGACGATGCGATTCAGGAATAAGCCAACCTTTGTTGATCACTGTTGACTAGTTGACGGTCTTACATATACAAAATGATAGAAAATGTTTTCGTCCAAATGAAATTTGGCTGTAAATTTAGGAGAAGTATTGAAAAGGTAATATCAATTTCAGTATATTGACATTTTTCGAACATACTGATAGCAAGTGTACAAATGGGAATTCGCCGTTTGCCGGTAGATGGCGCTAGCGGTACATACTGGTTAGAAATGTCCAATCACATGTCAGTTACGGGAAGATTTGATTTTGTTTCAAAAAAATCTGCGGGAAAGACGCAGTGAGTCTTGAAGGCATATTGTTGGCTTGATGCAAGCCTTAATAGGGAAGGCAAAAATAAAAATAAAGTAATCTAAGCTTGAAAGGAACTTAAGGTCTATTGGGAGAAAAAAGGTTAAGGGAAGGGTGAATGGCGACGGTAGATGACATTTTTAAGACAGGGTTCGGTGAGATGTAGATCGAAAAGAACGGAGTTAGCTTCGTGCAGAATTCTAGACATAGGCTGTAGCCATAGTTCATTCTATGGGATTTGAAGCGGAAAAGGGCCATATTCCGAAGGTTTTGTAGCAGTGTTGGGGCAGTCAATATTACCGCTGGTAGGTCATGGATAAAAGGTATGTATGCGATCTTGTGTCGATCTTCCAGGGGTTGTAGGTTGATAAATTTAAGCGAGCCTTAAAAGGAGATAAATTACAGCTAGTAGCCCAGGGAAAAGCGCCAAGGGCAAAAGGAATAAACAATAGTGACCGCCTTAGTCCGCGCAGTTCGGGTCCCGTAAGAGCGGGAACATACGGGCTGGCATATTCGATAAGTACATAGATAACGAAAATAGTGTATAAAAATTTCATATTCGACCGCTCTTTCAACCAACGTTTCACAAAGCCGAGGGCGAAATTGGCACGTTTGATAATGTTGTCGACATGGAAGCGAAAGTCGAGTTCTCGGTCACAGTAAGCACCTAGGTCAACCAACAAGTTGGCAGGGAGAACAACTTCATGACAGAGAACATAGGTTCTGGGAGGTGAAGGCAAACACTTACCGGAGTAATTGATAACTTGACATTTGCTAACACTAACACCAAATAGTGAGCTTATTTAGGACGGATTGGAAGGAGCAGGAAGTAGGAAGGATATGTATTTGGTGATCTTTGCAGACAGCCAGGCCGCACTGAAGTCAATAGGATCCTGTACAACGGAATAGAAGGCTGTCATGAAATATTGCGACTCACTAAAGTTCATCAGACACCAAAAGGTCAAACTCTCCTGGGTTCCGGGCCACAGCTCAATTGCAGGGAACGAAAAAGAGGACGAATTGGCCAAACAAGGGTCTGAAATGAACATCAGCGAAGAGGACAAGTCACTGCAACTACCGATCAGTGCATTATACCGGATCATAGACACAATAATAAAAGTAGCCAACTCGTCTTGGCTTACAAGAAAAGACAGTCACACGACAAGATCATCGTGGCCAGATCATCGGCAAAACAAAGAAACTCTTGGCGCTGGACCGAATCTAGATCCGTATGCTCGTCGGAGTGATCACAAGACACTGTCCCATCGGAGCGCTGCTCCGGAATGCGACTCGGGATAAAGAGATCTCTGCCGGAGCTGCGGCGACGAAGAAGAAACCGAGTCGATCCAACATCTGTTTTGCCATTGTCCAGCTCTCTAGAATCGGCGCCTAGCTTCCCTGTCCCATAGATTATTCACAGAGACTGCGGACGTAGCAAATGCAGATATATCGGATCTTCTAAAATTCATAAAGAGCACTCCCCAAGTACTCCACATGTGAAGGGATTCACAATGAGCCCTTTGGTCTAAGTGATGTTAAACCAACATACTCCCCTTCCTTAACCTAAACTATGTTTGGAGATATCAGCGCATATGGAAAAATTAGATTAATTGATAACACGGTTAACATCATTAATGGTTAGGATAAACATTACTGGGCCGAGGTGGCAACCTTGGGGGACTTCAGAGGTGGCAATAATTGGATCAGAAAAAGATTTTAAAATAATACTGTACTGACGGTCTTCGAGGCAGATTTGATTCATATGATAAAAACCGCTGTGGAAGCCGAGACAGTGAATTTAAGAAGTATAAATTGATGCGCGATTTTGTGCAAGGCATTGTTGAAGTCTATGGTATAAACGTATACTCTTTCGCCCTCCCCATTTGAGGAGAAGACAGGCACGCAGTGAAGGAAGAAGAATACTCGTAGACGGTTTTTGATGATGTAAGCATTTTTCTAAAGCTGATTAAAGAGTCTGTGTGAAAGGAAATTTGAAATAAGGCCGCGGGGTACAGGAGCAGATGGTTGGCGCAGTTTTGTAAAACTATAGCTAGGAGGCAGTCAGGATCAGATGGAAAGTCGTATTTTCTTAATGACCACGGCAAGAGTCATATTCACTAACGTTAGAGACGTCTCAGGCAGTCTTTCATATAGCGAAAATAGTCATGATCGGATTGAAAGACTTGTTCGGTGAACGACTGGCTGAAGAAATAAGAAAAAGGTTCGTAACTATTTCCGGATCATTGGAAGAAGGATTGAGAAAGTTAAAAGTAGGGGGATAGTTATCAGTTCGAATTATCATAAGAGATAATTACAATCGGTTCCGGTATCGGAAGTAGAGAGATTCGCATAATTTTGCCAAGTTGTGTGTTAAAGACTGCAGGTAAGTACATACATAGATCTGCCACCGTATATTTCTTTTCTTGCGCACGGAACGTAGTTACTTGATACACCAGGGTAGAGATGGAAGTGCAGTTCTTTTTTGAGCGAAAAGGGGCGGATAGGAGAAAGCAACTTGAGGAATAAGGAGACTAATGTAAGAGTATCATCTAAGGACATGTACGAAGTCTATTTTTCGGAAATTGAAACAATGCGCTCCTTCGGAGTGGATAATAGTGGAGTGATTGTCGAGAGAAAGTGTTCTCGGTAAGGGTGAATAAATCGGATCCAAGGTACTACATAGAACAGACTAAGCTTGCTGTTCATGTTGTTGGTGATGTGGCTGAGTCCGAGAACACCAAAGAGGGTAAGCCGATCTGTGAAGAGGACTTTCTTACCAGGCGAGGCATTAGTCAGCACAAAGTAAGTCTCATCGTCGATGTTTCAAGTCAAAGTTGATAACAATTTGTGGGTTGTGAGGGACGAATCTCGACGAATACCAGACAAAGTGAGCTTCTATTTCGTGTAAGCTATTTAAGCTTGTAAAGTTAAAGATGAGCGATTCTAGCGGCTGTGAATTGCTATTTGAACTCCGCGACCGTGCGGATTAACCAAATTGTCGTAGGCACCAGCACGAAGCAGAGTAAAATCCGATGTAATGTAAATAACTCATTGTCTCCGATAATGGTGCATATATTATATTTATATGTTAGGGGAAACATTTCCCAAGCCAGTTTGTTGAAGAATGTTGTGGAAGTTTTGGTGCGTAGTCCTCTGACATTCTGGTAAAATTACGATTACCTCCTGTTTCGACCAATGGCGGCTTGTTTGGCTGAGCACCATTTCCGATCTTTTGAAGAAGTAAAAAATTAAGTTGATTCGTGGATCATGCCAAAAGATGTAGAGTTTTCCTAGCGCCGGAATTCATAGCTATCAGGATATCAAGAAATGACCATAGTATAAGGTATACTCGAATAAATTTTATAAATTTGCTAGAAAAACATTGTCGTGACATCGTGCCGTAGAAAATTGGAAAAAGAAAAACAGACTACTTAACTCTCAAAGTTGGGATTCTGAACGCTTTCGAAAGCGAGGTCTTGGGCCAAAAATTCACGCACCATATTAGAACTTTAGCAAATTTAAATTTTCTCTTATACCCCATGTTAGCGACTTGGATTAGATATTTTAGTTTTTTTTATAAAATGTACGCATTAGGCTTATACAAGTCTTTCTAAATGACATATACTGATTGGCTGTGGGACCAATCCAGCTAGACAGACTTTAAACGAGCTATATTTTGTGATCCCAAGCAAGCTGGTCAGGACGTCAGGGAAGAAAGTTGCGAAACTTTCGATGTTAAAAAGGATTCAGGCAGAGCGACGCCGCGACTTCTTGACATTTGATATCTTCGACATCATCCTTAAAAAAAATGGGCAAAACTTATTATCCAATAACAGAAGCACAATGTGAGAGAAGCGATTATTGCGAGACGTCAATGAAGCTTATGGAAGTAAATGAGGGAAAAACTAAATCTATGCTCTCACAAGAGATGTGCAACACTGATGTCTTGTCGAAAACATCACCTTTGGCAGCTAAAACTGAAGAATTTCGCGCACCGATGCAGAATAACTCTTACCATTTGATAACTTCTGGCCTCAAAGATCTTCGAATCTAACTCTGGAGGATAACCTCACCTATGACCCCCCATGACGTGACCACAACCATCTGCCGTGCTGGAATCAGTTGGATAAAAGTCGTGCCAATCAATAAGATTGTGACATGTGTGAAGACATCAAAGTTGCCTGCGAGCTCATTAACTGGGTTTACGAGCAGTGCAACAGCATTTGACACATATCCTAAAATCAGCGCGTACTGTATAATACTAGGAGCGGTTGCATTCGTCGCTTTTCTATAAATGGTTCCCGGAAAGCAAAGAGTTTTCCTAATTCCACTGTCTAGTTTCAGTACAGGGACGATCCTTGGGGCCAAGTGTACAGGATATGCAGGAATTCTAACAGGGATTCCAGCATAGGCTGTTTACACAATGGCAGCTCCATAGTTTACGGTTGGGCAGATAATGTTAGGGTTCTGCTAGGGGAATTCTTTCCTAGGTCGGACGGTGTCGAGGTCTCCTCGGCGGAGGAACTACCGACACCACCGCAGGTCAATCTGGACGAGATAAGCACCGCGGTCTCGCTTCTCCGATCCAAGAGATCGCCTGGTCGTGACGGAATCACCGGAGAGATGGTTAAAACCATCTGGAAGGTGTGCCCCGAATACCTGGAATCCTTGTATGTGGGATGCGTTAGCGAGGGCTATTTCCCGTCGAGCTGGAAGGAGGCTAAGGTCATTGTTATTCTGAAGTCCCCCGAGGAACCGAGGAGCAATCCACGGTCCTATCGTGGCATCAGTCTGCTTCCGGTACTTGGAAAAGTGCTGGAAAGGACTATGGTGGAAAGACTCCAGAACATCGTGGCCGATATTTCCCCCTTCCAATTCGGTTTCCGGAAAGGAAAGAGCGTTGAAGACGCATGGACTTTTGTTAAGTCCCATGTCAATGACGCGAACAATAGGTCCAAGTATATCTTGGGCGTCTTTATTGATTTTAAAGGCGCCTTTGATCACTTGAGTTGGGATAGGGTGCTAGCTAGGCTGCCGGGAAATTAGTCTCTGGAAGAGCTATTTCTCCGGTAGGAGAGCCTTTGTTTCTGGTGTGAATGAGTCACTTAGTGTGAATGTTGAGCGTGGGTGTCCGCAGGGATCCATTTGCGGTCCATTTATATGGAACCTCATGATGGATCCTCTGCTAGAAACGCTAAGCACACACTCTAAGTGTTGTGCATATGCAGACGACCTGCTTATCCTTCTTGAAGCTCAGTCTAGAGCCGAGCTCGAAAGGAAGGCTGAGCGGGTTCTCCCTATCGTTCAAGATTGGGGCATAAGCTTTGGAGTGAGTGTGTCCGAGGAAAAGACTGTCTCAAGTTGCTTAAGGGCAACTTGGCAAACAGTCGACATCCGACGGTACGTATGAATGGGGTGAGTATCAGGTATGTGACGGAAGTCAAATATCTTGGTATCACAGTGGGTGAAAGGATGAGGTTCATGCCTCATCTTGTGAATCTGGGTGACCGTATGTGCCGCGTGGTTGAACAGATTAGGCGAATTATTAGGACGGACTGGGGCCTGAGTAGGCGTGCTGTTCGTACCATATACTCCGGTCTCCTGGTTGCTTGTACAACCTTTGGAGCATCGGTGTGGTATGATTCAGTCATTACTGTATCGGGCCGAAACCGCGTACTGCAATGCCAAAGGAAGGCACTTCTAACCTGTTTGCCTGTGTGCCGGACAGTTTCCACTGCCGCATTACAGGTCCTCCTGGGAGTCCCTCCTCTTGATCTTGAGATCATTAAAAGAGGAATTGCCTTCAAGGTAAAAAGGGGCTTGCAGTTAACCAGTAGAGACTGGTTATTTGGCAGGTCGATGGATGGGCTATCGACCGGGGAGCGTAAGACCCTGCTTGATGGCTGCGTTCTATCTGAGTGGCAGACCAGATGGAACGAAGCCCAAACGGGTAGGGTCACATATCTTTTCCTGGAGGATGTCTCCTTCATGAGCAGGAATCCGGAACTGAGTTTTGGCCTCAGTTTCGGTTTCCTCCTGATGGGACATGGGTCCATGAATGCGTTTCTGCATAGGATGCGTCTCAGTCAGGAGGGTGGTTGTAGGTGTGGTTCTCCCTTCGATAATTGGGTGCATGTTCTGTGCGTGTGCCCATTATATTCGGATGTTAGGGACCTAGATGATATGGGGGTTAGGTACGAGGGTGAAGTGTGTGACGTGAGCGGTGTCTTCACTGCGTCGTCACACATTGACAGGATGCCTTCATACGCAAATTCAGTTTTTGCTAGGCGACGGGCTAGGAGGAACTAACTTTACCTCCTGCCCACATTCCAATTCGCCCTTCTTCCCATCCCAATTCCCTTTCCATTCCTTCCTCCTTTCCCCATTCCTTTCCTCTCCTTCTCCTCCCCCTTTCTCCTTCTTTCCTTCCTTTCTATAGAATGGCTACCAGTCCAGGGTGTAGGGCACCCCAACTGGGAGTAACCCCTTACGGTTGCGAGGCTCGACCGGATGCCTAATTCTGGTATCACGGGTGTCAGGGGCCCCCGGGACAGTAATGTCCTGGCTCTGTTTGAGGTAGGCCCCTTAGCGGGAGTATCGTGGTGGTTGTGGTTGTCCCAAATCGCGGGAACTTCGTTGCTTGCAACAGGGTGCCGTGGCCCTTAGATCGGAAGAGGTTTTAGATAGGCCTCGCTCCTCGCCAAGGGGGAAGTTCATGCACTATGTCACTTGAAGGTCATTGGTTGACGCTATTAACTCCTTGTGGGATGGCCCACCGTGAAATTAAGCCGACAAGGCAGGTGTTCACGTAAAACGCACAGAGGAATCTGTCTAGTTTCAGTGTTAGTCGAGGCAACCTAAACATAGAAAGGCACTCTTAAATTCCGAGCCTTATGATTCCAAGTCAGCACTCTAATAGTCTCTATATTTCAATAAAACCGCTACCATGGTGTGTGCCACTCTTTCTCTTTAAATTGCTTACAATATATAAAGAAGATCTATAGTATTATTATTAAGTTGCCTAATTAACCATAGTTTCACTCGCTAACTTATACTTTCCTATTACAGAAACAATTTTTAATATTTTCGTACGGAACTGATAGAAGATCGTGTATTAACGATTCCGCACAATTGTTGATCATATTATTCATCCACATTTTCCACTCATATCATTCTTGAAGTTAAATGTGAGGAGTTTTTTTCCCATCATTTAAATATATCCATTTTATATTTCGCTGCTTTACTGGCAAGATGATTGGATACTGCTATGTTGCATTTATTTCCTTACTGTACAGTGAAATATTTATTTGATATGTATATCGCTTAAAACAGGTTTTTACTCGTAAAATTAATGAATGAAGTTTAGAAGTTATGATATCATTTCCGACGATATTAATGTGTGCAAAAAATCATTCCAATTATAATTTCAAATAATTCTTTATTCGGAACAAGTTCCTGGGGTTATATCATAGACAAGCAATAAACAATTAATTTTTAATTGAGTCCCCTTGAAGGCGTTAAATCTGGTAAACGCCGCGGCCATGCAAAATCGTAATTTTTCTATATAACACGATTCGAGAAGATTGCCGCAAAAAATGCATTGTTTCATTGATTACTCATATGTGCCACGTTTCGCCACCTCTGAAATAAAAAAAAATTGCATATAATGGTTTAACGCTTTCGATTGTATTCCGTAGAAAGAATTTATGGGTCATCTCTCGGGAAAAGTAGAGTATTGGCGAAGTAGGTCAAAGGTTGTCTTCCTGAATTAAACGCAATTTCAGCTGCTTTGGGGGAGTAAATTGATTGTCCTGGGAAACCATATTTAGATCATACTGTTTTCGAATTGCTGTGTGCTCCAGCGCATTTATATTTTTACACAGTTTCGAAGTTTTCGATGGTGGACATGGTGGTTTTGACTACCGGAGCCTAATATTCTTTAAGTGGCGGGTTACGTCTGATATTTTTATCAGTTTAACCATTTTTTATTGCCAAATTTTGCTGTTCAGTTTATTGCCTATACGGCTTAAGAAATGTGCACCCTTCCAAAACCCCACCCCGAAATTGTCATTCTAGTTGATCACAAGTTCGTTCGATCACAAGGGACATTACATTCCCATACTTTTTTCAATGCCATCTTTGATAGAACTACATACGAAAAATATTTTTGATTTTGTATGATTCTAGAAAACATTTGCCTATGTTAATGCATTAATTAACACATAAGTCATGAGTTCATCTCTAAAGTGTATAGGTTTGATGAAAATATTTTTGGAATGAAGCCTTCTATCAGCTGCTTTGCTTCCGCTTATAGCCAACTATAAGTATCAATACATTTTAGCTTTTGAAACGCATACGCATATATTTATTCAAATATTAAAGGGAACTTTTTGAATTCTCGACTTTTTCGTTGATACATTGGTTATTAGCCTTCCAAGAGATTTACAAAACTGATAACAGAACCCGCATTCAATTTTGCTATAGGAATGCAATAAAGTACAGAAAAGTCCGCGAAAAGGCGAATATTGCTTTTGGTGATTCTGTTGGGTTGATGTTGAAGTTCAGGAGCGCTCTTGGCATCCCAAAATATCTGCAACAGATGAAAAATTAATGGAATGATTACAAACGATTGCCGAATTGCAATCCAAGAAAATGTTAAAGATGTTAGCATATGGATTGGCTCATCGCATACAATTTCCTCAATTCGTTTAGAGTTCAGACACAAACATTGGAGAAGTCCTTAATTAATGTGAACATTTCAAAAGATATGGCTTTTTATCATAATCGTAACTGCATAGCACCGCGAGTTCAAATAATTATTGAATTGTCCAAGCCCACAAAGTTATTTGGATGAAGAAATCTGAAAAGAAAAACTTAGGCTTGTGGTGAAACAAGTCATGGGCTTTGCAGCACGATCATTCTTACGATCATACTCCAGTGCTTGTTCGTAAATAGTTTGACAAATACAAGACAATGATTAGGCAGTTTGAGTGGATTTGTTCCGTTTCCTGTATGGGGACATTTTATTTATTTGCATACAGCCATTTATTACATTTATATCTATGTATTAAAAATAAAAGCCCATTAATAGACGGACGCCATCTCTTCAACTTTATTTCTTTGGGACAAAAGAGTTTAACAGCGAACTTGTATGCTATTTTTATTATATTCTAACATCAACTTCAAATCCAGTGTTTAACGTTAACGGTAATGATAATAATTAGAACGGTTAACAATTAATTATTATTGCTATTAATGTCGACATGTAATTCCACTTTCGACCTGAACTTTTTTTTCTGTTTGTTTTTATCTCTCTGCAAATGTTTATTTATTTTCTTGGCTACATGTTTGCAAAGTTTGAAACGGACGTCGACATGGAAGCACTCAAAACATCTTATCCAGGAATATATAATATGTATTCACAGCTTTAATAGCGATTACTTAAACTTTCGCTCGTTATAGTCAACCCATCACAGAGGCTGTGCAGTGTGATTGTGAGTGTGTTCCTTCCATGCGTCGCTGTTCTGTCATATCTCTGTTATAATAGATCCATCCTTATATTGTCTTCCTATCTGCGGCGCGGCCTACCTAGCGGTCTACCTATGGGTTTTACACTCATTATTCGTTTGACTGCTTGTTCACTCTCCATTAGTTCTACGTGTCCTGTCCATCTTAGTCTTTGCGATTAAATTATTCGGACAATTTTTGGGGATGAATAATGTTCCTCGAGTTCTTGATTGTGTATTTTCTTTCATCCGCCTGTTTCTTCGTCATGTTTTCCACCATAGGTTCTCCTTAAGATTTTATTTTCAAAGACTCGAAATTTATTCTCCTCCTTCTTAGTCGGAGACCAGGTTTAACATCTGTTAAGTGTCACTGGTATTATTATGGTTTTAAAAATTGCATTTTGATATTGCGGAAAAAAAGAATTGTTTTCAATAGTTCCTTCATCACAAAGAAGTACGTGTTTCCCATATGGACTTTTTAATTTATTTCGATCTTTATGTCATTTTTGGCAGTCAATATGGTTCCCAGATATTTCAACTTGTCCACTTTCTCAAAGCATGAGCCGAGTGCAGTTACGTGCGAGGTTTGGATCCATCCAAGTCGGTCATTGACCATATATTTGGTTTTCTCTTCATTTACTTCTAAGCCTACTTCCTTACCTACGATTATTAGACTTTTTGTGTTTCTCTTGACTGTTTCCTCACTAGGTTCCAGAGTCCAGATCGTCAGCGTAAGCTAGGACGGATGTGATTCCATTAAGGGATATTCCCTTCTCGTTTGTTTTACTTCTTCGCGTATCTAAGATATTTCCTACATCAAATTTGGTTCTTTTTAGGCATACTTGTATCAGTTTCGCCAACTTTTTCGGGATTCCTAACCTTATAAGGACGTATACATTATCGATCGGCTTATTTAAAATCTCCGAATAGTTAGTGTACAGTTTCGCGGGATTCCCATTTATTTTCTGAAAGCTGCCGGGTAGTGAAAATCTAATCACTCGTCGAGCGATTCCTCCTGAAACCATACTGGTAGTCTCAGGTTAGTTCCTTAGCGTATGACGTTAGTCTCTTTAAGAGAATATTTGACAGCAACTTGTAATAAATTGGTACCAAAGATATTCTTCGGTGATTGTTGCATTGTGTTCGGTTACCCTATTTAAATATGGGAATAATGACTGAGTTTTTCCACTCTGATTGAGGTACCTCCAAAACATGGGTTTTAAATGCATCAGCGGCGTCTTCAGGCGCTAAAAAATGATGGCCATGGAATTTATTCTTGATATGCGGGAATAAAAAGAAGTCATTTGGTGCCAAATCAGGGCTATATGGAGGATGACCCATCAATTCGCCGTTTTGGCCAGTCAAATAGGTGGTTGTTTCAGTCGATGTGTAAGAGCTTGCATTATCATGATGAAGGATGATTCTTCGTTGGCGTTTCTTTTTTCGTATTTCACCAAGCACTTCTGGCAAACAAATGATTGTGTATCATTCAGAATTCACCGTTCTACGTTGCTCTGACGGCACGGTTGCCACATGTCCAGTTATTCCGAAGATTTGACTCATTTTGGAGGACCCATAAAGTGGATTGCTGTTTTGTTTCGGGTTCATACGTGTAGATCCAAGATTCTTCACCTCTGCAGATGGTTTTTGATGCGCCGCGATTGTATTTCTTGAGCATTTCTTTGCATCAATTAACACGAGCATCATTTTTTGTCAAACTATGCGGGATCCAACGCGAACAAATCTTGTTCACAGCTAAATGTTCATGCAATATCTTATTGATGATCGTTATACTCATGTCCAAGGATGCCTCAATCTCACGAGAAGTCACATGATGATCTTGCAATATCAGTTCGCGCACAGCATCAATGTACAACAAATGCACAACAATTGATTTTGGACGACCTTCACGACTTTCATTGCTGAGCAAACACAGTGGCCAACAATGGGGCTTCGTCACCAAAAGTCGAAGTAAGTTGATTTATGCACTCCTGTCTTGATAAACCACGTCGGAAGTCATAAAAAATCATCGCACGAAAATGTTCACGAGTTAATTCCATTTTTTCGCTGAGACAAAGTTTGTAAATCACTGTAAACAACACACTTTGTGCTGAAATGATAAAAGTTTCTTTCTTCTCTTTCCTTTCGAGAGCGCATTCAATTCCCCCAACTAGGTTTTGAAACGCAGTCTCGCAGGATTTTCCGCGCATGTTGCATATCCGAGAGAGGATGCATTCGAAGGTGACATTCTGAGTACATCCAGCTTTGTCGATTTTCCTCGCTTGAGAACATACACCAACTTGCTAGTCGCGCTCAGGGATTTGATCTCTTCGCAGAAGGACTTATATTAATCATTCTTCGATTTACGAATAAGCTTCTTATATTCATTTTGCTTCGATCGATACTTATTCCAGTCATCTTTCGAGTTCGATTTAAGCGATCTATTCAGGAGACTTCTGGCTTCCGTGCGAAGACATTGGAGCTCAGCGTTCCACCAGGGAACCGGCTTCCTGCTGGGAGGTTTTTTGACGGGACATACGAGTTCGAAACAGTTGGTGATGGCGCTGCTCAGGTTATGAACCGCATCCTCTTAAGTGGATTTCTCAAGCTCTTCTCTGAATCGTGCCCAGTCCGTCTTTCTCGAATTCCGCTTGGGCTGCGAGGGGGAGATCCCACACTTCAATTGGAATTCGATATATCTATGGTCTGACAGCGTAACATCTGGTAAGACTCTCCAGTTAGTGATGGCCTTCACATGCCTGTTAGACATGGTTAGGTCAATCACTTCTTGTCGTCTCGCCGTCACAAAGGTTGGTTGAGAGCCAACGTTGTTGATGATAAGATCTGACGAAAGAGTGAAGTTTAAAGGATGGTCTCCTCTCCGATTGCAGTTGCTGCAGTCCCAAACAGTGTTTTGAGCATTAGCATTGCAACAGATGATGAATCCAATAGTTTTGGCTTCACAGTACTCTACGAGTTCAGAAACATAGACTGCGGAGCACGTTCCATCCGTCGACTGCTTGATTTCAGGATGGACTAAAATCCTACCATGGCCGCAGTAGGGACATGAATCGCACGCGAATTTCAGGGTCTCAACAGAGCCGTTGTCCAATCCCACAACCAGAGTGAAGCCCTCTTTTTTAAGAGAGCCCTTTTTCTCTTTGTAGGAATAGACAGTCCAGGCCCTCGTGTCGGGTCCCGGGTTCTGCGCACGTAGTCGCGTCAGCACTTTCAGCTTGTTTCCAGGTTTTTCCCTCAATCAAGCAGATTGCGCGCGTTAATTTTGGGAGACTAACTACCTGATAGGTAGTAGTTCCCAGGGGCGGAATTTTCGGTACCATGCTTCTGATCCAGGTAGCATTCATCAGAGCAGGCCTCTCAGCCTGAATACAGAAGCCTGTTGCTGAAGCTCTACAGTAGGCGATCCTCGCAGTGTTGGCAATCTGCGATGGTCATTATGCTGTCACTGCCAGCTTTCCCTATCCTGACCTTTTCAGAAGAGATGGCTGCCTCTTTGTAGGAGAAATGCTTTTCTCGACTCTACGGTCACTTGTATATCCTTTCCAGAGGAAAGGGTTTTGTTGTGTGAACTGACCGCCTCCGAGGAGCAGTGTTTGGTCCTCTCCATCTTCAGATTTTTGCTTTGATCTTTGATAATCGCGGCATCTACATTCGGACTCCGATTACCTGCCGCCATTCTCTCTCCTGTTACAACTGCCTCAAAATAGAGAAGAGAATTGGTGACGATTTCCAAACATATGCCGGCAAGGTCAATAAAAAGTGCGAAGACTTCAAACTAACTTCAATTACACTTGATGTACAATATTTAAATGCCATATGTTCGCTTGTGGTCTTATAGGTTCGAGTGATCTGGACATAAGAACGCGGTTGCTGGCGAAGCTTGATGCCAATGAACGTGATCCAAAGCTGACCCTCACAGATTTGGCTAACGAATGCGAGCGCAAAATTATGCTTAAGCATGATGTTGCCCTGGTGGAAGGTCAGTTAGAGGACGCTGTTCGAAAATACCAAAGAGCCCGTGCTGGTTCTGTGGCGGTATGCATTATGCCGACAAATGTTGGTACAAGGCACATAAATGCAGTGATTGTGGTCGTCAGGGACACAAGGAAGGATTTTGCAATAATGCGAAAGCGCACAGCAAGGGGAAAAAGCATCATTTAGGGGTGACGAATTCGAAGGAGTGTGCTACATAACCTGTATACCACAGCTTGACATACTGGGAATAGACTTGATTGAGGCTTTACATCTTTTTGACGATCCTTTGAACTCTGTTTGCAATCATATACAAGGCAGTGGTCAAGAATCGGTAAGATCAACAGAGGTTATTCAGCGCAAGGTGGCTGCAATAAAGTCAAAGTACGCCGATTTATTTGATGGTTCGTTGGAATTATGCACTAAAGCTGAAGCAATCCTGCATCTTAAGCAAGGAGCTATTCCGTGTTTTGGGCCAAAACGCCCAGTGCCATTTGCTTCGCTTCCGCTAATAGACGAAGAACTCAGTCGTCTTGAGAATCAGGGTGTAATAAAGAAGGAAGATTTCTCACAATGGGCTGCACCGATTGTCGCAGTTCGAAAAGCAAAAGGAGGGGTACGAATCTGTGCAGACTTCTCAACAGGGTTGAATGATGCACTGGAGCCAAATCAATTTCCATTACCACTGTTCGTGGACATATTCGTAACACTTGACGGAGGTAAATACTTTTCGACGATTGATCTCTCAGACTCAACTTGCAGGTGAAGGTAAATGAAAAGTCACGACCCTTGTTGACAATCAACACACATCAAGGACTGTTCCAGTACATGCGATTGCCATTTGGTGGTAAAACTGGACCTGACACTTTTAAAAAAAATTACGAGCACCGTGTTATCGGGACTAGCTGACGTAGTGCCCTACATTGATGATATCATAGTAGCGGCAAAATCTATAGAGGAGCATTCACATAATCTTGAGATGGTCTTGCAGCGCATTCAATTCATTTAAACTGAATTATGAAAAATGTTGTTTCTTTCAGTCCAGTGTACGTTTTCTGGAATTCGTAATAGACGAACATGGTCGAAGACCTGAGGGAAATAGAGTCCAGCTATTGCAAACATGTCAGAGCCCAAAGACGTTACACAGGTTCGAGCATTTCTGGGCATGCTTAATTTTTATTCTCAGTTTATAGCAAAAATTAGAGAAATACGTGCTCCGTTAGACAAATTGCTGAGAGAGGAAGAAAAATTCAAATTCATGGTATTGGTGGCGTTTTGCTACATAGGTTTTCAGACGGTCCAACAAAGCCAGTTGTACATGCTTCTAGGGCATTGTCTAAAACTGAACAAAATTATAGTCAATCGGAAAAAGAAGCTTCACAGATGGATATATGGTCGACGATTTACGTTGCAAACAGACCACCAACCAGTGTTGGCTATATTCGGCTCTAAGAAGGGAATACCCGTCTTCACAGCGCATCGTTTACAAAGATGAGGCCTAATGCTACTCACTTATGACTTCAAAATGGAGTACGTCAATACTGTAAAGCGGCGTATTCAGAGCCGATGCGTTGTCGCGGCTGATAACCCGTCAAGCAGTTGACAAGGAAGAGGAATTCGTCATAGCCGCCATTCACGTCGAAGCTGAAGTCAACAGAGTTTTGTCAGATTCCTTCCAGCATCGACCAGTGAAGTTTCCGTTAGTGCAAAGAGAGACCGCTATTGACCCTATTATGAGTCAAGTTCGGATAATTTGAAGGACATTAATCTGAAGAGGTTCTATTTCCGTTGAGAGACACTAAGCGAAGTTCAAGGTTGCATTTTACTACAAAACAGAACTGTAATACCATTATCATTGCAGAAAACAATTCTCAAGCAGTTGCATACTGGACAACCAGGTATAGTCCGCATTAAAGCGTTAGCACGCAGCTATGTGTATTGGCCACAGATAGACGAAGACATACAGGAAGTTGTCAGAGAGTGTGCAGCACCACTGGCATCTTGGCCATCTTGGCAACCAAACCATGGTCACGAATTCGTATTGATTACGCTGGACCATTTCCAGGCCGGATGTTTTTAATATTAGTGGACTTGTTCTCAAAATGGCCGGATATTTTTGTATGCAATCAACCGAGAGTAGAATTTTTATCAATGACTGTTTCACTAGTTACACAAGAGCTCTGTTCATGGCAGCAAAAAAATGTAAGAATGAAAAAAAGTAGAAATACCTATGGTTTCAAAACTCCCAAATTTTAATGAGAAAGGTAGATAGGGGTAGGGTTGCGGTTATAAGATCGTTTGATGACCTGCAAGCATTGGAAGACTAATTGTCTTTCGTTTAATTTTAATCCTTGTAATTACATATGTTAGATTTAAACGACCGCCTCGATCTTATCAGCAACAACCCAACATCTACTACCATACGGAACATTAATGATAGTATTTTTAATTCAATTTCTTTTTTTGCTGTACATCAACATGTACGTAGTCTACGGCAAAACTTTGATTTTTTAGTGTGTAATCTTGAGACGTTTGTGTACCTGCCGGATTTGATTTTTGTCACTGATATATGGATTTTTTCATGTGAAGTTGACGATTATCATATACCTGGTTATAAATTCTACTCAAGTACTAATGAATCATATGCTGCAGGTGGAGTCGGAGTTTTTGTGCGAGATTCGTATGAGTGTGAAGCGATATCTTATAGGTGGGCAAGTGCGGATGTATTAAAGATCTCCTTTAGCATTAATAACATGAGTCTTAGCTTTGTTTGTGCCTATAGGTTTCACTCCCTACCTCCTCAATCATTTTTGGACGAATTTTATATTTTTCTTAATAAAGAGAAAACAGCAAATCTCGTCATTTTAGGCGACTTCAATTTAGATTTGTTAACGCCTAGCGCTCCTACAGATTCGTACCTATCTGTTACAGCAGAACACGGGTTAACATCTTTCATCAATGAACCTACTAGACCAATATCTAATACATGCCTCGACCATGTTTTTGGTCGTTTTATGAAAATTTCATTAAATCAATGCTCAGGGGTTAACTTTGATCTCCGAATCACTGATCACTGCATGAATTGAAGTGCGTTAGGAAGTGTTTTGCGTCAAATGTGACGAAGATTAGGTACGATCTATTGAATGATCTACTGCGTTTTGAGAATTGGGATGAAGTCTATTCAAACACAAATGCGTCTAGCGCGTATGAATTATTTATAAAAACTTTAAATGATCATATCAAAACATCTAGCATTACAGTGATTCAGAGGAAATCTAATATGAGACTTAAGCCTTGGATAAACAGTAGAATTCTTAAAAAAATTAAACTTAAAAATAAACTTCATAGAAAGTGTTACAAACATCCACTCAATTCTAGCCTTAAATGTCGCTTTAAAAAAATGAGCCAGAAAGTCAACAGGGAAATTCGAATGTGCCGCGATGGTTATTTTCACTCTAAAATGATTAGTTCACAAGGTAATCCTAGGAAAGAGTGGAAATTGATAAATAACTTTATTGGTAGCAGCTCTACAAATCGGCCTAGCCCAATCGCCTTGAGAAATGAAAGTGTTGAAATTACTGATCCATCTACAATAGCTAATACATTCAATGACTTTTTTTCAACAATTGGGCATAAGTCTTTTGATAGTGATTGTCCTTCATATTGCCAACATTGTGTTGGAACAGTGGAAAGAGCGTCCTGCAGAAATAGTTTCTTTTTTGAACAAATTACTGGGTTCGAATTATTAAGTATGATAAAGTCTCTCAATAACACGAAATCGTGTGGTAATGATGGCATTTCTAACATAACTCTTAAGAATATCGCCTATAATGTTGTTGACATTTTAGCTCATCTTTTTAATTTAAGTATTTATACTGGAAACTTTCCCGATAAATTAAAATGTGCTTACGTGGTACCACTTTTCAAAAAAGGTGACAAAATGGATAAAAATAACTATAGACCGATTTCCTTGTTACCTTCTATTTCTAAAATATTTGAAAAGGCCGTTAAAAAGAGAATATGCGGATACTTAAATAGTATCAACTTTTTCTGTCCAGCACAATTTGGCTTTAGAGAGGGCCTTTCCACTGAAGATGCTCTTCTGACCTTTTGTCCCTTATAAACAAAGGTCTTGATGACAAAAAATATTGCGCCGGTCTTTTCGTAGATATTACAAAGGCATTCGACATGGTCCATCACAGCATTCTAAAGGGTCCGCCATCTAACGTTTTTTTTTTCAAGTAGTGCTTATTTCGTGAATGGTAACACTTAGCTCATGTCTGATTTGACAGATAATTAGTTTTATCCTTCCGCTGAACGAATATGGTTGTGTATACGCTTGAACAACACTTCGCTAAGTGGGCCTGCGATCGACTTACAGAAGATGCCGATTTTGCCAAAAAAATCATCTTTTCAGATGAAGCTCATTTTGATCTTGGCGGGTATGTAAACAAGCAAAATTGTCGCATTTGGGGCACAGAAAACCCGCACGCATACATTGAAAAGCCGGTGCACCCAAAACGAGCCACTGTTTGGTGCGGATTTTGGTCCAGAGGCATAATTGGGCCATTTTTCTTCGAAAATGAGCAAGGAGTGGCCGTTACAGTCAATGGCGATCGTTATCGGGCCATGTTGAATGAATTTTTGTTCACAAAAATTGAAGAGGAGGATATTGGCAACATTTGGTTTCAACAGGACGGCGCTACGTGCCACACAGCCGACGCTACACTCGATGTTTTGCGCCCTGTTTTTGAAGATCGCATTATCAGCCGCAGAGCTGATGTCGTTTGGCCACCTCGGAGCTGCGATTTGACACCGTTGGACTATTATTTGTGGGGTGCCGTCAAAGATAAGTGTTACGCCGACAAGCCAGAGACAATTGACGCTTTAAAGGACAATATTCGTGAAGCCATTGGTGAAATACAGCTGCACACAATCGATAATGTGCTTACAAATTGGACCGATCGTGTAGGCTACTGCATGGCCAGCCGAGGCAGCCATTTGAATGAAATTATTTTCCATTATTAACCGGAAGGATTGTACTTTCAAATAAAAAAAGAAATTTGAGAAAATATTCAGTAGTTTTTTTTATAGCATTTTCAAAAAAAAAAAAAGTTATTTGGCGGATATTAGACAAGCTATATGGTGCTGGCTTTCGAGGCTTTATGTATAATTGGTTTGTTTCTTATCTCAAAGACAGGACACAAAAAGTAAGAGTGGATGACTGTCTTAGCGACCCCAAAGTAATTTCATTGGGTGTACCGCAAGGGTCTGTCCTTGGCCCCATCTTGTTTTTGATCTACATTAACTCCTTGTTTGATCAACCATTTGTGGGAAAAGTCACCGCTTTTGCAGATGATCTTGGCATTGCCTATAGATCAAATAATAACCCTTTGGATCTGGCTGCTGACTTAAACCATGATATAGATTTGTTAAGAATCTGGTTTGCGAAGCACAGATTAATTGTCAGTAACAAAACCAAAATTATGTATTTCAGCCTAAGTATGCAAGAGTCTCCTGACTTCGAAATATATTTCCATGCACTCGGTTGCTGTCGGCAAAGTATGATAAATTGTACTTGTACTGCAGAAGCTTGTAAAAGAATGTATAATGACAGCGCTACTTGTAATGTAAACTGCTTTAAAATTGAAGTTGTAAAAAAGTTCAGGTACTCAGGTGTTGTTATAGATGAAAGTCTAAGTTGGAGTGAACACATCGCGGTCTTAAAAAACTGTCTGCGTTCGGCTATCCGTAGTCTCTATCGACTCAGAAAATATTGTACAAATCATACTTTAAAAACAATTTACTACGCAATTTTTCATTCGAAGTTACAATATGGTATAAGCTGTTGGGGGGGTACATACATCACAAATCTCCAACCACTTAATGTGTTGCAAAACCACCGCTTATCCCATTCTATGGTGCTGTTTAGGTCCTTAAAAATCCTGCCTGTTAGGCATTTATACTATTTTAAAGCTTCAAAGATTTTTTTTATAAGGGGTGGATATATGCAAAGCCCAATCTCCGACACTTACAATTTAAGAAGTATTTCCCGTTCTGTTGTCGAAATACCTCCTTTTCGTACCACCCATTATAGAAACTTTTTTTGTGTAGTATCTTGCAAATTGTTCAATAGACTCCCTGTAGACATACGACGCATTAGAACATTAAACGCGTTCTTAAAAAAATTGAAAATATGGCTGCTTGATATTAGTCATAATAATATTGAAGTTTTGCTGTCCTACATTGTTTGATTCTCAATCTTTTGTAATTAAATTATTGTGCACCCCACTATAAATAATTGATTTTTGAAGTGGCATCTGTATCTATTTATATTACTTAATATTCGATGTCACTAACTATTCTCTTGTGTAAAGTAGTTCTGTAATATCATAGTATGCTCGAAATTTTTGTAAAAAGAGAGAATAAAGAAATTCATTCATTCATTCATTCAACTACAGCATCGGCTACTATAAGTGTGCTACGAGAAGTCTTCGCAAGGTTTGAGCTCCCAGACGTAATAGTGTTGGACAATGGAACTCAGTTCGCTTCTGGAAGTTTCGCCGAGTTTTGTACCACAGGTATCAAACACATAAGAACTGCACCTTTTCACCCACAATGGTCAGGCGGAGAAGTTCGTCGACATCTTCAAGCGTGGAATGAGAAAATTGAAAGGGGAGGACATAACATCAAACGCATTACAGACTTTGCTGCAAAGTTATCGCTCCACACCAAACGCCCAGCTTCCCGACAATATAACACTTGCCGAAGCCATGCTGGGGCGTACAATTAAAATATCACTCGACTTGCTTAGACTACCAGCACTTGAAGCTCTTCAGAAGGATCGGAATGGAAAACCAGTTCAACCGTAAACATGGAGCAAGACATAAGGAGTTTCAGCCGGATGATCCAGTCTATGCAAGGAATTTCAATGACCCTCAACATTGCTGGGTTCCAGGGATTATACTTACAAAAATTGGTTCTGTGATGTATGCCTTTCAAGTAGGAGATAGGATCTGGAGGTGACAACCCATTACGACTTAGGCATCGGGTACAAGGAAAAAATGATTTAAACTTCCTCAAGTCAAGCCTGCTGACAAGGAGGACAGAATCGGAAATGAAAGCTTATTATATACTCCAAGTGTATTCGACCAACGTTCAAGGGAGTCGTGTGAAAATCCTGAAAGTCAAGAACAGCAGACCAATCCAGCTCAACCTAGTGATACAGAACAGAGAGAGCAAGGCACCAAGGCAGGCCAAGGCACAAGAATTGAGATTCCACGACGTCCAGTCCGAAACCGGGGTCCACCTGAGCGTCTTGTAGTTAAAGGAAGGTACACCTATGTGTAATCAATCAAGAGGGGAGATGTTGTGGATGAGTAAACCAACACAGCTAACTTGTCAGCGGTCATTCAGCACCAGCTGTCATTATTCATTCACCATGTGGTTTTAAAAACTCATTTTACGGAATCACGAGTTTTATTTAAAGATTAAAACACAACACTACTCATTAACCAAAATTCCGGGTCGCCTAATAATTGCGTCCAAGGGTGTAATTCATGAGTGGAGTTCCCATTTCTTCCGTCTTCTATGGCAGTGCAGGATGCTTGCGAGTTTCTTAGGTGTCGCGAGAATATCGACATTCCACCTTAACTTTCTGTGCCATCCGACCTGTTGCCCTTACTCGATAGTGCTCAAAGAGAGAGTTCCCAGCTTAGAAAGGTCAATTCAGTTCAATTCGGTCAGCTGTTCCGCATGAGTTCGTAAAGCATTTTGAGTTATGTATTTGCATTTTGAAAAGAGTCATTGTACTACTCTGGGAAGACACGTTGCCTCCGCCACGAGCAAATGTGAATGAAGACTTTAACATGACTTTAGTACCAAGTCCAAAACTAGTTTTCGCAAGAGGAGGATCCACTACCTGAATCTCTATTCCATTGGACAAACCACCCACCCAATAGAAACAAACCGTCTCGCTTCGCTGGCTCAGCCACTAAGCCCCAACTCCGCACTCAACCAATGCCTCACTGCCTCCCGAGCAGTCACGACGAGCTGCGCACAACTCCGCAACCAATGCAAACAACCCACAGCCTCGTAAATAGATATTCAATATTTTATTTCGTTATAAACATTCTAAAATAATTATAAATATTACAAATCTCAGTTCGATTTAAATACGTTTCTGTTTTCGGCTTGTATCCTTTATAAAACTGCTCGCTAACCCTAAACAGATACTTTAAATATATATTCTACTACACGTCCTCGTACTTTACCGTTTCAACTGAATAAAGAACAAAAAAAATATTTAAGAAAAATAATAATAAACTAGTTCCTCGCATTAAAACACAGAAACAAAATAGAGAAAAAATGGAAAACAAGATGCGGAGGCCCCGAGGGGCCTTCAATGGGCCCGCGGTGCGTTCGGATCACTGACTCTCTCAATTCGCTCGAATTGTTCGATTTTTATTCATATTGGTCAGCATGAGGGAGATATAGGACGTGAGCAGGTCGTCCATCTTGTAGCCGAGCGATGTTTCGCAGAGCAGCTTCGAGCCTCGAACCAGGTTACCGATCGTCATGTGGAAGTAAGTGTTGCCGGACGACCAGTTCGAGATTCTCGTGAACGGATGTGTAACTAGGATGTCCTGGAAGAGAGAATGACATTATCTTGGTGTTGGACATGTGATGATGGTCTACCTTGGTGATGGGGTTGATCAGGCTAACACCGTGCTTGTTGATGGCGATCAGAAGCATTTCCGGGTAGTTGGGTTCGGTCGTTTGCTTCACCTCGAAGAAGGCTGACCCGAAAGTAGGCCACCTAGAAGGAAACGTGTTAGATGAAGGTTCGTTTATTCCCCTTTTTCCCCGGTTTACCTGTAAACAATTTTAAGGAATGCAACCTTAGCATCTTCCGAACTCATACCGCCGTCCTGGTTATACGATGCTACAATTAACCGCTTCCAATCGTTCGAGCTCTGCATCTTGATTATGTCCGAAGGCACCAACTCCCGGAGCATTTGCCTAGAGAAACCAATTACGATATAGCCGTTTCCAAAACCTTTTTCCAACTTACGGTATCGCTTGCAGCTCCTGTTTGTTATCTCCGAACCTAACTCGGTACACTAAGGCAGCTAGCTTGGCAGCCTCCTCCCGCGAGCACTTATGATAGCCGCGCAGCAACTTTGGCAGTTCCTGGTGATAGTGGAAAATCAAATCAGCATTGCGATCCTTACCCGGCACCGTGTTCGTCCATAGCTTCTTCATGAAGAACACCTGATACGTGAACTGTGGATTCGTACCGTCCCGAATCGGACGGGCCTTCTTGATCCAATCGGTCAAGTGACGTACGAAATCGAAGAAGAAGTCACCTTCGGGCACGGAGATCACCTTGTCGGCTATCTTCACGAACAAACTGAATCCTTCGCTGGTGCGTAAGCTCAATCGTTGGGATATATTGTGGCAAAAGTCTTTGGCGCGAGTGGATGAGTCGACCTCGAAGGCTTCGTCGGTATCGTCGGGAAAATAGACTTTATGGAAGATCTGTGTGGTTTTGTGCTGAATTGCCTCCACCTCGACTTGGTGTGGCGGATACTTGCGCTGACCATTGCGTATGGTCTTCTGGAGTCGATGCATCGAATCCTGGGAGATTGGATGACGTCGCGAACGAAGGAATATCATAAGTTCCTTCAGTAAACTCTGGCTGCATGCGAACAAACCGGTCGCGAGCCACATTAGTTCCCAGCCGCGTTCCTCCGACACCCGATTGCGATTGTCCGTGAGTTGCTTCATAATCTGACAGTAGATCTCATCACGAAGGATCTCGTGCTTTAATGGTGCATCGAATATGTGATCGGTGATTTCGTTGCCCATCCGCGGCCGTTTGGACGGAAGATCGCCCATATACTTAAGAATCGCAGCAAATGCGAAGCAAGCTTCTTCCGCCAGCTCCTCCTTGCTCTGGAGTTTGCGTAACAGCGGGGCTTTAAGGGGTTCGCGAGAATATCGCCAGATCTCGTCGTTATTTCGCTTCGAGCCGATTGTCAGCGTCTTGGACATTGTTCGTTTTGGCGGAAGACGGAAGTGATCCAAAGCGTACTCCATAAGAGTATGGGGTCGATCGCGAGAATCGGTTCCATTGGAGACCATACTCAAGCGACGACCATGATGTGCTTCTTCGACGTTGAACAGTGCCAGGATGTCGGGCGGTGGTTTGCTCAATGTCGGCAGGATGTAGACCGTTTCGGCTGGGAAATCACCACGTTCCTGGCTTCGATCGCAGCGTCCAATGCACCAGCCATTGTTGAGTACAGTTTCGCCAGTTGAGTCGTCCTCCAGGATCACTAGATCGCCTTTTAAGAACGACAAAAATGATGAGTTGTCCGATGGAGCTCGATAGTCCTGTATCGCGATCACATAACGCGATCTAGAAAAATGGGCGTTAGTATACAAAACAATGCCTGTCTGGATCACTTACCTCTTTTTCAGGCCATCGAGGAAGTATACCACCAAATCCCGGATGTCCTCCGCGTTAGGACTTTGGAAGGTAAACTCCTCGCCTCGCACAGTCGATAGACTAAAGGTTTGTGTGAAGACTTTGTTGGTTTTCTGGCTCGAAACTGCAGTGATCTCGGGGAACGAGAGTTCAAGAAGGACCTGCTCTTGATCGTCGACCACGTAAACCCCCGTCCAGTTTACAGCAATGATGACATCGTTCTTCGGCAGGTTTGGACCAGAATTCCTATAAAAAAAAAGACCTTAGCCCTAGATAGCCTGGGTGCGTTCATACCATACCTGTAGGCCTCGTAGAACCTCGAGAATAGCAAGGGCCACTTATATTTCGCGTAACTCACGATGTCCTCCTTTATTTTTAGGGAACCCACTTTCTCTTTCACATAGTAGCTCTTCTTGTACGCCTGCAGGACTAAGGCAGCCCATCGATCAATCGCCTTCTCGACGCCAGTCAGACAAAAGTCGGGAATGAAGTTCGGAAGCAAAGTGAACAACCTCTCCATGGCCATATCCGTTCCGTACTCAATAAAGTACTGTTGTGCGGCTATCATTGCCAAATCTTCCTCTTTATCGCATCGATATTCGCCGAACTTGACACCCCTCACGACTTGTTGGTAGATCAGGTTAGTTGCCACCTGATCCGTGGTGGGATCATGCCATGGCGCGAAGATCTCTTTACGGAAGAACAATCGCCAAGGAGCGTTTCGCTCCTGAGCACCTTGTTCCTTTGCATATTGCTCGCATTGCGAGATCGCATCCATGACGTGGTCACCGCCCGATCCCAATGACGAGACCTTGTCGAACAGAGCTATGTACAGAGAGAAACCGAACTGATCGATCAGACCGATCTTGTCGGACAGCTGGTTGCACAGTTCTCGAGCTGTGGTGGCGGAATCAGCCAACAGGGTCTTTGTGTTGCCGTCCATGAAGGTGATTGGAAGCATGATGGGCTTCTTCGACTTGGTGGCCTGAAGCTCGAGCCAGGATGGCGGTTGATTCCGCGTTCCATTGTTGAATGTTCGCTTCAGTCTTTCCTCGCAGTATGGCGCGTAGCCGGGAGGACCTTCCCGTATAAACGCTCGCAGGTAGTTCACGAACTTTTCCGAAGGCGCGAAACATCCCACACAGAGCGAGAGGAGGATCCAACCGCGGGCGTGCGACGACTTTGATGGATTGTTGCTAAGCTGCTTGCAGATCTGGCAGTAGATTTCGTCACGTAACTCGGCTCGCAGGATGCCATGACCGATGATGAAATGGAGTTTTTCCAAATTCGAGGTTGGCCGCGACTCTAACCAGGATTGATAGCTATCAGCGGTGTATTCCTCGTCTTGTAAGCGACGCCGGACGTCTTCGCCAAGCTTGTTCTTTCTCTTTAGCGTGAGGGAGACTAATTTGTGCCGGATTGATCGAGGTTTGGCCTTGAGGAAAGCCTCTGGGTCCATGCCCATCAATTGTGCTTCTTGGAACTCCTGAAATGGAAGGAATCGATCAATCAGGACCCAAGGAAGTTGACTGGGTAATACTTACTTTGCTTCGGATGAAATTGCGGCCCAACGTCGCTGTGACTTTTGACATCACTGAGGTGTTGTCTCTGTCCATGGTGTGGTACCGCGGTTCTGGCAGATCACCTGTGAATCGCAGAATAGTGATCCACAGAGCCTGAGCTGCCAGTTGATCTCCTTGTGTATGCAAAGGTAGGAGGGGATGCTTGAGTGGTTTCCTTGAATATTGGTGATTCGTGTTGCCCTGGAAGTATGTTGCAGCGAATTTCTGGAACTTGAACTCCGACAAGTCTTCCTCGTCCTCCGACACATGCATCGGACCGATGATGTCCTAAAAAATAATGGAAGTGACTAGACCTTCAAGATAGTATGTGTCATCACCTTACATCATTGTTCATATGATTGTTATTGGGTAAATCCTGGAAAACAGAGGTCTCACGGCCACCATGGGGTGTTGGCGCTTCACTACTGGAATCTGGAAGGAAGTCAAACATCGCCTCGACTAGCTTACCATCATCAACCGGTTCGTCTGCCTTCCTCGCCGCGTCGTTTATGATGTTCTTTTTGACTTCCACTCGACGTCTATCTTCCATTTCCTTCTCAATCTCGTGACGCTCCAGCTCCTTAAGTCGCTCTCGATAATGCTGCTCTGCAATCTCCTTCGCGTGCTTGTTACCCTGATGTTTCAGCTTTTGCTCTTCGAGCTTGCGCAGATGTAACACCTCCGCGAACTGTTTGTATTCCTCTCTGAGCTTCTTGTACTTCCTCGTCGCAATCATTCGTCGAACGTGCGATTGGATTGTGATGATTGCCCACATCTTATGACCGTACTCCCGACGCACCAGGAATCCACGACAATGTGCCTGTAGCTTTATGATGCTGCCCCTCAACTGGCGGAATCGGTGACTGAGAACACGTGAACGGATCAACGCTTGCAGACGCATATAACCCACGACCATTAGCTTATAGCGCTTCCTCTGCGCGTAGCCTTTCCAGTGTTTCTGAATCATAATCGCTGCTGCTCGCTGTCGCAAGAAACGACGTCGATACACCCAGCCTCGTATGGTCCTCTGAAGGATAAGAATCTTCCTCGTGAGAACACGATCTCTCTCCTGCTCCAGGAACAGATCATGTGCGTCCTTCAAGAACACCTTCGTGTGACCAAGTTGATAGTCGGACTTGCCAAGAACGACAGCACAGATACGAGACGTGGCTTTTAGGCAGTCTGTGCGGTGTGCTGGGGGCACACCTGGAATCAAGAACCTATAGCGTTCGACGAATTCCCTGAATCCGTGACGAATCGGATAGCCAGCGCGGCGAATCCTGATAGTTTCCATCATTCCCGAGTAGCGCAGTTGCCTACAGCACAACCCTCTGTCGAATAGCATCGGTTTCTTGACCTCATTGGGCTTGATGCAGCGAATGAAGAATGGCTGACACGTGCTCAGCGTCTTCATCAGCGAGTCCAAGCTCTTCTTGAACTGCGTGGACAGAGTCGGGGTCCTCTTCCGTGTCTCGGCGCCCATTTCGATGTCGTTAGCGAAAATCTGGCGAAGGAACTTGTTCGATGACTGACTTACTAAATGCAACAAATCGGGACTAAACGTATCGCGATTCTTCTCGAGGAACCCTCGCGTGTCGTAGAACACCACTCCGGCAAAGTGATTCAGACCAAAGCTGGTGTTTATGTCCGACTTTGGTTTCAGATAGTTCTTGTGCGTGCCGTGGGTCTTGTGCAGTTTGGCCAACATGGTCTGGTCGGTGCCCTTCGGGAAGCGGGCCTCCTCATCGATCAGAGCCATGATGTTGAGCTGTTTGATTGCAATCAGGTCCAAAGCGTCCTGGTTATCGACGAACTCGATGTGTTGCCAGTTGATCGCCTCGTGGTTGTACTCTTCCTGTTCGAGCTTGAAGATGTGTTGCACGAAGAACTGTTGGAGGTTCTCGTTGGCATAGTTGATGCAGAACTGTTCGAAGCTGTTTTGGTCGAAGTTTTCGAATCCGAAGATGTCAAGGACACCGATAGCGCAGCGGTTTTGTGCGCGAGGTCTAAAGATTGCCGCGTTGATCTTCTTTACGATGTGGATGAAAAGACGTCCGTAGATGCCCTTGACGAAGGCGTCACGTACATCGACCGACTGGTCTCGGGAGAGTGTCGAAATGACCGTCTCACCGTGGGCGAAGAGTGTCCTTCGGGTGAGGGCATCGATAAGGGGATTGATGGGAAGACCGAGGAGAGAAGCAACGCGTTCGACGTTGATGTGTTCGGGGATTTCCGTGGCATCCAGATTGTCCACCACGGTCGCTTTGTATTTTATGTTGCCACAGTGGAGCAATGCCGCTAGGAGTTTTATGATTTCCCAGATTTCCGAGTCCGAGAAGAGGAGCACTTTCATGGCAGATCGAATATCAGCAAATTCCGCTGTATCGTCACGTCCTTCGCAGGTTATGCAATCACCGCCAGTCAAGTACCTGAAAAGAAAGGGAAATTTTTATTACTTTGCCGTAAACAAGGTTTTTACGGCCGGATAAGCAGAAGGACTGTGTCGCCTCCCGAGTAGCTCGTAAATAGACCCATGAACGTGATTATGACACTTTCCGCAGAACAGCTGAATAGGCCGTTAAAATCTAATTAAATTAACAAAGTAAAATTAAAGACGACTCGCGGCAACGATCTAGCAGCAACGACGGTAGCAGTCTTTGTCGAGACCAGTCAACGAGGTGAGTTGGATAAGGCTACAGCGAACTATTATTTGTTTTATTTCTTTACCGATGGGATTCTAGGCAGAGCTCCATAGTAGCTCCGCTATAGTTTATGAGTCGATTGAATAGCACTAAACGTTGGTAAATGTACGTCTGTGCAAAGTGTAAAGCGGACTGCACGGACGTGACGCACTAATGAAGCTATGCAATCATGCCATCTTACCGTCTTTAAGTAGTTTTCCATACCAATATTTTGGTTGCCTTGCCATGTTATCAAGTCACTGCTGGCGCTGCCGACCAGACGGTTTTTCCGTAAGGACATAACAAATTGGAATTTTAACATAAACGCTGCCTTAAACTTTTTTTATGATATTTTCTAAATCAAGACGTCGGTCGAGGCTTATCTTTTTATCATAGTGAAGTTCATTAACAAGCAACTTGTGAAAATGGCCACAAATGGTTATTAAAATTCCAAATTGGTAATCGCAACTTTAAAAGCGCTTTCTCCACTGTTCGGTCATTATAATCCACTTGACACTGACTCTGTAGTGGATACATTTCAGTCTCCATTGAATGTTCCCAACGGAAGAAGAACCGAAATTATGGCAAATTTACTTGTTTCAGTTCAAATTGGCCAATTCAGTCTATTCCACGTCATCCAAAGGAATAGGAAGTCTCTCGATTCACACTGTGACGTATTCATTTTACATAAAGATCTTCGCCAGTACCCTAACAAGAATAAATCAACTCAACAACCGTTAAACAATTTTATTGATTTGAACTTCATTTAAGAGACATGATTGGACCATATTTTTTCGTCTATGAAAATTATCGCCTTGCTATGGTCAATGGAGAGCGCTATCGTGCTATGTAATCAGTCAAGTCGTTGGATTTTGTCAATAAGCCAAGAATGTTAGAAGAGCTCAGTGACAATATCGAATGCGAACAAGCCAACATTCAGGCCTAAATGTGTAGAAGATTGACGGAAAATGATTCGATCGGGGCAAACGTGTTTAGGGTAGTCATATGGATAAGGCTGAAATTTATAGTTAACTTTAACATTTGCATTATATTTAGAAAAAGTTTCAGGCCGATAGCTGAACCATTTTTATTGAACCATGTTTTATTGAAATACAAAATTGTTATGTCCCTGTTGGTAAGCCCAGGCAGGCTCTTGTAGAGGAACAAAAGGAAAGGATTAATATACTCCTTTCAGAAAGGAAAATAAGAGCACGAGAAGCATAAGAGCATGTAAAGCATACGTAGAGAGGAGAGAGAGAATTTTTTATGGAGGCGAGTAAGAAGTCAAAGCAGCAAACGAAGGTGTCTGAGAGAATCAAGTATACAACTTATATTCCAGGTATAAGCTGGAAAAGGCGAAGCTTTTATTACCAACATGAAAAACTACCTCTCTTCCATTATCGATGAGGTCGGTAATGAGGAGTGCAGAGCACAAGACATGTGGGATTCCCTACAACAATCTGGCCTGGAGAAAGCCAAATCACTGCTCGGAACATCTAAAGACCCCTGCCAACACGTAAAGGAAACCTGGTGGTGGACAGACGAAGCCAAAGCAGTGATACACGAAAAGAAAATGGCTTTCCAAGCTTGGTCAAAGTGCTCTTCTACTAATAGAGAGGAAAAAGCTCGCCGTGAAAAGGTATATAGATATTGCAAATGTATCGCGAAGAAAAAGTGCGCCGAATTCAAAGCGAAAAGCATGGAAGGCCTCTATCAGGAGTTGGAAGAAATATCGTCTTCCGCGTCTGACAGGAACCAGGCTACCCAGGAGCTTCGACAAAACAATTTGAACAAAGGAGCAAATATCTTTAAGATAGCCGCCCAGAGAAGAAGAAATGCTCAGGAGATTCGTTTCCCAAAGTTTATTAACAATGCTGAAGGCCAACTCCTGGTGGAAGACGAAAAAATTCTCCACAGATGGCGACAGTATTGCGAGGAACTTCTGAACGAACAGTTTCCCCGAGGGTACTTTCCAAGAGCCGCCCCGAATCATGCCGAAATATCCAAAATCACTGTCGAAGAAGTTCGGTACGCAGCTAAAAACTCCAAGAAAAGAAAAGCTGTTGGGCCGGACGGGATACCCCCTAAGTTCTGGAAAAAGATGGGAGACATCGGGTCTAGATGGCTCATGGTTCTTATCTCCAAACTTATGAGAGGCGACACTATGCCTAATCAATGGAGGGAAAGCTATCTTCTTCCTTTGCACAAAGGAAAGGAGGATACGCAAAATTGGGATAACTACCGTTCTGTCAAGCTGATGTCGCACAGCATGAAGATCGTTGAACGGGTATTAGATAGCCGACTGCGGAAAATAATTCGACTATCTGATGACCAATGAGGGTTTGTCTCGGGTAAATCAACAACAGATGCAATCCAAAGTAAAAGGGTCATGATGGAAAAGCATCGTGATTTTTCAAAGGACTTGCATATGGTGTTGGTTGATTTCGAGAAGGCCTTTGACCGGCAACCAAGAGATCTTTTATGGGTAGCGCTAAGACAAAAAGGAGTTCCAGAAACCTACGTGCGAGTGATTATGGACATGTACGAAAGAGCAACGACAAGAGTAAGATGCACTGCAGGAGTCACCGAAGAGTTCGTAATCAAAGTCGGTGTACACCAAGGGAGCGTCCTCAGCCCACTGCTCTTTATAGCAGTCCTTGATTGCTTGCTTGAAGGAAAAGTGACGGACCCCAATGTGCACCAGCTATTCTTTGCTGACGATGGAGCCATTATAAGTGATGATCAGGCGTCCCTACAACGAGCACTTGATGTGTGGGTGGACATTTTTGAGGGACATCGTATTAGTTCAAAGAAGACAGAGTATCTGTGCTGCCCGTTCTCTGACCCTCATCAGCCTATTCCAGACATTTACTTGAATGGAAGAGTGCTCCCAAGTGTGAAAAGTTTAAATATCTGGGATCTATGATTAATAAAGAAGCAACTTGTGATGACGACATCAACCATCGTGTAAGCGTAGGGTGGATGAAGTGGCGGGAAAACTCCGCCATCTTCTGTGATCGAAAAATGCCCCCTAAGCTGAAAGGAAGGCTCTACACTTCAGTTGTACGTCCGGCGCTCACATACGGTTCACAATGCTGGACAATGCACAAAAAGTATGAGAGCAAATTAACGGCAGCTGAGATGAAGATGCTTCGCATGACAGCGGGAGTAACAAAGCGTGACAGAATAAGAAGTTCAAAGATCCGAGGAAGCCTCCACGTAAACGAAACCATCACAAGAAAGATAGAGCGCAACCGACTCAGTTGGTATTGCCATGTTCAAAGGAGAGATCCTTTGAACCCCATCCAAAAAGCGTTATCAATCAACGTTCCAATTTCAACACGCAAAAAAGGCAGGCCGAAAAACAATTGCTGCAAACAAATGCAAAAACACCAGCATTTGATTGGCCTAGTAGAGAGGCATACAAAGCCATTCCACGACATCCCTGCCAAGCTCGTCGGGTTGTGCAGGGTGGCAGAGAATTCTCGCTCCTCCAATAAAGAGGTAACAGTGGCATTCAATGTCAGAACCGTCATCCTTTGAAATATCGTGTATGACTCATGGTCCAACACAAGAGGCAGGATTTGTTTCAAGTCTACACACAATTACTTACCTGCGTAGTTGACATCGAAGTTTCGGACTATCACGGTATTGAAATCACTGAAGCCACAGAAGCAGCTATACTGGATCTGAGAGCAAATGAGGAAAAATCAAATATCATACATTCTGTGCTTAAATAAAGACGATGAAGATCTACACCTTGGGCAAAATGTCGCCTTTAGTAGCTATAACTTGATTCCACTTTGATACGCTAGCGACAAACGGCAACAGCACTAACGCTTGCATCAGTCGCAGAATAACTTTTGCCAACCGTTGCTTGTTTGGACTTAAGTGGCAACTGAGAAGCAGCGCCCTCTCTCGAAAAAAATAAGAAAATTTTTTACAAAAAGTCCAAGTTGCAGAGGCTTGGATATTTAAACATTGAGTGTTGCATGAGACCATACGCATATCTTCTTCGAATTTGAAACTCCAGTTATGAATCCAGGTTGGTCATAAAAAAAAAGGTTTCGGCCAGCGGGACCCGTTTTTCGGATAACATTGTGGAAGTTAACGTGTTCTTCTTCTTAGATGGCGTTACAGCTCACGAAGAGCCAGAATCAGGCTTCTCTCATTCACTTATGTTGTGTGCGATTTGTTTTTCACACAAGTGAATGGAACCTACGGTTTAATAATGCTGATTCCGAACAGCGAGCGCCGAGAAGCTTTTTCAAGGTAAGTGTACTACGGGGGTTTTGCCAGTACCCCGACGGAGAGAAGCCGCGTAATGAGCATTCGTTGGCGTTGGTGTTATCGGGATCCGAACTCGCTCATCATGCGTCAGAGGCCGACACACTACCCACTGCGCCACGGCGTCTCATGTTGAAGTTAAAGTTAACGTGTTAAAAAGAGCAAATCAGAAGACCGTTGACTGTTTCATGAATAAATGTCAACCATTCAACCGCGAATGTACGGCTTGTTCAGATGTCTTTGGATCTCACGATTAAGTTAGCTGCGGATGAACGATGAACACTACTATTCCGGACCTAGAGGCCTGAGGACTCACGCAGCAGAGGATAACCGCATATGGAACAGTAGATACAGTCGGGACTTTACGGGCGTCCCGCACTGAAAGGGGCTGTCTAAAAATCGTCCTGCCGAGGGACGAACTCATATCAGCAGACTTACTAGTGCAGACTTTAATCAATTTTAAGAGGTTTTGACAGGCTTATAGTATAAATGCTAAGAGAAGTAGTTTTTACTTGTGCTTCTAAATTCTTAGTGTTCCGGGGAAGAAGCACATGTCGATTATAATATAAAGCGCCATCATATGTCATGGTTGTTGGGCTGAGTATCCAATAGTTGGCTTTTCAAAGGTCAAGACCCATCGCGATTGACCTTGGGATAACGACTAACCTTGAGATAGGACTAGATTACGCAGCAATGGTGGCGTGGTGTATACTAGACCCTGGCACTGCTACATAGTTTTCAAGTTTTATTTTTTATTTTTTTTTTTATAATTCGTGCAGGTTCAAGAATGTACGCTCTTTGATCGAGCGGAGCGAGAGCAATCACCCACTTTTTGGCCTAGCGCGTGCATGTACGGGGAATATAGTGGTCCGAAAACGATTTCGGACTAATCTTGTACGCACTAAATGTAAATATCGGCTATAACCACACATGTGTGCAGCATGTCATTCGATAGATCTAGGTCTGTAGATGAGCCATAAATTATCAAATGAAATTGTTTGATTGAAAAATAGTGAGAAATAACGAAGTAAAGTTTAGAAAAGTGCCATGCGGAGCGAGAGCAAGGTTGAGAAACAACAAATTTGCTCGCTCGATCAAAAATTTTCAGTAGCGGAGTTAAGCCCGCGCATACTGATCTGCCTAGTATGATGTTTGTCACACAACCTGGATGGGGTGCAAATGGTTTGTGTCGAAGATGTTCGTTCACTACTCTCCGGGGGTGGTTGTCTTGGGATTCGAGAGATTCGACTGAATTTGTCGCGTTGTTTGTAGTTTTTACAGTAATTTTATTCCATGCCATTAAGATGTTAGATTGGAAATGCCCACGCAGAGTATGAATTTTGAAGTGATCTTATGCTGCGAGTATTATGCCTTCGCCAGCACCTTTTCATCATTCACAACTGATGCTGTTGCTTTTCCGTATAGGTCTTGTTCTTGATTATGGACGGACTTGAACTGCAGACCTTCGGCTCAACAATTGCACCATTGCACCACGACCTACCACTCTCTGATAAAGACCATGGTTTTCTTTTGGTTTTAATCAAACTTCGCAGTATGGCACACTAAGAGATGATTTGAACTGAGGTCAGAACCTAGGGACAAAGCCCAAGGAAAGTATTAGTTGACGTTCTAAGGGCTCCTGGAATTTTGATCTCGAAAAGTGGCATTATTGAAAATCCCTTTCTAAGACTCAAATAAGTTCTCAGTTAGTTTTGTTGGATAACAGCTGCAATTGGAAAATGTTTAGAGAACTTTCGTAGATGAATTAAATTTAATCAAAAATGCAGGCTGGAGTTATGAGATGGTTAGTTGTAATTTTGGCACTAACGGACTTCTTCCTCAATTCTCTAACAAAAGGCGATACGAAATCGGAAATAGAAGAGTTGCCCAGCAAAACTAGATAAACACCATTGACAACCATGATCGGACCATCAAAGTACCCTCGACCATAGTTAATTCAGTTAATTCAGTATCAAGGATTCGTTTCGGGTGACAAAAGTCTATTAAAAGATGATCAAATGAAGTTAGGCTTAATATATTTATTTGGTTTTATTATGATTTTCTTTTTATTCAGCACTTTTACTGCCAGAAGCAACCGGGTTTGTCAACATGTTGCGATAAAGCTCTGCATTCACTATAACTGACTCTGCAGCCTCATCTTCGATTAAGAACGGGCCAATGATGCTGCTAACCCATAATCCTTACCACTCAGTGACTTTTTTGAGATACATTGACTTTTCGTGAATCTCGTGTGGGGGTTTTGCGATCCTTAGATATGACAATTTTGCTTATTTACGTATTTTCATCGAAAAACTTGATGAAAAATTGTCTTAGCGATCAAACATCCACGAATTAGCGATGTCGTAGATGGTCCGAAGGCTACATTTTTGTGCAATTTGTATTTGATGGGTGTATGTATATATAAAGATCAACTTTTAAAAGTGCCATAAGTGAGGACCAATTATTGATTTCGGCGACGAATTAAGGCGCTTGGCTGACTTCGAATGCTTTCGCTCACAGTGATGATGTTTTGGCGCTGCCTTACCATACTGGTACCAAAGCAATATTTTTGTACGCTTCACCATTACTTGAATTTCGGACTCGCTATGGAGATTATGTTGACTGAATTTTTGGAAATGTAACATTTACAGATCGTCAATTTTCGTAAAAAGTTTGAATAACAAAAAAAAGGAATGTGGTAAGTGACTGCCTAACTAACACTACCAATGACTGTACTTGACATCTGTCCAAAAAGTCAATCATATTGAATTAAGTAAATAATAGTGATTGACAGTAAAAATACACACAACCTATTGGCTCGCCTTTTACGTGCACGATGGTGGTGGCAAATTGTTTAGACCTATCGTCGCTGGTTTGAATCCTCTGCCCTGATAATCAAGGTGTCCAAATCTGCTGAAATAATCCGATTTAGATTTATATGTGATGCATATCCGGGTCGGAAGAAAATCATGAATCATTCAAGAAAGACTGTCCCTGGAACCTTGAAGAATGATCCAAAAGCAAGGAAACTGGGCTCCACACGAACTGAAACCAATGGATGTTGAAAGATGTTTTTCATATATAAATAGGTGCTTCAAATGAGAAGAGATTTTTGCATTGAATTGTCACTGGCGATTAAGGGTGAAGCCCCCCAATGGTCAAGCTAAATATCCATGAATCCATGAATCCATGATTTAATGGGATCATATGGGTATAACTAACTGGGCTTATTGCTACTAAAACCGAATGAAAACGTTATTTATTGTAAATCTCTTTCGAATTCAATTGATGCGGTTGAGCCATGTATTGAAGGAAAAAAGGTCAGATTACTCCTAAGGATACGACCAAGTTGTTTTGCAGCACGACAATGATCGGTCACATGTTGTCTTAACAACAAGACATTGTATCAGTTGTTATGAAAACCGAAATGTCTGATAACTAAGCTAAAAAAATTACATCGAACTTCAATATAGCAAAGAAGTATTTGCACAAGAATCGGCACAAAATTAACCAATAAAGTAAGGAAACCAACTGGCAAGTAAACAAAATTACGAAATGTATACATAATCAGTAAAAGTAACAACCAACACGAGAAATCGTGAACAAAAAGCGTGGATGACCCTTAATATATTAAGATTAACCAAATTACCAAATCACACCAAAAGTTTTACAACCAAACCAGTACGGCTTCTAAAAAAATAAAACCACTGAAATATTATTAAGAGAACTCTCAAAAGTCACAAACACTGGACTAAACAAAAACCACAACGTCCCAATCATGTTTTTAGAGTTTAGGAAAGCCTTCGATAATCGTTCCGTGCAGGGACGGGTTAAGAATATCCCTGCAGCGATACCTCTCGCTTGTCGTAAAAGGCGACAAAAACAAAGGTAAACGAAAATCACATCTAGGCAATTTAGAAAACACCAAGGTGAGCCTAGGGACACATATACCACCATTAAACTGCCCCACAAGTGTACATGCAAATCAGTGGGTTGACACGACTGGAGATCACCGGTGTTGTAAAAGTAAGATCAAACAAAAAAATCAGGAGCATGCCCGTGTCACAAAAAAAAAAAAAAAAGGCAGACCGAAAAACAATTGGTGCAAACAAATGCAAAAACACCAGCATTTGATTGGCCTCAGCGATGAAGTAATCCCAAACCGGGTAGCCTACCACAGTAGGAATGCAGTTAAGTGGGAAGGTTATGGTCCTACACTTCTGACCATAACAACGCCGGAAAAAGGAAAAGAAGAAGAAGAAGGAAAGCCTTCGATACATTAAGTCGAAAGTCTCAACAGAGACAAACGTATTTGTTGTCCCCCTGGGCTCAAAATTGGGACCAATCCTTTTTATCACCTTTTGTTCATCAATAAATTATTACGTGTCCTTAAGAAAAGTACAGCCTTTACCTGCAGATGATATGGCAGTTACTGTCAAGCACAAATGCTTTGATATTGCAGTAAAAATAATGCAAGAAGGATTTAATATACCAGCGCTGACATACATTTATTCAAATGAAGAAGAGTATCGGTGACAAAACAGAGCCTTGTGGAACACCAGCATTTATTTGGTGAAATCATCTAAGACGAGTTGAATTTAGCGGTCCGAAAGGTAGTTTCTAATTCATAGTGAAAGAGATTCATCGATAATAAGCACGCGTTCTTCCAAACTCGGTCAAATGCAACGAGCTTGCTTTCACTGTGGTTATCCAAGGAGTGGTTCCACTTTTAGGTGAGATATGCCAGCAATTCACTAATAGACCTGTTGCTGCGAAAATCATACTGCCGGTCATAGAGAAGTTTCCGCGATTAGAGGTTCATAAGATGACGATTCATCTTACTTCATGTTACTACTATGAGTCGGTATGTAGTGGACTAGAGGGAGACGAAGATTCAGTATTTCTAGGGTCAACGTAACGAAAGAGCACGTATTCAGAAGTAGGGGAAGATTACCATTAGGGCCAGCGGATCTGTGGACGTTCAGAAACTTAAGTGCTCTTTCAACGGTTCGAGTGCGAAAGTGCGAAGATTCGACGCTCGAGATCGTATGTACCATATTACGCATTTGGTTTGGTTTTGATATTTTTCAGTCTAGGAGGAATGAAAGATCTCATGAGTAGCACATTAACGATTTTATCAGCAGTGGCATCCACATCATTATCAAGGAAGTAAAGGACACAATGATCTGACGAGCCAAGAGGGGACAATATGCCAATAGAATATTTCCAGGTTGAAAGATGGGGAACAAGTCAAAACAATCTGCAATGTCAGCACCATCTGTAGGCTCGCTTATTAGCAGGGTTAGATTACTTGCTCCATAGAAGATCCCAACATATATTCCCCCGAGTATTGCCTGGTCTGAATGTTGAACCAGTTAATTGTGTACTTTGAAATTGCTCGCAGTAGCGGTTCTAGCCTTAGGCTACAATTCTTTTAATGTAGTCGAATAGCGGGTCGAACTCGTTATAGGCTGATTTGCTACATATCCAGCTTTGGACTTCTATAGAGAAACCAGTAGTGAATAAGTACGGACATGCACTTTTAACCATGAAACTAAACGCCAGATTGGTGCACTGGTCGTATCGTGGTTGCTACATTACTACGAACGTGAATGGCAAGACCGCAATCAATAAGTTGGTATTCTCACTCACCAGAGTTTCACTTAGTGTGTCGGGTACACAGCAAAGAGGTTCGTTCTTAGCCCACGAGTAATACCTTCCTTGGTGTCTTGGACCACTTGAAGATGCACTCAGGCTCTAACGGAGCTGTTATTTAGCGAAAATATAACGAAATTTTCATCAAAAGAATAAGGCGAGACGAGTTCACATTTTACAAATTTTGTATTTTAATCAAAGCTAAGACTGGTACCTTAGAAAGATTTTAAACCTTTTCGTAAAACTATTACGTTTATCTCTCTATTTAAAATGACGCATATTGTCTGATGATTTAAACGAACGCACGACGCGTTTGTGGACATTGAAACGGAAGCAAAGAAACAAAATCTGCAGATTGATAGGTACAAGAGACCTATCATGGTCGTGGCGCAATGGTAATCATCACCGAATGTTGAGGGGAAGGTCTGTAGTTCAAGTCTCTCCATGTCCAAGAATAATTCGGAAAAATTCTGTAACAACATCAGTTATGAATGAGAGATGATCGAAAAAATGCTGACGAAGGTATAACACTCTCAACATAAGATGACTTCAAAATTCATATTCTGTGTGTGCATTTCCAATATAACACCTTAATGACATGGAAACAAAAGAGATACTGTGAACTGTAACCAACGCGACAAATTTAGTCGAATCTTTCAAAAAACCCCATCTAGGACAACCACCCCCGGAGAGTATTGAACGAACATCTTCGACACAAACCATCTGCGCCCCATTCAGGTTGTGTGACAAACACCATAAGAGTGTACCCTCTTGAACCTACACAAACCCTATAGAAAAAAAAGAGACCGTCCCACCGACCTTATCCCAACCCCAATATTCTCAGATATATGTATATCCGAGGTAGCCAAAGACTTAGTCTACTTTGCCTCTACAGGACAAGCTTCAACTATATTAACACGAAGATCAAATGTTGCTTTAAAATTGAGTAAATTGAGTAAAAGAGTGTTTTTTTTATAATATGACCCTAATTTTCTCCGTCTTGTTATATATCATAGATATTGATGAAATGGACTCCTTACTGCATGTGGTATTTGGCGACGCTTGGACTTACAAAACCTGAGTTCAATTGTGAGCTACCAACAAGCATAAAATGGGTAAACCATGTTGAACAACTAGATTATAATAAAGCTTCGGCACGAAACAAAATAACAAATCACCACCAAGGACGACCGCGCACATGGTGCAAAATAAGGGATCTTGACCAACTTCAGGTGTAACACTGGACATAGAGAGCAAGAAATTTCGCTGGCTCGAAAAGCTTATTAGCTGATACCCTAGTTTGCTTTGGCCTTCACCGTAATCCAACGAACAACAAATGATTTCCGGATCATTAATGGCAATTAAGAAAGCCCTACCGTGGCTTAAGCATAATTTGCAGATAATCAAGCTCCATATCAACCTTGAACTAGCTTTTTCACCTTCAATTCAAACATCACCCTCTGCGTCGCCTTTCTCTTACCAAACTGACAGAGCGATATAACAGTCTGCGCGTGTTAATGTAGAACTTAGAATCGTGGCTGGGAGAGCGAGAGCCACATCTGTGAAATTGATTTTTTTTCAGCGTTGTGACATAGTGACCCTCCGCAGCCCGGTCGTGAGCAAGAAACAAAATAAGATGAACTCGGAAATGAGGAAAAGAATGAAAAAAGTGACTAGGAGGCATTCCCGCCATAATGTTCAAGTTCAGGACCAACTGGAGCAGAGGTTAAAAATAGGCTCCGAAATATATTTAAAGTAGCTATGGAAAAGGCGAATAAATGATTATAAGGAACCTGATTCCTCTGCCATCATCAGCTAATTAGTTACATAAACACTTAAGTTTCGATCTCAGCCAGTATATTCAGCATGTCTAGTCGCTTCGTCACGCTTTGCCCATTTGCAGCCCTAGGTGATTCCGATTATGACCTCAGTAGCAAGAAGGCGAGACTGGTGTAACTAATGTACGAGATGACTTCATCCACACATAGCCACGTAACGAATCACTGACGATCACTGACGAACAGTATCTAAAGCGACAATTAAACAACTTAATGATGAAGTTAAAAAGAAAAAAAAAATTCAATTTGTCGCTGCCCCCCGTCCGCCCTGAGTACCCGAATTGTGCAAACTATTACGTTCGGTTTAATGGTTGGCAATTAACTTTTACTCGTCGCCATGACCTAACCCGGAAAGTTCAAGCCACGTCATATCGCTTATGAAATTGACTTACTTGTAGTCCGCAGCTATGCCGAGGTCAAGCCTTCGCTTCTCCTCGGCCGATAGGCCAGCCAGAATGCAGTAGAACACATGGTAGTTGCGTTCGCTCGGATTCTGCGAGACTATTCGAGATTTTTCTAGTAAATATTGTTCTATCTTAGCACCTTCTATGACACCGTTTCCGCTAAAGTGAATATCAATGTATTTTCCAAATCTGAAACGAAAAATAAATTGGCATGAGGATGATCAAGGATATGTGTGTGGCGATGTTACCTGGATGAGTTGTCGTTACGGACAGTTTTCGCGTTGCCAAATGCCTCGAGTATTGGATTCGCTTCGAGAATTTGCTGTTCGATCCACGAGTGTTTGCCACTGATCGCGGCCAGATATTGCAGGATCAGCTTTGTGCTCTCAGTCTTACCGGCTCCTGATTCGCCGGAGATCACTATACACTGATCCTGACGGAAGCGTTTCATATGAGCGTAAGCATTGTCACCGATCGCGAAGATGTGGGGAGGGAGTTCTCCGATTTTTCGTTCCTTGTAGAGCTTGATTTGCTCGGCCGTGTAGATGGGGAGGATTTGGTAAGGATTCACAGCGACCAGGATCGAGCCGGTGTAGGTCTGTTAAATACAAAATTTTCAATTTATAGATCAGCACCAAGAGAATCATTTGACTTACATAGATCAAGTTGTCCTTATATCGAATAAGCAGGTTTCTGAGAATGCCAGCTTCGTGTAGATCACCCAACGAGATCATGTCCTCCACGCCTTGAACCGATGACGCATGCATTGCTTTGATGCGCCTCTCTGGCGCCAGCCATACCTCATCACCATCATCATCGCGCACTTGAATGCGACGTCCTTCTGCCGAGACAACACGAGCTCCAATGGCTACATCGAATTCCCTGCCCGATATGGGTTCGATCCAGATGTAGTCACCCTGCAAAACGAAACAAGCCAAAGTTGTCAGTTCATATTTCAATTTCAACATCCGATCATCGCTTATGTAATATCTGCAAGTATCTGATTCTTCCAAGATTATCTCTCTTGGCCATTTCACTTGGCTACACAGACAGACAGGGTAAGGTACGCAGAATATCAGAGATCATTAGGCGTGGTGTGGCAATCGACATTCGGAGGGTACGACGGCCTGTGCAAAGATGGAAAACATACGAGTCGTACTGGTATCTATGGAAATTTGAATAAAATGGGAGCGAACGGATGTTTTAGTTACGCTTAGGTGATTCACAAAAGGCCTCTGCCCAACCGGAGAGAGGCGAGATAGAGGGTTAATGTACCAAGCTAGAGTCACCGTGCTACGCGTTTCTGACGTTTTGGCATCTCACTGTAATGCTTAATATTCGTTTATACGAGTTATGTACATTCAAATTCAGTTGAACCGTTGAACATTTGAAAGTTTTCCAGATTATCGCTGCCTTGGTCGTTGTTGCTTTTTTTTGTGTACTTGTTACCAAACAAATCGCTTCACTTAACATCAACCGAATAACAGAGACTAATCTGTGCTCGTTTGAGTGTTTAAGCTTTTTGGATTGTCGAGAAAGTGGAGAATTTTTTTTTTCTCATAGCATGGGGAGCGTATGGGATTCACGACGGTTCATCTCATTAAATTAATCCAATTTCACCCGTGAGATTTTACTTTCCAGCTATTATTCGACGGCGGTAAAGATAGAAATTTATCATGCGGCAACTAGTTGTCATCGAATGCAGAGGAATGATGCAACAAATCAGTTGGAACTGGGTGAAATGGGAGACGTTTTTGGCGAAATACATGTCGCAAAGGCTTAGCTAACTCGATCAGTAGAGTGGAGTAGAAGCGGAGTATGGTATGGTGAGCTCACAGTGGCTGAACGTCAATTTTTAAGTAGCCCTACTCGTTGGCAGTAGGTGACATGCTACTTATAATCATTAACAAGGTTGACATGGGCTTACTTAAAATCATGAGTGATTTTATAACAGGTGTTAGCTCCAATCTTGGGACTTTTTTTTTAAACCGCCATATCTACTAAGGCCAAATATAACATGATGAGGGCGTAATGTGGCACACATGTAAATGCCCAAGTAGTAGGAAGTTAACCAAACAACCTTTCGACGGAAGAAAAGAAACTCTTTAAAATTTGGAAAGCCCCTTTTTCAGGGACTGAAAATAATACTTTTGCATCGGCTACCCCACCCCTGTCATCCGCTCTAAATATTCGGACCATCTCTAATCCCCTTTCTCCTCATAGAAACTAAATAAATCGTTATAAGATTCCAGTTGCCATTCCGACAAGTTCTAATCATGATTTCCCCCAGCAGGAAAAAAACATTTATTTTTAAACTACAAACTTAGTTCAAAATATAAGGTGACTTTTTGTTTTTCTCGAAAAATATTTATTTATTCATCAATATCTGTTTTGTTCCCTACAAAGTAACCCCTCTAGTATAATACATTTGCACTAAAATTTTTTTTCAAACCTCCAAGTACTTCTGATATTCGCTTTTTTATTAAGCCGGTTGGTTTCCGTCATTTCATGAATCTTTTCAGTTTGTAAGCAAAATCTTCATTTCTTGACCACTGAAAATCCGCGTGTGATGCACAAAGAGCCATTACATGCACTTAAAGCCAGTGCGTGGTGCGGCATTCACCCGGGAGGAGTGATTGGGCCGTATTTTTTTGAGGACACCATCGGCAATACGCTCACACTTACTGACGGAATTGGACATATGGTTTCAACAAGACGGTGCAACCGCATACATAACACGAGCCACAATGGATATTGTGAGGGAAGCACAATTGGCAATTTAGAATGACCAGCAAGATCACTCGATTTTACCATCCCAGACTTCTCTCTTTGGGACTACTTGAAGACTCGAGCTTATGCCAACAAGCCTCAGACAATCGCAGCACGACCGACCCTTCGCGTGGTTGCACACCTTGTCGCGGTACGTAGGCTCAGTAAAGGTCAATGACTCTCAAGAATTCATTCCCTAAGCTGCAGCTATACCTTAGTCACCGTGCCAAGAGTCAACCAGCCTGGGAGCCGAGTTTAAATAATAGCCCAGTCGCTAACGGTGTACCAGGTTACCAGGCACCTTCCTGGATCAAGTAGCCTTGCTTGTATACTGCGGGTCTCTGTACAGGTCGATCACCCATTCCTGAGTTACTCGTGTGAATACACTTTTTTTTTATAGAACCAAAATAAATAAAAACAAAAAAGAAGAAACTAAAGAAAATAATAAAATACATCCTCTGAAGAGGCAACCAACTCAGGTTGCGATCGCCGAAGGTGTAATCGATCCAGATGACAGCGTTACCGGGACTCTTCTTAAGAGACAACAGATTGGTACCGCTACCGACGATGAATTCTTTGCTTCATCACAGGTTAGCAACACCATGCAAGTGTGCTCTGAAACCAAGACTCAGCTGTTGGAAGAAAAGATCGACCCTAAGGCCACAGGCAAACCTAAAGGAAAGATTAGTGCAAAAACATCGGCCCAAAGGCAAAGAACGGTCACAAGAGGTCAATGCAATTTTTCAAGGAGATGAGCGCTAGAGAACCTAAACACTCACCGAGCGCGAAAAGTTCTTGATAAAGAAGCATAGGAAAGAGGTAGCCAAATTCGAAAATAAACCTCCACTCACGCTGCTAAAACGAAGACAAGGCGAGAGAAGAAGCCATCGAGCACGGCCCCTATCAAACCCAACGTCCCAAAATCGATTCGACAACAGCCAGCACAACCGGCCACTGTCGAAGAGAGACAGCATCAGAGCACCTCCATTGGATTCTCTGCCTCAAGATCAAAGCAGAACGTCAAGAAGGGGTGCTCCGGGGAAGAGAATCATTTAAATTCCCTGATTTGTGCAGCGTCTTCCGTGAAGAGATGCAATAGGATCCTGTACAACGAGATCGAATGCTGTCATGAAATGCCGCGTCTCACTGAAGTCCATCAGACACCACAAGGTCAAACTCTGCTGGGTCCCGGACCACAGCAGGGAACGAAAGAGCGGACGAAACCAGACAAGGGTCTGAAATGGACGTCAGCGAAGCGGACACGTCACTGCAACCACCGATCAGTGCATTATACCGCATCATTATTGCACAATAATAAAAGAAGCCAACTCGTCTTGGTTTACAAGAAACGACAGTCACACGACAAGATCATCGTGGCCAGAGCTAAATATCAGAAAAACAAAGAAGCTTTTTTCGGATCGAGTTTCGGTCCGTATGCTCGTCGGAGCGATCACAGGACACTGTCCCATCACAGCAATGCTCTGGAAATGGAACTTGGGATCTAGCGGTCTTTGCCGAAGCTGCGGCGATGAGGAAGAAACCGAGATGATTCAACATCTGATTTGCCACTGCCTAGTTCTTCCTTTCCAGGACGAGTGTGGACGTAGCAAATGCAGATATATCGGATCTTCTAAAATTCATAAAAAGCACGAGGTGATTTCAGCAACCACGTGATAGGACAGGTTAATTGTATGTGTACTTCACAAATGAAGGGAATCACAATGGCCCTTTGACCTCCGAGTGGAAGTGATGTTCAATCATCACACTCCCCTTCTTTAACCCAACCTAACTCAACCTTTACATTTGACCGAACTTGGTGTGCTTTTTTCGGTCTTAGCTTGGTATGATTGGCATTCACGTCATTCAACAGTTCCTGTGCGATGCTCATGCGACAGTTTTTTTGGTCAAAATTTAGCGATTTCGGAACAATCGGAACAAACTTCGCTGACACAGGTTTCATGCCAAAAATATCTGAAAATATTTCATGGCATGAGCAATTCTCTTTACTACTACAACGCTCTCGACGTGCAAGGGGAGCATCGTCATCAACACCTTTTCGGTCATCTGCGAAGATCCACAGTCAACATTTCAAGTACGTTTGCAATTTATTGCAAATCCTTTGATTCCAGTTTTCCCAATAGCAAGATATCCCCGGGCATGCCAAACCGCGTCTAACCTTTATTTCTGTAAAAATAAACTAACTATCCAAAGTGGCAAACGATGGCAACATATGTTGGGCGACATGTGTACCAATTAAAAAGAAAAAAATATTGAAAATCATATGAACTTAGCTCGCCAAATTCAAAAAAAGTCGCCTTCTTTTTTGAACAAACCTTGTATTAAGAATCTCTTTCACTTTCGGAGAAATTTACTGTTTGGAGCTGATTTCAGACATGCGGCGTCATTGGGCCATACTTATTCGGAAACGAGAATGGCCATATGGTGACTGTCAATGGCCAAGGGAAACAAACCATGAAAACTGACTCAAGGAACTTTGTTCAGACTTAAGCACAGACTTAAGCATTGTTCGAGTAATAAATTCGCGAAAAGTACGACAGACAGGACACATAGAGTGAATGGGCAATGGATGAACAGTCCAAAGAATAATAAGTGGAAAATCCAAGGGAAAAGACCGCAAGAAAGGCCACGCCGTAGATGGACAATATAAGGCTGACACTCATGACAGGAAGGCTTGGCGAAGGGTTATCAACTAAGTTCTGAACTTTGGAGTTTCAAATGGCCGGCAATATAATACGAGTAAAATCATCACAAGGGGGTGGTAGTGGTGCAATGGTAATTATCACCGACTGTTGAGCGGAAGGTCTGTAGTTCAAGTCTGACCATAGCCAAGAACAATTCCTATACGGAAAAAAAAAACTGTGCAACAACACCAGTTGTGAATGAGAGATGATCAAAAAATGCAAACGAAGGCTTAACACTCACAGTATAAGATCACTTCAAAAATTCATACTCTGTGTGTGCATTTCCAATATAACATCTTAATGGCATGGAATAAAATTAGTGTAAAGCTACAAGCAACGCGACAAATTCAGTCGAATCTCACGGAAAAAAAAAAAAAAAAAAAAAAAAAAAAAAAACCACCCCCGGAGAGTAGTGACACAACCATCTGCATCCCGTCCAGGTTGTGTGACAAACATCATAAGAGTGTAACTCTTGAACTTGCACGAATTATAAAAAAATAAATAAATCACAAAGTATGGTAAAGGCCAACAATGGCCTCGTAGGGGTAATATCTGCCCGACAGATTTTGGTTCCACAAAAAACGAGAAGAGCCACCGCAGACGAACACCTTGCGGCTCTGTTAGTAAGTCCTACCTCCACCTCCTCGCGGTGCCATCTGGAGACTCGGATAAGAATGGATACACTGTTGACGACTCCGGCAAACGTAAAACAAAAAAGCACTTCGGCTCTGCACGTGGAATGTGAGGTCCCTTAACAGACCACGTGCATGTGATGAACTCGCGAAGGCCTTTGACTGCCATAAAGCAGACATTTCCGCAATCCAGGAAGTTCGGTGGGATGGGCCGGGTAAAAGGAGGATGAAAAACTGCGACCTCTACTACGGCGATTGCTATAGAGGGGGAAGACAACGCTTATTCGGATGTGGATTTGTTGTTCGAGGCAGACTTAGGCAAAAAGTCTTGAGCTTTAAATTCATAGGCGAGCGCCTCATAACAAACCGCATCAAGGCTAAATTCGGAAACATTAGCCTGATTTGCGCCCACCCTCCGACAGAGGACAGAGATGACAACAGCAAAGATGACTTCTATAATCTCCTAGAAAGAACATATGATCAATGCCCAGCTACGACGCAAAGATCGTTCTAGGAGATTTTAATGCATAGCTGGGAAAAGAAAAAAAAATTGCTTGATCAGTCAACCGTCAACCAGATTTATCACATTGGGATTGACGTCAGACACTCCTCCAGTATTCTCGAATTCCGAGGACCCAACATCGACTCGGATCATTACCTTGTTGTAGCTAAAAAAAAGATACGGATATCAAAAAAACGAGGGAGTCGAGAAAGAACACCGCGGTTTGATGTCAGAAAGCTACAGTCGCAAACGACCGCTAGGAACTTTGCCGACCGGGTCTCCCAAAAACTCTCTGAAAATTCGACATCGCCTGCACTGGCAATAGAAGAAGACTGGAAACGTTGTCAAAAAGCCATCAAAGAAGATGCCACTGATGTGCATCCACACCACCCAAGAAAAACCCGTGATTTGACGTCGAATGCAGACAGGCTCATGTAGCCAGACAAAACGTCTACAAGGCAATGCTGGTTCGAAGAACGAGAGCTGCTCGTGAGCAATACGGAGGAAAGAGAACCGGCTTCTCAGAAAGATAAAGAAAGAGCATGAAAAGCGCGCGGTCGAGGAGATGAGAAAGTGCAACAACAGGAATGAAGTCCGAAAGTTTTACCAGAAAGTAAAACATTTATCCAGTGGATATAAATTTCAGACTCGAAGTCGATGCTTGGAAGAATCATTTCTGCGTTAAACTGCGACGAGGGCCCAAATACCGCTGTCAGGCGAAATATCCCACTCAATCTGGACGACGATAGACAAGAATTTCGTTCCCCAGACTCTGACGAAGTCAAGATCAAACAATCAAACAAAGCTGCTGGAGCGGACGAATTGTCCGCGGAACTGTTTAAAGCAGCTGGAGATGATCTAGTAGGACGCATGCACCAGCTCATCTGTAAGATATGGTCGAAGGTTAGCATGCTCGATGAGTGGATGAGTTTGCCCGATCCATAAGAAAGAAGACCCCTTTGACCATGCCAACTATAGAGGCATAAGTCTTCTTAACATCGCCTACAAGATCTTCTCTGCCGATTTCTGTGAACGCCTGAAACTGTTCGTCAACAACCTGATAGGTGGATACCTATTCGTCGACTTCAAGTCCGCATATGACAGCGTGCATAGAGACGAGTTATACAAAGCCATGTCTAGTTTTGACATCCCTACCAAGCTCGTCCGTTTGTGTAGGATGACGATGGAGAACTCAGGCTGCTCCATGAAGGTCGGAAACGAACTTGCCGAGACCTTCAATGTCAAAAAAGGGTTTAGGCCAGGCGGCGTGCTGTTATGTGATTTTTTAAACTTAATACTCGATAAGATCGTGCGAAACTCACAACTCAACACCAGAGGCACGATTTTCCAAAAATCCGTTCAAATGCTGGCTTACGCGGATGATATTCACGTGATTGGTCGAACATAGCGAGCCGTCAATGAGGCGTTTGCTAACATTGAAGCGGAAGCGGCTAAAATGGCTCTAGCGGCAAATGAGGGCTAAACGAAGTACATGTTGTCATCAGGAAAGGACGCACAGCATCGACGTCTCGGACAGAGCGTCACAATGGGCAGCATGAACTTCGAGGTAGTCAAGGACTTCGTCTACTTCGGCTCCGCAGTAAATAGATACCACAACATCGGTACCGAGATCAAACGCAAATTTTTTTTTTTATAATTCGTTCAAATTTAAGAGTGTACGCTCTTATGGTATTTGTCACACAACCTGGACGGGGTGCAGATGGTTTGTGTCGAAGATGTTCGTTCACTACTCTCCGGGTGTGGTTGTCCTAGATAAGATTTGAGAGATTCGAATGAATTTGCGTTGGTTGTAGTTCACAGTAACTCTTTCGTTTCCATGTCATTAAAGTGTTATATTGGAAATGCACGCAGAGAGTATGAATTTTGAAATTATATTATGCTGTGAATGTTATACCTTCGTCAACGCACTTTTTGATCATTTCTCATTCATAACTGATATTTCTGCACAGTTTTTCCGTATAGAAATTGTTCTTGACTATAGACGGATTTGAACTACAGACCTTCGGCTCAACATTCCGTGATGATTACAATTGCACCGCGACGACCTCCCATTTGGACTCAAGGGGCAATTAAGTAACAGAGCCCTCTCTCGAAATACAAGTTGGCTTTATATAATACTCTGATCATCTCAGTCCTGCTTTATGGTGCAGAGGTATGGACGCTATTAAAAGCGGATGAGGAAGCTCTTAGTCTTTTCGAGAGAAGAGTTCTTGCGTGCGATCTTGTTTGCATCTGGAGGAGAAGATTCAATCACGAACTATATGGGTTGTACGGCAGCATGTGACTGGTTAAGCGTCTACGGATACAACGCTTAAGATGGCTAAGCCATGTAGAGCGTATAGACAACACCGGCCCGAAGGTCTTTGGATCCGAGCCGTTGGGACAACGCAACAGAGGACACCCTCAACTCAAATGGCGCACACAAGTGAAAAAACACCTCAACCAACTTGGTGTGCGAAATTGGAGAAGGTTGGCAGGAGAACGCGTCGGTTGGAGACGCTTGTTGGTTGAGGCCCAAGCCCACACCGGGCTGTAGCACCATCAAAAGAAGAAGAAGCAAATCATCATAAACGTTGCGTAATGATGTGAGTAGATTTACACTTGAACAACGATGCGAAATACTGAAGACTTATTTCCAAAATAAGTGTTGTGCTGCGGAAATAGTGCAAATTTTCAAAAGTAATTTCAGTTCAAATTAGAAATACCTCAACCTTGCCTATTGTCCGTAAGCTTGTGAGATTAGCTTGCTGATTAATAACCCAAGTTATTGTTGTGTTCGACCGGCGCGGCGAGTTCAGTCGATAATATTGCTGCTGTTGCTGAACATTTGTGCCTCAATCCGAGACTTTCAACTAACCACCTGATCATTAACCGCACTAGTCTGATGAGAATTCCGCATAAAGACCTCGGATTATTCGCTTATAAATTCGAATTCACTCACGCATTGAAGCAAAATTACTGCTCGCTTTGTTATCGAACACTGAACGCTGATTTTTTATAGGAATTTAAAAAAAAATTCCCGGTGACCCGCCATAAGGGAGTGCGATATGGCTCAGTGAATATTCTGCAGAACTCTGACGTCAATTTAACGTTATTCGAATCTCGACAAAACCACGAAATGTGAAATCAACCAAAAAATGGCGCCAAAGGAATGGAAATTTATTTTTTTCTTGATCTTTGCAATTTCGATGAGCTACTTAACTACTAACTTAGTACTTACTTTTGAATAAAAGGAAATTTGTGAAATATAAAAAACTATTGTTGCGGACTAAAGTACATTGAATACCGTTGTGTCTTAGGAATAATATGGCCTCCGGGGCTTTGTTTACAATATTCTATCCGATATGATCGATCTTGCATGACTGTGTTGCAAACTAGAGGATTTTTCAAGATGAACATAAAAATTTCACATTCTTATTCAAACGTACCCTTAAGCACTTTTTAAGACTTTTTAATGTCAGAACGTCACACAAGGCTTACCTTTTAATTACTGTGAGATTTAAGTACGAGCAACGTTTGGAAATTATTAAACTAACTACCGAAGACAGGTCTGTGGTCGCAGCTCCAAGAGCGCTTACTTAAAATTTCAGTCGTAATAACCCACCACCACCAGACACGCTGTGTGTGCGATAGTGGAGTTCGTATCAATATACTCGTCATTTAATAATCCTGTGCCAGTGAGACAACGCACCGGTCGAAGTACCGTAAATAGCAGCCATAAGAGCTTCAGTTCAAAACGAGCCAAATAAATCGGCTTGACGCCATGTACAGGAGGTGGGAATCTCTGAGTCCACATTGTGACGAATTTAACAAAAACATCTTAGCCTTTGGTCTTAGTGATCAAATTAACTCGAGGAGTAATATCTTTAGATCGTTTGAAGCGTCGAGACCTCTCTGACTGCGCTCCGCAAGGTTTGAAAAAAATGTTGAATTTCATCGTAAAATCATTTCCAGCGATGGAGCTCATTTTTGGCTTAATGGCTTTGTCAATAAACAAACTCTACCTTATGGGACAGCAACAAACCAGCTTGTGCTTCAAGAGACTTCATTCCATTGTGGGTTTTATGTCGGAGATATGATTGGACCGTATTTTTTGTCGATGTTGGGAGCCTATTTTCAGAATTACATGGACTGAAATTAGTAATATACGAGTATGCTTCCAACAAGATAGTGAAACATGCTACTAAAGGGGCAACTCGGTAAACATGTAATCTCGAGAAATTGTCCAGTCAAATAGCGACTTCGCTTATGCGTTTTAGTGCCGTTGAATTTTTTATTTTTGAAGTTATGATTTTATTTTTTTTTTGTTGGAGGCTTCTACTATCTGTTGAAGCACTCAGACACAAATACTGGTCCATACTGGTGAGGAGAGGTTTCAGTGATGTAGAGCTAAAAGATTCGGCACACGCCACGTCGGCCGAGGGTGCGCCGCCGTGCGCGAGTCGCAGAAAAAGTGTTCTGCGGTGTCATCCTCATCGCAACATGCCGCACAGGTAGGCGTCTCACTGATGCCAAGCACGTAGAGATCTTCTTTTCCTTTTTATCCCGGCGTCGTTATGGTCAGAAGTGTAGGACCATAACCTTCCCACTTAACTGCATTCCTACTGGCCCGCTTGTGGGGTCCGCCGGGGTCCGTAGAGATACTTGGCAAAAGTGTAATGGCCCGTAATGACGCCCGCAAGCCTTCTGCAATGATTTCTCCTTAAGAATAAGATGAATGTTGCGGACCTCTTGCAGACATCAGGGCGTATACACTTAGTCATCTTGCATCCTGGATATTCCCTCCATCTACGACTTTGTGTATTAAAAGCCCAGTCGTTAAGGTCGGATTTGACCGTGGAAGCATGTAGACCTAACCCGGGTTCAGGCCCTGAAAAACTTTCCTCTGAGCCCCTTCTAGCGAGTTCATCGGAAATCTCATTTCCTGGCATTCCAGAGTGACCTGGGATCTTAGTGAATTTAGTTTTCCGACTTTTTTCAGGTCATGAACTAATTTGGAGCTGGATAGCGAGGAGGGTTCGACACAGCTTTGAGTGCAGCTTGGCTGGCACTGCAGACCCAGATTCCTTTTTCCTTCTACCTGTGTTTCACAACATACTGCACGGCCATTAGGATTGCGTATATCTCTTATTGAAAGACAGACGCATATTTTCTTAAAGAGAAGTGCAGTCGAATGTTTTCGCGCTCAAAGAAAACTCCAGCGCCGGTTCCCTGCCCAGTCCTGGAGCCATCTGTGAAAATGCGAAGACATTCCATTCCAGGTTCAGTGTCTGGCCAAAGCCAGTCCTGACGCCATGGAAATCTGACTGTGTAGTTACAGCTGTAGGATGGCAGGAGTCATTGCGTCAGACGGCATATCCATGAGACAGGGGTCGTCAGATTTTTCTCGCGCAAGTACATTGTCACTCCAATGCGAGTTGCACTAAAAGCAATTTCTCTTGTGGGGAGACATGGCTTTCAGTGCCACCCTCTGATATGTATGTCAAGGGTTGGAAGATTCATTATAGCATCTAGAGCAACTCCTGGTGTGCTTGGGAAAGCCCCTGTACAGCTAAGACTAATGGCTCTTTGGAGTTAGGTGAAAGAGTCCACGATGTGTTTGCATGTTAGCCTGTTCCATCAGACGACCGATGCATATGAGATTATCGGTCTTACTATTGCCGTATAGGACCAGAGGATATTTATCAGTGATAAGCCCCATTGTTTTGCCAAGTGCAACTTTGCAGTGCCAAAAAGTTGACAGCGCTTTGGTGGTTTTTGACTCAACATGCTTTGACCAAAGAAGCATGCTATCTAAAATAACTCCCATATACTTAGCTTCCTTGGATATCGGGGTGGAAATGTCTTTTAGCACCAGCTGAGTCATGCCAGTATTTTTCCTCATTCTCGTGAAGAGAACGACATCAGTCTTAAGAGGGTTAACCGACAGCCCATTACTCATACACCAGTCCTCGATCACATTTAGCGCCGTCTGTGCTTTGAGACAGATAGTCGTTAAACATGGCCCGATAGAGAGAACAGCAACATCATTCCAGAAGCATTGAGAGCTTTGAGCAGAGAGTCGACCACCATGCACTATAACAGCGGAGACAGGACGCCACCTTGCGGGCAGCCCCTGTTTACGCCAGACTTGACACATTGTTCGAGGCCTGCATCAGCGATCAAGCACAAGCATTGCTTTAATCCACAAAACCAGTGCTTCATCTACGCCATGCCGTCTAGCAGCGGTACACATGCTGTCGAAAGCATTATCAAAAGCTCCCTCAATGTCGACGAAAGTGCCCATTCGTACTTTTTCCTTCCGATTCTACCAACTAGGTTTTGAAGCGCAGTCTCGCAGGATTTCCCGCGCTGATGAGCATGTTGCAATTCCGAGAGAGGATGCATTCGAATGGCATCTTTGCGCACGTTCAACTCTACTAGTCTCTCCATTCTTTTCAGCAAGAAGGATGTTAGACTGATTGGTCTTAAACTCTTGGCGAGTCAGTGATCTTCTTTCCCTATTCTTTGTAGGGCCAGTAGTATATTCATAAGAACAGTCAAGCTAGTTTTTTTGCTAGCATTTTTGTCTAGCGTCAGAGATTAATAAAATTGAATTGAATGAAAAATTTAAAAAGGCAGCATACCCTATTGGCTTTCCTTGATTTCAAAGGACCTACTACCCAACTGTATAAAAAGGCTTTCTAAGCTCTTTGCAGCGAAGGAAATATCCTAGCTAGGGACATTTTGAAATGGTATAACAGCCCCCAAATCTGGTTCATCGTAGTCATTCTTCCTGACCTGAAAAGTATTGTGGCCCATGTGGATGACGTTGCTATCCTAGTTTCAGGTAGCTTTACATTCCATGAGCACCGAACTAACAAGGTATACCTGAGGAAATTAGTATAAGTGTAACAATGTACAAAAATGAGTTCCTTTCAGTTCCTTTGATTGATAGGGGTTCCCTCATTTACTTTCGATTAGGCCAAGCCTCGGTGTTATAGAGAACGGTCACGATTTGGTTCTTCGCGATGAGGTTTTACTTCTCAATCAACTCTTAAGCTCAAGATAGCCAAATTAATTTTGAGTCTTGCCTTGACCGCTTATCACTGAGCTAAGGTGAACGAAATCGTCGGCCAATTCAAAGTTTTAGCTGCCTAAGGTGACATGCTGACAAGGACGCACATTTTGTGAGCTTTTCTTTGGTGACGGCATACGATTATATTAAGTTTTGCCTTTATTTACTCTCACACTATTTTAGCTGCTGCTGCTTCAATGCCCCAGAAAGCTTTATTGATGTGTGGCATCATTTTATTTTGGATTCCCAAGTTTGTATGCTATCAAAACAGCGTCACAGCGTTAATTAGCGGTTCTCCAAATTTCAAAAAATTCAGCACCTATCCCCTGACGGAAATAGTTTCATCTTAAATAGCATAGACATGGGAGATAGATTACAATAGCATCCAACTGACAAGACAGAGGGACTCGGAACCACCAAAGACTATAATGACCTATAGAATACACATTCATGTTACATTATATGAATACTTACTCGTGTTACTATCACCATTTTTGACCGTCATTGACTTCAAGCGTTTAAGAATCCTGAGGTGTTCTGTAACGAAAAAGAAAACGAAAAACCATAAATCAATTGTTTTCGCTTAAAACATGCGCAAACACAATACAAAAGACAGCAATGGCATAGAACTGACAAGTATTTCCGTTACACTTAAGAAACGGACTACTTCTCGGAGGTACCAAGCCTCCAACACTCCCTTAAAACTGTCCGACTACCTGCTATCTGCCAAGCTAGCTGCATTTAAATACTTTAACGACATGCATTTAAATCAATGTCGTATTAAACCCGTACTTTCCTCGACTCCCGTCATCGATCAGTTTCAATCACAGAGCACATCAGTTCGCCAGCACGACGAGTATTCCACTTTTCCTTCACGCATCTGTCGACAACGGCTGCCGGGGCAGACCTGGTCGTTGTTGACGTTTATGTAAATTACCCCCGACCAAGAAGAGCAGCAAATTGCCATCACTCCCTAGGTCGACAGTCAACTTCAAGTTCAGCTATTGCTACAGGGGGGGGGGAAGAATCGCACGAGCTATTTCGCTACACTGACTCCCATTATCCGCGTCCTCATAAACCTCTCGCCCTCATGTCGCATCCCATCTGGTTATTTACTTGTATTACAAACAGATGGAATTTCACTCTTTGTTTTAGCTTTGTTGTCTTACAAACTTGAGAAGTCGTAGAGCGACTAAGTACTGTCGTGTTGGAGTCCGAGAGCGGTTAAGTGGATAATTAGCTAGAAAAAATCGTTCCGAGGGAATTAAGTTGTTACGTGGAAAACATGTTTTACTCCTCGCTTATTAATTGGCTACACTTTTGTTGGGCGATGCTTGTAAGATCAGCCTGGAAAAGTTGGTAATTCACTGATCGGCTTTAGCGGTAAAAGTATGCATAATTAATAATTAGGCATGTCGAAGTGAACTCAAGGCATCAAGATAATTATATTGCAGTAGTGGTTGGGTTAAATCGACTTGATGCTAATCGAGAGAAGATGGGGTCATGCCTGTGCTTGGGGGATCCGTCCACTTCAGGCAATACACTATAAAGACTTTCATGGACTTTAGAGAAGTTTCAACAATGTTTATAGGTATATCAAATTCATTTAGGAATCCCGAATTACTAAGGGGGTAGAAGGTTTCAGATGCAACTGGACAATCCAATCGTTGTTACGAAGCAATCGAGGTTTTCTTGTCTCTTTTATGGCTTATAGTCATAAAAAAAAATAAAAAACTCTAGTCAAGTTGAAAGGCAAACTAATATAAATGGCGGCGCAGTGATAAGTGAACTCAAGGCTTAAGCTAAAGTATAAGCAATCTGCGATCCAAGAGTACCGAGGTGATGCGGTTTACCACCAAGCCTAAAATACCGCCATTAAAAGTTAAACGGCTAAACAGCCTGACTCTAATTCTATCCTCCAGCGTCAAGTAACTAGGTATTACTTAAGAATAGATAGAAAACCCGGTAAGGGGAGTTAGTCAAGTTGTATATACCTGCAGCAAAATTTTCGGTTAAAAGGGGGGCTCAATCCAAAATTCAATTTGTAGCTATGCACATCTTTTGAACAGTCCATCCTCACCTTTAGATATCTGTCTTGGTGATCTACGCTAAACAAGGATAGCAGCCTAGACAAATTCATGAAGTTCCAAAATTTAAATTCATTTTTATTTCACATAGAACAAATGGACAGTGGACGAACTGTGAAACGAATAATGAATGTAAAACCGAGGGAAAAGGACCGCCGCGAAAGTTGCGCTGTAAATGGGAGGTTAATAGCGAAACATGAAACGAACACACTCAAAAGAGGGAGGCGGAAGGCTGTCAACGAGGCTCTGAACTTCCGAGCTCCAAATGGGTGGTAATATTAATAATAATTATCCCTTGAGGCCCCATACAACGTAGTCAAAATTCCGACTTTTCTGACTTTTGGAAGTTAATTGTTAACTTCCTACCATCTCCAATTATAATAGAAGTCACACTGTAACATCGCATTGGTCACCTCTTGTTTTGGACCAACAGGCCTAACCTGGTGAGCTTGCAAAAAAAAACCTTCTAATTAGAAATTCTGACGGCATTTTGAAAGTCGACCAGACAAGCACCCGTACATCAAGTTTTTCCTTATTCCACTGAATGTCGGAAGTCAGTTTTCATGCGGCTTTAATTGTATCATGCCTCGCCTTAAGACCCAACTGGTTGTCTTATATTATTTTCTTTCTGTCAACCCCGTTGATCAAAGCTCTGTTTAGTACAATACTTTTCCAAAAGCTCTGCTTACATCGCTTCTGAGCGTTGGCTAATGTAAAAGTGTAGATCGGTAGGAATTGGTACCACTAGGGCTATGAGTTCATGCCCCACTGAAGCACTAAACATTCTTTAATACATCGTATCCTTAGACCTTTACATCAATTTTATTTTAATTTTTAACGGGCTTTTGGCCATCTAAGCTCTATGTTCACAGCAGAACTCTGCTACTTCTGTCTACGAATTTGTCTTAACTACTCCCATTATCGGCTTATGTTGAGCCCGATGTACAGAGAAAAAAGCCTTTATCTCAACCTCAAATTAACGACTTCTGATCTACACTGATGGCTCTAGGACTAACTTTAAGGTGAAACGTGTAAAAAAACCGTACCTGCTCAACAATATAGTTATTGCCATTTGGAGCCACTGCCAAGCCACCATCAAAGCCCTAACCTTAAGCAACCCTAACCTCACCAAACTGAGACAAGACAAAATGACAAGAAGAAAATTAATGATGCTAGCAGCTGGAGCTGGATTACTCTGCTCTGAGATCCAGGCCACAGCAATATAGAGGGATACGCGCAGGCCGATGAGCTGGCCAAGTTTGGGGCTACGACATATTTCAACACTTTCCAACCTCAGCTAATAATAGGCGAGACAAATCAAGTAGGCACAGGCTATCAAGGAAATTCTCTTCAACCACTTCTCTCTGTAAGACAGAGCCTATTTTGTCAAAATAGGCATTCCGGCTGCCAGACTTGCAGTCTAGGTTTTGTCTACACCATTTCTCATGCCAGTGCCTGAAACTTTCAAAAAGTCGCTAAACTTAACTTAATCCATAAAATTAATTCTTCACCTACTCGGGCTGATTTTATGAGGTGTGATTACTTGATTAAATGAGGTGTGATATCGAAAGAGGCCTTTAGTGGTAATTGTACCTTGTCTGAGCTTAGCTACTGTAAGCTTATTTTACCCACTTGACTGCCTTTCTTGATTAGGTTTTGCAAAGCATCATTGAGTTCCTTGGAAGATTCTGAACTCAAGCTATATCAGCTCAGTACTTTGCTGTATTTTGTATAACTCGGCTTGCCTACACCCGACACCTATCAACTAGTCGGTTGGGGCCAATATCTCAAAGTTTTTGTCAATGATCTGAGTTTGACTACTCAAACATTCCAGAATTTGTCTAAGTGCCTGGTTACTTACTGAACAAAGTTTCACTGGGGGTGGGTGTTTTTTTAATGGATGGGTGAAAGTGGATTAGGTCCAACCAGGGCATATAGTGGCGCCACTAGGCAGGATTGCATGACGCCCATCTTGCCTAGATAGGTTAGTCCTTGCAAACACTGTATCTTTGTAATAATATTCTCAGTTTTTTGCTTGGTCTTGTCTTGCTTGATTGGTCTCAAAATCGCCATCTCCTCAGAGTCACCGTATACAGTCAGAAATTACAATAGTTTTAGGTTTTAATTACCAGCTGGTTTCATATGTACAATAACAGGAGCATAGTGCCTTGTCATCTTGTTATTTATCTTGGGTTTCCAGTACAATCGAGATTAATCGGGCAAGGTTTTAGTGATTTCTCAAATGCGGTTCATTCCAAGTAGATGACAGGTATCTTTGCTTAAGCTAAGCGTCGAAAAGGTGATCTTGTCGTCATCCATCTAAAACCATTTTCTTCCTTTAAGCTGTGATGATTTATTTACTCTCTTGCTGGCAACACTGTTGAGCTTAAATTCCAACAGAAAGAAATACTTAAATCTCTAATGTTGTCAGTTCTTGGCGCGTGGCTCGATTAGAATACTGAAATCTTATCAAAACAATAACACGCTAGACATGAGTATATGTGCTCATTCAAAGGTATTTATAGCCATGCTATCAAGGCATCTGGTGATTAAATATGCTTTAAATCAGCATGCTTCAGGACGTTAACAATTGGCATGATAACACCATTTAATTGGTAAAAGCTGATTGAACGCTTTAAAGAGCCGGTTGACTCTCTGAAAAAAAATTGCTGTCAACATACAGTCGAAGACCGAGGCATCAATCATGCGAATGACGGTCGACCCGTGGACACAGTAAATGTAATTCTTTTACAGGCAACAACAATCGAACAAGACACCTTTGAATATTTTTGAAGCTATACACTGTTTATTACGTCAGAATTATGATTGAGCCGAATTTGAAATCTATTAACACACAATCAACGAGTTAACAAGCTGACCAACAACAATTATGTCATATCAGGTATAGCAGGGTGGTTACACGGCGAATACATGAAAAGGTGTGGAGTCGTAACATAGTTCAAACCCTGGGATTAGTAGAGGTACCGGCGCACGTTGGTTTTAAATGTTTCTGGATTGTAATGAGTGGGAAACGTTGGGCTGGGAAGAGCATTCCACATTCGTGTGGTTCGGCTAAAAAACGAGTCTCTAAATTTGAGGCTTGAGGGTGAACTGATGAGCATTCCAGGCCGGACGTGTATTGCGGTTATATTTTTTAAACATTTTTGTTTGTTAAAATAATGATAAAACAGAAAGAGAGAGTAGACATTACGTCGATGTTCAACTGAGTCAATCGACTTCGCGATATTGTTATCTCCTATGAGTTTTATCGCTCGCTTTTGTATTCTATTTAGCGGGCGCAGAGAGGTCTTGAGAGCACCAGACCAGATATGAGTGTTGTACTCAAGCTTGGGGCGGATGTAATCCTTGTAAATTGAAGCAGGATTTGAGGAAACCTAGATATTTCGCAGCGCTCTTGGCCACCTCCAATATGTGGTCATTCTAACTAAGAGTTTTGTTTAAATTTTCTTTCTTTCGGTTTCATCGACACAAGCGCCATTCAAGGATAATGGCGAATTATTGATGGTTAGCTTGAGTGACAGTAGACAGAATTGAGTTTTGGAAGCATTAAATTGTTTTTACCCCATTTAATTATGCTGTCAAGGTCGGAATTCAGTGTTTCAGTTCTACGGTCGAAGAGCAGGGACGTGAGTCCTAGAACGAATATGAAAAGCTAAGAGTACTGTCATCAGCGAAGGAGTGCATTGGATTAGAAGTAACAGTTAAGAGATCATTTATAAAAATGAGGAAGAGTGCCTTGATTTTGATTTAGAAGAAGCGACTCATCGATATCATAAGCTCACATTTTCGACAAAAAAGCCTCATGCTAAACTACATCAAATGCTTTTGAAATATCAAGCGCAACAACCTTGCCTTCGCCGAGATGGTGCAAAGATTGGCTCCAATTTTCGGTCAGAAACGCCATCCAGTGGAGCTGTTGTTGCGGAAACCTGCCGGTCTTTAAGAAATTACCTCAATTCAAGATATTTCATAAGCGATTTATCAGCGTTTCCATGACCTCAGAGAGAAGGGACGTTAGTGCTATGGGTCGCTAGGAAGTGAGAGACGAAGATTCCTCCTTTTTAGGGACATGCTGGACAAATGCTGTTTTTCATCTGCACGGGCAGAGACCAGAAGTGGTTTTGCCAGCGTGGAAGAACACCTCTCCCGAAGTATTGGGGGCCAGCGGATTTGTGCACATTGAGATCCTAAAGTACTCTTGAAACTGTACGAATGCGAAAGTGGATTTGTCCTATGGATGATTCTACGCCCTCAAGTACAGGCGGAGACAAAGTGCAATCTGGGAGCGTTCAGCTGGCTGCAAAATGTGCGGCTAGCTGAGCTGGAAACTGGCATGTCATTGTAAATGAGCGTAGGGATTAAGGGCGAGGCAGAATTCTTTATATTTTTCACAAATGACCAAAAATTGTTGCTGTCTTTGGGAACACTTAGCACTTTTTGCTTCAACTTTTGGTCATGGGAGAATTTGACACGTCGAATCGATACATTGCAATCATTTCTAGCTCGTTTAAACTTTTTCTGGTTTTCCTCAGAGAGCGACTCAACTCTCTTAATCTGGAAGCCTCTTTACCGCTCGAGTCTTACCACGCATTTGCTTTAGGTTTGATTCTCTTTACTCTATGTTGAATGAAGGATATCATATCCAACAGAAGTTTGATCGTAATCGCATCACGTCACTATTGAGGAAGCATAGTGACCATTTAAAATTCCTAAAGAAGATGTTGAGTTCGCTCCAATTGGCTTTTTCGTAGAGCCATTCTATTCTTTTAGGAATTCGATATCTTATTGCGTGGTTTGAATACGAGAAATTAGCTGAAACGACATAGCGGTCTGAGCCTAGAGGTGACAGTATATCGATAGAATACTTATTAGGATGAGGGGTAAAAAACAAGTCCAGAGTATTGGCGGAATGATCTGCAATGTCAGGTATTCATGTTGGCTCATTTACTAGCTGGTATTAGATTTTTTACCGCAACAAAGATCTCTATATGCTTTCCAACGAGTGTTATCTGACACGAATGTTGAAGCCAGTTAGAATTGTGTACATTGAAATCGCTCCTAATAGCGACAATGCTTGTAATGTAGTCGGACAGCGCATCGAACTCGAGTTACTGTCCAGGTTTGGACTTCTGTAAATGTGAAACAGTAGTGAATTAAATGCTTACGGACATGGAATTTTAACCACATGAAATTGAATTCCGGATTGCAACACTACTCTTAGTTGGTAAGCTGCATCACTACGAACGTAAATAGCGAGACCGGGATGTAGAAAAGGATAATGGCTGGAAATCATATCCAGGCAGGCTTAAATCCAATTAATCGGTGTCCTCGCTAATCTAGGTTTTACTTAGGGCCAAAATATTTGGTTTGTAACGAGAAAGGTGGACGTACACAGCAAAGAAATGAGACGTCCTAGCCCACAGATTGTATTATTCAGACATGATCCCTTCCGACTACCATCTGTTCCCATCGGTGACGCATGGCCTGGTTAAGCAGCATTTCCGATCAAAATGGTTCAATTCTCATTATTCGCCTCAAAAGGCTTGCAGCTTTTCCAAGCCGGAGTTCATATGCTAGGAGGAAGATGGTCAAGAGTTGTATCTAACGATAGGGGAGAATAGTGGACCAAATTTTACAAAAGTATTTTTTCCTTTTTCTTTGACTGCTCCATTAGCTTAAGTAGGCTCGGAAGTAAGACTTTTTCATAAAAAAATCTCATTTAAAATTTTATCTAGGATGACCATGTCATGTTTAAATAGAATTTAAGAAAAACGTATCTCGATGGTCAAAGGGACACAAAAATTTAATTCAACAAAACTAAGTTAACACTTTACGGGGTAATAAACGAATTTAATATTTAGCTTGGGCCAGCCTTAAAATTGCATCGATGGTTCTATCATCTTCTCCGTTAAAGTCTTCACTGCTGTCATTATTTTGTTCCAGTGATTTTTTTATTTGATTAATTTATCTCGGCTTTGGTGTTCGAGTATTAAATGACGGCCCAATAGTATCATCGCTTTCCGATGATTCCTCTAGGACTTTCTTCTTAACGGCCTTTCGACCCCTGCCGTTGCATATTTTTGGTGTGCTGGTCTCAACGTCGTCTTTTTCTAGTGTGTTTGTTAAAATTTATGTTTTTCCCTTTTTTCTTCTACATTTGGCGGGGTATTGTCATGAAGGGGCCTTTGGAAATGGTTTTATTACCTCCGGTGATTTGAATGTCGAGTTTGAAGTCGAAACTTGTGTATGGGATGATCCGGGCAAAGCTTCTGGGTATTTGGTGGGGCAACATTTAGTGAGTCAACATTTGCATGAGACTGATATGTGCGTACCATGGTTAACCATAATCAGTAACACTTTTTCCTCTAGAATTGGTTTCACATGAGCAATGAAGTGCTTTAAGTATTGAACAAACATTTTTCGTTCGACCCACCCGATGGATTTGCGCCACCAATAGAACCTGTTGGAGCTTCGCTTAGCATATATTCTTTGAAGTGAACCCTTGGAAAAATTAGCATGGGTGGTACATGATTGCCTATAGCGCTCACAGCTGCTATCATCGTAACATTAATGCCACGCTCTCCTGACGTCATGCTTCCAACCTGTTTTTCGCCTCTAGTCGCAAACACTTTTGGTGGAACATGCACAGTTGAGTTTCCTGTCTCATCAAGGTTAAATATTTTATCCGGACAAATTTTGAAATGAGAAATGCAGTCTTTCAGGTTTTTGAAAAAGGATTCAACATTTGTCTTGTTGAACCTGGTTAGCCTTGGTTAGCGGCAGAGCTACTTGGCAACATCTTAACCATTTCAAAGTCCAGTGACCGTTTGATGGCTCTCAAATTGGTGATGCATGGTGAGGTGTGGAACATCGTAAGCGCATATGCCCCTCAAGTAGGATGCGAACAAAAAGAAAAAGATGAATTCTGGCTAGATTTCCACAACCTTGTCAAAATCATCCCAAAGGAAGAGCTTTTGTTTGTTGGGGGAGATTTAAACGGACATGTCGGGAAGACAAGCGAAGACTATGAAGACTACCACGGAGGGCTGGGATACGGCACCAGGAACTCTTCAGGTGAAGTTATCCTAAACATGTGCAAGTCGTACGGTCTTATAGTGCTAAATACCATGTTCGTCAAACAAAGCCGGCACCTGATCACTTATAGCAGCGTCGGAAATGACACTCAAATAGACTATCATTTGGTATCCAGTTTCATGAAGCCACGAGCTAAAGATTGCAAAGTGATCCTGGGAGACGCGATCGCCCCTCAACACCGTCTCCTCCTGACTGAATTTTTTTATGGATGCGAGAAAGAAGTCAAAGCAGCAAACGAAGGTGTCTGAGAGAATCAAGTGGTATAAGCTGGATAAAGGAAAGGCGAAGCTTTTATTAACACCATGAAAAACTACCTCTTTTCCATTATCGATGAGGTCGGTAATGAGGAGTGCAGAGCACAAGACATGTGGGATTCCCTACAACAATCTGGCCTGGAGAAAGCCAAATCACTGCTTGGAACATCTAAAGGCCCCTGCCAACACGCAAAAGAAACCTGAAGAAAGTGATACACGAAAAGAAAATGGCTTTCCAAGCTTGGTCAAAGTGCTCTTCTACTAATAGAGAGGAAAAAGCTCGCCGTGAAAAGGTATATAGATATTGCAAAGGTATCGCGAAGAAAAAATGCGCCGAATTCAAAGCGAAAAGCATGGAAGGCCTATATCAAGAGTTGGAAGAAATATCGTCTTCCGCATCTGTTAGGAACCAGGCTACCCAGGAGCTTCGAAAAAGCAATTTGAACAAAGGAGCAAATATCTTTAAGATAGCCGCCCAGAGAAGAAGAAATGCTCAGGAGATTCGTTTCCCAAAGTTTATTAACAATGCTGAACGCCAACTCCTTGTGGAAGACGAAAAAATTCTCCACAGATGGCGACAGTATTGCGAGGAATTTCTGAACGAACAGTTTCCCCGAGTGTACTTTCCAAGAGCCGCCCCGAATCTTGCCGAAATATCCGACATCACAGTCGAAGAAGTTCGGTACGCGGTTAAAAGCTCCAAGAAAAGAAAAGCTGTTGGGCCGGACGGGATACCCTCTGAGTTCTAGAAAAAGATGGGAGACATCGGGTCTAGATGGCTCGTGATTCTTATCTCCAAACTTATGAGAGGCGACACTATGTCTAATCAATGGAAGGAAAGCTATCTTCTTCCTTTGCACAAAGGAAAGGGTGATACGCGAAATTGCGATAACTACCGTTCTGTCAAGCTGATGTCGCACACCATGAAGATCGTTGAACGGGTATTAGATAGTCGACTGCGGAAAATAATACGACTATCTGATGACCAGTGCGGGTTTGTCTCGGGGAAATCAACGACAGATGCAATCCAAAGTATAAGGGTCACGATGGAAAAGCATCGTGATTCTTCAAAGGACTTGCATATGGTGTTGGTTGATTTCGAGAAGGCATTTGACCGGCAAACCAAGAGATCTTTTATGGGTGGCGCTAAGACAAAAAGGAGTTCCAGAAACCTACGTGCGAGTGATCATGGACATGTACAATAGAGCAACGACAAGAGTAAGATGCACCGCAGGAGTCACCAAAGAGTTCGCAATCAAAGTCGGTGTACACCAAGGGAGCGTCCTCAGCCCACTGCTCTTTATAGCAGTCCTTGATTGCTTGCTTGAAGGAAAAGTGACGGACCGCAATGTGCACCAGCTATTCTTTGCTGACGATGGAGCCATTATAAGTGATGATCAGGCATCCCTACAACGAGCACTTGATGTGTGGGTGGACATTTTTGAGGGACACGGGTATCGTATTAGTTCAAAGAACACAGAGTATCTGTGCTGCCCGTTCTCTGACCCTCATCAGCCTATTCCAGACATTTACTTGAATGGAAGAGTGCTTCCCAAGTGTGAAAAGTTTAAATATCTTGGATCTATGATTAATAAAGAAGCAACTTGTGATGTCGACATCAACCATCGCGTAAGCGTAGGGTGGATGAAGTGGCGGGAAAACTCCGCCATCTTCTGTGATCGAAAAATGCCCCCTAAGCTGAAAGGAAGGCTCTACACTTCAGTTGTACGTCCGGCGCTCACATACAGTTCACAATGCTGGACAATGCACAAAAAGTATGAGAGCAAATTAACGGCAGCTGAGATGAAGATGCTTCGCATGACAGCGGGAGTAACAAAGCGTGACAGAATTAGAAGTTCAAAGATCCGAGGAAGCCTCCACGTAAAAGAAACCATCACAAGAAAGATAGAGCGCGACCGACTCAGTTGGTATTGCCATGTTCAAAGGAGAGATCCTTTGAACCCCGTCCAAAAGGCGATATCAATCAACGTTCCAATTTCAACACGCAAAAAAGGCAGGCCGAAAAACAATTGGTGCAAACAAATGCAAAAACACCAGCATTTAATTGGCCTCAGCGATGAAGTAATCCCAAACCGGGAAGCCTGCCGCTACTTTCTGAGGTCAAACCGGCGGACCCCACAAGCGGACCAGTAGGAATGCAGTTAAGTGGGAAGGTTATGGTCCTACACTTCTGACCATAACTACGCCGGAAAAAAAAAGGAAAAGAAGAAGAAGCTGGTTAACCTTGGAAGACTGGTCGCTTTTGGTGTTCTCAACGATAAGACGAGATGACGCTTCAAAAACCCACTCATCGAATCCATTCCTGCTGCTTCATTTTTCACCCAAGATGGGGGAATAGCTTTGTTGTTAGCTTGCCCATAACGAAAAGCCAATTTCATCGTGTCGACTTTGGATAGACCACAGTGTAGTTAGGCGGCCGCAGATAGATATTGAACTAACAAAAGTTCTTCGTTTGAAAATATTTGCTTATAGGCTATGTTCGAGCAGTATTTGAAAGAACCAGAAAAAAGTTCATTGGTGTACCTTGGACCGGTCCATGGTAAAAAGGACAAATAGCCCAAGGTACACCATGCGCTCTTTTTTCATTTACAATAAACGTACTCGTATATCAACCATAAAACATATTAGATTTTTAGTCACATTTTGAAATTTTAGTAGAATCTGCTTTATAAATAATATTTTTCAAAATAACCTCCAATTCGTTCTGGCATTTTAATTAGCCACCTAAAGGTGAGGTTGCGTTTTATGCAAACCCCTTATTTAGTATATTTTTTGTTGTTATATGAAATTATAAAATATCATAATGAAGTGATTAAATGCGTTTAAACATTGTAATGGGACTTGACAAGAGACAGGTATGGCAAATATTCCAGAATGAACATGAACATGTACGGAATATAATTAGACATGCTGTTAAAAATCCTATACCACTTCCTTCAAATTTAGAGCAGGCATGGAGGAAGAATATGGCGTTAATATCTCGGCCAGCCCTATGCGACAACGTTTGTTGAACAATCGTCCAGGATGCTAGAGCCTTAAGAAACCGAAGGCAACAGATGGTAATAGAAGGAAAAAAATTGATTCGCAAGAGACCACCTTGAATCTTCCCCAGCATCCTAGACTTCGGTCATATGGAGCTATGAATCAATGTACAATCTCTGTGGTACTGGTGGAAGAATTTTGTACGACAACTACCAATCAAACAACTTGATCATCGGTACAGCTAAAAGACGGTATGGGGTTTTTTAGCGACCAACACCAGTCCTTTAGTCCTTATAGAAAGCAAATTAGATGCAACACCTCACGCAATATAAGGAGGATTTACCACTTTCTTACACAAGTAAGTTATTTTTTAGTAGGACAATGCGTCTTGCTATAAGGCCAGGCATGTAAAGGAATGGTTTGAAAATCACTAAATGTTGGTAATGGATTGTCTTCCCCAAAGTTCAGATTTGAGCCCAATTGAAAATATTTAGCCATTATCAAAAGGCGCGTGACTAGGTTATCTTGCATAGTATACTTCTAATTAAAATTAGAGTTTTGCTAGCTTGCAAAGTGATTGGGTCGTAGCCACAAACGTGGCTAGCGTGGAGTGTTGCGCCTTCGAGGTAGGTATATCAGCTATATTAAAGATGTTTCAGAGATTTGGTTTTTCAACTGGCAACACTGCTTCTACAGATTGTCAATTTGACAGTTGAAAGTTGATTTGTGATCAATACGTCAGAACAACGCATGCAAATTGTGCAAACTTATTTTGAAAACCATAGCTTAGTTCGGCAAACTTATCGTGTGCTACGAACACGATGAATCGTTTTCGCACCACGTACACTCTAGTGGATAATACGCATCCACAAAGACGACATACAGTGCGAAGAGAAGAAGTTAGTGTTGAGGAGAATCCGAATGAATCGCCGACTTTATGGAAGATTTTACGAAAAGATCTTAGCTTAAAAGCTTATAAGATCCAGAGTTGAAACCACATGACCATTATACGCGTCGTAGGTTCGGTGAATGGGCCGAAAACATGATTCAGCTTGCTCCTAAATTTCAACGCAAAATGTGTGGTTAAATCGATTTTCTTTATAATATTTGCACAATTTATTACGTACTTTATTACACAACGACCAAATGCCACCGGTAGCTTTGATGACCAAAACCAAAAAGAACTAGTCTGGGCTCAACTCCCTTCTGTGTAGTAGAAGAGAATTAGAAATCTGACGGTTAGTCTAAGTGCCACAATAAGTGTGTAGAAAGTACATTCAATTAGACTACAATAACAAAAGTACATTCCGTAACATTAGCTTCAAGTGCTTTATTTCATACTGAATTTGTACCTTTACATCAAGTAAAGTAGTGGCCCAGATACGCTACCCTGAGGAATGCTAATATGATGTGTAGTAGAAGGTAAAAATCTAGTGGCAAGGTTTTGTTGAACTTGTAAAGCAGCACCATATGCTAGGTTTTATCAAAAGCTGTAGACATGTCAAGAAATGCTCTTATTTTCTAAGTAATTTGAAATGTTATTTATTACTCTGTGCGTTTGTTGTATGATCGAATGACATTTTCTGATTTTTGACAATTTTGTTATGGTCGAATATTGGTTAGAGGCTGTTGTGTAGGATTTCCTCCAAGACCTTAGATGAGACCGGCTAGTGATATGATACGCTATACGCTAATTCGTATATCGGGTATACAAAGGAAGTTCCGAAATTTTGCAATAGATGGCGCATCTAGTAGATGTTAGTTAAAAAGGTCAGTTCAGAAACATCTCATGGCAAACTTGGCCATATGTAAATAAGGTCTCATCATTACAAATCATCATATTTGTAAAATTATGAAAGGCATTAAACCGAAGAACCGGCTCGTAAGGCCGTATGGGATAGGAGCAGATGGTTGACAGATTTGTTTAAGAATAGTTATATTCACTGACGCTAGCGATGTCTGAGGGTAGTCCTTCATATAACGCAAATAGTCACGATCGGTTTGAAGGATCTGTTCGGTGAACGACTGGCTGAAAAAATGGGTAAACAATTTGACAACTATTTCCGGATCACTAGAATAAGTATTAAGAAAAATAGAAAGATAGTTATCAACTTTTGTTTTTGCGTTTATAAAGTGATCGATTGATAAGAGAGTATTGCATTCGGTTCAGGTATCGCAGTCAGAGAGATTCGCATAGTTGTGCAATTTCCCTATATAACAGCAAGTGGAAAGGTCGCGAGCAGAGATTTTTGAAAGTAGGGATAGAGGCATTGCAGGATCAAGATCCAACAAAGAACAAGCAAACCAACAAGAACTGGCAAATACATTGGAGCTATCTCAACAGGCTATACTTTTGCAAATGTTCCAACTGCATTCACGTTGGAGTCGAAACATGTCTTGAGGGCGAGGCGCTATGCATCAAAATCGATTGCCAAGCCAATCATGCATGGATCAAAATGCATTCTGTGTAGCTGGTGGTGCCCGCTTGACGGGAATTGTCAAGGGAATTATGGATTGATGCAATTAATGCGTTTAAGTTGAGCTAAAACGACCACAATTCCAGACACGGCACGTTGCTCAGGTCCAATCTGGAAGCACTGAAATGGGATGCCCACACCCCACACGTATAATCCAGACATAGTACCTTCCGACTACCACCTGTTGCGATCGATGACGCATGGCCTGGCTATGATTCTCATGGCTCAAAGGGTTTGCAGTTTTTCCGACACAAAGTTCGTATGCTGCCAGAAATATGGTCAAAAGTCCTAGCTAATGATTCCTTCAACCAGTTATCAGAAATAAAGCTCCAAATTTTGAAATAAAAGGAAATAAACCATGCCAGCTATTCAGTCCGGTATCTAGTTCTGGTATCGTTGCTGAACTTATCAAATTTAACTTAATGCTTGTTATGCCTCTAAAATATTGATTTTAACAGAAATAAAATATAATTGAGGGGAATATACGATTTTTCTATATCCCGTCAGTAGTAGAGTACATGATCTGAAATTCCAATGCCTTGATTGAGAAGGTAGAAGGAAATCAGAAAAACACCGCTCACCGCCATAAACGACGTGATAAACGCCAACACACTTATAGTAAAGTGACGTAAAAGCATGTTTAGAATGTAAGCTTCAATTACCTTCACTGTAATAGGCTACTAATTTCGTAAAGGAAATTATTTTCTTTGTGCCATAATAAATCATTTAACACTCAACGTCATGGTGTAAATGGCCGTAAGTTTTTCTTTCACCGCTACTTTATTGCAAGCGATTAGACCTTACTCACGGCAATTTTGCAGCATTCACATTGGTGTACGAAATCATTCCTTGAATAATGAGGTTTGCTCAAAAATAAGGCGAGTTCGCCTTTGGGTTAGCCTTAAGTGCTTCCTGCGATGCGTTCTTTATTTATTTATTTTTTATTTTTTTTATTTATTTATTATTTGCATTAGGTGACATCCTGTATTTAATTACAAGTAATAAATAGTGTTGAATGCCACTTTACAAAAATAAAATACAATATAAATAAGACAAAATAGGGGGTGACAAAATATTAAGGAAAACAGGTGTAACTTGCACAGTCTATAGAATAATATAAAACAATGACAGCATCTTGAGACTTAAGATAAATTAATAACTAAAATACAAAAGAAAGAAAAAAGAAGGGAATTTTTTAAAGAGACAAAGTATTCAACAATTATACCAATATGTCAGTGAATAGATGAAAACTCGGAGCCAGTAATAAGAAATTCTAAGCTCGCATAATTGTAATTCAAAAGCCATCGCTTAATTTGCTTTATAAAAATTCCAGGTGTTGATATTGTCCTGAGTGATCGAGGAAGCTTGTTAAATAGTCGAATGGATAAGATGGAGTAAAAATTACGATAGGCAGTGGTACGGAACTTTGGAACAGGTAACAAATTGGAGAAGTTCGCACGTAGGTTATGAGACGAGATCAGACGAAAATTACGGTTTCCAGACCTCATAAAGAAAGTCTTTAGAACTTTAAAACAGTATAAATGCCTTACAGGAAGAATTTTCAAGTCACAGAACAACGAATAACAATGATATTTACTTGGTTTCCCACATATTTTTCTCAGAACATTTTTCTGCAACGTTAGTGAGTTTCGGATTCTACTAAAGTATACACCACCCCAGCACGTGATTCCATATTGCAGCTTAGAATCCCAAATGTCATGATATACCATTTTGAGAAGTTCTTTAGAGCAGATCTTTCTTAGATAGAAGAAATGTCTAATTGTGCTTCGAAAATATTTCTTTAAATAGTCTATGTGATTTAAAAAAGTCATTTTATAGTCAATGATAAGCCCTAGATATTTAAACTCGTCAATATTTTCGATTAAGAAGCAGTTATCGCTGCAGCTTAAGTCATTACAAAAAGAGGGAACAGACGGAGCAAGGGTACAATTGCAGATGGACAACCTATATCTCTGGCAATCTGATGAATGAAAATAGACATTAGCTGTCAAATTAAAGTGCATTATTTTAGTTTTTTTACTTATTACCAAGTTATGTTGGGCAAACCAGTTGCGCAGTAAACAAAGGTCCCAGTTAATGTCAGAGATCAAATCCAAGGGACTGTTGCAACCATAGGAAAAACCCGCGTCGTCGGCAAATGCACTAGGTTTGCCTTTAAAGTCAAGTAGAAATAGCGAGTTAATGTAAATTAGGAACAGGATTGGTCCCAGTACCGAACCCTGGGGTACACCCAAATTGTAAAGCATGATTTCACTCCTAATTTCGTCCAATTTCACTCTTTGTGAACGGTTTTGAAGGTACGATTTAAACTATTCAAGCATGAAGCCACGAAAACCTGCTTTTTCCAACTTCCTTATTAGAATATTATGGCTAACCATATCAAAAGCCTTAGTAATGTCGATAAATAAGCCTGCAAAATTGTAAAAGGGCATCCTCGGTTGATTTTCCTTTTTGAAAGCCGAATTGAACAGGAACGAAGAACTTAGTTGAGTTAAGAAAATTCACTATTCTGCTTTTTATCAGTTTTTCGAAAAGTTGGAAATTGGAGATTTCCGCAGCAGCACCTTTTTTGAGCAGAGGTAGAACGTCTGCACATTTGAAAGCTTCCGGGAAGACGCCTTCAATAACACAATTGTTGAAAATATCTGCCAACACATCTATCACAAAACTAACAATTTTTTTGAGCATAAGACTGGTTATGCCATCAACTCCACAAGAATTAGAATTTTTTAGGGTACCAATGGCTTTAAATACCTCAAGAGGCGTAATTTGCTCGAAAACAAAACTATTACTGTGACTTTGTTCAACAAAAGTGTGCTGAGACCCACATTGATGACACGCAGATTGAATAGGAGATGGTAATGAATTCTTCGCTATATTAGTAAAGTACGAATTGAATTCATTAGCAATGACAAGTTTATCAGACACTTCACACTGGTTGACATTAATAACAGTAGGTTTCTTGGTTAGGGATGCTTTGTTAAGAATACTATTTACTAGAAGCCATTCATTTTTTAATTTTCTTCTCAATTGTGGAAAATCACCATCCTTTCAAGGTCTTTTCAACTTTTTGAAGAAAAAAAAATTGTGTGGGGTCTCAAGTCCAGTGACTAAGTCAGGAGTACAGTATTTTTTGGTCAAAAATTAGGCACAAACAACGATGAATCAACAAGTACTTTATGGTAATGCAACAGCCATGATTTTTTTTCACAGAAATACGGACGTTTTCCTCATAACGTCAAGGTAATATTCCTTATTGACCGCATGACCTTTCGGCAAGAACACCCCCCTACCCATTGGAATCGAAGAAAAGAGTGAGCCGTACATTCACAGTTGACCGAACCTGGCTTTTTTTGATCCTGGCTCTTCTGGTGGTTTCCATTTGGATGATTGGGCTTTGGTTTCGACGTCATAGCCATATACTCGTTACTTCTCATTATAATAATAATAATTGAATAATGTAATTCAATAGCTCGTGAGCGACACTCATGTGACTGTTCTTTTGGTCGAAATTTAGTAATTTATGAATAAACTTCGCCGACACACATTTCATGCCCAACACATCTACAAAATTTGCATGGCATAAGTCACCCGATATGCCAATATCCTTCTCTGATAGTGATTCGAAGATTCTCCACAACAATGTTCCTCACTACTTCGACTTTTTCATTCTTTCTTGACGTGCTGGGACGTCCAGAGCGGGTATCATAATTTACATCTTCTCGGCTTTCTGTGAAAAGTTATACACCAGTTATACTTTTTTTCTTCTTCAGAATGAACTCGCCAAATGTCACAAGCAATATATGAAGTTTGTTACACAAAAAGGAATAAAAAAAATTAATTCAAAAAGTAACCTTCTTTTTTGAACAAACCTGGCTTACATCAAAAGGCTTTGTTAGTGCCCCGCTGAATAAGAACAATTTCGGGCCTGCCCTAAGATAACTGGAGCTTTTAAATAGGTGTGAAGTTTAGTATAAACCTTGCTGAATAACCTTATCTCACGTTGGAGCATACGGCCCAAAATTAAAAACCGAAAAACCGAGATCATAAAAAAAATTTTGTTTAAAAATGGCCATGACATATTAGTCGATCACGAAATGGTCGACGATCTTTGCTGTACAGAACGATGACTCTATGCGACCTACTTTCAATGTTTTTGGATAAAATTGAACTGCACCGAAACTAATCGAGTGGCGACAGGTTTCACACCCAGTAATAATGTTGACATAAATTTTCAAATGTCAAGCGATAATTTTCGAAAACCAGCTTCTAATTGTGGCGTTGTATACATTGCTGGTAGGTACTGGAGGTCCAAATACGATAACGACTCATCTGTGCTTTAGACTATTCATATGCCCGTGTTTTTGACATGCACAATTCATCGTAGACCTTCTGCAACGAAACACAATGTTCAAGGCAAACTCTTTGTTCATCGAAAATTGCAGAGCCATCAAGCGTGACCAACAAAAACAACTGCTGTCCACACACTGAGCCACAGATTGTACTCCATCTCTATGTGGTAACTCGGTAAAGTATTACCATGTAATACGCGATATCTTTTACGCACGTTTTTCAAGCCATAAATTCCCGATACTTTTTGGACAGAATATGTGTTTCGCAATGCTTTTCGAATAGCATCATATCGAAGTCGGTTTAGTGCCTTGTTCCCTGCCGGGATATTGGGAAAGTAGGTTGGATCTTTCGACGTTCTTCTATTACTACCTCTTCCAAGACTTTTCGATGGCAGATGGTAGATCTAAAGCCGGTTCTGAGTTCCTCCATCCTCAAAACAAACTTCAAGAAGCTGAAAAGAAGACCAAATGTATTCTATTTTCAAAGCTTCTCAACAATGCTTCATGGCTTTCAAGGCTTCTCGAGTGGCATTCACGCAATCCCATTCACACGTCTCTCAACCAACATTGTAACTACTTTCTTGTTGTTAAATAATTTCATTCCCACTTCTGCCCAACTGTCTTCCAATTTTAGAAGTCGGTCTTGCCTGTCCACATTTCCTTACCTCTGCACCGGAAAAGTCAACTCTACAAGTACAAGTAGTTGGAATAATAATTAATCTGGAATGGGTGTAGGGGAAAGACGGGACAAGAGCTCTTGGTTCTTGTGCATTCTACAACTCTTAACGACAATATTAATTACGCACAGACGTGGAGGTGACTTGGCAATCTCGCTTGTGCCTGGAAGAGGCAGCTCCAAGTCATCCACGACTACCTGTTTCCGATGATTACGATTGCCGAAACCGGTCAGGATGGAATGTACGTCCAGGTTTCGGCTTCTAAAATGGATACTCAAGTTGAATCTGTGGAAATCATGACTCTCGGACAGTGACGAAAGCAATATTGATCCATAACAACAGCATGATGGAGTTAATTTACCTCAATGGATATGGGCACTCGTATGTAACAATGAGACACCTCTATGTTCGTAACACGGTGCATTGACCAGTTACGAAAGTCCAACTGTCCAAGAACCACTTTTCCGACAACAAGCCACTTCGACACACAGAAGTCCTAACTTGAATTTCGGGTTTCGACAGCATAATGCCTATCCCCCCGACACCTCCCCACGGTGCATGGTTGTTATGCATTTAGGCCTTTTGTCCCTCTTCTTCGAAATACATCAGGCTAGTGTCTTGGGTAGGTTGGTTCCGTGTAACGTTAGCCATCGGACATGGTATGCATTAATCTGTTTCTTTTCTCTCTTCTCTTGTCATTGCTCTTTGGCCAGTTTCCAATTATGGAGCGAATACTGTCGTAACGGTAATAGTGAGAATGAATGAACGAGGTGTTTGCGAAGACGCTTGTGGTTGGTTTCGGTTATGGCGAGTGTCAATTGCTTAATTGCAAAGAGATGTTTGGATTTATTTGTATGGATTCCTAGAGGAGTTTGGGCGAATGATTTGCGTGTATGGCGCCCACGTGATGGCTCTATCGGGGAACTGCAGTTAGCTGGGCTACTTAGATATATAGGTTGCTGGGGTACGGAGGAGCGGGAAATTTGGAACTCATTGGCGATACAATCGTTGGAATTCAGTTTGGCTTGGAGCGAGAATGGATATTTATCTTGCCTCTGAGTCATGTATGGGTATAAGGACCAAATATCGTTTCTGTTGTCATTTTTGTTGTACATTGAGCTATGGAGGTCAAGTAATGCAGTGGTCTACTTCTGTTTTTTTTCTTTAGCTCGCTGTGGGCTTGACAATCTGATTCGGTAAACGCTTTACCTACTGGTGTAGCCATCAGTGATGGCCGGCAGATATTCATCTACTAAGAACTTTGTTGTAGTTAGAAACGCTAGTCATTGATTTGACTTGTGACATACGATCTATGTCAAAAAGTAACAGGAATTTTGTGATTTCACGGATAGTGTTTGTCGCATTGTTTCCTGTTCTGTTGGTAGACATGTCCTAAAAGTATTTTTTTATTACCATCCGAACCATCCGAACTGTCAACGAGCTGTCATATCAATTGGCTCATGGCTCATGAACAAAAACCGCAGTGAATGCAAGAGGTTAAGGAATCGCAAATGAAGTCGGTTACAGAAAAGGATTTTTGAATCGAGTCATAACTGGGGAATAAAATATTTATTTGCCGATATGCCACCAAAATTAAAGAATTCTGATTTTACAAGGCCGAACATGTCCTATTATTACTATTATTGACGACATTTGGAGCTCAGAAGTTCAGAGCTTCTCTGGCAATACTTCGCCTTTCATGTTTCGCTGTTCTGTTCCATATTTTCTAGGTCCCATTTACAACGCATGCTTCCGCCATTTTTCGAGGTCCCCTCCTCGGTTTTCCACTCATTATTCTTTTGACTGTTCGTCCACTGTCCATTCGTTCTACGTGTCATGCTCATCTTAGCTTGGTAATTTCATGCACAATGCTTGGGGCTAAATAAAGTTCTTCGATTTTTTGGATTGCATAATTTTCTCCATTCGCCTGTTTTTTTATCCAGTTTTTTACTATAGATTCTCCTTAAGATATTGTTTTCAAAGACCCGAAATAAAGTGTCACTGGCATTATTATGGTTGAATGAACATGGATGTTTAAGCGAACAAAAGAGTTGTTTTGAAGAGTTCCTTTATCGTGAAGAAGCAGTCCTTTATTTACCTTGAATTTTTTGTCCTTTTTGGCGATGGGAATTTAGATCGATTCAAGTTGATCAGTGGCCATGTATGTAAGTTGGTTTTCTCTTCATTGATTTCTAAGCCTACTTCTTTACTGCCATAATTGGACTTTCTGTGTTTCTTTTAACTGTTTCCACACTATCTCTCAGAAGGTCCAGGTCGTCAGCGTAAGCTAGAGCGGGTGTAGTTCTATAAAGGGTTATTCTCCTATATTTTTTTCTGAAGGGATCTCAATAGTTGTCCATGACCAAATAAAAGGGAAGTGGTGACGAGACATCACTTCAAATGTTCAGATAAGGCGTTTCGTTTGTTTATTTGTTCCAATTTTTACCAACATTTTCGGGATTCTCTACCTTGCAAGGACACGAGACATTTTCTATCAGTCGTTGAACAGATCAACGAGTCGATGGCAAACATTTTGTTGAATTCGCTTTTATTTTCTAAAAGCTCTGCTATAGTGAAAATCTAGTCGCTTATGGCTCAAAATGTGTCACATATTGCTGAAGAGATGTAAAACCTCCTGTTCAACCACGTCGAAAAAAGGGGAAAATATACACATAACCGTTCATAACCTGGGCAGCTCCATCACCAACTGTTTCGAACTCGCATGTGCTGTCAAAAAAACCCAAAACAGGAAATTGGTTCCCTGTGAAACACTGAGCTCCAATGTCTTCGCAGAAGAGGAAGCCAGAAGTCTCCTGAATAGATCGCTTATATCGATCTCGGAAGATGATTCGAATAAGTATCGATCGAAGCAAAAGGAATATAAGAAGCTTATTCGTAAATCGAAGAATGATTCCTATAAGTCCTTCTGTGAAGAGATCAAATCCCTGAGCGCGACTAGCAAGTTGGTTTATGTTCTCAAGCGAGGAAAATCGACAAAGCTGGATGTGCTCAGAAAGTCTGATGGTCATCGGCTCGTTGCACACTCCTTCATTGGTAACTACGACTTAAACGATGAAAACAACTCGGCGTAGGTGGTATGTTGCGTCACGCGTGGCGACTACTGAGGCCATACATTTGCTGTGGCATCTTTCGGTGCCTTCAAATGGCCGGGCACTGATGGGATATACCCTGTTATGGTGCAAAAAGGTGTAAGACAGCTGCTTCCTATTCTGAAATATATGTATATGTATGTACCTATTCCTTGGCGCGGTGAAAGTGGTCTTTATTCCCAAAACAGGGAAAGAGGATTACCCACTCGTTAAGAGACTAGTAGAGTTGCACGTGCGCAAAGTTGACCTTCGAATGCATCCTCTCTCGGATATGCAACATGCTTATCAGCACGGAAAATCCGAAACTGCGCTTCAAAACCTAGTTGGGAGAATTGAATGCGCTCTCGAAAGGAAATAGTAAGTATTAGGCTTTTTCGTCGACATTGAGGGAGCTTTTGATAACGTTACTTTCGACAGCATGAGTAACGCTGCTAGACGGCATGGCGTAGATGAAGCACTGGTTTTGTGGATCAAGGCAATGCTTATGCACAGGACATTGATCGCTGATGCAGGCCTTGAACAATGTTTCAAGTCTGGCGTAAACAGGTGCTGCCCACAAGGTGACGTCCTGTCTTCGCTATTATGGTGCATGGTGTTCGACTCTCTGCTCGATGCTCTCAATGCCTCTGGAATCTATGCCCATGTCTGTGCGGATGATGTCGCTGTTCTCTCTGTCGGCTCATGTTTAGCGACTGTCTGTCTCAAAGCACAAGCGGTGCTAAATGTGATCGATAACTGGTGGTTAAGGGGAAAAAATTACTCAGTTGGTGCTAAAAGGCATTCCCATCCCGATATCCAAGAGCCCTGGGCGTCATTTTAGATAGCACGTTACTTTGGTCAAAATATGTTGAGTCCGAAATCACCGAAGCGCTGTCAGCTTTTTGGTAATGCAAAAGCGCCTTTGCCAAACATGGGGCTTATCGCGGAAAAGGTCCTCTGGATCTACACGGCAATGATAAAACCGATAATCTCATATGCATCGGTCGTCTGGTGGTACAGACTAACACGCAAACACGTCGTGGTCTCTATCACCAAACTCTAAAGAGCAGTCTGTCTCAGCTGAACGGGCGCCTTCCACAGTACATCAGGTGCTGCTCTAGAAGCTATGATGAATCTTCCAATCCTTGGCATATACAAGGGTGGTCCGATAAGAACTTATCCTCATTCTAGTAGACGGCTACTGTCGAAATCTCAGCCGGATCGGACTCGTAGTTTTGTTTTGACCGCGTGTGGAAGCGAGAGTGTCCGCGGATTTTAGAAAAATGGACAAAGAGCAATATCGGTCGGTGATTCGATTCTTGTTTTTGGAAGGGAAATCGCGCAGCGAAATCAAAGAGCGTTTGGATGCTGTGTACGGTGACTCTTCTCCTTCGATGGCGATCATCAAAAATTGGTTTAACGAGTTTCAACGTGGTCGCACGTCGGTTTTTGGTGAGCCACGTCCAGGTGCCCCGAAAACGGCTACCACGGAGGATAACGTGACAAAAATTCACAATCTCGTATTGGCAGACCGCCGATTGAAGGTGCGCGAGATAGCTGAGACATTAGGCATTTCAAAAGATCGCGTGGGTCATATCCTGCATGAAATTTGGGGCATGAGAAAGCTGTCGGCGCGATGGGTGCCGCGTTTGCTCACTCCGGACAACAAACGCTACCGTGAGACCACTTCAGAGCAGTGTTTGATGCTGATTAAGCGCAATCCGAAGGAGTTTCTGCGTCATTTCTTGACAGTCGACGAAACATGGATCCACTGGTACACACCAGAGACCAAGAAACAATCGAAACAGTGGACTTCACCCGGCGAACGTGCTCCGAAGAAGGCGAAGACTGTCCCATCGGCCGGAAAGGTGATGGCCACCGTTTTCTGAGATTCACAAGGTGTGATCCACATCGACAACCTGGAGAAGGACAATACGGTCACAGGGCTGTACTATGCCAAATTATTGGCCCGATTCGACGCCGAATTGAAGAAAAAACGGCCCACTTGACGAAGAAAAAAATGCTCTTCCACCATGATAACGCACCGGCTCACACCTCCGCCCTCGCCACGGCCAAATTGGTCAGATTGGACTACGAACTGCTGCCCGATCCACTGTATTCTCCAGATTTGGCCCCGTGCCACTTCTTTTAGTTTCCAAACTTGAAAAAGTCACCCGCCGGGCAGAAATTTTAGTCGAATGAGGCGGTCATCGCCGCCACGGAGGCCTACTTTGCAGACCTCGAGAAAACGTATTTTTCAAACGGGTTAAAGAAGTTGTAGCATCGCTGGGTCAAGTGTATCGAGCTAGAAGGAGACTACATTGAAAAATAAATCGCCATTTCTGAAAAATTTTTGTTTTTCTTTTGTAGGCTAAGTACTTATCGGACCACCCTCGTAGGCTATGTTTTCCCATGATCGACTCAAATATGTCCTCTTTGCCCAGTTTTGCGTTGAAATCCCCTAGTACAATTATGGTGTCTTAACATGGGCATTGGGCGTACGGTCCAGGAGATCATAGAAGTCATCCATGAGTCGATCATCTTTTTCAAGTGGGTTGTCTGCACCTGGTCTGTTAAGGGACCACACATTCCAAGACTCGCAGATCTTTTCCTTTATATGGGTCATTATATCCGTTCGTATCCGAGGCTTGTTGTTGCTTCGTAACAAGATTTGTTTTCCTCGACAGGGACAACTCTAGGCACAACCCCCAACCTGGAGGGCCAGGTTCACTACTCGGTGGATGAGAAGAGGCTGGGTGGAGGCTCTGTGTCAGCTTGGATTAGCAGGGACAGAGATCGAAGCTGGTGTTTGCCACGTTAAACACGATCAACTTCTTTGCTCTATTTGCTCGCTCCCTCACTCCAGCACCGTCTTGCCATATCTCGATTAGGTTTAGCTGGTGCATTTTGGGCAAAAAGATTGAAACCATTGTACGAAGGCGAGCGCCATTGGCGGTAACATTGATCTTACGATCTTCTTCTTCTTCTTCTTCTTCTTTTCCTTTTTCCGGCGTTGTTATGGTCAGAAGTGTAGGACCATAACCTTCCCACTTAACTGCATTCCTACTGGTCCGCCTGTGGGGTCCGCCGGTTTGACCTCAGAAAGTAGCGGCAGGCTTCCCGGTTTGGGATTACTTTATCGCTGAGGCCAATCAAATGCTGGTGTTTTTGCATTGGCACGGGCATGCTCCAGATTTTTTTTTGTTTGATCTTACTCTTACAACACCGGTGATCTCCAGTCGTGTCAACCCACTGATTTGCATGTACACTTGTGGGGCAGTTTAATGGTGGTATATGTGTCCCTAGGCTCACCTTGGTGTTTTATAAATTGCCTAGATGTGATTTTTGTTTACCTTTGTTTTAGTCGCCTTTTACGACAAGCGAGAGGTATCGCTGCTGGTATATTCTTAACCCGTCCCTGCACGGTCAACATTGATCTTACGATGATATTTGTAAAAACGCGGATCAATGATTCTGCCAGACCATAAACCGCACTAACTGCATTGGCGGATCTTGAATTGCCAGAGGCTGCTCCTCGGGCTAAATATAGCAGTTTTGTTCATTAACATATCCATTCAATCAGAAATAAGCTTCGTCACTGAAGACAATTTTTCGATAAAAAAGCGGATCTTCGTCTTTTCTAGGGAGCACTCACCGAAAATTGGAAGCAGTGCCAGGTGGTTCGGCTTCAGTTCTTGCACGGCTGTATCTTGTAAGGCTTTGGACCAGGATCCTCATGTAAAATCTTCCGCGTAGTCCTTGATCTCTTGATTATTGCGAACTTTGGTTACTATGGCTTGAATTGCGTCTTCAGTAGGTCGGTTATGACGAACGCAAAATGGTTGAAATATGCGAAAAACTTTTGTCACAGAGTACGATATTTCAATAATAAAATTCAATACTTTATGAAAGTTGATTTGGCATAAGTCTTTCCATCGTAAAATGGCAGTGCTAGTTAAATACGTTTTATTTAAACACATGTCACAGAGCATACGCGAGTTCGCCAAAAATAGACCATTGAAAAACCAAATAGCAAAAAAATCACACTTCAGTTGCCAAGTGACAGTGTTTGCTCGCAACGTTTTCATTCACTAATATGCCTACTCAAGAAATCAAATACTTCCGCGAACCTCCTTAATACCAAAGCGAAAGTATTGTAGGAGCTTTAAATGGGCTTTTTGAATAAAGTTTTTGGGAGCTGCAAGCTTCTCGCCATATATCATTTTGGTAGTCCTACGCCATGAGACTCACCAGCAGTCCGCGGTTCTTAAGATTTCATGTAGCACTATAGTTAGATTGCCCTTCTAACCAATGTGCTAATCAAACTATCACGACTTTTTTATGCGCATTTTGCATCCCTATGAACAAAAGCAATTAGTTGCTCCTAATTAGCAGTTCGAATTTGGACTCGTGTTAACGAACTGGAAAGGAACGACCAAAATATGTGGGAAAATAAAAAAGAGAAGAAAAATAAGCCTTAAATGCGGTTGGTGGCGGTAATTCATGGTTCGTGCCGATCAGATACTATAACTTGACGTATGCTACATACAAGAGCGGAAAAGCGTTCATCGTTCATCGAAACCAGTCTCATGGCAGCGCACCTTATCGCTGCAACAGGTAATTTTTACCGTAAACTTCAACTTAGCCGAGTTTTCTTTTGCGCTCTTCTGCTGTTTTATTATTTTTTTTTGGTTTCGATCTTGCTGGCTATGGTTATCTGTACGCAGCTGAAGAAGCCTAATGCCGCGAATGCAATAGGAACACCTTGATCTTCTCCTCGGTACCAGTCTATGGCTGTATGCGAGCGACAAGTGTGTTTGGCAGTATAACAGTAGGAATTCAACTGCGGTTTTTCGTTTTTCACTTCATTTTTCCTCCATGTGAGCAGCCAAACAGCCGTATAGCCATGAAGCCATTGGGGCAACAGCGACAAGTGCACCAGTGTAATGCATATGTTGACCCAAATTCGCGTTTTACATCGTTTTGCATAACTAAATCGCACATGTGGGTATCTGCATCTGGATATGAGGAAGACCGTGATGATTAAGCTGTAAAATATTATAATTTCCGACTTGTTTCTCGCGATCGGGAAGCGAAAAGATTGAAATGTATCTCACAGACGACAAAGTATCTATCGTTAAAACATGGCCGAATACATGTGTAGCAACGCACTCGCGGATCGATCTTTGAAACCATATATGAGTAGGTCGCAAACAAATCTGACCAACAATCGTAATCAATGCTTCTCGGGAAGGTTATTAACCACACAACCGCTTCGGGGCCTTTATTAGCGATATTACGGTGTTTCTGTGCGTTTTTTTATGTTTTTTTTTTTTTTAGATTTCTATTCGGACCATACAAGTACGATGATGACATCCACTTTCATCGCAGCCGAACTTAAAATGTAAACAATTATGGAGAATTCGAAACCGTCGAGCACTCTGTTGCGGAAGTGGACATACCAATAATGGCAACCTAATGGAGTACTGCTTAACGCAAACAAAAAAAACCGAAAATAAGTGGAAAAATGATTATTCGTTTCATACTCTTCTCTCCCATTAGTTAAAAGACGACCACAAACAATGCCGTCCAGTGAGGTGGTGCAATGCCCCACCGGACGTACAATAGACGAAGGCAACAAGACAACAAACGGCGGCAGGCACTTGCCAGTTGCCAGTCTGTCGGCAGGTATCACCACTTGCATATGTGAAATTTGTTCCAAGCCACTGCTCACTGGAATCTAGAGTAACTTCAACTCATACTCGAGCCCATACCCGACCGTTCTCTTCCTCTCCTCCTATGTATGGTACGTAACTCGTGTTTGTCCAATTGAATGGTTGAGGTGCGATTCTTTTGATTCATGAATAGCCGTTCCTATCTGTCTGTGTCTTTGGCTTTTCGTTGGTGTGCAGCACACTTCCGGCAAACAGAGTAATAACGTGACGGAAAGGTATGGTTTCCCCTGCTCACGCTCTTCCACCTGGACTAATCAATATTTGCTTCGAATGAAGGAAGTGAATATTCCGAATTCTTTCACGAGAATCACGGAACGAAAGCTGACAAAGAAGCCCAAGCGAGCAATCGAAAGTCCGCCAAACGTGCTGACGTTGACGTTCTTCTGCTCCCAGTTATGACCCCGATCGAAGTGAATGCTAATGTGCAACGCTGAGCAGTTAATTCACCCGCTTTTTAGCTCTCCGCCAAGGGCTACCATATGCCATTTGCATATTTTTCATTTTCGCTAATTGTGGTTGACTTAACTATGACTTTTCATTAAATTACCTCATTTGCCTCGTTTTCCTCTGTCGTCTCCCACTATCGACGGCCGAAGAACATTGGAAGAGAAACCGAAATCAGTGACAATTCATTTGTTTGGAGAGTGTGTATGGAAACACGTGTAGGTACGTGGTGTTTGTTTTCTATCTTACGGAATAACGATGTAGCCTCTTAACCTTGAATCTTCACTTTAAAAGTGGGTTGAATAACGAGAACCACTCGAGTGGGAGTAATTGTTCTGTTCTATGATTCGGTTCGACTCAGCACTTAAAATAATATTTTAATAGACAATGACTAATTGCGTTCAATTCTACTGAAAGTGCATCTAGCAAAATCCGGCACCTTACTCATCAGGCTTGTCACAATGCTCGTTTCTCACCCACTAAGTCAGCTCTTGTCGTTGAACCCTCTCAGCAGTTAAGAATGCCCAAAGATCAGCAACAAATGATTTCAAGATGAAATCTCGAGTGAATCATTGCCATAGATTCGATGAGTCCTTTTATACGTTATTTGTTCAAGAAATAAGGTGACTTTTTGAACGTCGCGAGGTAAATTCCTTGACATACGTTTATTAATTAATAAATAAACATTTTCCAAGACAAATAAAAAGTCACCTTATTTTTTGAACAAATCTCTTACACCGTATTGAAAACTCTGCAAATGAACAAAACCGATACGACAATCTGTGTAAAATCGTAAGCAACTATTGTGAGAGACTCACTCACTACTCTACTAAGTCTTCGGTAACGTTTTTCGCCGTCACCCAGTCATCGGGATGATATTTTTGATTAAGAAGTGAATTTTGACTAGCTCCTGCATTGTTATCAATATAAATAGCACAATGAACGATTAAATGAAAACACACTCACGTACTGAGGCTAGTTTAAACTGCGAGGTGATAGCCATTTGAGACTTCCTCGATATCAATAGAGTAAATGATAATACCAGAAACAACTCACCAATGCTCAATCTCGTAGGAGCAGCGATCGTTTTACTAACGATTTAGTTAAAGCAATGCTCGAAAACCGTTTTTTCTCAATAAGATCTAGAGAGGTCTCAGTAACAGTGCCAGCAGCCAAACGCTACCCACTTTATGGGGTCTTTCAATACTCGTAATTTACGAGCAATAGTCATTGAACAACTACTCGACATGGTAATCGGTCTCGCTTATAACGTCATCGGATACGTAAACGACCTTGTCTGTGACCAAGGTCTGCGGTGCGTCAGAGAGGATTTTCATTGACAGGAAAATGATATATACTACACACGTATTTTGAGGCGATCCATAAATCGACCCAACTTTTAGCTTCGAATGATCGAGCCTGCTGACACGTCATCGATCGAAACAGGCTGTAGTCGGAATGGACAATCTCTGGAGAATATGTCGGGTGCGGTAGGAGGTCCTATTTCCGCGTTATCTATCTGTTTTCTTTAACAAAACTTATGCAACACTCAACACGCCTACCTCAGAGGTAGATCAGTGGAAAGTGCTCTGCATAGTGTTGTTCGTGAAATTGCGAGCTCATTGAACTTCAAGGAATTTACAATGGCAGCCTTCCTCGATATCAAGGTAGCCTTCAACAACGTAAACACAGAGGCCATAATAAACAAAATCCTTAAAATCTTCATGGAGAAAGGCACAAAGACCATAGCATATGCAGATGACCTAACTATCTTGATAAAAGGTACATTACTACCAATTATCAGCGAACTAATGGAATCTGCGTTGAAGGAACTCTCCTCGTGGGCAGGGACAGAACGGTCTGAGAATAAGCCTCCAGAAAATCGAGTTGGTTTTGTTCACCACAAAGAGGAAAATTCCGATTTTTGCTCCCACAAAGTTAGTGGATACGCCACTCAAACCCAAACGGAAGCCAAGTATCTAGGCATAATTCTTGACTCCAAACTTTCCGGAAAAAAAACTCTTAGGAAAGGCTGAAAAAAGGATTGAATGCTTTTTATGCCTGCAAAAAGACCTTCGGCAAAAGATGGGGCTTGCAACCGTATATCATTCACTGGACGCACAGCAATCATCAGACCCATTATAACTTATGAGGTCCTAGTCTCGTGGACTGCTAGTAGCACGAAAAGCTATATGAGTACTCAACAAAGTACAAAGGTCAGCCGCTGTTTGTACAACGGGAGCTATGATAAGCACGCCGCAAGCAGGGTTGGACATGATACTTCATCTCCTTCCTCTGGATCATAAAAGACTACGCTACGAAAAGCGCTCTCAGACTAAGGGAGTCCTCTTTGTGGAAGCAAGCCAACTATGGACATGCGGCCATACTCAGAATAAGAGATGACCTGGGAAAGAAACATGGGAAACAGTAGCCTCGCAGCTACGACCGACTATATTTCCCCCCAAAATGACTTCTCTCTCGGAATACCAATCCATTTCCCTGACAAAGACGAGTGGCTATCAAACGCCGTGATCAACGACCGCGAGATTACCCTCTTAACCGACGGATCGAAAATGTACACAGGCACTAGGACCGGGTCGACTCTGACACCCTGCACAAACAGGAATCATTTAGGCTCCTTGATTTGTACAGCGTCTTCCAAGCAAAGATCCTGGCAATAGAGAAAGCAGCCAAAGACTTGCAAGTAACCGATATCCCACCATCGGATATCACTATTGAAGTCAATAGGATCCTGTACAACGAGATCAAAGGCTGTCACAAAATGCCGCGACTCACTGAAGTCCATCAGACACCACAAAGTCAAACTCTGCTGGGTCCCGGGCCACAGCTCAATCGCAAGGAACGAAAGAGCGGACGATTGGCCAGGCAAGGGTCTGAAATGGACGTCAGCGAAACGGACACGTCACTGCAACCATCGATCAGTGCATTATACCGGATCATAAATGACACAATAATAAAAGAAGCCAACTCGTCTTGGTTTACAAGAAACGATAGTCACACGATAAGATCATTGTGGCCAGAGCTAAATATCGGAAAAACAAAGAAGCTCTTTACGGACCGTAACTCGATCCGTATGCTCGTCGGAGTATGCTCGGGATCCAGCGATCTCTGCTGGAGCTGCGGCGATGAGGAATAAACTGAAACGATCCAACATCTGCTTTGCCACTGTCCAGCTCTCCAGAATCGACGCCAAGCGTCACTGGGCCAAATATTCTTTACAGAGATTGCGAATGTGGCAAATGCAGATATATCGGATCTTCTAAAATTCATAAAGAGCACGGGGTGGTTTCAGCCACCACGTGATAGGACAGGTTAATTGTATGTACTCCACAAATGAAGGGAGGCCCTTTGGCCTCCGAGTGGAAGTGATGCTCAACCATCACACTCCCCTTCTTTAACCTAACCTAACCTATTTGGTTTTAATGGTCTAATCTGTCAAGCGTCTCTGTCTTGTCTTGTCGTATAGCGGCCGTTTTATCTCAATGCTCGGCTCAAAGGCATGAGTTGTGTTTCTCTGATGTTTTCCACTGGTCGCAAAAGCTCATCAAAAGCTCGCACCCAGTACACAACATAAACTTCATGATCCATAGATGTTTGGCTGGGTCACTGATATTGATGCATGGCCGATAACCCTCTCTTTTTTGACGCTCAAGTCCGCTTGTGAAAAACGACTTTAGTCGACTCTAGGCATCAACTCGAATGGTTTTTAAACGATGGGAATTTGCAAGTTTTTCTCGCTTATTTCGCTCCTTATGTTACACGTCGAGATGCGACTCCATCGCAGTTTTTTTTTGGAATTAAAGGCAGAAAGCCGGAAGTGACGTCTATTTGTTCACGAACGAAAAGTTGTTATTAGACGTTCAAGCTTAAAATTTTTTTAATCTGGCATTTAAAATAATATTTCAGACAAAGATGTACCGCTAGCGCCATCTATTGGAAATTAGCGGATTTTACAACTGAATTTCGAATATAAATAATCAATTAACGAAAGCGACTAAAGGCACATTGAATCTGCTGCCCCACAAATCAAAATCAAAACCTTTAGCTATTTTCTAGTTATATGCCACATATTTCTATATCTCTGCCACATGAAACAGGCCGCTAAACAAACTAAGCTATAGAGTCTCCAAGAACCAGTGTGTATTGATATACCAAGCTCCATACAAACCTGTCCAATGGCAACTGAAGTGGCACTAATTGCACCTACTCCACCACCACAAGGTCCGGTAAGTAACTAATGCTCGTAGTAGAGACGCTCTGCTTCAAGTTTTTGCGACGTTTTCGTCGTAAAAGGCATCAGAAATTAAATTATTTTGCGAAATCATCGCTCTTGCAATGTGGCCCCAATTTACTTTGACAAGAAATTGTCCACTCTATTTAAGATTTATTTAAGAAAATTACACAATCCAAACCTCAAGGAACTTTATTTGGCCCCAAAAATTACCCGAGTAATAAATTCGCGAAGGCAAAGACGGGCAGTTCGCGTAGAACAAATGGACAGTGGACGAACAGTCAAAGAATAATAGGTGTAAGCCCGGAAGAAAAAGACCGCCGGGAAAGTCGCGTCTTAGATGGGGAGGACAATATATGGGACAGAACAGCGAAACATGGAGGATGACAGGGAGTCTTGGCGAAGGTTGGCTTTGAACTTCTGAGTTCCAAATGGCCGGTAATAATAATAATAGCAAGCATAGGTCGTATGCGGGCCGAATAGCGGATAGCCTTCATCCTTGCATCGAGGTGAATGTTTTAAAACAACTTCTTTTGAAGGTCAGCATTCACATGTTTATTAAAATATAGCAACTGATCCAACTAAATATCCAAATATCCAACTACACTTTTACACACTAGTGGCTGTCCGTGTAATCCAACAACTCGGAATTTTGGCTAGCTTTTTCTAGTATCCCTAAAAGCCTTAGACAAAAACCTTCTAGACTGGATAATTTGCGGCTTGTGACAATTTAACTTTTATGTCCAGTCCGCTTCAAATACGTACCACTGAATCGTGTCGAAGTTACACTGCAATTTACTTGCAATGGTTTCGATCTTTAGATCTGACAACGAAGTCGTCTGCGTGCGCAATTACGTGGCGAAGAGAGGAATGTTGAAGATATACTAGCCCTGAAGACACACTAGCTCTCAATGCCCTCTTCTTGCTAGATGTGATACAAGCCACATTTATAAATTAAAAAAAAAAAAACTTCCTCGCGTAGAGTAGATTTTGCAGATCCTTTTTCAAATGCTTGGAACCGGTTTCACGACAACCCCGCTAGCTTCATCCATACTGCCTCTTACTGTTTAAAATTCGAATTATCTTCTTCAAATTTTGATGAAAAGCTAGCTGGCAGTGTATCAACTTGCTTTAACCCAATGGGGAAGACAATGAGGGAACAGCAAACGTGTTTTATCGTCTTTGTAAAGGGTTATTCTATAGAAATGTATGAACTTTGAGAGTATATTGCTCTGCTGTTTTAAGTGGCGACCCTGTTGGACCACCATAGTTACCATAGAGCGCTATACAACGTAACGAAAGTGTTAAAATTTATTGAAAATTCGGGTGTCTTCGCAAACTAAACAATTTTACGGCCGAAATTCAACGAATTGTCACGAAATTCAGGAAAAGCGAAAATCAAATTGACACAAGAACTGAAGCTCGTAGATCATCTTACTCGTCGAACATGCACTGATTGGTCTCTCGAGCAGTTGGACGGATCACTTTTTCGGGGAAAAAAGTCATCCTCGGTGATGAAGCATATCTTCGCTGAAAGATTTCATGAACAAGTAAAATTGTCGCATTTGGGGCGAGAGTTATCCACAGCAGTATCAAGAGTCTCTATTGCACACGGAAAAAGTTACTGTTTGGTGTGGACTTTGAGCAGACGGCGAAATTAGGTCATACATTTACGTGACTGTCAACGGCAAACCATGATAACTGACTTTTTGGGCGTCAATGAGATAACATAAACCTGGTTCCAATGAGGTAACGTGTCATCCATCAGGCATTATATTTGAGTTGTTGCGAGAAAAATTCCTAAAAAGCTTTATTTCCAAAAGAGGCCCCTAAAACTTTTTCTCTAGATTATGTTAAGTCACTGGTTTACCAGCCAATAGCAATTGAGCATTAAAATTAAAATCCAGCACGACCTATGCAAGAGTGTTATATAAAACTAGACTTCCCGAATAGAAACCTGTAAACGAAGCCTGTACAGAGTCAAACTCTGATGGGTACCCGGGCGTAGTATGAAGTGTAGTATCTCGCGTTGTAAACGCCCTATCTGATGTACACTAGATGGCGTGGGAAAGATGAGGTTTGGTACTAAAAAAACAAACTTCTGCGAAAGTTTTGGACTTTTTTGGGTCACTTTTATTTAAACGCGTCAAAGATGGACATCAGCAAGGAGGGAATACGCCACTTCTCAGGCATGCAGCTGAAACTGTGAATGTTGTTTATGCAACTGATACTATAACAGCCAACCACGCGCAACTTAGTAACATCGATTCCGTTTCGGTAATTTCGATATTAAAGATGCATCACGCTCTAGAAGGTCAATGGCTTTGCCCAGGAGGTAAACATTGTATAAAAGAAGTCCCTTGGAACCATTTAAATAAGGCTGTATACAAATTACGATGGTGGTCCGATAAGTACTTAGCCTCACCGCCAGATGGCGCCGGTATCGAAAGAGCGACTTACTATCGTACATACGTAGTACATTCTATTAGATGGCTACTGTCGAAATTTCATCCGGATCAGACTCGTAGTTTTGTTTTGACGGGAGCGGGAGTGTCCGCGAATTTTAGAAAAATGGAAAAAGAGCAATATCGGTCGGTGATTCGATTCTTGTTTTTGGAAGGGAAATCGCGCAGCGAAATCAAAGAGCGTTTGGATGCTGTGTACGGTGACTCTTCTCCTTCGATGGCGACCATCAAAAATTGGTTTAACGAGTTTCAACGTGGTCGCACGTCGGTTTTTGATGAGCCACGTCTAGGTGCCCCGAAAACGGCTACCACGGAGAATAACGTGACAAAAATCCACGATCACGTATTGGCAGACCACCGATTGAAGATGCGCGAGATAGATGTAACAGTAGGCATTTCAAAATATTGCGTGGGTCATATCCTGCATGAAATTTTGGGCATGAGAAAGCTGTCGGCGCGATGAGTGCCGCGTTTGCTCACTCCGGACAACAAGCGCAACCGTGAGACCACTTCCACCGTATTCTCCAGATTTGGCCCCGTGCGACTTCTTTTTGTTTCCAAACTTGAAAAAGTCACTCGCCGGGCAGAAATTTCAGTCAAATGAGAAATTTTTTTTCACTCGAGAAAACGTATTTTTCAGACGGGTTAAAGAAGTTGGAGCATCGCTTGGTCAAGTGAATCGAGCTAAAAGGAGACTATATTGAAAAATAAATCGCCATTTCCCATATCTTATCGGACCACCCTCGTAAGCTCGATGTACATATGTACACGAGTTAACACAAAAGAACCTCGAATTTCCATTTCTAAATCGCTATTGAAACGCAACAAAATCGACTCATTTATGAAGCAAATAGTGGCTGGTGATGAAAAGTGGATTACTTACGACATTTTCAAGCGAAAACGGTCGTGGTCGAATCGCGATGAGTCCTCGTAAATGATGGCCAAGCCAGAAAACATTTATTGTGTGCTCTGTGTGTTCAGAGTGTTTAGTGTTTATCCAACAACTTGGGTGGGGTACAGATGGTTTGTGTCGAAGATGTTCGTTCACTACTCACGTAGGGTGTTTGTCCTAGATAGGATTTGAGAGTCTCGACTGAATTTGTTGCGTTGGTTGTAGTTCACAGTAACTTTTTTTTTTGTTTCCATGGCATTAAGGTGTTATTTTGGAAATGCACACACAGAGTATGAATATTGAAGTGATCTTATACTGCGAGTGTTATGCCAGACCTAACTACAGATCTTCTACTCAACAGTCGGTGATCATTACCATTGCACCACGATCTGCTATGAGCTGCTCCCCTATTAACTCAGACCTCACCTGTTAACAGTCTGAAGAAAACAATCGCCCAGAAGCAGCCAGCCCTTTGGCTCTGAGAGAGGGAACAGTGGCCCGCCGGAAGCTCCGGAATTGTACACCCTATAATACGAACCTGGCACCAAGTGATTATCATCTGTTCTTATCCATAGTGAATAGTTGTTGGTGTTGGTGAAAAAATCGCCTCAAGGGCCTTATGAAAAATGACTGTTTCCCGGTTTTTGCCAATATGTGCGAGGATTCCTATGAGAGAGGCCTAATGGAATTACCTTCAAAATGGCAATGAGTTATTGAACAAAACGTCGCAAATTTGGCATAAATCAGCTCATCCTAACTACGTTAAATAAAGCAAAATTAATGGATTTATTTTCACTACACCTTATATGATTACAGAAAGCTGACTTATTGGTCAGGCAGGGATGTGTTACAAACCATCAACGAGGGCGCGCCTTCTATGAGTATATTGTAAGCGATAAGCGCATTGCACCGAATCGTAGACTATATATGAGGGGTGATCCAAAAGTACTGATAAGTTATCTCCAGTCCGCATAGAAATCCAAAATCTTTTTTTTTTGCTTGCCTATATACCCACGATTCGCAGGAGGTATGTACATTTATTTAAATGCGGACCATCGAAGAGATATAACATCAAAATGAAGAAAAACGAAATTAGAGCTGCCATCAAGCACTCCGGCTTAAAAGAACAGTCTTCCAAAGATATACATACACAGCGACTTGGTGAAAACATCGGGAGACTCTGTTCCTCCATATTCCACAGAAGGAAGCCGACTGAAAAAGTTCAAGCTGGGCAGAACATCCACTGAAGATCCATATCGATTTCATATAACAGCTTTCGAAAGATCCTTGTGAATTGCATATGAAAAAGGTCTACCGAGAATGTTAACCGACGAGCAAATCTAGAGAAGTTCCAAGCAGACCAGGAAATGTTCTTGTTACGTTTCGTGACCCTGGATGTAACATGGATCCTCCTGTTTGATCCTGAAACCAAACAACAATCGATGACTTGGAAGCGAACCTCCTCACCGGCGTCAAAGAAAGAACTGTCCAGCTCGGCAGGGAAGGTTATGGCATTCGTTTTTTGGGACGCTGAAGGAAAAATTATGTTGGAAAAGGAAGCCACTATATCAGGATCTTAAAACGCAGACCAACTTAGAAGATTGCGGGAGGACTTTTATCTGTTTCCTTGGCTCAAGCAACACAACTTGAAGAAGAGTGCGAAGTTATGGCCGCTAGTGAGGCGTTTTGGGTGGATCAAGACAAAGAATTTTTTTTCTATTATAATTGAATCCTGAGCTTATAAAAATAAGGTATAAATGTATTGACTTGTTAGGAGACTACGTAGAACAATAAATCATTTTTTTAAACCACAATCACTGAATTTTACATTCATTGGATCATCCTTCGTATTGGGATAAGCGCATTGAACCAAATCGTCGACGATATATTACTCAAAGTCTCGTAGGCGCTTTGGCCCTTCAACCTTAGTTTATTCTACTACTTACCCAGGAATGATTTGGTTTATTCATATTCCTACCATTTATGACACAGGGAGTATTAATTCCATCATCAGAAGATGCACTGGAAATTCCCCCGATTGTTATCCATCAGAACTCGGACTCCACTCAAGACTATTGAGACATTTTCTTAAGGTCACCGAGGTATGTAGATACGCCCAAAACACCTTGTCCGAGATCAGATATCAGACATTCTGACAAATTTCCCTAAGCTCTTTACCCTAATAGATAAAGATTATCTCTATGACCTTGGATCGTTGAGTACACGCGATGACGACAGTATCTCACAATTCATGAATAAATCTGAAGTGTTTCATTGACGATATAACCGGCAATTTACTTGGAAACACTGGGTCATTAGGGGTTCATTTAATGACAGTTTAAAGTCGTGGTATTCCTACATACCATATCTGCAGCCTTCTATAGAATTTCTGAATACTTAGCAAAAAAAAACTGAACCGAACCTAATGATTAGCTATTAGCTTTCGCTTTTTAGTGTGTCAACTCAAGCTCATAAACAACAAAGATAGATAGTAGCATCTCCGATTTGAATTTTGGTTTTCAATCTTTCGAACAAGATTTGGTTTCTCCCAGGTGTTCTTCGGATATAGCGCATTACCATATCCAGGCGAACAGTGAAACAGAAAGTAGCGTTTCATCTCGACCATTTGATACTTGGATTTCAATAAAACTCGTTGACGGAATAAACTAGATGCAAACAAAAAAAACGATAAAGTTTGTTATTCCAGCTCCATCAGCATATTTTCTACTTCAGATCTGATTAACCTCATTTAAAATGCTTCGCAACGTTTCTTCTTCAGAAGTCTTCTTTGGGTTGAAGTCATTCATTGTTGCCTCGTCGTGCCTCATGATGATGGGAGCAGATCACGGTCGGCGCCCCACTGTGTGAAGTGAATACAATAAAGCGGCGAATGTCACCAACGGGAATGGAATGTCGGCACACACATCGTCGCACATCCATCTAATCTAACTACTTTTTGTGTTTTATTTTCGGCATTTTTCACTACACGGACAAGAGCAAATGAGTTGCGATATGATTCGAGTTCGATAACAATACTTTCACTGAGTTTGAAGCCAAAATCGAGCGAGTAGATGACTTTCTTTGGGCCTTAAAATGATTTATGAAATAATTTACAACTTAATCCCGACATGTTTCGACAATAACGGCGAGACTATCGATGTTGGTCAGGGATACGTATGTATTGTAGATAAACAGGCAATTATGGTAGATAAATGTTCGTTATCGACTAATCACTTAGCGGTGATGTAATTTAACGCTGTCTCCACTGTTTCTAATCGACTTGTTGTTACCCATTTAATTCCATGGGGAATTGCTGTTTCGTGGTCAAAAACAATTGTTGTACGCCCAGGCACAGATTTTTTCGCATGTTGATTGCCTCATCAGTTTGATTTTGATTAGGTGGGCACTTCAATGGAAAGATAAAAAAAATTGGCTGTCACCTGGGGCAATACTAGGCAGCTGTAATGTCATTGTTCCAAGGAATCGATATACCTGAGGTGGGCAGTCAAAAGCTCTTGACAGTTAGATTTGGGCAATACATTTTGGGTCAACGGTGAATCACGCAGTGATTTCTATTTATCCGTAGGATCTTATTGTCACAAATAATCTTTACTCCATGACAGAGGTGTGCTTTAATCGGAGATTGATTTTATCGATTTGTTTTTATTGTGTTCTTGATTGTAGAGCTTGTATAAATAGAATTTAGGTTGATAAATAGCTGCAAAACCTGATAGTATCAAATGCCGATAAATTGAGATATTAACGGTATTGAGGTCATTGATTCAAGGAGTTAAGCTCTAAGTTTATACATCATGCGGCACTATCTGCACTATCAATTCATTTGATTATTGAATTCGATTTCGAATTTTCTTTTTGATTCGGTATCCTTTAAAGACTTTCAACTCTTTTAGATGTCTTTGAGTGACAAGTCCATTCATCAGATAATCGCTCTGAATATTCTTTTGAAGATTGTTCTTTCATCTACCAAAGGCTAGAAAACTATTCAACATAGCAAGGCGCTCAATTGTGGTCATGGGAAGTGATCTGTTGTTAGAAATGTGTAATTCATTCAGTCATTAAGCCCAATTTTACGACGAAGTAGCTTGTGCGTGAAGAAGAAACACTGTCCCTCTCTCTGATCTTATGTCGGTAGTTTACTATCAGCGGTATTGAGACGATCAGAGAAAATTATCCTATCCCCAACCACTCTGCATTGCATTCGTCCAATGATGTCCAATACATAGTGTGATCCAAATTGTTGTTCCGAATCGTTTTTGATTTAAATGTTGGTCAATTTTTTATTCCGATATGTTGGCTATGTTTTACCATTACTGATATCTGAATAATAAAGTTTTTCAATTGGGGCGGGGGTATATTTTGAAGGCCTATGGCGGCCATGTCGTTTCGATGAACTTTGTTAGATTTGATTACTGTAACAAGTAACACGATTGAACAGCAATGTCCAAATGATAAATGTTTATTATCAAAATAAGTGTTCGTTAGTGCAAACGTTGCACGCGTTGCGCCCATTTTACGGTAGACGTGGTGACCATTCACAGTCGACTCTTTAACATTTGGTGACCAAATTTGAGACAACCGATTCGATAATCAGTCAGCCAACATTCGTACGTCAAAGCAACGCAAGATCGGCTGAAAACAGTCGATTCCTTGCCGTGCACAAGAACCCAGCTTTTCGGAGACTTCAACTTGGCGAATTTTGCATGGGGATTTGGGCCTACACCTATACAAGATCCATCTAACCCAAGAGCTCAAAGTTCTTGATCATACACAACGCCGCTTGTTTGCTGACTAGGCTTCGGAGCGTTTGGAAGAAGACCTCAGTTTTTCCCGAAAAATCATCTTTAGCGACGAGGCGCATTTTCGGGTTGTGTTGACAAGCAAAATTGCTGTATATGAGACGACACAAACCCACAGGTTCACCAGGTGACAATGCATCCTCAGTGTGCATTTTGGGTTGGCGGCGTTATCGGTCCGTACCATACTTTTTCGAAAGCGACATTGGTGATGTGGTCACCGTCAATGGCGAGCGCTACAGGACAATGATAACCAATTTCTTATAAAGCAAAATTAAACCATATGGACCTAGACAAAATGTGGTTTCAGCAGGATTGACATTCTGCATGAACGATTTGATTATAAGGTATCTCTCGCACAGGTGATGTTAATTTATCATACAGGTGAATAAGATCATGCGATTTGACCCCGTCAGAGTTTTCCTGTGGGGTTTCTTGAAGTCGCAGGTCTATCCGGATAAAATACAATCGACCAATGCCCTTAAGGTGAACATAACACAGGCCATTGCTCGAATTCAGCCAGATCTATGCGGTAGAGTCGTTGAAAATTGGACCACTCGGATACCCGTAAGAAGCTAAGGCGTGTATTTGACCAATGTCATATTCCATACATAATGACGTACATGAGCTTTTCAAATAAAAGAAGAATTTCCTTTCCCCTCTTCTATGACCTCAGTCTTAGTAGATCTTTCGTGCCGACTACAACCAGTTACCGAGACTTTAAATCTATCAATATGGCTAGCCTTATCACTGACTCTCTCAATTCTAATTGGCATAACCTGTATCACATGTCTTCCGTTGATAAAAAAATTGAATTTTTTACATCTACCATTAATAACCTGTTTGAGTTGGGACATCCCAACCAAAAATCTCACCATCCATAACACAAAATGCCAATGGTTAACTCAGCATATTGAAAAACAGATTATAAATCGAAACAGGGCCTACAAAAGATGGAAGAAGTTTAAACTCCTCGAGTTACTATGTGATTTTAAGCGCCTCAGGAACCTTGTTACGAAGGAAATCAGGAGGTCGAAAACCAAGTTTTTTGCATCCAAATTCAAAACCTGCTCAAATGTTAAGCAAACGTGGAAAATTATTAAGACACTAGGTATCAGTAAACAAATCAAGGCTGAGACCTTAGAGGACATCAATATCGAAAAGCTAAATAGGAAATTCGCTTCAGTCGCATCTCTCTCTCTGACAATGGAAATGGGGATCCGAACGAAGGCGACATTATAGATCCCCGTAATATGCCCAACTTGACTTATAGCTTTGGTTTTTCTAGAATCTACGAAGAGAATGTGCTCAAATCGACCCTTGCAATCAAATCTAACGCCATTGGCTTGGATCTCATGAACCCCAAATTCTTAAAACTAATCATCCATATCGTCTTAAAACCTCTCACATACGTATTTAATAGCATCCTTACCACCTCCGTCTACCCTAATTCCTGGAAGGCCTCTAAAATCATTCCCGTTCCTAAACTTGGAAATAATAATGATAAGGAATACCGCCCGATCGCTATACTGCCATTCATATCACAGGTTTTCGAGAAGCTTATAAGCACGCAATTAAACTCATTCTTAAACCAACATAAGCTCCTCTCACCGTTTCAGTCAGGTTTCAGGCCAAAACACAGCTGCACTTCCGCGCTATTAAAGATTGTTGAAGACTTTCGCTATGAAATTGATAAGGACTATGTGATATCGTTAGTATTATTAGACTTCTCTAAAGCATTCGATACTGTCCCACATGAAATTCTTCTCAAAAAACTAAAATGTTATTTTAATTTGGATTTCTCAGCGTTGAATCTCATTAAGAATTACCTTGGAGATCGTAGCCAACCCTGTATATGCTAACGGTTACTTATCCACCTTTCTGAAAACCAAAACGGGAGTCCCTCAAGGATCTATACTGGGGCCCTTACTGTTCTCGCTATTTAATAACGACATTCCTACAATTCTCAAACACTGTAAGGTACATATGTATGTACGCAGACGACGTCCAATTATACATCAGCTACCCACTCCACCTAAAGGTAGACGCTACTGCGCGGCTAAATGAGGATCTCCATGCCCTTACACGATGGTCACATAAAAACAAACTTATGCTCAACTCCACCAAGAGCCAAGCTATCGTCATAGGTCGTATTATCCAAGACTCAAGTAACTTTCCACCAATCCAAGCCAGCGGAAGCAACATCGACTATGTAAAGACTGTTAAAAACCTTGGAGTCATCTTTAATCAACAGCTTACGTGGGGGATCACATCACCGATGTTACAGGTCGAGTCTACGGTGTCTTGCGTATACTATGCTATGCTGGAAATTGTCTCCCAATTAGCATTAAATCGATGCTTGTCAAGACGCTACTGATCCCTATTTTAACCTATGCACTCCCGGTCTTCTGCGATCTCGATAGTTACAGCTCACGCAAGTTAACCGTTGCGCTTAACAGCACAGTGCGTTTCATATACAGATTACGGCGGCGGGATCACATCTCGTCATTCGTTAAAACCCTGCTTGGCATGGACTTTCAAAGCTTCCTTAAGTTTAGGATATTAACTTTCCTTTTCAAACTCATGCAGAGCAAAGCACCATCATATCTTTATCAGAGTCTTCGGGTTGCTACATCTGAGAGAAGTGGAACATTGATATTACCCAATTTTAATTACGAGTCACAGAAAAATAGTTTTTCATTTACGCTGTAAGACTATGGAATTCGATTCCAGTTAACATAAGAAGATCTCATAGCATCGGCAACTTAGGCAACACTTTAGCATATCGCCTTAGGATATATGTATATATTTTTTATTATTTTTTATTTTTTCTATTTTTTTTTATTTTTTTTTTTTTTTCAGGGTCATCTAGAGCTGCCTGGTCTAGGTACTTGTTTTCTTTTCTTCTTTCTTACTTGTTATAAATCAAACATCTACTTAGTTTAGTTTTGTTTTGTTTCTTTTTAATTACACTTGTTTGCTTCACAAATTAAAAGATTATACATCTTATGTGTTAGCTTATGCCTTAAATAAATAAATAAATAAATAAATAAAATAAATACCTCACTAACAGCTTATTTAATTTCGTTTTAACATCTATCTGCCCTTATTGAAAAAACCTTTATTGTTCGAACGTCCTTCACGGGACTTTCTGCAAGGCTTAATTCTCGCAAGGTCATTTTGGATGGTTTTCCGATACTTATCAGGCAGAACCTCGGCCATAATTTGATGAAAAATACTGGACTGATCAAACTTGATGTTTAAAGCCGTATAACAAAATTAGGCATGATGTTTACTCCAAAAACTTCATAGCCTGAATTTTCCTATTTACGTAGGCGCTATGGGATGACAGTCACCAGATATCACAGCACTATGATCCGCACACCGAAGAGCGGAACAATCTGGTCCGTAGGGAAGGAGATGAAGCACGGAAAGCAGTATTCTTAGAGTTAACGATTGACAAGTTAAATGCAATGTTAAAAGACGCGTGCCGACCACGCATTGGAGCAGACAGGTTCCAATGCTAAAATATTTGAGCGACTGTTATGGTTTGAGGGCCTAGCTTATGAATTACAAGACGTTGATGACGGTTCCGAAATGCAGAAGGAACTGCGAGAGCTACGGAAAAAGATGAAACGTCAAGAGCAAATAGAAAGGCGGTAAATAGCTACAATGTCTGAGCAGAACACACGCTGCAAAGGAAGAAGAGTCAGTTACATCTGGAGTAATGATAAAACAGCTGGGGGAAGCAAGCTATATAGTATGAGAAATGCGTATTCCATGAAAGACGTTCCTGAAATTACTCCAGGGTTTGATCCCAAGCTAGCTACGTGGTTATCAACGCATATACCACCTAAGTGAAGAGTTAGTGCTGATGGTGGCAACCACCCAGCTACCTGGAGCAGAGAAACTTTCCTTCTAACCGATGATGACGCTGATATATAATGAACAATTACAAAACCTCAGATAATGACAAGTGAATAAGGAGAAAAATATATGCTCGAGATGAAAGCTCACTGCTAAGGGCTGATGGATACAGAGTGCAAGAACGTCTTCAAATAAATTAAATTCCGGCTCAACCGGAATCAGACAAGGCTACAAGACATGCAGAAGAAGATAGCTGGACTACCGGGCTGGGGTGTAAGGGTCAGCAACATTTGGAGAAGCAATGTTTAACTCAACCTCGACAAGGAAAAGCTGGTCGGGAACATTTGGTTGACGTTGTTCTTCTCGAGGTCAACCGGATGGATCGCGTATGAACAATACGCCCAATGGCTCCTACAAGAGACGAAAAGCGTTTATGAGAAAGAGGTCAAGGTAAACGCATGCGAGGTAGAGTTTTATATGTAGATATGGGAAGTATCTGCGGGAAAGGACAGCGAGAAGTTAACCGGGCTCGGAGGAGGGTAGAGTTAGGTTATGGGAAAGGAATAAGTGGAAATCGAAGTAGACGAAGTGAACAACTGATGTGAGTGGCCCAAAAGTGTCAAGATTTTGCAATATTTTATATAGCCCTACAAAAAAAAAATCCAGAAATCTAACGGCGGCAAGTCCCACCTTCTTGGCTCACGTCACGAAAATAACACGCCCAGAATATGGTTCTTACAATTATAGGATCAGACATGCCTGGTCGTAGTAGAGAAACTTTTTGGAAGGGCAAAGGCTTTAAGGTGTACACTCTAATGATACCCATTGGGCCCAATAGATCAGATTACAAATCGGGATCATTACCCTTACAACGACCCTCCAAATCATTTTAAGGTCATCTTAAAGTTCTCCATTTTTATCAGATTCAGCCTGCGATATAAGGCCTGATAACGATCGATCGAGTACTAGGACTCTGGTGTTCTATAAAAAGCTGTAGTTTTTTCATCAGGCATCGGCAAACATTAGCTGAATAAATGCCATCTAACTGATTGCATCATCCCCTCAGAGAGGTGGCTGTTGCGATATACCCTCTTTGTGAAAACGAAAGCACCTCGGACTCTCGCCATGATAGCCTCTGTTATGCATATTTGTTAAAACATAGATTTTGATATCCCAGATACCTGATTACGCGCACCAGTGCTGTCCAACAACTAAGAACTTTCGCTAATTTTTTTAGTGTCCGCTGAAGCCCTACGGTGTTCTGAATAAGAATGTTTCCGATTCCTCAAGGTTGATAGTCAACTGCCAGTCGTTGCAGAATCACCGAATCTTATCATAGTCGTAGTAGAATCTGAATCGTAGTCACGCTGCAAGTGTATTTCAGTGGCCTCGATCTTAAGTCTGAACTATAGCAATCCGATCGTTCGCGTAATCTGTTGTATGTTGTAGAAGTCCTACCAAATCAGCTATGTAAATATTGAAAGATATCGGCAAATTAATTGCTCCTCGTTGCATATCATTTTTAATTTTAACTCTCCCATCTCCCAGGAGTCACTAACATTCTCCACAACGAACTTTCTGTTGAATTGAATTGAAGAACTCGGGGTGTATCACATGGAGACACTAGTCCTGCGGCCATAACACATATTGTTGAGTGCTGCCTTCAAAAATTTGACAACCTCTCTAGATGGGATTTCCTGGAAGTCTTTCTCTGTTATGATTATGTTGCTTGTCATTTTGAATCTTCCTCGGGCAAAGTTTGGGGAGACGATCAATATGAGTTCCATAGTTTCCTTAGTATGTCCACATCGCGTACAGATTTCTGTGCTGCTGAGACCCTTTTTGTAAAGCCCGTGTCCTGTTAGTGCCTCACATAACACTCTTAGGTCGGCTTTATTTAGTTCTAGAGCCTCTTTGGCACGTTTGGGGTTGTGATTCTGTTCCATGAACATTCTTGAGTGTTTAATAGCCTCCTGTCTGTTTCAGGTTCTCTTGTTTAATAATCCATTTGTGCAAGTGTAAATTCATGTCTGAATTATCAAAACCATAAAAGGGCGATAGTAAAAGTTATCTGAGCACCTTTTTTGGCTTGTATATCAACCTTTTTATTGCCTTCATGGTTTTAATGACCTAGATCTAGTTTGTTATTTATAGCTAGTATGTTTAGTGTATTTTGACAATCCCAAACAGCTAACCAGACAGCTCCTTAGCGCTTTAAGAGTCGCTTGGCTATCTGAGAATATAGTTATTATCGCATTAGTGGGTTTCCAGTGTGGATTGCGCTGTGTTGTTGAAACCACATGTCTTCCACATCAATATCGTTCATTTCGATAACATCTTCAACAACTTCGACTTCTGCAACAAATTCGATTTTGCTTATAATACGCTCATATGGACGATTATGTGGACCATAATATGCTCGTAATGAGCTAAAACTACCTGCTACAGGTAGTATTTTGGTTGTATTTTTTTTCACAACTTTAACACATCTAGCCAAGTTAAATAGCAAACATTGAAATAAACATACACAGTATCGGATGACAGTTCATGTTGACGTATGTGATGAAAACAGGAATTCGGACCACGATTTGGATGACTCTGTACATGCATAAGTTCAGTTGACCCAAAAATGTAAACCACCAAACCACGCATAGCACTGTATTGAACAAAACCAGGGTTTTGAAACTGTAACTGAAACATAAATGAGGCTCATAAAATTTGTAGGTAGACTCGGGCTCGGACAACCCCAGAAAAAAGTGGGACAACCTATGTATTTATACACAATAAGTGACATTTTGGTGCGGTTTTTGAGTTGGCGATGTCATTAGACCATCTTTTTTCCAAAATTATACTATTGCAACTACTTTCCTCGAAATAGGAACTTCATTTGACGGCCGAGAACCTATTTCATTAAAATAATGACTGCTTGCAGAGCCAAGGCGGACGTAAGTAGATATTGAATTTCTCTACTAATCACTGAGCGTTTACTTTAAGTTTCATTTTCACTTTGCATTAAAACTGCGTTTTTCTACTGATTTAAAATGACACCTCTTATTGGATGGCTCTATACAAGCATTGGTAAATCAAGATATTCGGCCACAGCTTTCATAGTGATCTGACGGTCGTTTATAATAATTTCGCTCACTGTCTCCAAGTTTTCGTCAGCTGATCTTTTAAATGCTTATAAAGGGTGTTTTTTATATATAGCACTTTGAAATGGAATAAAACAAAGATGGTTTTTTTATTGACATGAAATTGACTATATTCGAAAGATAATCCTCTAACATTATAATTTAAATATAATTTCTGGCATATGACCGCCCAAAACAAGATTGCCGTTGATCCCAATTTTCATAAGCGAATTTTGTTTAGCGATGAAGCTCACTTTTGGTTGAATGGATACGTCAATAAACAAAACTGCCGTATTTGGAGTGATGATAATCCTCAAGTGTATGTTGAGGCACCGTTACATCCACAAAAACTGACTGTTTGGTGTGCTTTATAGGTTGGTCCGTTCTTCTTTAAAAACGATGCTGGCCAGAACGTTACAGTCAATGGTGAACGCTATAGAGCCATGATTACTGACTTTTTCGTTCATCAATTGAACAACCATGATGTGCAGAAGCTGTGGTTTCAACAAGACGGTGCGACATGTCACACAGCTCGTTCCACAATTGATTTATTGAAGGAAACGTTTGGTAAAGATAGTGCGATTTAACGCCGCTTGACTATTTTCTGTGGGGATATGTGAAGTCGCTAGTCTACGCCGATAAACCCGAAACGATTGACCACTTGGAGAACAACATTCGCCGCGTTATTGCCGATATACGGCCACAAATGTTGGAAAAAATCATCGAAAATTGGACCTCCAGATTAGACTACGTCCGAGCCAGCCGTGGCGGTCATATGCCAGAGATTATATTTAAATTACAATGTTAGAAGATTATCTTTCGAATACAGTCAATTTCATGTCAATTTAACAAAATCATCTTTGTTTTATTCCATTTCAAAGTTCTATACCTCTATAAAAAACACCCTTTATAACACAAGCCCCATTTCTAAAACTTGCAAGTGAGTAAGCTTTAAATGTAGACTATATTTATATAATATTAAGACAGAAAACACCAGAGTGAATGTGTTATCTTTTAAGTTTGGCAAAAGTTAAACAGCCAATCCACCTGCCCGTAATTTGTCAGCGCCATGATAAGTACATATACGAGTATAACGCAGCTATACCATTGCAAATTAAGTTGTCAAAAATGTAACTATTTTTTGCACACAAGTGGACTACATAATGGCTATTATTATAATTTCGGACCATTTCGCAAAAAAAGAATCGAAAGACTGTGAGAAAGCATAAAATTTAGACAAAACCTTGGATGAAATTTAAACAGTTGCTTTTGAGTTCTCAAACCTATGCGGTGGAATTCAAAGTCATTTTTATTTGACTTATTTCAATTGTACATCACATTTATAGGTGAAACACGAACGGCACTTCATTTAATCAAACACTTCGTTTCAAATGGAACAACTGGTCCGTACACGGTTCAACACTACTTCAGCTGCGGCTGAAAGACTTGACACTGACATGAAAAAATTAGAATTACCAAACAACTTCACGAACGTCAAATCGGTTTATAAGCTACCCTATTTACGATTTCAAGTGAACAAATCTATCGTTTTCCGATAGATGGCGCTAGTGTGCTAAAAATGTTGGATCAGAAACATCCAATCGTAAGCTAGGGCATCCGTCAAAAACTATTCATCATTAGGTTTTTGAATTTTCATGTGTTTTCGTTGGTGAACATGTGGACTTTCGTGGTGGTGATTTCTACATGCAATTTTGTCATGGGCGGACTGCTGTTCCAGTCGGAAGTAAGGATAAGTTTTCTGCATTGTTTTGTGATAAGTGATGAAAAAAAGATCCATTGGGATAATCTTTGGCGACAAGTGGCACCGATACCATGCGTCTTCATTGACGGCCAAACCAAACATGCATGGATCGAATTTTCGGTGAAGTCAACCTGGCGTGGTATATTATTAGCTGTTCCAACCGGGTGAAACCATCACAGAAGCTACACCGAACATAACTGGCGTATGAACCGAGCATTAAAACAAAATTGGTCATAAAGACACGACAAGTGAATTTACAGCACGACAACGTTTGACCACATGGTGTTCCAGTCGTTAAAAGTGAATTGAAAATATTGAAATGGGACCCCAACCGTCGCCCACTGGGACCCACTGCCACCTGTTCTAATTACAGACACATGGCTTGGTTGAGCAGCACCTGATCTTTCCAAAAAGCAATTTTTTTTTTTCCCAATGTAGAATTCATTGGGAATAGACGATATTTTCAGAAACACGTAACCACTTTTCTGAAATAAAAAAGCGATTTTGGTTTTCTATTTATACAGCTGATACACACTATCCAATCATCAGCTAGAAAAGAACAAAATTAAAGAAGGAAAGGCAATTACTCGCGATTGGTCTACCCAAATTGAAAATATGTTTATTTGGTTCTGTGGTTGCCACTATTTGTGGTTTTAAATATTTGCAAATTAATATAAAAACGTGATATACCAGTACGGAGTTGGTTTCTTAATTTGTTCACAAGACACAGGAGACGAAGAAAAAAGTTGGTAAGCGAAGCAAGCTAAACCAGAAGCAAAATATTCGGCTCAGTTCTTACAAAATAATTTGAAGAGACCGGAGGTTCCAGATGCTAGAAGTCGCAGAATGTACATTTTGGTGGCCTTTTTTCATCACAAAGCTTGAGACACTTTAACAATATGAAGGAGAGGGTTACTAAGCCATTGGTTGGTTCTACGCATTTTGGATATAGAGTCAAGTTGCTCGCAACGAATAGTCCGTCGTTTCCTATGAGTGGCTACTATCTGGATCTAATGTGATAGACTATCGTCTGAGACTGGTGAAAGGTCTATCAACTGTCTTAGGACCTTTGTATACGACAACGACCGTTGCGGACTATGTACCGTGATCACAGTCCTAACGCGTTCGCAGAATATGTCCAAAGGTACCCCTTCGATACAGTAGGGCGCGTTGGCCACGCTTTGCTGAGTCTCGTCTCAATATAGGCTGACGAATTGGATATGACTTACATGAGCTATCATATAAAGAGTGTGCCAAATACAAGTTTCTTTTTAAAAATGCAATTAAATGAATAAAATAATTTTTTTCTACATGTAATATGACTTTATTAGTAAAAACGAACATTCCCATTCCCATTATGAAGGACAACAACGTTCAAGTAGCTGCCTCGGCTGGCTTCGCAGTAGTGCATTCTGTCACCCCAATTTTCCAACACCTTGATGGCTGTAGCTCACGGATTGCTTGGATGATATTGGCATTAAGTGCTTGAATCGTTTCCGGATTGTTAGCATAACATTGGTCCTTCACGGTTCCCTACAAAAAAAAAAGTCCAAAGAGGTCAAATCGCAGCTCCGAGGCGGCCAATTGACATCACCAAGACGGCTGATAACACGATTTAGGAATTTGGCGTGCAAAAGATCGATTGCGGCATGGCGCGCCATCATGCATGAACCAGAGGTCGTTCAAATCCATGTCTTCAATTTCAGTAAAAAAAAAAGTCGGTTAACATGGCTCTGTAACGCCCGCTGTTGACCGTTGTTGACCGTGAAACGTTGTTCCCAGCCTTATTTTCGAAGAAAAATGGTCCAATGATGCCACCCCTTTACAATCCGCACCAAACTGTCACTCTCTCTCTGAAAGTATTGACTTTTCGACAATAACTGTGTGTTTTTCCAGCCCAAGATGCGGCAATTTTGTTTGTTAACCGAGATGAAAATGCGCCTAGTCAGAAAAGATGATTTTTCTCCCAAAATCGTTGTCCAATTCAAGCTGCTCTAAGGCCCAAACTGCGAAGCGATAACGAAGCGGAAGGTCGCACGCCTTCAATTGCTGAGTGAATTGGACCTTATAAGCGAATAATCCGAGATCCTTGTGCAGAATTTTGCTCAGGCTAGTACGTGAAATGTTGAGCTGTTGAGATCGATGCCGAGTTGATGATCGTGAATTGAGTCTCACACTCTCGGTCAGAGCAGCCAAATTCTCATCTGTACGGTGCACGACGATGGGGACCATGACTGTTGTCCACTAGCATACCGGTGTCACGAACTTTTTGCACAAACTTGCGTACAGCAGTCGCGGTGGGTGCTTCATTCCGGCCAAAACTTTTAAAAAACGCGCTTTTTGGGCTACACAGCACTCGCTTTGGAAATAAGTTTTCAATATTTTCCAAAGTTGTTCAAGCATAAAGCGACTTATTTCGTTCCGCGGAGGTATGATACTGACCTGTGCTAAAGGGGTTACGAATATCGCTAAGTGATCTTTGTCAAGGAACAGAACGGGACGAAGCTATAGAGGGAGAAAGGGATGCACATTGTTATTAAATGTGTGAGGATTGCAGTGTGGGTTGTTCTTCGGCAAAAAAAAACAGTTTTCAAAATTTAACTGTAGGAACGAAGACATGCTTAAGGGCAAATTGATGGGCATTCCTAACGAGACGAGTACTGGGTTCTTGAAGGGGAGCAATGTAATTGACCAACTCGTTTGAACATTCCTCATTGAATAAAACAATGATAGTGAGAAACATTGCGTCATTTCAAGCGAATCAAGTGACGTTGCATATCAATGTCACCCATATGTTTTACCTCCCGCTTTTGAATTCTATCTACATAGAAGGTGCAGATCAGATATGGGGGTTGTACAACCCTCATAGATATAAGCCAAATCTTAGGGTACAGGCTTCTTGGCGACCTCAAATATGTGGTCATTCCAACTAAGTGTTTTATCAACGCACATACCAAGAATGGGAAGTTTTGTGGTTTCAATGACAAAAGCGCCATTCATGGGTAATGGGTGATTACAATGGGTTCGTTTAAATGATACTAGACAGCATTGGGTTTTGGAAGTATTCCACTCTGTTGTATATACCCCACTTAATTATGCTGACGAGGTCGGAACTGATGTGCTTAATATACATTGCCGTTCCAATTCTACGGCCGAAAAACAGGGAGGTGGTACTAGAAGTAGCAGGCAGGCAATCATTAATAAAATTAAAAAAAAAGTGTCGGTGACAGAGCATAACCTTGAAGACCACCAGCAATATTTGGTGAATATCAGATTTGAAACCAGCCCAAATGGCTAGAATTGTACGGCCTGAAATAAGCTTCTAATCCATAGAAGAAGAGAATCATCCATACCATAAGCACACATTTTCGACAAATGAGCCTGATGCCAAGCAACGATCTTGGTGTCACCGAAGTTGTGCAAAGATTTGTTTCATTTTCCGGAGAGATATGCCATCGAATCACCAGTGAAACTACTGCTACGCAAACCAGACACACAATTCAAGAGGTTTCATAAGCTGACGATTTAATCAGCCTTTCCATGATTTAAGAAAGAAAGGACGTTTGTCCTATGAATCGATAGGTAAAGGGAGACGGAGATTTGCCCTTTTATGGGATAGGCTGGACAAATGCTGTTTGTTCATCTACTCGGGAAAAAATCAGAAGGGTAAGATAGCTGAAAAAGCTTAAGCAGTGGTTTTGCCAGCGTGGAAGAACACCAGTATGGGGAGAATATAATCAAGGCCAGCGGATTTGCAAGCTGAGGTCTTTTAGTATTCCTCCAACTGCACGAGTACAATCTGGAAGTATTGCCGCAAGCAACGTCACGTGAGCGTGGGAATTGAAGACGGGGCAGAATTCTTTATGTTCTTTACAAATGACCAAAATTTGTTGCTACCGTTAGAGCCATAGGAGGTACGAGAGGTGGGCAGATAGAAGAGACGTAGATTTCGCATATTACGAGGGCTAATGTTGAAAACGATAGAGTTGTATAGGGTCGCGCAGTCAATGGTTCCAGAGAGGAGTCGATGGATGTTCTTCCAGCGAGTTCAAGTTTATAAGTTTTAGGCGGTCTTGATAGGTAGTATCAGAAGATTGTCCCAAGGTAAGCCACTAAAAGCGAAACGGAGAAAACGACGTTGGATACTCTCGATTCTGGAAATGTGTGTATGATGGTAAGGAGACCACACTTGAGAGACGTATTCAAGAATAGGGCGAAGATCTTAGTGTCGTCGGCTTATAGTGAGATGTGGGAATGTTTCGTAAATAAAGCAAAAAAGAAGTGGACCCAAATGACTGCCTTGGGGGACACTGGAAAAATATCTAAAACGAACACTGTAGTGGCGATTTTCCAGGTAAGTGAATATCCACTTTAATAAGAGTATTAGTCTGTGTGAAATTTTATTAAAGACTTTTCTGAAGTCAGTGGAGATAGCATCGATTTCCTTGCCATTTTCTAAGGCTGAAAGGGTGAAGGATACGAATTCAATAAGGTTCGTTTGAAGAAGCTGTATTGTCTGGGGGAGATAAAAGACTTGCATTGAAAACTTAAATTATCATACAAAATACTTTCAAAGATTTTGGGTATATGTGACAGTTTGACAATAGGACGGTAGTTGTTAATGTCATTCTTCGGTCTTTTTTTATGTGTAGGTGTTATAAAAGAGGTTTTCCATATCTAGGGGAATTATCGGGGATGATATCGGGGTCGACAATACGAGGGAGAAATTATCCAAAGAAGAAGTTTGGTTAATAGTAGAAATAAGTAAAATCGAGTGCAAAGCGGTCATGGATGAAAGATTGACTGAAAAAGGTGGTGAAAGGGTTGGCGATGGTATGAAGATCATTGGAAGTTTCACGATTGAAGGAGAAAAAGTTTGAATAGCCATCAGATTTTCTTTTGTAGTTAACAAACTGAAAAAAGGACTTGGTATCGTTTATAAGCTTGACTTGCATCTACACTAAGTGGTGATAAAGAGAGTTATAAAACTCTATAAAACGCCGGTAAGTGCCGAAATAGTTAGAAAAGTCATTTGGGGATAGAGTACGAAGGAAATTTGTTCGGAGCCGGTTGATTGTGACAGCGGACAAGCTGAAACTGAGGAGTTAAAGTGGTCAGTTGTGACAATGACTCTGCCCATGTCATTTAAAATGCCGCTGACTTTGTTAAAAAGTGGCTTAAGAACCTCACGATCGGACTCAGTTTTATTGTATTTCATTGTAAAACTCCCCCGGTCCTGAGGACATTGATCTTGAATGACTTATTCACAGATCAAGTTCAGGAAGCATTTCATTTTGATATGCTGTGGTACCTGCCCTGTCTAATAAGATTCATTATACCACCTCGATTGATAACTTACATAGTGGCATTGGAAAGTCCATTGCTCGCAGCCGACTTGCTTACTTCACATGGATGATCTTACAGGCTGAGTTTCTTGACTTGAACGATTAGGAAAATGCAACGAGTTCGCTATACCCAATCCCAAGAGTGTCAAGCACATAAGTATTTAGTCCCACGATTCAGGAAACAAGTCCTGATTTAAAATAGGATGAGCTCGAGAAACCGAGACCATGTAAAGATAATCCTTCCTTAAAAGCATTGTCAGATCGTCTGTTTCCGAGGTAGATCTTTTATTTTTTTTGTTGGGGCCTCTCCTATCTGCTGAAATACTCAAATCCATATAATGGTTGATTATAATATCAGACAGACTGGACTTAAATTTGAAAAGGGAATTCGAAAAGTTGAGCTTAGCAGTGCACACACCTATTCGACCTAAAAGATAATCCACGTTTTGTGAGACAATGATAGAGGATATGATCCGGATCCGTCCGCATCATGGCATGCAGCACTCACTGCAAAGGTATAATGGTCCATAAAAAATCGTATGAATCTTCTGGGCTTCATCGCCTTAGGTATGAAAAGAAAATCGAGGCCTCATATACGAGTCATTTGTTTTCATCCGGACAGTTTCACCTTCTGCGTACTCCAAGAATACAATCGTTGACCTCAATAAAAATGCAGGCAGACGTTTAAGTTTTGGTTTTAAGAAAACCATCTCTGAACTCATTCTAGTAGTGCAATTGAAATACCTCTGCTGTGGATACCTCTGCTTCAAAGGTAGGCACTCTCGTATTTGCATAATGAGAAATGTAGTCAAGTGTCATTGCGCTTGATAAAGTTCCCGTGACCATACCTCTGAAAAGGTTTGAAAACATAGCTTCATAGATTCGGTATGAGACCAAAGCTAAGATGTCCAGATGTTTGATACTCGTAGTATAGCTAAAACAAGACCTCTGATAAGTGAAACTTTAAAATTTTTGCCTAACAGCCAGGTTGGGGGTTGTGTTTAGGCTTGACATCCCTATCACGGAAAACAAATATTGTTAAGAACAAGCCTCGAATATGGCCAACGACGTCGACCCATATAAACAAAAAAATCTGCGAGTCTGCACTTGGAATGTGCGGTCCATTAATAAGCCAGGTGCAGACAACCAACTGGAAAAACCCTCGACTGCTACAAAGCAGATATACTCGCACTTCAAGAAGTGCGATGGGATGGACCAGGCAAAAACAGGATGATAGACTGTGAGATCTATCAGAGGCATCATCTCTGCTGGGTTTCAAACCGTCACCAGCTAGAAACCCCTGGTTTGATGAGCAAAGCAAACCGTCTACAAAGCCATGCTACATAGACGGACGAGAGCCACTCGTGAGCTCTACGAGCAGAAAAGGTGAGTAGAACACACGCTTTTAAGGAAGAAAAAAAAAAGGACGAAAAGCGTGAGATAGAGGAGATGGAGAGATGCTACCACAGGAATGACGCAAGTTTTACGAAAAAGTAAAACGAACATACCAAGGCTATAAAGCCAGAGCGAAAACCAGTTAGGATGAAGACGGACAGCTAGTAGTAGAGTCACAGTCGATGCTGACTGAGAATATGGAAAAACCACTTCTGTAGGCTGTAAATCGACGATGATAGAATTGGTACCGCTGTCAGGCAGAATAATCCAGTCGCAATGGACGAAGATACAAGAGAATTTCGTCCACTTGACCTAGATGAAATTAAGCTTGTTATTAAGTCTCCTTAACATCGCATACAAGATCTTATCTGGCGTACTGTGTGAACACCAGAAAGCCTTGGAATAAACCCAAGAATTCCAAATCGACACACAACTTTTTGTCGATTTTAAAACCCCATATGACAGTGTGCATAAGAACGAGCTATATCGAGCCATGTCTAGTCTTAACATCCCTGCCAAACTTTTCGGATTGCGCAGGATGCCAATAGAGAAATCTTGAAAAGGGGTTAGGTTAGGGGTTAGTGACGACCTCTCATGTAACTTCTTCAACACCTTGAAAAGCTCATAGAGACTCACTGGCCACACAAGGGGTACGGTATGATCTATTTCAAGTCTGCGCAATTGCTTGCGTTCGCAGATGACATTGACGTAAATAGCGAGATGTAAATGAAGTATTCAAAACGTTGAAGAAGAAGCGACTAAGATGGGTCTTTCGGTGAACGAGGGTAAAACCAAATATATGGTGTCATCCAAAAAAGACGCACAACACCGACGTCTTGACCAGAACGTCACAATTGAAGGCTACAAATGACCTTTGAGTCTAGAGTTTTAGAGTTAGTAGGCTTAGAGTAGCTTATTGCACTAGATCTTAACTACGTTTAAGGCTCACCTAACGCTGGTAAATTGCCTTCATTGAAGACATTATTCTCATAGTCTGTTGTAGGATAGTCAACTTCGATTCGACTAGAGCCAAAGAATCGATCATTATCTTTCAAGTCTAATCTAAACTACAACGGACATTTTTGTTTCGCGTCATCATTAATAATTGAAGCTGACGTCCTTTACATATCACCCGCAACGACTTAAAGACTTTCGAAAATTGTAACTCGAACGCTATCTATTATTATTTCCAACTTCCTACAACTTTCTCCGGTTACGCCACTCCATCCGCATGTATTACAAGTCCATGCGACATTGAATTTCAATTTCGCACACTTGAACTGAGCCTTTTTTTCCGAACACCTAATTCGTATGCCGTCCGCATACGGCAGATTTATCTCTCTCGAAGTACCCGCGAATATCCTATTGCAGCAGTTGCATAACAAACTTCCACGATGGATGGATCTCAATATGCATGGCACGTGCTTGAATAGATTTAAGTTCGGTTTTTGAATGACCATTGCGGGGATCCTTTCACTTTTGTCAACAAACAATGTTGTTGATTGGATTCCACGAAACGGAGGACTTGAAATATGATCCGCGCAGCAGGAACGGCATTCCTTCAAACCTGCTTTTGAATAAACCTTTTAATATGGTCGTATAATCTCCTTAATACGAGTTTCCTTGCTTTGATTTACATTACGGGCTTCAAATGTCATAAGACCTGGCTGCGCCTTAATTATCAGAAATCAATGAAATTGTATCTTTGTTGATAATTCAGTAAACAACGAGAGAAGATACGAAAAAAAACTTGTTTAAAATAGAAACCGGTCACATTGGAAACTGACGAAGAATCCGGCCGGAACATTAGCAGATCGCCATTCGCCACTGGCGACACACGAACGAATCTTCGCCATGAAATCGATAATTAACACCATTCCGATGTGAGCGTTAATAAGAAAATAATTTGCTCCGACTTATGGTACCCGCACTTGAATGCAAACTTTCTTAGATAAGACCCGTATCTTGTAGATGCGTCTACACAGCCCGAGATTGTATGAAAAATATTATCAGCAATTCAAGTAAATAACTTCGAGATTGCAAGATTGTATGTAACGCATATTACTATTACAAGCACTTGACTCTGAGCAACGGATCGAATGTTTACTTGCGGTTTCCCATTTTCTTTTCAATCTTTCCTAGCCAATCTACGCCTTCTATGAGTACATCTACCGATATTTACCTTGTTCTCTCTGAAAACGTCGCGAGCCCCTGGAGCGTTTTCTTTCTAAAACTCGTTTTCTCTTTTCCACCAGCCATCGACTGGGATTGAGAGACCATTTAATGGAATCTCTTAAGAGTAGATGGCATCTTCTCCGAATCTTCGGTTCAGTTCGTTTCTTAGCTCGATTCTGTGAATTTTCAACATAACCTATAAAAATGAATTTATTCACCACTACACACGCGGGATTTTTTCGATAATTGCTTGATAGTGTTGAATAATACAGTTAACCTGAATCGAGAGAAACCTATGATGATAGATATAAAACATTTTTTTTTTCATTTTCGAAAAGATATGTACGATCACCGGTGAGAGATGGATATTAGTCCATCGGTTAGCTGTCCATCATGGGAAGAAGAACAATGCATGGCGAGGTATTTTATAGGTAGATACTAGCCGTAGGTTGGTTTTGTGTGATTCAGTGGAATTGCGAGTTAAGTTGGTCATCGGAAGGGGCCTGGACCTAGAAATGCACCGCGATGAATTGAATTGCTGTGAATCACCGCTAAACGCATTCCATTCACAAGTATGGCGCGGGTTCATGATTGTAGTCGGATGTTAGAATATTTTATTTCGGGGCGAGATATGGGTGAAAACTTGTATTTTTGATTTTAATGCCAAAATATTAAATATGTTCATGGGAGCGAGCAAATTACCATACAAATTTCCTATTTCTTGTTCTTGATATGTGCAAACGTTTTTGGTTATGGAAAATAAACCCCCACTTTGATTTTTTTGCCAATCTTATCAGCTGAATATCATGCAAATATGCGTCGAATGAAATCAGTTTGGAGTCCAAATCATTATTTGTTCTTGAGATATGCGAGACGAAAAAATGTCCAAAATAGTCAGATAATGCTTAAACCATACAAATATATGTATTCGATACGAAGGAATATATGAAATACAAATAGCCATTCTTTTAGTGAAAATTTTCATCACGTTTTCGCGTACTAAGTGAACTTTTAAGTGCATGAATCGTTGGCTTCAGCTTTATCTTTGACATGTCGAGTGGTATACACACGCACATACCCGGCGTCCAATTGAGGTCTCTGTTTTGAGAATACACATGTCCAGGAAATTTGTAGTAGTCAACATCACTAGGTAACACAATCCGGTCACACAAGCAATATTTTCGAAAAAATATGATCCAATGGCAAAAACCGCACCAAACTGCCATTCTTTATGTAAATAGAAACAGGTTGTTCCACTGTTTCTTTTACGTTTTCAGAGCCAAAGATGCGTCCGTGTAGGAAATGAAGCTCATCACTCGCAATAATTTTTCATAAAAAGTCATGATCTTGTTCCTTGATCCTCAACACGGGGGTGGTCGTGGTGCAATGGTAATCATCGTCGACTGTTGAGCGGAAGGTCTGTAGTTCAAGTCTGTCCATAGCCAAGAACAATTCCTATACGGAAAAATTGTGCAAGAACATCAGTTGGGAATAAGAGATAAATCAAAAAATTCTGACGAAGGCATAACACTCGCAGCGTAAGATCACTTCAAAATTCAAACTCTGTATGTGCATTTCCAATATAACACCTTAATGACATGAAAACAAAAAAAAAAAACTTACTGTGAACTACAACCAACGCGACCGACAAACTCAGTCGAATCTCTCGAATCCTATCTAGGACAACTACCCGGAGAGTAGTAAAAGAACATCTTCGACATAAGTCATGCATCCCGTCCAGATTGTGTGACAAACACCATAAGAGCATACACCCTTGAACCGGCACAAACCATATAAAAAAAACCCACTTAATGAAAGAATGAATTGATCCGCTAGCTTCAATTCTAGTGACAGCTGAAATTTGAAAGAGGGAGATTTGTATGTAAAATGGGGTGCAAGGTGGTGGCGGATATGCTCACTTTCAACCATCGTCTCGATATTGACATACCATCATACACTCAACTACGGCGACCATATTTTCATCTTTTTCATCCGATCCCGCCTGACGAACACGAATTGAAGTGTTTTGCATTAATAATCCATACGAGGCATGCGAGTCTACCGATTGAATTTAATATAGCTGTCCGAAAAGATGCTTGATGATGATCAAATGCACTATGAATTACCATAGGTTTCTGCCATATTTTAATCTTTTTTATTCACTATTTTACGCTTGGGCTACAAGCTGAGGCTTTAGCATAAACCCAAAGAAAGCTAAGCTGCTGCTATTTACCGCAAAGGCCAAAATACCACCATTCAAACCTCCACGGCTAAGCAACTCGACCCTATCCTTTCCTACAGCGCTAGGTATCTACACGTTATCCTAGCTCTAAAGCTTAACTGGAATTCAAATATGGAAAGAAAGTGTAACTTTCTGCGCCTGCAGCGAAAATGTCGGTAAAAGGTGGGGACTTAGATCTAAGTTGACCCTGTGGATGTACACAGCCGTTGTCCGTCCTAGCCTCACTTATCGCTCCCTAGTTTGGTGGCCAGCCCTAAGCAAAGCTTATATAACATGTGAATACGCCCTCCCCCCGAAGGACTTAATACCCCACTGCATCTCGTCCCTTCAGGCGTCATCAGACTTAAGAAAGCAGGCTTCTGGCAACGCAGACCGTATGGCCACGGCAGAGCTCTGTCACTTCTGCCAACGAATTTGACCTAGCTGCCTATGGAATTCTTCACACCATCCCTCGACTTGTAGGATCGGGAATATTCTAAACACAACTAAATATCTCAAATTCATTCCGTCCCCCGATCACACCAGCATCTTACAACTCCTAGCGATCCATGCAAAATAGTCAGATAGTGGATCAATGCAAGAAAAAAATTGAACGAGCTAGCGACTAGACTGATATCACTCTCCGCTAGGTTCCAGGAACATAAGGGTGAATGAGAGGGCCCATGAGTTACCCAGCTCGAGGCCAACCTAAATTCTCCTACTAAAACTGTGGGCCTGCCGCTGAACCTTCTCAAAGGCAACATCCTGCAACACTTTTACAATATCAACTCAACAAACCTGACCTTCATATTCATAAAACCAAAAGAACGACTTCCTCATTAGGCACCGCTCCAACATAGCTTGAATATTGGCGATCAGTATGGGCCATTGACCTATAGGAACTCACGCTGCCAGAATAGACATCCATGTAGAAGAAAGTCTGCATCTTTTTCTCTGCGAATGCCCAGCAATGACAAGTGGCAGACTCTGCGCCTCTGGAAAGTACTTCCTCGATGACCTTTCAGAGGTAGCCAACCTTAGCTTGCCCAACATAATCAGTTTTCCTAACTCCACAGGATGGATTTAAATGAACATCCCCCTTCATATCCTTTAGGTTTCACAAGTTTTCTGGCATCAAAACGGCGCCTAAGCTTTTATTCATAGTTTACCACTTAGTCCTTACTTATCCGAGTCATCGAAATGATAGTTGAGTAATGATAGAAAATGACACCCCTTGCTGAATAACTCTTTATCAGCTGGTTGTTGTCGAATTTCGAATTGAATTAAAGTTGAATACGGTTTTAATATTAAGAACAGCGTTGTAGATTTTCGTTGTATTATACTCGTAGTTTGTTCCACCGACCATCAGTTCAGTTCTAGACGTCAAGTGATATTAACCAAAAACGATTACTTTCTTCTTCACGACATTAAACATGGCAAAACACAGCGGGAGTGGTCAAAGACATAGCAAACAAAAGAACCATACAGCGATGGTTCAAAAAATTCCAATTGGGCAACATGATTCTTGTGAGGGAGCCATGCAGGCACGCAGCGCTAGTCATCAACAACGACGAGCTGTAAGCTGTAATGGAGTCTGACCCTTGTCAAGCTGTAAGGGCCACTGCCAAGGAATTGGATATGCGCTGATTGATTGTTTCCGTCACTTACAAGCACTTGGATAAGTCAAGAAAGTCGATAAATGGATTTCTCATGAGGTAAGCGGCTCGAAAAACAAAAATAGTTCTCTACGCTAATCGTCGCCGATAAGGCACCAAAACACATGCTAAAACAGTGTCTTCATCCAAAGAAGATGGCGAATATATCAATACCGAGAAGTATTGTAACCAGCTTGAACAACACTGGGGGCGGTCGTGGTGCAATGGTAATCATCACCGACTGTTGAGCGGAAGGTCTGTAGTGCAAGTTTGTCCAAGCCAAGAACGATTCCTATACGGAAAACTGTGCAACAAAACATCAGTTGTGAATGAGAGATAATCAAAAAAATACTGAAGAAGACATGACACTCGCAGTATGAGATCACTTCAAAATTCATACTCTGTGTGTGCATTTCCAATATAACGCCTTAATGACATGGAAATAAAATAAGTGACTGTGAACCACAACCAACGCGACAAATTCAGTCGAATCTCTCGAATCTTATCTTGGACAACCACCCCTGGAGGGAAATGAACGAACATCTTGGAACACACCATCTGCACCCCGTCCAAGTTGTGTGACACACAACATAAGAGCGTAACTCTTGAACCTGCGCGAACCCTATAAAAAAAAACAATCGGCCACGGGCTAACAACGGTCCAAAAATTGAAGACGATGCAGCATAAGATTCTTTCTCATTCATCGCCAACCGAATACTACCTTTCCATCAACTAAATTTCTAGGACCCTTATACATTACAATAAAATAGTCTAAAATTATATTAGATAGAGCTTCCTCATGCTTGCGAAACGTTAAGCAATAAGATGTTTGTAGGTCGTCGAATAGGGACCACAAATGGAAGAACAGAAGCCTTCTAATGATCCAGCAGATATAGACCAAAAGGTTTTAGCATTTATTCTTATTTATCTTGGGGTCCAAATCGATTCAAATATCACATTCCAACACAACATTTGTGCCAGGCTACCAGACTTAATAACAATACCAAATGCAACATCTTTAGGCGGATGATGTTTTACTCCTGCAGCCTAACTTATAGAATCCTGAAAGCCGTACTTCGCGCCTCCATGCGACATTGTCCGGAATTTTTCTCAGACATTGGGAAGTGAAAAGGGCGAATGACGAATGTGCTGCAAGACATAACAGGAAACCCATTGAGCTATTTCTAGCAACTAAGGACACTTCGTATTCTGTAGCCACCTCGACTTCAAAAAATATTTTACAATAGGAAGCTGGGATTAGGTGACGACCTAGATTACTATTCACTGATTAAGGCATGATTCTGGAAAGCGAAATAAAAGCGTGCGGAAGTCTGATAAAGTGGTATGAACCCTTGATACATTTCCAAGTTATAGGAGGTCTAATTAGCATGTTGAGCGGTTATTGCTTGATAACCCTCTAGCGCTCTCTCGCTCAACTAGCCTCGTACCAAATTCATAACTAGCAATCTTGCCAACATGACTTATACCTAAGATTAATATTGATAGAGAGACTTCGGGTTGCCATAGTGCGAAGCGATGGGCTCATTTTTAATCGACGGGGAAACAACACTATAGGGCTATCAGCAAACTTCTGAATATGCCTTGCAAGAATACTTCATTTAAAATCCAAATAGTAATAGCGTCCTCAGTAGAACACCCCGACATTCCTATCAAATATAATAAAATGTGGCGTTTCCCCCACTTACGCTCTTTTTAGGGTAGGGTCTAAATGACTTAAAACATTAATAACTAAACCCCAGCTAGTGTGTTCCGCATACACTTCCTTAACTGAACCAAGATATGATAAGAAATTTAGAAATGTTTCGGCTAAGGCGCAGTGATTATATGAGCAATCAAGTGTGAAATTCTTTCCATATCGAATAGTCTTTCCATTCGATTTATAATTTGCCATGATCCGTGCTTTCTAATTGTAATGGCGTGAATAAAGTGCGGATAAAATGACTCTCATACCATGCCTGTTATTCCTTGCTATTCCGGTAGACAGGCAACATGTTTAGTAAATTTCTGAAGACTGTAGGGAGATGATAGCGACTGAAAGACTATTCACTTGGTCTTAAAGACCCTCAATTAATACCGCCTAAACTTGAAGCAAGCTATCATCATCTATTACAATCTAACTATGGCGAAATAGTAAAACAAGATGGAATGAGTTCGCTAGGAGCCAAGCTACAATTCCAGGTCTTCTACGTTGAATTGTATATATCATATCCTGAAATTAGGCGGTTGGTGGATTGGGTTTAGTCGTCATTACGGTTCATGTATTTGATCTTATAATTTATAATTCACTCACAGTTTATAATTCACATTCAATTCGCACAAGTTTGTAGATATATGATACATGCGTGCAGACAGACAGGAAGGCATTTGCATAAGTCTTCCCTGCCTCAGCTTTGCAAGGTAGAAGACTAAAAGAAGTTAAACGGCCTAAATTTTCGTCAAGGATTCTAAATTGCAACCTAGATTCGATTCGTGTACATACCGAGAATCACACCAATAATGTCGTACGAAACTCTAGACTGGTGGACCGCCCCTCGCCTAAAAAGCTATAGAGTTTTCTTCCTTTGGCTTTACGGCAAGAAGTACTCTCAAACTATTTTTAAAACAATGGTCTGGGAAAAAAGCGCTCACAATTCCAAGTTACAGAAAATGAGTTATAATTGCAACAACATCACTTCCTTATAGCAGAGGATACTTCTCCATCGGAACAATGGAAGACGAATCGATCCAACATCTGGTTTGCCACTAGCGTAGAGTTTAATAGATCATCACCGCAACGTAAGAGTAATGCGACCACTAAACTTTTCACACAAAGCGCCTTATGTTGCACACAATGAGTGACATATTTCGCCGTCTTATTGAAACCACATGTCTTCCTATATATTCGATTTCATGCCAAAAATAATCGTTCATCAAGGCGTTTTCTGCTACTAACCTTAACCGTTTTCAGAAAAGTATGGACTAATTACGCCACTTGACCACAAGGCAGCTGTTTTAAACAAGTCAACTTGATCGCAGAATAGTGATCATGTGCTATAGGGTCCTATCATCGCTTTTGGTTGTCTAGTGTTAACCAAATTTCACGTGTCCGAGAAATAGTGAACGAAGAAATAAGTGAATGAGAAATATCCTTAGGGTCGAAATGCCCATCTCAATGCGACAAGTGCATTCGAGAATATTGCGTTACCACCGTAGAATCCTCATTAGGTTTCACGGTGTATTAGGGTTAGCTCGAGGATATTGAGGAGTCTGGATGTAACATCATCGTCGAGTACTGACTTAGGGTTTTCAGTGAAGTGCCGGGTGTGCAGAGCGGGATGACTGGACCCATTCGGGGAATTGCGCAATAGAAAAAGGGACACTTGGCACGAAATCATCAATTACCGACCAACCAGAGGAGCACCGCGGTGGAGCCAAGTCATTAAACCCGTATTTCGCTGTTTCTCTTCAGTATCCCTTGCAGTGTACTTGTGTGAAAAAAAAAACTTCTCAATATTCGATGTTCAGAGCAGGGTATCAGGACTAGCGCAGGTTTTTAGCTATCACAAGCGTTCAGAGTCAGTCTTCCCTTCTTTAAACTTTTCCTAGAATTGAGACAGACAAGTTCAGGCTAAAAGGCTTTAGCAATATATATGTAGTTAAAGTTAGTAAGGTGCTTATGACCCAGTAAGGTACATAAGTAGTTGAGACATTTTAAAGTTAGATTTCAACATTTTTATCTTGAAAGGAAGGACTGGGTTTTCGATGGTAGATTTAAAAGTTTATGACTTTTAGGCGGACTCGTAGTCTGCTCGAATTTCTGATTATTGCGAATCCCTTTAATATGCTCCTTCACGACCAATAAGCTCTAGATAGGATTTCAAATCAAGATCGCATCTTCTGTGACATTGACCTTACCCACTGCACTATACCTTTTTACTTTAAAGTTTGGAGAATACAAGACAAGCTGGTTATCAGCCTTTTATTTCTCACACGATAAGCCTGTCCTGGAACGAATTAAAATGCGTTACAAAAGTGGATGATAAACTGTGCTGTTTACAATCTTACATTAACACACTTCTCTAGAGGCAAGTCGGCCTAAAACATTTCGTATACATCATAGAAAAAGTCTATGGTTCAGTTCCAAAATACACGCATCAATAAGGCAACGGCGTCGGCAGAACATTAAGTAGTAAATTTGGCTAATATTCTACCAGACACGAAACTGAACTACTTCAGTGATCCAGTCAGCAAGGCAACTCTCCTTGAAACAACTTTGGACTAATCTGTGTGATATCCGTATTGGCAAAAGAAAAAAAATTAGATTGTCCATTCGATCCTAATGCTCTTTGTGTCAACCTGTACCCATACGTTTTTTTTCCCCGGATACCACGCTGCTTTAAGAATCCCAAGAGCGCTTTGACTTCAAGGTGGTGACAGAGACTGATGGGTCTAGAATTGTTCAAGTGCTTGAATCGAGCGCATTTGGTATTTACATATGACATACTCCTTATGTTATACAACACATTTTTCCCTCCATGTTGAGTCAGCTCACGCTTCTCATTAACCACTACACTACGTCTTCAACCATTGCACTCTTATGAAAAAAATGCCAGAGTTAAAAAAATGAACCCCTCACTTCATAGTAACTACCACATTAGCGGGTAAGCATTTTAACATGCCTGTCTAAGGTCCTGGAAAAGATACTAGATAAACAAATTACTCTATATCTGGATAAAAATAACCTTCTCTCTGAAAATCTATGTGGCTTTAATTTTTCCAAAGGTTTCCCAACAACTGGCCGTTTATTTTGGGTTTAGTAAAAGAGTTGCTCGTCTTATAAATAAAACAGAACTCAGAGAGTGGTAGTGACAAGTTCGAAAGCCAAAATCTTTCGCGGGTATACCCCAGGGTTGGATATTGGGTCCAATATTCAATTAAAATGTCTTTTCTTACTTCTGTGCGGGTGACATACAGATTTATTTGTCGAATCCTGACAACCTTGATGACCTTATTGGTAGGATTAATGAGGACCTCAAGAATCGTAGGCAAATGATCTGCATTAAGGTAGTAAAATTTTCAAAGTCAGATCAAAAAAAATGCTGACGAAGGCATAGCGCTCGCAATATAATATAACTTCAAAATCCACAATTTGAGTGTGTATTTCCAATATTACCTACATGACATGGAAATAAAATAAGTTACTGTGAACTACAACCAACGCAACAAATTCAGTCAAATCTCTCGAATCCTATCTAAGACAACCACCCCCGGAGAGTAGGTTGTGTGACAAACACCATAAGAGCGTTACTTTTCAACCGGCGCGAACTCTATGAAAAAAAAATAAGGGAGATATGTCACTATCAGAAATTGCGTGGATGCAAAGGTTCCGCCAAACTTTTCACCTCTGCTAGGGTCCAACAGAACTTCAGGGACTTATGAGAAATCAGGAAGATGGATCAAAGATTGGTAGTAAATCCAAGATCTTCAATTAGCAAAAACAGGGCTCGCCTTAGGCTTCCTAACATCTGTCAACAAACATTAAAAACTACATCCTTCAATTCAGGCGAAAACGTTTGTGAAACAATGGTGGAGGTATACCGTCCAGTGAATTGCATCTTCTGGAGTGACGAAGCCCAATTTCGCCTTTTTGAATATGCCAAAAAAGATGATGGGAGCGTGATCATAAATTATTTTTTACTTAAAAAATAGTAAAAATAGTAGCGAGCAGGTCCATCTTACTCATCGCACAAGTGGTTTCTACAATACAAAATGGGGCGACTAACGTGTCTTCGCTGTCCATGATCTGTAGGCCATGTCCATGATCTGTATGCTTTAATTAGTTTAATTGATACGGCTTACTATTAAAAATTTGTCACAATTAAAATGCCCTGAACAGTAGGGAAAAGTCGTAAACTTGATCTCGTAAACTAGCATTTGACATTAGTAACATATGTCTAATCAACCCTGTTGCCATTACAAAAAGCTTGAGTTAGATCATCCGTTATTAAAACGGTGATAAATGAATCGAACACTAATTCGCAAGAGAATACTCATACACCATCACATCAGATAGTAGAAGCCACTCGGACTATAGAAGTACGTGGACCCGCTTGCTTTCTGGATAAACTATGAGCAATTAAAGCTTTAAAAGGTAATATTCACCGAAGTGTTGCCATAAATTGCCACCTGTGCACAAAATGGTGAACAATTTATTTTTTAATTACCAAATAGGTTGCTTTCAGATCGAAATCAAATTGGTCAGCACAACAGAATTATAGTTAGGGTTTCGCGAAAACCCGTGATTGGACGATTATTGTATTTACAGCCTGTTATATGAAGAAGTCATTCATTCAATGAAATAAAGAGTCGCAAAAAGTGATTTTCAATATAAATGATTGCTTTCAAGAAACTCAGAGTTTCATTTCTCAACACAAATGAGTGCAATAAATGTTATAAAAGACGTCCTCTTAAGCGCTTGGACAATATGTAGTTAATAAACGGGCTCTGAAGACTCTTGTAGGAAAACATTAATTTGCCAATCCTGTTTAAAGGCGAAAGAGGGTACTAAAAGAAAATGGGATATTCAAAAGGCCCTTTAAAAAAAGAAGAAAGTAAGATCATCTACAAAAAGTTGCTGATCTTTACCTTTCCCATCACGTATGACGGACGTGAAAGCTATATTTAATAATGACCACATGTCTATGATTTCTTGGGAAATCATCTGAATTATAATGCAAAAGCAATGTAGTGGAACGTCGAGCAGAATTTCAATGTCGATTACTATTGAATGCGGAGCAAATGTCCGAGGAGAGTTATTAGACCATTTAAACCAATGAAGATTGATGAAGTTCGCACAAGCGATCACTCGCAACAGTAACATCAACCCGAGTCAAGATGCCCAAGAGCTTCCAAGAACTCGTTAGTTCAAATGGAATGTAAGTGCGGCTGTCTTGGATGAGGAACCCAAAAGACTAGTGGACCGGAATCTAGAGAAGACGACAGTCACATAAAAGCGCGATCTAGATTCACTATGCTTGAGCTATGATTTTCCACCACAAATATCCAATTCACTATGTAAACTCGGACAATAAAAGTAGACTAAACGAATGTGACTAAACGAACCTTTAAAAGGGCTTTATAAGAATACTCTTTAGGAATTGCCGACACATTGACAACCATTTTACTCCTTTTTAAGATTGCCTGGCCTACCAAAAGATGGCAGCAGCATGCAATGTAAAAATTCACTTAAAACGGAGTTAAGCTGGTTTAAAATAAGCTTTGATAGAGCTTATGACGAAAGATTGGTTTTAATAGGGAAGTAACTTTGTGCGCCTTGCAGGAATTCTGAGAAGGGGTTGATATTTTAAAAAATAACACTACTAAAATTGTTTTGAATGAGCATATTGGCAAAAGACTAAGGGTTCATTATAGCGCGACCCGAAGCTTCAGGATTAAATTTAACAGATCGGACAGGACACTGCGGGTGAAAACTTTAAGCCACGAATCATGGCGATAAAATTTCGATGAGAAATCGGGTAAGACAAAAGGTGAGCTGTAAAGGACTTGGTTCGTTGCTTGGGAAAGCTAAATGTCAAAGGCCTCAGGTGGTACACAGATGGCTCCAGATGGATTCCGGTATTGCTACTGGTATCTATGGACCAAATCGGAAAATATCGAAGGCCCTGGAAGCAGTCCTAATTAACTTAGAGACTGGCATAAGAGGTATAACCATCAATACACTCTCAGACAGTCAAGCTACACTCAAAGCGTTGGGCTCGTATAGTACAAACTCAAAATCCATTAAGGAATGCCACAATGCCCTACAGGACCTATCCAAAAGAAATAAGCTCAAACTCTGTTGGGTGCCAGAGCACAAGGGCATAAAAGGCAACGGAAAGTTTCCAGCGAAGGGTACATAGGTGCCGAACCTTTCTGCGGAATCCCCAAGTCGAAGATTAATTTTCTCTTAGACAAGTGGGAAAAGTCGTCAAACCTTCGAGGTGCAGGTTCATACTGCCCCTGAACAAACACTCTATCAATATTCTCAAATATAATAGAGCCGATATCAGAAGACTGTTCAGCTACGTTTCGGTACATTGTAGTCTGAGATATCATCATAACAAAATTAACCTCTCGTCTGAAACCGAGTGTCGACTCAGTCTAGAGGACGAAAAAACTGCAGAGCATATATTATGCGAGTGAGCTGCCCTCTGCCATCTTCCTGCCATCAGGAAGCGTATCTTCCCCAGAGAAATAATGACTACTGACGGTCAGCTCCTACGAGGGACATCCTCACCTTTATTAAGAAGGTAGAGGAACTCCACGTCTAACTGGCTAGCATGCACAATAGACCTATATTGACCGCACTGCCCTATGCTATTTGCTAGCACTCTTAAAAACAAAAACAAAAAATTGGTTCGTTTAGTCATGTTCGAAAGCTTCTCCTAAAAGTGGACAGCAGGAGACCTTAGGAAGAAAACAAAGCCAAGACTATAAAGAAGACTGGTCAAAAGAAGACTACAAAAAGTAATTTTCCAGAAACTTTTAGGTTTATGGTCAGGTTATGGTAAATGTTTCGAAAGAGTTGACTACGAAAAGCTTCAGCCTTCTACTCTTCCCACCGAAGGTAGTGTTTTGGGATTGTTTCACCTTCGATCCAAACGAAAGAATGATGAACAGCATGTAATACTTATTCTCTTGCCTCTCATGTAATAACAGTTTTCAAAGTGAAACGCAGTTGTTCATTTCAACAGGATCTTCTTCCATCCACACTTCGAAAAAAATTAAACAATCCTTTCCTGGAAAAAATAAAAAGACGTTTGAATGGCCCGATATCTAGACCTAGATCTCAATGGCTAGACCTTAGTCCAACTAAAAGTTTTTGGGCCACTGTAAAAGCGAAATACAAACAATTGGGATCAGCACACCATGAACCAAGCCGGAATTCAAGGCCTACAAAATTTGTTGTTGAATGTGTTCGTTCATACTCCACAAATGTATAAAATTCATGAAGTTTATTGACACTCTGTTGTCAGGTGAATTTGATTTATTCGTCATTACGGTTCATGTACTTGATTTAATAATTTATATTTCACTCACAGTTTATAATTCACATTCACTTCGTGCAAGTTTGTATATAAATGATATATGCGTACAAACAGACAGGAAAGTTTTTGCATAAGTCTTTCCCACCTCAGCCTTACAAGTAGAAGACTAAAAACGGACTTTCTAAGCGAGGCAGTCTATGACAAACTCTACAATACTGGGTAGTAAAGGACAACATTCTGGTAAGAGTGGACAAGACCAGGATAAGTGTTTACGCATTCGGACGATGTTTCTCTGTGGTAAGTCAAGTCATGTGTGCGCTCTGGGTAGAATGCATCGTTAGGCCGAATTGTGGTCTGAGGATCTAGGCAAGACTGGGACAAACACCAAAGTGCAGAGCTTTACTTCTCACAAGCAAACAAGTTTCTAGTAATCAAACTGGACGATTGAACGATGGGCTGGTTTTCTAACATGTGAGCAATAACATTTTCGGCGAAAAAGGGGTCCATAAAATACACTGCCATTGTTGGTCACTAGAGAACTATCGTACGGTAACCTTTTACAAAAAAACATATAACTGATCGCCAGAGAGCGGCGTGGGAATTTCGATTCTGCTCGTTCTTCGAGCCTTTAGCTATTCTATGCACGGCTCCTCCTGACTAAATCATCAAAGATGCGATGGGCAACGTGATCCAGCTGCTGGTTTAATCGCCCTTTCAACCACAATAAGGTCCGAGAGAAGATCCCAAGGAATCTGACTGGGTCTCCAAGTAATTACATATATCATACCGAAATAGCTTCTAAGTTAAATTTCTGTCGAGAGAGACATGGAGAATATGTGGGATAGAGGGATTCTAGGATTGGCACAGGCTTCTTCTCAAAAAAAGCCAACGAGTAGCAACACTTATCCTCCTACAGGATTATGTAAGTGTTTTTAAAGTGATTGACTTAATAACGTTGATTGCCGCTTGAATGCAAATCCGAAGCTTGCATTCTACTTAGTAATATTTCCAATAATGCTATTCGTACCGGCAATCAACGCCATCAAGTTGGGTTCAGTGCCACCCTCATCAGCAGATCAGTGTCAATCAGCTTTGGAACAACTTTATTCTCTGTTTGGACAGATCTTTGGACAAAGTAATATTACATAAGGTCGAGTTCAGTCCGCCATCGGATAGGAGTATTTAATGGCATTATTCGCTAAGATTTTCTACAACTAGCCACCTGCGTTATAGCAAGACAGATCTGGCAAAATTACAACAAACCCAATAAATTAAGCAAGCTGAAAAGTTTTAGAGAAAACATTTCAAGTGTGGTTGCTATCGCGGTTTGGTCCGTTCTATCGTAGGGCAAGGAAAGACTCTTACCCACTTTCTCTGTAAATACCAGCATTGGCCTCACCGAACGAGCTAATCCTCTGCACTATGTACTTGCCCAATACTTTTGATATACTCGTATGTCTACAATCGGTTTTTAATGTATCAAGACAGCGCACTATTTTTTTGATTGAATCTTTATACACCTTTGGATGACACTATTTGCACCCACCCACAACTGCTTGAGGGCATAGTCCAATGACAAACGTAACCCCAAAAAAAGAAATCCAACTGCGTTGAATCGATTGAGCGGGGTGGCCATTCGACCGGACCATCCCACCATTACCGGATTTCTCTTTCAATATACTAACTGTTTGACCACCTGTGTGGCATGTGCCATATTTTTGGAACATATCATTGATGTCCAATAAATGGATGAAAATAGCCTTCAAACACGACACGAAAGCAAACTCTATTGACCGTAACAGAGCAATCATTTTCAGCGACGAAAAAATAGGATCCAATCACACGCTCGCCATGAGATCTACATAGCACGATGGCTCTGAAATGATGATGAAGTGAAGTATCTTGAAGCACATGTGGTCTTGTTTCTGCCAATTTTTCTTATTGGCAAAGCTTTTAAGTCTATAATAAGCTTCTTCATTTAAAAAAAAAAATTGAGCTCAATCAGGCAGATATAGACGTATCAAATGGTCAAAAAGCTTCAGTTCCTGAGCTACTTTGATCTTGTCAGAGTGCCGGCTAAGATCCTTATGCGAATTTCGCGAGATTTGCCAAAATATAGACTCAAAGATACCCCCATTTCCTGTAAGCGACATGAAATCGACTAATTTGGCAAATATTGAATTGAAGCACTTATGGCAGCGACAAGGAGGGGGTCGTGGTGGGGTGGTCATGGTGCAATGGTAATAATCATCGACTGTTGAGCGAAAGGTCTGTTGTTCTAGTCGGTCCATAGCAAAGAACAATTCCTATACGGAAAACAGTAGTTGTTAATGAGAGATGTTAAAAAAATGCTGACGAAGACACAACACTCGCAGCATAAGATCACTTCAAAATTCATACTCTATGTGTGCATTTCCAATATAACACCTTAATGACATCGAAATAAAATAAATTACTGTGAACTACAACCAACGCGACAAATTCGGTCGAATCTCTCGAATCTTATCTTGGACAACCACCCCCGGAGAGTAGTGAACGAACATCTTTGACACAAACCATCTGCACCCCGTCCAGGTTGTGTGACAAACACCATAAGACGTACACTCTTGAACCTGCATGAACCCTATTAAACAAAAAAAAACAGATTCGATAGTCTTATTGGTGCAGGAACATTCAATAACTAGGCAGATCAGTATGCGCGGGCTTAACTCCGCTACTGAAAATTTTTGATCGAGCGAGCAAATTTGTTGTTTTATCAACCTTGCTCTCGCTCCGCATGGCACTTTTCTAAACTTTACTTCGTTATTTCTCACTATTTTTCAATCAAACAATTTCATTTGATAATTTATGGCTCATCTACAGACCTAGATCTATCGAATGACATGCTGCACACATGTGTGGTTATAGCCGATATCTACATTTAGTGCGTACAAGATTAGTCCGAAATCGTTTTCGGACCACTATATTCCCCGTACATGCACGCGCTAGGCCAAAAAGTGGGTGATTGCTCTCGCTCCGCTATGCTCCGCTCGATCAATGAATATTCGACTAGAGTTCATCCACTACAGCACGCCCAAGAAGACCGAGAATTGGACCGAGAATTGGAGTAAGCATTCTTAAAGTTGCAACTACCGACTCAGAAACCACTATCGGAATGGTTTCTCGTTCGTGTGCTTCACCATGGTAAAAATGTAAGTTTTGACTGACATTTGAAAAAAGAGGTTTAAGGGCACATTTGCATTAAAATATAAAATTGATGTCCCTATTGATAAACGCTGTAGAATGTTATCACACGAGGTTTGTTCAAAAAATAAGGTGACATTTTGAATTTCGCGCGCTAGAAACATTGGATTTTTTCGTTATATTGGTACACATGTTTTTTAAAATATGTTGACATTGTTGGATATTTATTTTTCAATTCACAAATATAGAAGTTAGACGTGTTTTGGTGTGCTTGGCAATTTTTTACTATTGAAATAAATGGTCAAAATCTTTGTGTAAAATAAAATGAAGTACTCGAGATTACTTAAAATGTTGACTGTGGCATTTGGCCAGTATATTCTCAGCGAAGAAAATGTTTATAAGTGTTACAAGCTTTTCACAGGAGGCAGAGAAGGTACTATTGATATGCTTGCCATAGACGATACGATACGTCAACAACGGATGAAAACCTTGCAGCAATGAAGAAAATTCTTATGGAGAATCGTCGGGTCACTATCAGAGAAGCTATTGAAGATATTGGTATATCGGTTGGGTTATGCATTTTGGGCATCAAATGTGGGTCAGCGAAGTTTGTTCCAAAGTTACTAAATTTTAGCCAAAAGTACCGTCTCATGAGCATCGCTCAGGAGCTTATGAATGACATGAATAACGATCCAGACTTGCTGAAAAGGGTCACCATTGATGACGGGCTAATCTTCGAAAAAATGTGAGTTTTGCTCAATGTTTTCAGTGGCGGGTTCATCATGAGCTCTTGTCGGAAGGTCGTACGGTGAAGTTATACCATACCATAATCATGCCTCAGCCACCACATTCAACGGACTGGACCCTCTGCTGCTGTTGTCTCTTTCCAAGCTTGAGAAGAAAAAGAACGCATCGCTGGAAGAGTTCAACGTCAGTATAGCCTTGAAGCGCATATCAAAAATGCGAGGCGCCGGCGCAAGTGTTCTACAACTGAGAGGGATTACTTTGAAGGATAGGAATTGATGTAATATTTTTCGAGAATAATAAAAAGTCACCTTATTTTTTGAACATACCTTGTGGAGGGTCTGAGCTCCCACAGATAAACCTTATACATTTTACAAGACCAGTGTCATGGCTTTTTAGTTTAAAATGTAGAATTTTCAAATGGTAATTATTTATGAAAGTTTAAAGGAATAGGGGATATCATGGCACAAGCTTACCGAAGCGTAAATTGACTTAAAAGGGTATATTGACAGAAAAACCTTACCATGAAACTATTGTATAAAATTGAGGAAGCCTAGTACGATAATGAATGACATTAATTACATACCCATTAGGCAGGTGGCTCAAAGCCCTTATCTAGCTTTCCTAAACCTTTTTGAACATAATTCTATATTGAAAATACATTCTGTTGCGACGATGACCCCATCAATTGTGCTTCCCATCGAGCTAACTTGTAAATTATAAATTACTTACTCTCATCACCCGAGAATCAGATGACTCGTCAAGTGACTTTATTTGCATCTGATATCTGCACCGCATCTCTGACGTGACTGCGAAGCAGGTGATCGAGTCAAGTGGATCGGAACACAAAAAAAAAACTAACTACGCAAAAAAAGGTAAAAGGACTCACCCCTGAGATCTGACAGTTCGTGGCAGATCCGTGCGTTCAATTAAATCCAAAACAATTGTGAATACACTACACACCCTGTCGATCCGCCGTGATACCGTTAAATAAAATTCCAACAGCCGCGAATGAAGCGATATGAACGAATGCGTGCGCGTGTGTTGATCCCTTACTTAATCCTCAGCTAGACATATACAGGTACTAGGCTTCTCGTCATCATCAATTAAAACAGCACTCTGGGTCGATGGACAACGGATGACGACGACGACAGACGATGGGTAGTAAACGTTTCTGATTATTATTCTACTTTTCCTCTTTTTTTTTGTTGTAAAACTTTTTTATTAAACTTAAGTACCTTAGCACTTTGCAACTGGATAAACAAGATACAACATGTGAATACACCTGGTTTTCTACAGCAATTACAAGTGCGGCGACGACCACAACGACGACGATAGTACGGCGCGCGAAAAAGAGAAGAACGATGGGAAGGTGAATGCACTCTTTTTTTCCTCCTATTTGCTTTTCTTTCTTACTTTTCACTATTCCTCTGGTGCTTCTTCGAGATACAGATATGGAGATACTACCGACACGGATATGTATTTTTTTTTTCCTTTTGCTTTTTCAATTCACTGATCAAGACACTAGAATGGTAACTCACTTTATATCAATTGGATAGACATTTTGGTAGAAGATACAATCGAATTCTGCACAGAAACTTCAGTTTTTTTGATTTTTCTATTTATTCAGATTCAAAAAAAAAATATTCTTTCAAGTTTCCTTTCCAAAACGACTGAATGGAAGACGAGAGTACTGAGCAAGCATTAAGCAGGCTCTAAACAGGCACAGTAGCGACGACGACTTGAATCGGCCGCAGGTAAGAGAAAACTAAACGCGGATCGTTTCACTATACGACAATGTATCTATCGCATTTGCGATTGAATGCTTCAGCAAATAACTACTCACCCACCACACTTCTGGTACCTGACGCTCACTGCTCACTGCTCACCAGTCACTGGTTTACCTGCTTTCTGAGGTAAGAAAGAATCGGCTTGCGTGTCACCGTAACACATACACCACCACATCCACACCCGTACGGTTTAGATACAGGTAAAAGCGGAAAAAGGTAAAACGTTTTTCCTTTAGTATGGACTTATCGCATTTTTTTTTTTATCAGATTTTCTCGTTTCGTTCCGAACGACGTTACACCGACCGAAGCAGAGGTAAGGAAAGTCGGTTGAAGAGAGTATGGACGGTAGGCACTCACACTAGTCATCACCTGTGCGATACGCTATCACGAAAACAGCCTGGTGGTGGTGGACGGATTAGGTCTCTGGAATTCGAGGTTTATCAATTTCTCTATTTGCTGGTTGTCTCATTCACCGGCGAGCTCAAGAGACGGTGTGTGAATGGAGTCAGGTAATTTTTTTTTTTTTGTTTTCTTTCTCCAATCGTATTTGGTGATCGCGGTTAGCTCGAATCTCTTTGACCATTTTGGGGTGTCGCGTTCTCTTTTAACGGTGAAATCGCGAAACTCTTTTGATTCATCTCTTATATCGTACGTGAGGGAGAGTGTTTATGACTTGGAGTGGGTTACAGTTGGTCACGTTCTTCACTTTGGAGAAAATTTCATTTTCATTTATGTTGTCTTCATGTCTTAGGTCAGAAATATTTTGATAGAAATTCACATTACCTTTTAGGTTTAAGGGCTATCTAGGTGGCTTCATTGGACGACCGTAATCCTTTGTTTTTAGTCTTCGCGAACCTCTTAAAGCGATCTCTTCATCAGTTTAAGAATTATTCGTGTAATCTGGTCTAAACTTTATATGCTTTTTGAGTCGTGATTCTATATCTTCTGAGCCCCTTAAATTTTTATCCCCAACCCCTTAAGACAGAGAGAGCGAAGCAGAATTGGATTAGGTGAAATAAAATATCAGAATTTGCTCACTCGTGAAAGAGTGTAATTGGTACAAAAGGTCTCGACATCTATGAGCCTTCCATTTGGATGAATGACTTTTTTTATGAAAGTCATGACTTCCAGATTGATGGATCGATTCTGGTTCTTTTGCGTGCATGATAGACAGACGATATACACGTAGATCGTAGGACAACCCACTCCAGCCAGCACAATATTTGATCCCTACCTATGTAAGGTATTGGATCCGAAGACACCTAACTAGGCCAATGTCATTGTCTGAGAGCAAGGTGAAAAGTTCTCGTCCTGATAATGAAAGACTTTGATTTTTACTTAAAAAACGATTTTATTTTGCTACATAATCTCCCTTGACTTCGACACATTTTGTCTATTATTTCTCCAACATCAGTATTCCTTCCCGGAAGTGGGAGTCTGGAAGGCTGTGAAAATATTCATCTACCGCCCTCTCAACGGGATGGCAAACGGCTCACAAAGGCATCGTAGGAATAGCATCCGCCGGCGAGTGCTAATCCACTAAAAAGCGAATAAGAGCCACTACAGCTGAGGACCCTGCAGCACTGTCCTACCTCATGGTACCTCCATCTCCTCGTGGTACCATCTGGAACCATAGAAATTAGACGAATGGCGAGCTAAATAACAGGGTTGATATCTGGACTATGGCCCAGCAAGCCGGAACCGTAAAAACAAAATACACTCAGAAACGATCACAAGGCTAAGGTCAAACCAAATTTATGATGAAGATCCACACAAAAAGAAAAAAAAAGGACGATGACCTTGGATTGGCAGGTGAAACTTTAGGTTCCTAAACAGACCACATGCAGGCGAACAACTTGCGGACGCCCTAGACCACTGTAAAGCGGACTTAACCGCCATCCTGGAAATACGACGGGATGGACCGGGCAAAAAGCGGGTGAAAAACTGTGACATCTACTACGGCGACTGCTATAAGAGAGCACAACGATTGTTCGGGTGCGGACTTGTTGATCCGCATCAAGGTTAAATGCTCCAACATCATCGTTACCTGCTTCCACGCCCCCACGAAACACAGGGATGACTACGTCAAAAATGAGTGTAAAAAAAGCATCTTTGAGAGAAACATCGGCAAACACAGGCTACACGACTCTACTTCCGATAACGGAGTCGGGCTTATCGATCTTGCAACGGGGCGAAAACGCCTTTTAGCAAGTAGGCGCTCAAAATTCACTAAGGTACCTAGCTGTCGCCAGATCAATCGACGCGATCGACATCAGACTTCTTCTTCTTAGATGGCGTTCAGCTCACGAGCCAAGCTTCTCGCATTCACTTATGTTGTGTGGGATTTGTTTTTCACACAAGTGAAAAGCCGATTTCGAACGGCGAGAGCTGAGAAGCTTTTTCAAGGCAAGTGTACTAGGGGGGGTTTGCCAGTACCTCGCCGAGGAGAGAAGTCGCGTAATGAAAATTCGATGGCGTTGGTGTTATCGAAATCCGAACTCACTCATCGTGCGTCAGAGGCCGACACAGCACCCACTGCGCCACATTGCTCCGAGTGTCGACGTCAGGCACTCCTTTACTTCTTCTTCTTCTTGATGTTCGAACATTCCGAGGAGCTAACATTGACTTGGACCATTATATTGTAGTAGCCAAATGCGCCTAGGACGAAGTGCTTTTGCCAATCGCGTCTGCTTTAAACTCTCTTATGCATCTCCATCTCCCACTCAGTTAATAAACATCAATAGAACCTTTGTAAGTAAGCCCTAAAAGGCACTGCCACGGAAGTTCTAGGCTGGTTCGATGACGAGTGCAGAGAAATATCCGCAGCGAAGTAGGAGGCATATAAACCTTCGAGAAGCGTTAATTGAAAAGAAAGTTGAAAATTGAAAATTCGAAAGTTTTATCAAAAGATAAAAAGAACAAAGGTAAGGCTGGTTGAGAGCATGCTCCAGCTCATTTGTAAGATATGATCAGAAGAAAGCATCAAGCAATCTCTGTACCATTTGTCCGATCCACAAAAAAGGATACCCTTTTGACGGTGCCAACTACAGGGCGTCGTTTTATGTGAGCATCTAAAGCTGATAGGTCCTAATTAGTGTGTCCAAAAGAGGTCCACCATCGATCAAATCGTCACATTACGATAGATCTTGGAGAATACCAATGAATTTCAGGTCGACACTCACCGGTCGGTGTCTACAGATTCAACGCCTAAGATGGCTATGTCATGTAGAGCGAATGGACACTACAGCTCCCGACCGAAGAGTCTTCGAATCCAAACACGAAGGATGACGGAGTAGAGGATGGCCGCACCTAATGTGTCGCACACAGCTGGAAGAGGACCTCAACCAACTGGAGGTCCGGCACTGCAGGGAACTAGCGATAGATCGCAGTAGATAGAGAAGCATGTTGGCCGAGGCCCAGGCTCACACCGGGCTGTAACGCGCGTTAAGAAAATCGGCCCATATTTCTTTAAGGATGATGCCGGCCAGAATGATACCGTCAATGGAGAGCGCTATATAGGTAGAATCATGATTTCTGATTTCTTCGTTCCACAGTTCATTGGCATTGATTTGACAGAGCTTTGGTTTCAACAAGATGACGCCATATGGCACACGGGGCGCGACACCGTTAATTTATTACGGAAAACATTTGCTGAGCGCAAAATTTCGCGCACTGGCCTCCACGATCCTGTTATCTCACACCTTTAGATTACTTTCTTTGACGGTAAGTGAAGTCACTAGTCTATGCCGATAAACCAAAGAGGTTGCACGATTTTGAAGTCAACATTCGCCATGTTATTGCTGATATACGGCCCGGGTTGTTCTATAAAGTTGCCGAAAATTGGATCGCGCTTATTGCAGCCATAGTCATAAGGGTTTTTGAATAACGGTATCACTAATGGGGTTCCTGAGCACCCCAGTACTTTGGGTTGAAAATATCACCAAGTTATAACGCAATCTTATTAAAAAAGTCTTACCGGTATATTTTTAATCCGGTTTTTCCAACATAGTCTGGGCAAATATGCTTTTGGCAAGTACTTTTTATCGCAAGACCTAGGACATAAGAAGCACCTTCCCTTTGGAATCTTTCTTTGAGGTTCTCTTAATAAATCCTCGCAATGCTGTGAATCGCCTTCAGCTGACTTTCGAAGCACTTTTTCGATGGTACCTCTCGAATGACCGTGGAGAGTATGTTCTAACCGCTTTTGCATATATGGTTTTGCCAAAGACAAACCTAAATTATGCAGAATTTTGAAAGATGGTTCGCTTAATTTCTTTATTTTTATAATTATTTCCCATCGAATAGAGAAGCATTGAATTAATCCCCGCCTGATCGAGCATACCTTAAAAATATCTCATAGGCCACCTGCGAGTCTTCCTTGCAACTGAGTGGTTATGAGCCAGCTGATCAAACGTATCAACGCCACCTTTCGTCTGGTTATAAAACTCGTTGATCTCGGGTTTCCTTGTGTCCGGGTTAACCTCGTTATTCTTATGAAGCGAAGAACTCCTTTTCCTTTTTTCGGGGTAAAGGTTACCAAAATTAGTTTGCCTTTGAAGGCAAATTGAGAAGAAATTACTTCTTTTTTTCGGTTGGGTAGGAAGAATGGTGGCACTTCAACTTTGTTTTTTCGTAAAGTTCCGACTACCGTTAGATTATGCTGCGTTAGCATTGTTTCGACCAACTGAATTGATGTGAACCAATCGTCCGTGGTTAAATTTCTTCCCGTACCATGAATGCTTTAACTTATTTTGCGAACTAACTGCAACGGAATCGGATCATTTGATTTTCCATCATTTTTTCCAACGTAAGGAATCCCAGATACCATATAATATGTGAGGGAATCTCACATGGTTATAATTTTTATGCCGTACTTATCTGGCTTCGAAGGTATGTACATTTTAAAAGGACATTTACCCCTCTGAGTCCCAAAAGCTGCTCATCAATCGTACAGTATTCTTAGGGCATATAATATTTTGAACAGTTTGAATTAAATTTTTCCCTAACAAACCGGACTGGGGCCAGTTTATCCGAGCGGCATCTCGTCGAATATGACGCAATTAATTAAGAATTCAGACCTGTTGAGCCCAATTATAGCCTGGAATATCGGTGAGCACTTTGTAGTCCACATGTCTCTCGTGTTTCTTCGATCCTGTTTTTGCACTCCAGTAATGTAGAGTAAACCAATGACGGCACGAATCTCTTCTTCTGTTGTGTCGACCATGATTCCGAAAGTTGGAGGTTGAGCAGATGTTGAAGGCGATGGGGAATCGGCTGGTGAAATACCTTTTTGACGTTGGTTGCTGATCTCAATATTTGTGTTTTTAACTAAAGCTTGTAAGCTGGCCATGCAGTAGCCTACACGATCGGTCCAATTTTTAAACACATTATCGATTGTGTGCAGCTGTATTTCACCAATGGCTTCACGAATATTGTCCTTTAAAGCGTCAATTGTCTCTGGCTTGTCGGCGTAACACTTATCTTTGACGGCACCCCACAAATAATAGTCCAACGGTGTCAAATCGCAGCTCCGAGGTGGCCAAACGACATCAGCTCTGCGGCTGATAATGCGATCTTCAAAAACAGGGCGCAAAACATCGAGTGTAGCTTCGGCTGTGTGGCACGTAGCGCCGTCCTGTTGAAACCAAATGTTGCCAATATCCTCCTCTTCAATTTTTGTGAACAAAAATTCGTTCAACATGGCCCGATAACGATCGCCATTGACTGTAACGGCCACTCCTTGCTCATTTTCGAAGAAAAATGGCCCAATTATGCCTCTGGACCAAAATCCGCACCAAACAGTGGCTCGTTTTGGGTGCACCGGCTTTTCAATGTATGCGTGCGGGTTTTCTGTGCCCCAAATGCGACAATTTTGCTTGTTTACATACCCGCCAAGATCAAAATGAGCTTCATTTGAAAAGATGATTGTTTTGGCAAAATCGGCATCTTCTGTAAGTCGATCGCAGGCCCACTTAGCGAAGCGAAAACGCATTGGATGGTCAGTTGGCTTCAACTCCTGAACCAATTGGACTTTGTATGGCGTCATACCAAGGTCTTTATGCAAAATTCATCTCAATGATGTCTCCGAAATGTTCAATTGTTGAGAACGACGGTGAATTGATGTTGATGGCGCTTCACGCACACTTTCTGCCGCAGCAGCAATATTCTCGGGTGTACGCGCTGTTTTTGGCTTTTCACGCTTTGGTTTATCGATGAGGATGCCAGTTTCTTTCACTTTTTTCACAAGATAACGAACATACGGAGCTGACGGTGCTTATCTTCTTCCAAAATCCGTACGCAATTTTCGCACACATTCTGCAACATTGTAATGTAATGTCGCAATATTTCCCAGCGTTGTTCAAGCGTATACACAACCATATTCGTTCAGCGGAAGGATAAAACTAATTATCTGTCAAATCAGACATGAGCTAAGTGTTACCATTCACGAAATAAGCACTACTTGAAAAAAAAAACGTTAGATGGCGGACCCTTTACAAGGTGATGCCTTTCTTCTGAATTTTCTTCACCATCTTCACAGTTAATTGCCATGATTTCATCTTCTTCTTCAGAATCCGCCTCTACGTCATCTACGCAGGCTTCATCTTCTGTGTCCATATTATCATGGATGTGCAAAAGGAGTTCTCTTATCTCGTCCTCATCGTATCTGGCTCTATTTTGAGACATATTGTGCAAATATTCGAACACGTGTGCAGTTCTGCAATTTAGGAACGTTTTCTAATATAATTCTTAAATGATTCATCAACTTACCTTGTAAAAGTTCAAAAAATTAAAAAAATTTCATTCACTTATTTTTTAACAAAAATATTACACAAACACATATGGGGTGCGAGTACACCCCGAAGAGAGGAAATGCACTAAATATCTTTTAGACATAAGGCAATAACGAAATAAATAAAAGTCATGGCACTCTTCACAAATAACGACTTTTATTTTCAAAAATATAACAGTTTGAATTTTGAAGTGGGGTGCGATCGCACCCCATATGCATTCTAGGGTTAAACACTAATGGCATAAAATTATCTATTAAATAAAGCTAAAATCATAAAACTTCACATTAGCTTCAAATGGTTTATTTCATATTGAATTTGTATACCTCTAAAAAAAACACCCTCAGTAATGTCAGTCTGGTTTCTGATGTCAGTAATGGTCATTGTCGTACTCGATTGTTCGCAAACAGTTTTAACTAAGTATCATGTTCTAAGAGCCGGTTATTGGATAGAGAATAGAGTATCCGTCCTTCATCCTTCCGATGTAAAAATATTTGTTTTACGACATTGGAAATGTAACAACTTGTTGTATTAAAATTTCTATATCTAAAGCTCATTCCATTTCCTAGGATAATCCTCATGTTTTCATTCGAATATAAAGGTCACGTTAGGGAAAGGTCTATTTAGGTTAAGTATTCCTCTATCTCTAGCTATTTCGATACCTTGTTCCATCATTTTTATTTCGATTACAACTGCCTATCGGTTTTTAGAACACTTTCGATACTCATTGACACAGCTGTCACTGGGAAAACCGTCTACCCGACGAACTGGTCCGTTGTGAAATATTCGAATGGAACACTGGAAGTCCACTCTGTATCCCTTCTGCTTTACTCATATTCCAATAACACATTACCGGATCGGAAGACAGCTTGTATATTGTTCTTAAGTTTTTTTCTTATTTTATTGAGTAAAATGGATGCAGCGCGAAAGGAAGATTGCAAATACTGGGACAAATGTTACCAGCGGAATGAGCATCATCTTCAAAAGTACAATCACCCGCCACGACCTGCCCAAGAACCGGAAGACTCGCCATCCAGCACACAGTCACCTGATCCACAACCAAGCCCAGAGGCCGACAAACCAAAAGATGAAAGCACCATCAAGAAGCGCAAAAGCTCGGAAAATACGGACAACAACGAGAACCAACCTAAACGGCACACATTAACCACTCGTTTATGGCAAAGTCCGGACGAGGACTATACCGAGCTGGTGAAAAGCAACAGATTCATCCATGTCAAGTTCTTGGTGAAAATGCCGCCGGATTTCTATCAGTTCTGGGATTTCGTAAACACACTTGTTACCGATAAGTCCAAGAATCCGTTTCATAAGATGAACCTGGAGCTAGTTGGCCCGTTTGATTTCCTGGCCGGGCGATTTGCCGAGACAGTACAGAAAAGCCCCGGCGACTACCTGCGACACTGGAGGTTCTACTACGACCCACCGGAGTTCCAGACGATTTTTGTCAAGAAAGGAACTGGCATTCACTACGGCTACTGGCGAGATGATCCGAAGGAGGATGCGAATCTTCTAATCGCACGAAATGACGCCGACAAAGGATGTCAATTCGAATTCATTGCTACAAACGCATTCGACGCCTTGGCGTACTTCCTAGAGAAGGACTTCGCGCCTAATCCATTCACCCAGGGCGAACTGACCAGAATTCGCAAGGCCATTAACGATTTCGCCTCGTCGAACAAATTGGAACGCCACTCCCTCGCGGAGGCTAAATCAGCACGTTGGAAGAAGGTGGTGACCAAGTGTTTTCACGGGGCAGGTATCGTCGTGCCGGTGGACAAGAAATCTACAGTCGGATATCGTCCGCTGATCGACAGTGATTCTAATCTCAAGAAAATCATCAGTCAGTTCGAGAAGGCACAATCCCCGGCGGAGGTGGAAAAGATTCTCGAGAAACTACAGCCATTCATCACAGCATCGGTGATTGCGTTGGATGAATGCGATTTTGGCACAAATCTAGAGCTTGGCATGGACATGTTTAGCAGTGGTTACGAGCAGTTACACGCTATCATCGAGTCGCTGCTGGTCCCGGCGTATACGCTACTCGAACGACCACAGTTCCTGGCAATTCTGAAGGCCCATCTGGACGACAGACGAAAGGGCAACAACCTCAGTATTCTTAAGTAAACGGTTCACTGGATCATATGTGTATTTGTCTTTTTTCGTTGAAATAAAAAATGTCTCGAATTCTATTCGTGTTATACACGACGTGGTTATTATTTTGCAACTTATGAAACGAGTTTACACAATTAGCTTCTCTTTGGTGAAGTATTCCGAGCGATTGAGGTGGATGAAGAGGACGGCGGCTGCCAGACGGGCTTGTAGTTCGTGCATGCTAAGATCGTGGGCCCATTCGACTCGACCCCAGAAACGTAGCTGGTACTCTTCCTCTAGTCGGCAGAGGGTAATTGCCTTGTCTATGCTAATGTGCTGTTCCACTGCCGCGCAAGCGAGTATAATTGACTTGAGGGTGTCAACCGCAAATGTGAATCCTGAAACAAGGCAATTATTCATAACACTGGATAAAGAGAGAAGTGAAGGACGAACCATAGAGGACGTCTTGGCTGTGGGACATGAAGTACTTGGAGATGCACATCTTGTCCTCTTCTGATACAACTGGCGGGGATATGCTGAGAGTCTTTTTGATGTTCGTATCGTACCTCTCGTTGAACCATTTGATAATCGGATCCCACTCGTTTCTCTGCAGCTCAGCCAGGTCCTCCTCGTCCTAAAAGAAACGTCTTGGTATGATTAATAGTAGAAGAGATTCACTATCCTACCTGTGAATGGAATAGCACCGTGTCCGTGGGTAAGAAGTTCAGCAGATAGTTGACCATGTCCGGCTTGGTCAAGTAATTCGGGTTGTCAATAGACGTGAAGCAGAGCGCGGATAAATGCATCGATGACTGGGCGATTATGTCTTTCTGGTTCGCCCATTCCGTCGCCACAGCTATAGCCATCGGTTCGCTCTTCACTGTAAGCGGATTGCCTTTGGGTGTCTTTAGTTTCCTATGGTCCAGTGTGATTTCGTATTTCCCATCGTTGAACAAAACACTTGTGTTTTTGTAGAATCGCTTCGGAGCAGCTTAGGTTGGAGACGGAAATGTAAGGGAAAGTGACACTTGGCCCCGTGGGACTGGGACTTACCATAGGATCGGACGGGGATTCTTAAATTAGTTACGAGCCCAGTGAGAAGTTTTCCGGCAGAGTTCATTTTACTTCAAGAATTCTTTATTTTTTTTCGATTTCAAATGGTTCTCCCCAGTGACATGCCTTTGCCCATCACCTGCGGTGAAGACAAATGACATAACAGCTCTAAGGGTGTGTTCGCATTGTAATACAAATTTTCTGTTTACGAAATAAAGAAATGCACATAGGATTTAACTCCCTTTTCGGGTGCCGGTCCCGTTGACACAATTTCGTTGCTCTGTTTAGAGTAATTTCAGTTTAGTTCCAGGCAGGCGCCTATGCCAAGAGTAATGTGGGTGTTCGCCTGACGGGTTCTCAGGATTTTAGCTCTCTTTGCGGGAGCGAGGCCCGCTCACGCAACCTTGTGCTCCTTTTAGGGTATGCCCAATCGTTAGGTAAACACACTGACTTGACTCTTTAAAGCTGTGTTCAATGACGAAAAGATCAGAACAGAACAGGACAGGACAGGACAGCACAGATTCGTGAAAACTGTCAGATCAAGTTAGAACAGAGAATTACAGCCGTATGTTAGTTGTCAAAAGGCGAAAAACATCTTACGTATCAGATTATATTAAATATGTTTTAGAATTAAATAATAAACTAAAATGAATTCACATAAAAATGTTTGGAAGAGTTGTGGTGGGAACTGATAGTGAAATGGACTGAGTGTGATTAGTGACTCGTCAACAACAGATTTCAGTGATGATATGTCTGTTTTAGCGAGGACTTTAAGGGCTAACCATAATAGACAGGAGCAAGCAGAAGTAAGCAGAGGGGAATGTCTTCTTGAAAGAAGACATGACGGACGGAATTTTTGACAAGTGACATTTGAGGTTAGGAAAGAGAAAAAAGACAAAATAAATATGGAATACGAGTTTGTTAACAAGTTGATTTCACTTGTGCAGGACAATAAGTGCCTCTATTATAAAGCAGATGGCTTTTATTTCAACAAAAAGGAAAAAGCCAAGGTGTGGGAAAACAACTTGACAGCTCCTTTCCTTCTGCTTGCATCTGTTCATTGTGGGTACCTTGACTGTTCGTTGAAACAGAGGGGAGAATTTCGTTCGGATCTGACATAAGCTTCTGCTTGCTCTTGCCCAGAAACCACCAATGAGACGTACCACTTAAAATGGCCGCCGACATTTGCCTACAAGCTCGGGCGAGCACGTGGGTACCTCAAGTGCTGTCAAAATTTTGTAAACAATCACGCACATTGTTATAATTCCAAGAGTGTGTGTGGCGCAAGTACACTGCGGTAAAATGAAATGAGCTCACACGTATCCACGGATAGAAGCTCGTTTGTAACGGGTTTTGTCGCTACGAACCTGAACTTCTTTCAAAATTTCAAGGTGTCACGGGGGAAGACGTACGAAAGACGCACGTCTCATTCTGGTTTCTGGTTCTGACTCCAAAGTTTTAAACGCCGCGGTAAAGAACGTCAAACAGAGAGCGGTCAAAATTAATTAAGATTTTAATTTCATTCAAATGTCAAGCAGTTCGGATGAAGAAATATTATTATTTGTCATGCTACGTTCTCGAAAAAAGAAAAAGAATTTGGGTTCACTACATAAATAAAAAGAGAAATGAAGTCGGAGAATACCACCGGTTGTGCCGAGAACTAGAATCAAACGAAGACCGCTTCTATTTCCGCATGTCTCAAAATGCTTTCAAAGATCTTCATAAATTGCTTCGCCATAGAATTGAAAAAAATTAACAAATACATATGTAAATGAAGGGTTCATGTGTCTACAAAAACAAAATTGAGAGCTGTTTTGGTTTTTTTGCGTGATTCTTATGTTTTTGGGTGTGCTGAATCCGAAAATGACACTCATTTTGTCATAGAACATCACGTTTTCTGAGAATGTAGGTGCTCTTTATGAATTTTAGAAGATCCGATATATCTACATTTGCCACGTCCGCAATCTCTGTAAAGAATCTTTGGCCCAGCGACACTAGGCGTCGATTCTGGAGAGCTGGGCAGTGGCAAAGCAGATGTTGGATCGTCTCAGTTTCTTCCTCATCGCCGCAGGTCCGGCAGAGATCGCTGGATCCCGAGTCCCATTTCCGGAGCATTGCTCCAATGGGACAGTGTCCTGTGATCACTCCGACGAGCATACGGATCGAGTTACGGTCCTGCGCCAGGAGCTTCTTTGTTTTTCCTATATTGAGCTCTGATCACGATGATCTTGTCGAGTAGCTGTCGTTTCTTGTAAGCCAAGACGAGTTGGCTTCTTTGATGATTGTGTCGTTTATGATCCGGTATAATGCGCTGATCGGTGGTTGCAATGACGTGTCCGCTTCGCTGATGTCCAGTTCAGACCCTTGCCTGGCCAATTCGCTCGCTCTTTCGTTCCCTGCGATTGAGCTGTGACCCGGGACCCAGCAGAGTTTGACTTTGTGGTGTCTGATGGACTTCAGTGAGTCGCGACATTTCTTGACAGCCTTTGATCTCGTTATACAGGATTCTATTGACTTCAGTGCAGCCTGGCTGTCTACGAACTTGGTGATATCAGATGGTGGGATATCGGCTACCTGTAGGTGTTTGGCTGCTTTCTCTATTGCCAGGATTTCTGCTTGAAACACGCTGCACAGATCAGGGACTCTGAATGATTCCTGTTTGTGGAGGGTATCAGAGTAGAACCCGGCCCCAGTGCCTGTGTCCATTTTCGATCCGTCGGTGAAGAGGGTGATCTCATGGTCGTTGATTACGGCGTTTGATAGCCACTCTTCTCTGTCGGGGAAAAGGATAGGTATACTGAGAGAGAAGTCATTTTGGGAATATAGTCGGTCGTAGCTGCAAGGCTACTAAAACCATGTTTCTTTCCCAGGTCGTCTATTATTCTGAGTATGGCTGCATGTCCATAGTTGGCTTGCTTCCACAGAGAGGGCTTCCTTAGTCTGAGAGCGCTCTTTGCAGCGCAGCCTTTTATGAATAGATCCAGGGGGAGGAGATGAAGAATCATGTCCAACCCTGCTTGCGGCGTGCTTCTCATGGCTCCCGTTGTACAAACAGCGCTGACCTTTGTACTTTGTTGATCATATACATAAAGCTTTTCGCGCTGCTAGCAGTCCACCAGACTAGGGTCCCATAAGTTAAAATGGGTCTGATGATTGCTGTGTACATCCAATGAATGATGTGTTGCAAGCCCCATCTTTTGCCGAAGGTCTTTTTGCATGCATAAATAGCATTCAATCCTTTTTTCATCCTTTCTTCCAAGTTCCTTTTCCAGGAGAGTTTGGAGTCAAGAATGATGCCTAGATACTTGGCTTCCGCTTTGAGTTTGAATAGAGTACTCTCTAACTTTGGGGCAGCAAATATCAGGATTTTCCTTTTCCTGGTGAACAAGACCAGCTCGGTTTTCTGGGGGTTTATTCTCAGACCGTTCTGTCTTGCCCACAGGAGAGTTCTCTCAGCGCAGATTCCATTAGTTCACTGATAGTTGGTAGAAATTTACCTTTTATCAAGATAACCAGGTCATCCGCCGGTCATTTCTCCATAAAGAATTTGAGGATTTTGTTGACTGTAAGAAGCAACAGTAGGTGGGAGAGAACAGCTCCTTGTGGTGTGCCTCTAGTTGTCACTTTCCTTATAGAGCTGTGTCCAATGTCTGCATTGATAATTCTGTTCTTCAACATATTTTCAATCCAGATTACAACGGATTTGTCTACTTTTATGTCCTCTAGAACTGTTATCATGGCCTCTGTGTTTACATTGTTGAAGGCCCCCTCTATGTCGAGGAAGGCTGCCATTGTAAACTCTTTTAAGTACAGCGAGCCCTCAATCTCACGGACAACACTATGCAGAACACTCTCCACTGATCTGCCTTTGAGGTAGGCGTGTTGAGTGTTGCATAAGTTGCGTGAGTTGATGAGTCCTCTGATGTATAGGTCAAGGAGTCTCTCCAAGGTTTTTAATAGAAATGACGAGAGACTAATTGGCCTATAGTCCTTTGCGGCAGTATGGGATGGTTTACCTGCCTTTAGCCCCTCTGGTGCCCAGGGTTTTTTTGTAGGTGTATAGCACAGTTGTTGCTTTCTTGATGCGTTCCTCCGTATTCAATGTTCAGTTGAGCTTCCTTCCGAGTATCACGCCAAGGTATTTGGCGAGGTCTGCGAATCTAAGGTAAGTCCCGTTGAGTTTTGGTGTAGTGATTTAAGACATCTGCCGTTTTCTTGTGAATAAGACTAGCTCCGTTTTGGAGGGATTTATTCCAAGTCCGCAGTTCTCTGCCCAATTGGTCCGTTAGCCTAGGCCTGCTTCCATCAAATCCCTGATTGTTGGGAGATGTTTCCCGCTAATTGCTAGTACAATATCGTCTGCATTCGCAATGACTTTGCACCCGCTGTCCTCCAGGGATAGGAGTATTTCTTTTACAACCAGCACCTACAATTGCGGCCATAATACTCCTCCTTGTGGTATGCCACGTTTTAATGCTCTTTTTGTGTGGGAGCAGCAGAATTTCGAATGAATCAACCTGCTTTAAAGCATTTGTTTCACCCAAAGTATTGTATTAACATTGACCTCTAGTTTGCTTACTGCATTGGCGATAACTAGTGGTTTTATGTTGTTAAAGGCTCTTTCAATATAGGGGAAGGCAATCATGGTGATTTCTTTGTTGGAAAGTGACTTTTCAACTTCCAACTGTCAGGTGTATGGTACCTTATGAACTATTTATTTTGGATATGTTTTCTCAAACTTCGAAAAAGGTAGTAACCGATGGGAATAAATCGGGTGGGTAAGGCGCATCAGCTTCACGAACGTTAACTCTGCTGTACGAGTATGTGGTCTTACCATTATCACGCTGCGGTATGAGACCATGTCTAATTTCCAGTGACAGCTGTTTCTAACGCAATTTATTATGTACATCAATTTCTCTGTAGTACAACATCACTCACTCGTTCACAGTTCTGACATTACATTTTTGGAAGAAGAAGTTCTGCCCTAGCACGTCCCCAGGACGCTAATTCTCAGTGCCCATTCTCACATTCACTTTAGATTATTGTACAGGATCCACTTCTCGTCAACAGGGATGAAGCAATGGAGTAAAGGATCTACATGGCGTCTGTTAGTCAAATATATTAGAACCTGAACGTGATAGCATATTCGCCGGTGTTAAAATTTGGGGCACCAGCCTCTCTAACTTTTTACCTTTCCAATGGCTGAAAGGCGGCGACTTATGATTAGAGTTGAGACTCTGAACCTTGCAGCGAGGCTAAGAACAGTATTTGTTCTAGCTACGAGCAAAGAGAACTGAAATTCTACTCAAAGAATACCCGGATGAAGTCATTTGGTCCCGACTAGTAGATTGTAGTGCTAAGAGTGGCGTTTTCTCTGGTTAGGATACAGATAAGCATGCAAAGTTTCAGAAGCACTTCGTTGCTATCCAACAATTTGATGTTCGAGGGACTATTTCACTGAAAAAAATCATCTCATCCAAACGACCACAAACCTACTCGTAAGTCATAAAGAAGTCCAGCTTAAGTCAGGATATCCGGTTGCTTGGCATGACGTCCTAGACTGTTTGTTCATTTGAACATGCCCTTCAATGGCGGTTGATTATAGCGGCAGAAAAAATGTTTCCGGTTCATCTCGAAAAGTATGATCTTAATAAACACGAAGTGATGTCGATACGTTAATGAATAGAATGAAATCATTCCGAAATGGATCCAGGGGTATCGCCGACTGTTGAGCGGAAGGTCTGTAGTTCAAGTCCATCCATAGTCACGAACAATTCCTATACGATAAAATTGTGCAAAAATATCAGTTGTGAATGAGAGATGATAAAAAAAGTGCTGACGATGGAATAACGCTCGTAGCATCAGATCACTTCAAAATTCATATTCTGTATGTACATTTCCAATATAATGCGATTAAGCATGGAAACAAAAAAGTTACTGTGAACTACAACCAACGCGACAAATTTAATCGAATCTCTCAAAAAATCCTATCTAGGACAACCACCCCCGGAGAGTAGTGAACGAATATCTTCGATACAAACTATCTGCGCCCTGTCCAGCGACCAAAGAGCGTACACTCTTGAACCTGCACGAGCCCTATAAAAAAAAATGTATATCAACAATCACGCACATTGTTATTACTCCCCGAGTGTGTGGCGGAAGTACATTCATTGAATGAGCTCACACGTATTCACGGATAGAAGCACGTTTGTATAGGTTTGTTCGCTAGGAACCGGGACATCAAGGTATACAAATGGGTTTGGCAGGGAAAGGCGTACGAAAGTCGGAGGTCTCATTCTGGTTTCTGGTATTATCCTTGCTGGAATCTACCTCACTAAGGACATCTCACTGATCGTAGCTTTCTCGAACAGCTGATGCAGATTCTTTATCATTAACGACTTAGTCTGGTCTATCACTTGGCTCACTTTCTTGTGAAAATCTCCACCAAAGTTGGTAAGTCAGTTTCGAACTATTGTCGCGCTGCACGTACCCCGAGTAAAATTTCCGTCAATATTTCGAGCTGCTAATGAATTGATAGTGTAAATATATTTTTACCGCCAGAAAGGCTTTATTAAAAAATAAAATTTATTTTCAATTCCTTTCCATAACCTCATGCTTCAATGATCCCTTTGTCAAAATATATTTCAATTCGCACAAATATTCAAATTAACGAATATTAAATTATTTTCCACATCTCGTTACGTCACTTCAGCGAGTAATTATTTCCCATCCCGCGCAATGTGTACTGATACCAGTTACACCTTAAACACCCGCGCCAACCAAATGACAGCATTCCAACCGCGACCAACTTCACGTGAGATAGAAAATTTATTTTTGCAGGCACCATTTTTCGTACTGTGGATAGGCGTCACTTTCAGAGGCGGTAATTTTTTTCGTTATTTCTATTTAATTCGGTGCGTTTTAAATCATTATTTACGTAGGTAACAAACGATCCGAGTGTTTCAACTTCGATTTCAAGATGACTGTCGAGGAAGAGGTGTTCAAAATCCAGAAGAAAATGAGTAAAATCACGTCGAACGATGGCACGGTATGTACTGCATGTAAAACCAGGATCCCAAATACATAATAGTTTTCCTGTGTACATAAGTGTTCTGTACTTGTGATATCGCAGTTAGCGCTTGAATTATGTTTTTGTTTACCGCGCCTTTCCATCGACTCATTGCCATTATTCTGTTTTGCATTTCTTGTCGTCATTCCAGGGACAGGAACAAGCCTTGGATCTTCTTAAAGCCTTACAAACACTCAATATTAATTTGGAGATCCTGACAAAGACGCGCATTGGTATGACAGTTAACGAACTACGCAAGAGTAGCAAGGACGAGGAAGTGATTAGTTTGGCCAAAACACTCATAAAAAATTGGAAACGATTCCTAGCCAACACACAGCCGGCTAAAGATTCAAATTCAAGTTCGAATAGTAAATCGTCGTCGAAATCCTCATCGAGCGGCACTGGCGGCTCGAGTTCGAGCAAAAAGAATGACAAGAAGAAGGAAGAAACGAAAAAGGTCGAATCGGAGAAGCCGAAATCTGTGCAACAATCGTTCCCGGCATCATCGGGCACCATGACCGATGCCGTTCGACTTAAATGTCGAGAAATGCTTGCCAATGCGTTGAAAGTCGATCCCGTGCCCGAAGGATGTCCCGAGCCCGAGGAATTGGCCGAGGAACTCGAGGAAGCCATCTACGCGGAATTTCGCAATACCGATATGAAGTATAAGAACCGCGTCCGGTCGCGTGTAGCCAACTTAAAAGATGTAAAAAATCCCACCTTACGTAGCAATTTCCTATGCGGAGCCGTTTCCGCACAGCAATTGGCAAAAATGACGCCCGAAGAGATGGCCAGTGACGAGATGAAAAAGTTGCGAGAGAAGTTCGTCAAAGAAGCGATCAACGACGCTCAGTTGGCCACTGTTCAAGGCACCAAGACAGATCTCCTCAAGTGCGGCAAGTGCAAGAAACGCAATTGTACATACAATCAATTGCAAACGAGGAGTTCGGATGAACCGATGACCACGTTCGTCATGTGCAACGAATGCGGCAATCGTTGGAAGTTCTGTTAAATTCTGAGCCATTAAAGCGGCACCACGTTGAAATATAAGAAAAATACACACACAATTGAGAATTGGACAATGATGATGGTAGCGGTTCGCTACAGTAGCTGTTCCTTCTTTTCCCTTATTTTAAAGAAAACGTTTTTGTTTCTTTCTTTTTATTTTAAGCGACGTATTTTTTTTTACATATAAAAATATACATTAAACCAAACTATAAAAGAGGAGACCTGCCAGAGGACTTGGATCGGATAATCGGCGTGGAAATTTTATCGAGAGACCGTCTATGGAGATGGGTTCAGTAAATCGACTCCTATTCGATTGATAACGTTTTCGAATTAATGGATATTTTAATTTAAATAAACCGATTTTATTTATAAGTTAAGATGAGCTTGTTTTTGTGTGAAGTAAGGTCGCCTGGTAAAGTGGCAAATACGTTCAAACCTTTTTAACCTTGAATTCAGTGACATGTTCTTGTTGCTTGGAGTAGGAGCGTGCCCCCATACTCAGCACGTTACCATCGTACTGGTTCTTGATTGTTCATTCAAGACATTTGAATAGCTGCCTTTGAGTGACTCACTCAATCAGCTATTGATGTTTGGAACCTTATAATTCATAATTCAGTTGCTTTCTTGGACTTTAACACATACAATCCGCGGCAAAAAGATAGGACATGCGGATTTAAAAACTAAATAACATGTAGATCCTAATATTTTTTAAAAAAATTAGTTCCTATTCCTATAAGGTCGAAAGTTATCGACCTTAACCCAATAAGCGATCGCCTAGCTGTGTTCCACATCAAAGGGAGACTATAACATCAGTCTCATACGCACATACACCCCGACTGAGGAAGCTAAAGCTCACCAAAGAGGACTTCTATGACCTCTCGGATGGTGCTTACAGAGCCTGTCCGGAGTAGAAGAAAATCGACACAAAAACCTGGCGGTCTCCGGACGTTCGAACTGCCAATCAAATTGACCATTTGTGCCAAAGCCTACAGAGAGCAAGTGGGTGAAAGAAAATCCAATATCCCTATGTCAAACGTAGATGCCAGCCGCCAGATTGTACTACCGCTCAGCCATCCAGGGCATAGCCGAGAAATACTACCACAGGCTACCGACCACCGCCGTCAAGAAACCCGTAATATGCTTGCGAGTTTGAGCACCCCTACAGCCATCATCAGTCAAACTTATCCAGCAATCTATTGACCCAAACGAATGTCGATACGCTCCCTTCAGGTTAAGATCTCTTTTTGGCTTATCTTCATGACAAATCTGACTCGGTTTGCTATGAAGGTAAAATGGTCTCAATTTAACAGGAAGGTCTCCCCACCGACTTCACTACCCTCACGAACATTTTCATTAAATATCACGAGTTTTTCAATATCTCACCCAAAAAAGTGTCAAACGATCTTCATACCTTCAGGCAATATATACACTCAAAGCGTATATTGCACCTTCAGCGTAGCAAAGCTGATCACGTTAGGTTTTTTCGTTTCCAAAAGTCTACCCTTCCCTGCGCTCTAAATGCCTTACCTTTTGAAATCATCGCCTTGGCTGAAACGAACCTAATCCCCAGTATAAAAAACCTTGAACTGTTTCCATCAAACTTTAAAGTCTATCGCGACGATGATGTTAACCGACCTGATGATGGTAGCCCATGCCGCGGTGTCCCCCTAGCCGACCAATCCTTTTACATTGCCTCTAATCCCACTGCAGTCGAAAATATCTCTTCACAGATCGCCTAGCTGATTCAAGCATTAGCCAAGTCAGCGGCTTTTTAAATTACATCGAACGACAACTAGACCTCATTTTCACAACTGACCCCTTTAATTCCTCAGTTTCAGCTTGTCCGCTGTCCCTATCAACCGCCGAAAACTACCACCCACCCCTTCTCCTATCGTTCTTTCACAACTCCCCTATACAGAGCTCTCCCCCCATTGTTCAAATCTCACGATTTGTCTCATGATTTCCACAAAGTCAACTTCCGTCAAATCAATGAATACCTCAATAGTGCTCTTTTAATTTCAACAATCTTACCGTAAATGATGACATATTCTACAAGGAAATATTTAATTCTATCTCTCTTTACGTACCCTTTTCTCGACACATAACCTCTTCTACCTCCCCACCTTGATATAATCCCAGGCTCTTTGAGAAACAAACGGAACAAGCTCTGGACAACTTACCTTCGTACTCAATCCCCAAATGACTTCTCTAACTATTTCGGCACTTATCTGCATTTTATAGAGCTTTATAACTCTCTTTATCAGCACTACTTAGTCGAGATGCAAGTCAACTCTATAAATTATTTCAAGTCCTTCTTTCAGTTTCAACTTCCAATGATCCTCATAACATCGCCAACCTTTTTGCCACCTTTTTCAATCAATCTTTCATCCATGATTCCTTTGCATCCGATCCTACTTATTTCAACTATTTACCAAACTTCTGCTTTGGACCATTTCTCCCTCGTATCCCTCGTAGTGTCGACCCAGATATCATCGAAGAAAGATTAAAGCAACTTAATGATGAATTCACTCCTGCCCTCGACGGCCTCCCTGCTATGTTTTTTTTAAAAAATGTTCATCCTCCCTTTCTCTACCTCTCTCAAAAATCTTCAGCCTATCCCTTTCTCAAGGTAAATTTCTCCAGATATGGAAACCCTCTTACCTCACCTATACACAAAATGGGTCCGAAGATATAACATTAACAACTACCGTCCCATTACCAAACTGTCTCATATACCCGAAATATTTCAAAGTATTTTGTATGATAATTTAAGTTTTCACTGCAAGTCTTTAATCTACCCCAGACAACACGGCTTCCACAAAAGTAGGACTACAACCACAAACCTAATTGAAATCATATCCGTCACCCTTTCAGCCTTAGAAAATAGCAAGGAAGTCAATGATATCTCAATTTACTTCAGTAAGGCCTTTGGTAAAAATTCACACAGATTAATACTCTTCAAATTGTCTTCCCTTGGCTTATTAAAGTTGATATACTCTTACCTGGAAAATCGCTTCTATAGCGTTCGTTTTAGATCTGCCATATCAAGCCCTTTCCTTGCTTCCTCCGGTGTCCCCCAAGGCAGTCATTTAGGTCCGCTTCTTTTTATCCTTACCATTAACGATATTGAAATGGTTATCAAACATTTCCACATCTCTTCAAAAGTTTTCCCACCCGGTGCTCCAAGAACTGACTGGACCTTAACATTTCCCAGTGTCAATCTATTACTTTCTGCCGCAAACGTATCAAACATCCTCCCCGCCTGTACTTTCTCCATAATCATCCCCTTTCTACCGTTCAGGTGATCCGCGATCTTGGCGTATTATGCGACCAGGAATTCGATTTTCTTGCACACATCAGCGATATAATTCTTAAGGCCAATTCTGCACTCGGTTTCCTGAAACGATGGTCTAAAGAGTTTCCCAATCCCTACGTCACTCGGTCTCTCTACATAACCTTTGTTCGCCCTATTCTCGAATACGCCTCTCAAGTGTGATCTCCTTACCGTCATATACACATTTCCAGAATCGAGGATATCGAACACCGTTAGCTTACCCTGGGACAATCCTCTGATCCTACCTCCCTATCAAGACCGCCTAAAACTTATTTATTTGAACTCGCTGGGTATCCGACATCCATTTCATCCATCGACTCCTGTCAGATACAATTGATTGCGCGACCCTATACAACTCTATCTTTTTCAACACTAACCCTCGTAATACATGAAATCCACATCTCTCCTATCAACCCACCTCTCGTACCTCCTATGGCTCCAATGAACCTATCTCCCGTATGATACGGAGTGTTAATGCGAAAAACTATTTCGACTTCAACATCAGCATTCCTTGTCTAAAACTCCGCCTCAATCGACCTCTTTATTTTAGTTTTCTATGTAGCTTGAATTACGCGCAGTAAATGGGGGTACTGCCCGCACCAAAATCAAAATCAAAAAAAGGAAGCAACCGACGAAGCATATCGGAAGGCGCTATAACGGAAAACAAATGAAGAGTACCGCGTTAGAAGAAAGGAGAAGGAGAAAATACTGCGACTAGAGAAAAGGCAACCTCCCAGCTCAAGGATATTGAAGAGTCCCGCGATCGACCTAAAATAAGGGCTTTTTTTAAAAAAACGAAAAGCCTGGTAACACGGTACAGAAAGGGCACGCAGACTCTTCGAAATTGCGAGGGTAATCTTATCAATGATCTGCAGGAAATGGTGGACGCGTGCAAGCACTAAATGCTGCTTAACGATCAGGGAATAGAGAAATTCCAATTCCAGGTGATGAAAGAGTCTTCCCACCCAGCACTGAAGAAGTCGGCACAGCTTTCAAAAAGCTGAAGAACAACAAAGCCGCGGGCTCGAACGGACTTCCATCAGCTTTTCAAGGCTGGCAGCGTTGTTTTGGTAGGGAGCATGTATCGTATCATCAGCAGAATTTGGGAAGATCACAGCATGCCCCATGACTGGAATATCAGCTCTTTGCCCCATCCCCAAAAAGGGTGACCCTAACTCGTGCGTCAACTACCGAGGTAGTACAAGATCCTATCCAGCATACTGTGTGAATTTCTAAGGCTCTTTTGCACCGCACTAATCGGCAGCTATCAGTGTGGCTTTCGGCCCAGCAAACCGACTATACATAGACCAAATTTTTACACTAAGGCAAATTCTGTGAGTTTCAAATCGGTACGCACCATCTCTTTATCAATTTTAAAACCCCATACGCAGGGACGGATTAAGGGGGGCTAAAAGGGGCTATAGCCCCGGGCCTCACTTGTGAGAGGGGCCTCATGAGGTGAAGAATATATTTTTGGGTAAAAAAGAGAACCGGGGGTGCAACGATGCCAAGCGATCGGAGACAATGCCATGAAAAATCCAATTAACTTTTCCCCAAAGCTGTTAGCCCCACAAATCCGGGGTACCGGGAACTCCTTAATGTGATGCCAGAATTCGGGATCCCCGAAAAACGGATCCGGTTCTGTAGCACTGTTTGGTTCAAGAATCTCAGAGCTGATCGACACCTGCACTGGATTTCGGCAAGGCGGTGGGCTGTCGTGTGACTTTTTCAATCTGGTTCTCGAACAGATAGTGCGGAGTTCTGGTGTTAACACGGAAGGCACTATCTTCTACAAGTCGTTCCAACTGTTGGGATACGCAGACGATATGACATTATCGCCTGTTCCTAACGTGCTGTTGTAGAAGTTTTCAGAGCGATTGAGGAACAGGCATAGCGAGCCGGTATAAAGGAATATGAGGAGAAAACCAAGTACAATATACCTATAGTATATGCTTTCGAGCAAAATTCGATCCGTGACGCACCACCTAATTATCGACAGCTTCAATTTCGAGGTGGTTAAGGAGTTTGTCTACTTCGGGGCAAACATGAACGAACATCTCATCCGGCGCAGAATCATTCCTGGCAACCACTGCTATTACGGCCTATCAAAACAGCTAGGGTTGAAACTCGAAGGCCTAAAATTATGCTTTACAAAACACTTATCCTGCCAGTTTTTCTGGAGCCGAAAGCTGGACGATAAGCAAGACGGCAAAGCTGATTCTAGGATCTTTCGAAAGAAAAATTCTGCGTCAGATATTCGCTCCTATCTGCGAGGAAGGCAAACTCTATGAGCCGTACAAAGATGTGGATGTAGTACATAAAATAAAGATCCGCCGACTATACTGGCTCGGCGACATTAAGCGTATGAATACCAACGCTCCAGCTAAGAGCGCCTTCGAATCCGAGCCTCCTGGTTCGAGAAGGAGAGGAAGACTGAACCTCCTGTATAAAGACCAAAAGATTGCGGTTACAAGACGATGATTTGGAAGTAGCATGCACAAAACCATCAAGGATGGAAGGCAGTTTTAGCGCAGGCTCGGACTACTGGTCTGAGAAGTAGTAGTATACCTCTCGCATCTCACAATCGTTTAGGCATGCATTTATACAATTTTTGATCCATCTTGCTCCATTGGATAATAATGAATTCTTTAATTCCACTATATTGTTTTACTGCTTTTGCACCGCATGCTGTACCACTACAGAACCTGCTCCTTAAGCAGATCATGAAAATAATAATCCCAGCAAACAGCAATGTCCATCTAAACTCACTTATTTTCTCTTCTTCTTCATCTTTTTTTTTTTTTTTTTTTTTTGGAGCAGACTCTAATCAGCACATTTTCTGAGTTTTAGTTGAAAGTAGATTCTGAAGAAGCCTCTTTCAACCCCCGCTTTAGCTGCGGTTTGACGAGCCGTTAATGAAAAATTTGAACTTTTCCGCAACATTTCATGTTTTTCTCTTGGAGCTAAAGCTGCTAGTCTTCCAAATGAAAATTAAACAGGAGCACAACTATATCCACCGCTGTTTACTTCAATACATAGTCGCTTAACGAAGCCTAGCCCCAAAATGATCAACATCTCCTAGACAATTTTTTGATTTTTCCCCTAGTAAAATAAAATTTTTTTCAGAAATTATTTTAAGTTAGGGCGATCCAATTAAGTACTTCCCGCTTCATGCTCGTGATTCAGTCTCCTTTTGGAAATGTTGGTTTTTCTTAAGAATTTAGCCAGTGTCATTTTGCACTCCCCAAGACATGATTATCTCACCCTTGTAATAGCTCATAGTCGTTAACCAAATTCTAGTCGCCTTTGAAAGCAAGGGAATACAAGCGTTAACATGGTATCATTTGGACCTTAAAATGCTTTTTCCACCTTTTTTTGAAGATGATATTGATGAAGCCGGAGCCCACAAGCGGACCAGTAGAAATGCAGTTAAGTGGGAAGGTTATGGTCCTACACTTCTGACCATAACGACGCCGGAAAAAAAGGAAAAGAAGAAGCCGGAGCCACCATTGATTATTATCATAGATGTTTTTTTCTCTAGTTCTGGTCAGATTTTCTGAAGCGGTCAAATGGGGCAATTTCATTGATAAATACATTGGCGGTTTGTATAAAGCCTTAGACCACCAGGACACATTCTTCAAAATAACGCGCGAGCTGTGGGTGCAGTGCACCGTCCTCTACGTTCACGGTGAATCTCGATCGAAAGTCATCAGACAATCGAAATCAATGTCATGATATCGGTCTATCCTCCCTAAGCCTTCCAACTGACCCTCATGATCTTGAATATGGTTTTAGGAAAACCTTTTTACCCAATGATGAAACTAACAATCTCTCCTCGTTCCCGGCCCGTGTCAGCTCCAAGCGTTTTTCACCGTCAAGGGAACATGTTCTAACTGCAAAAACTATTTTAAATCCCAGCAACGTTTATCTACTTAATGATGAATTCACTCCTGGACCCGATGGTCTCCCTGCCATATTTCTAAAAAAAAAAAGCTCCTCAACCCTCTCTCGAAAATCTTTTTCTTCTTCGTAGGTGGCATTACAGCTCACGGAGAGCCAGAGCCAAGCTTCTCTCATTCACTTATGTTGTGTGCGATTTGTTTTTTTCACACAAGTGAACGGGACCTACAGTAATGAACATTCGATGGCATTGGTGTTATCGGGATCCGAACTCGCTCATCGTGCGTCAGAGGCCGACACACTACCCATTGCGCCACGGCGCTCTCGAAAATCTTCAGTCTATCCCTATCCCTAGGTGAATTCCCCCGGAAAACCTCATTTATTATCCCTATACACAAAAAATGTCCGAAGAACGTTGTTAATAACTATCGTCCCATTGCCAAACAGTTACATCTACCCAATCTCTTCGAGAGTATTTTGTACGAAACTCTAAGTTTACGCTGCAAGTCTTTAATCTCCACTAGACAACACAGTTTCCTCAAATGCAGATCGGCAACCACTAACCTTGTTGAATTTGTGTCCTTTACCCTATCAGCCTTGGAGAACGGCAAAGAAATCGATGCTATTTCAACCGATTTCAGTAAATCTTTCGATAAAATCTCCCACAGACTGATACTCTTCAATTTGTCCTCTTTTGGCTACGGCCCCATTTCTTTGAAGTGGATATCTTCTCACCTGGAAAATTGATATTACAGTGTTCGTTTTAGATCTGCCTTCTCTAACCCCTTTTTAGCATCCTCCGGCGTCCCCTAAGGCAGCCACTTAGGTCCACTTCTTTTCGTTCTTACCTTAAACGATGTTCGCACATCTCACTATATGCCGACGACATCAAGTTCTCCAAGACCATTTCCTCCAATCATGACTCTTCCCTTATTCAATCTGATCTCATTAGTTTTTTCATCTGGTGTTCTAAAAATTGCTTGGAGCTCAACATTTCCAAATGCCAATAAATTACCTTTTTACGTAAACGAATTAAACCTCGTCCTCGTCTCTATTTCTTCAATAATCAACCCATCTACAATTTTCAGGCCATTCGCGAACTTGGTATATTATGTGACCAGGAGTTAAATTTTCGCGCACACATCGATGAGATAATCCTTAAAGCTAATTCTGCACTCAGTTTCTGGAAGCGATGATCTTAAAAATGCTCGAACCCTTACGTTACCCGATCTCTTTACATAACCTTTGTCCGGCCCCTTCTTGAATACGCGTCTCAAGTGTGATCTCCTTACCAACAAACCCACATTTCTAGAATCGAAAGCATTAAAAGCCGGTTCCTACGTTTTGCTCTTCGAGGTCTCCCTATTGCAATCCTATGATTTTACTACCCTACCAAAGCCGTCTTAAACTAAACAAGATTAACACGTTGGAAGAAAGGAGAATTGTATCAGACATTCTTTTCATCCATCAACTTTCTTTCAGGTAGCATTGACTGCGCGACCCTCTACAACTCTGTCTCTATCAATACTAGCCCCCGCAATGTACGAAATCCCCGTCTCTTCTATCTACCCACCCTCCGTACTGCCAATGGCTCCAATGAATCCATTTCTCGCATGCTGGTAAGTGTTAATTCGAATCCTTACTTCGATTTCAACCTCAGCACTCTATGCCTAAAAATCCGCCTTTTCAATCGCCACCTCTTCTGGTAAGGAAATCCTTTTCACAAATCGTCAGTAATATCACAAACAACACGAGTCGACATCTTGACCGGATCTTCTTATATGATATTGAAAACAACATTTTTACTGCAAGTACCTAACCACCTCCTCTCTACTTTGGGTTCGCTCCATCAACACTTATCGGGAGAACTTTCATCGCGAAAATTTGTGAAAAAATTCTTCCAATCCACAAAGAAGGACGAAAGAATGAGGTGCCCAACTATCGTACTAATGTTAAACTCTTTGGCATTCCCAAACTCTAATAAACCCAAATAAACGTGCGTTGTTAAAAGGTCAATCGAAAACCACTAGCTATTTGAGATTGTGTGACAATTCTTATGTGTACTCGAGGATAACCAAGCAATAGAATTTGTTGCCACCTTCGACAAAATCTCGCATCATATTTACTTCTTAAATCTGTCGTTAGCAAATGTCGAGTTATCACTTGCTCCGGTAAGCGCCTCACCCCATCTCCTAGAATCTAAGTTATCTGTCACAAAGCTGTTCCCCCTGTCAACTTTCGTCTTCACGCAGTTTTTTAAAAGTGCCAATATAGCCCTCAGTTTTATGTAAAGTTGGTCCAAGGAGAAATCCTTATACACTACCTCCGTTAGGCTTCTTCTTGAATAGTAAAGTCTGGTCTCTCTATTATGAGATCCACGCTACGCGTTTTGAGGCCGTTCAACGCAGATTTATTCGTTTTACCCCTTCATGTACCTCTTCCGCATCAATTCCCATTGACCGAATTACGCCTACCGTGAGGCAACGTCCTGTATTCTGCGCGAGGCCAATTCCGCCCCTTTCGACCTACATCTCATCTAATTCAGTCTTTGAAACCAGCTCTATCGCTACCATTCACCTACCTTTCCTTTTCCTCCTAATGTTATTTTTTCTTTGTTAAACCAATAAAGTGTCCATACGTCTAATGAGAGTATAAGGTAAAAGGCTAGGGAGTGATAAGGGAACATGCAGTTCTTTTTGACTTTTGAGTGGATTTAGGAAATATATTTTGATGAGAGATTTTGTCGTAGGCCTTGCTGAAGTTGGTGGCAACAACGTCTACTTCTTTGCCATTCCTCGAGTTCACACAAGAATTATGAGACAAACTCAATTAGGTTAATGGTCGACCGAACTACGAGGGTGGTCCGATAAGTACTTAGCCTACAAAAGAAAAACAAAAATTTTGAAGAAATGGCGATTTACTCGTATGTTGAGTTGGGGAGAAGGAATATTGTATTGTAGACGACATTCTCAAAGAGTTTGCTAATGCAAGAGAGTTTAGCAATGGGACGATAGTCCATTTTTGTGGATTGGGGTAAAATAAAGAATTTTTTCAAAACTGAGAAAATAGGTTTGTGAAATTGAACTTTGAAATAATGCCGTGAGGATAGGATCAGATGGTTGACGCATTCTTTCAAAACTACGGCAGGAAGGTAGTCAGGACTAAACTACTTTTAGTTACGTATTTTCTCGATAACCAAGACAGTAATTTTACTCATTTAAGTCTGTCTTCCATATAAAGAAAGGACCTGTTCAGTTAACGACTGGCTGAAATAATAGGCAAGAAAGTTTGAAACTTTTTTTGGATCAATGGAGGAATTATTGAGAGAATGAAAAGTAGAGGGATAGTTATTAGCTTTTCTTTTCGCATTTATAAAGAGCAGAAAAAATTGGGATCGGAGATACGAAAGGATTGCATTCGGGGTAGGCATCGGAGTTAAAGAGATTCACCTATGTAGTTGTGCAAATTCCGTATACGGCTTCAAATAAGTATGATAGAAAAATCGGATGAAGAGCGGAATTTAAGGCAGACTTGCAACCCAGCCACGGAGCGTAGTTCCTAGATTAGGTGCAGTTTTATTTTTTTCTGAAGATGGGGCGAATAGGATATGACAACTGATGACTTTGGAGTATAATAGGGCAAGAGTATCATCTAAGGACATGTACGTGGCAAAGAATGTCATCGACAGTGAGGGGGCTAATACCCTGTTCATTTCGACGGAAGATGATCTTCGAGTCATTGAAACGGAAAAAATCCGCAGGTATCGACGGTATGTCCATTGTTGTGCTCAGTCATCTTCCGCCAGTGGCTGTAGAGAGGTACCAATCCCCAAAAGAGGTAAAGGCACCTCTAACCCGGCAAATCCCCGGTCGATAAGTATTTTCCCGACTCCGAGTATCAGCAAGGTCTTCGAGAAGCTGGTCCATAGGGCCCTGTCTAACTGGGTTGAGTACAATAAAATCATAACCAATTTGGTTTCAGAGCGGGGCATTGCATTATTCATGCCGCGTCGAAACTCGTATCGGATATCCATTGGATCAATTGTAAGAACCAATGTACGGGTGCCTGCCTGATTGACTTGGAAAAATCCTTCGACACCGTATGGTTAGAAGGTCTTTATTACAAGCTCAGTTGGCTGGGCATAAGTAAATCACTGCTGTATATGATTTTTGGCATGTTAACAGGTAGAAAGTTCGTTGGGAAAATTGTCAACGTGGCTTCTACCCAAACATTTGAATTCAAAAATGGACCGCAACAGGGCGCGGTAAATTCGCTGAACCTTTTCAGCATTTATCTAAGCGATCTGCTAGCTTCTCTTCACCACTCTATAGCGTACGCAGACGACCTAATCGCGTACAGATCAGGTCGAACGATCGGCGTCATTGTTACTCTTCTGCAGCGTGACTTCGAAAAAAAATCAGCAGTATTCTGATGACTGGAAATTGATAATCAACTTCCATAAATAAGAATCTATATTGTTCGGAACGCCTAGAAAAAATTGGCGTAGATCCTTGCGATCTTGCTAGATCAGTATCTATGTCTTGACAAACATGTAAATGCTGCTCTGGCAAGGGTCCGGGGGGCTTTCGATCTCACATGATGGCTGTTTCATAGCAGCCAACTTGATTCCAAGGTGAAGGTAATCTGCTACATGGCCTAAATCAGGTCCCTGGTTGCCTATGAATGTCCCTTCTGGTTCAATGTGAGAGCCAGCTTAATGGAAAGGATTCGAGTGTTTGAGAGACAATGAATCAGGATTTGTCCCGGGCTACATAGGACACCCGAATTTGAGTACACAAAATTTTATCCGAACGAGGTCCTATACAGTAGGGCTAGGATTGTATGGGTGACTTAGGTCAATAGCCTGATCTTTGGGGCGTACTACCCGAACGAATTATATCACGAGAGAGTGCACCTTAACAGTTTTATCCCTCCAGAAACATTCCGCTACCTAGATAGATGTGGGCTGATCCAGGATAGATTGGCGGTACCGCTAATCTTCTACGTGGGTCGCAATTCCGTGGAACGGCGATACCTCTACGGACCTGATGTCACACTTCGCGAGCCCGAGCGCCTCAGGTCCTGTAGATCGGTGTCACGCTGGGATCGAGAAGATCTAGTCCGCCAACATCAACGCTTTCTGCGGCTGGAGAGGACTCCGACAACGGACACTTCACTAGGTGGAGCCTAGCACCAGGCTTACTTACGCTACGGTAGGGAAAGGTAGGTTAGGGTAGGTTAGGACAAAAATTTATAAATACATATGTTAAAATTTAGAAGAAGGTTACATATACAGAATATATATAGAATATATATTGAGTATACCTTGCTGACGCAAGCGAGTTCGGATCCCGATAACACCAACGCCATCGAATGATTATTTCGCGGCGTCCCTCCTCGGCGGGGTACTGGCAAAACCCCCCGTTGTACACTTGCCTTGAAAAAGCTTCTCGGCTCTCGCCGTTCGGAATCGGCATTAAGCTTTAGGTTTCGTTCACTTGTGTGGAAAAACAAATGGCACACAACATAAGTGAATAAAAAGAAGCTTGGCTAACGCCATCTAAGGTGTCTGTCTGGCAGTACAATGGACCAGTGTTTGTGTCTGAGTGCTCCAACAGATAGCAGAAGCCTCCACCAATAAAAAAAAAAAAAAAAAAATATATTTTATCTTAACTAAAAATCTCGTTAAGAGTCGTAGAATAAGATAGGTTTGGTTAGGTTTTTTTTTTTTTTTTTGAGGCTTCTACTATCTGTTGCAGTACTCAGACACAAATACTGGTCCATTGTACTACCAGACAGACACCTTGTCTTTATTGTATTTTCGCCGTTGTCCGGAGTGAGGAGGATCTTCAGTGATTTAGAGCTAAGAGATTTGGCACACACCACGTCGGCCCCAAGGGTTCGCCACCGTGCGCGAATGAAGGCGTGACAGTCGCAGAGAAAGTATTCTGCTGTGTCATCCTCCTCGCAACATGCAGCACAGGTAGGCGTCTCACTGATGCCAAGCACGTAGAAATGCTTGGGAAAAGTGTAATGGCCCAGAATGACGCCCACAATCATTTCTCCTTAATGATAAGAAGATAGGTGCGGACTTCTTGCAGGCATCAGATCGTACGCGCTTAGTCATCCTGCATCCTGGATATTCCCTCCATCTACGACAATGTGCATTAAACCCCAGTCGTTGATGTCAGATTTGACCGCGGAAGCAGGTAGACCTAAGCCGGGTTCAGGTGCTTAGAAACTCTCCTCTGAGTCCCCTCTAGCGAGTTCATCGGAGATCTCGTTTCCTGGGATCCCAGAGTGACCTGGGACCCATACAAGCCTAAGTGAATTTAGTCTTTCCACTTTGTTCAAAAAGGTCTTGAGTTCATGCACAAATTGGGAGCTGGATAGCGGATTGTACACAGGTTTGAGTGCAGCTTTGCTGTGACTGCAGACGCATATGATTTTTTCCTTCCACCTGTACTTCACAGCATAGTGCATGGCCATTAAGATTGCATATATCTCTATTGAAAGACAGACTCATATATTCCTAACGAGAAGTGTAGTCGAATGTTTTCGCGCTCAAAGAAAACGTTAGCTCCGGACCCCTGCCAGTCCTGGAGCCATCTATGAAAATGCGAAGACAGTCCATTCCAGGTTCAGGGTTTGGCCAAAACCAGTCCTGATACCATGGAAATGTGACTGCAAAATTACAGCGCAGTAGGATGGCAGGTGTCATTGCGTCAGAAGGCATATATGTTATGTATATGAGACAGGGGTCGTAGAATATTTCTCGCGCAAGTACACTGTCACTCCAATGGGAGTTGTACCATTCTAGATCTAGAGCAGCTCCCGGTGTGTTAGGGAAAGCCCCCGTGCAGTTATCGGGAAAATGTGTATTGAGCAAGAGGTCTAGTGACTTTTCTTCGTCGTTGTGGTGCCATCTGTTTTGTTAATTGGGGCGGGTATAGTGGGAGCCTTTTGGACTATTAGCCTCATTTTTCTCTTCTATTTCTGAACAAAATGGATGTCCTTTGAGCCTTTCTATCTCACTTTTGTATAAACCGTTCTTGTAACGGTTCCGGTCCTCTTTTCCGTTTTAATTTTTTGCTTTGATGAAAAGCCATCTACGACGAGGTGGTAATCGCGGTAAAGTGGGTCTAATTGGCAGAGTAAATCAGATCCATTTCAATTACGGAAAGTTGAAATCACCATAAATGATGTCATTGGGGTCAACGAAACCAAATAATGAAAACTACAAAATCGATCGCAAAATTGATAACAATAAGTGGGTTGTGGGGGACGAATATGATAGCACGCATAGTAGAACTTACTTTCCGGAAATCAACGGAGTTGGATGGTTTGAAGGACAAAGAATCGTAGCGGCTATGAATTGCTATGAGAACTTCGCGGCCGGCAGCGGCGGTCGTGATCATCAGCACAAAACAGAGTAAAATCTGAATAACTGACTGTTCTCTATGATGGGTCACAGATTAGTTTAGTTACGCTATTGGGTGAACAATTTAGGCTCTCGTGAAACCGGATAAAGGATTTCTTCAGTTTGTGAAGCTCTGTTGGGAGGCCTTCTCGTTGGATTGATACCATGATGTTAGTGTGATTGTGCTGTCAATGCAGATGCAGTCAATTTTGTCGTGAAGATAGGCAAGGTAGAAACACACATTTTCGTAGATTCTTCTACCTTTCAAGTGTAACATGATATATCGATTTTTAGTATTATTTTTGGCAAGGGAAAGACTGAGAGGAGTCTCAAATGAAACAGAAAAAAATGGTTTGGGTTGGGTTGAGAGTGCGAGAGTGCGATTGAGTTAGCATATTAACGCTCGTTTTTGGGGTCCTGAGGGTTGAGAAAAGAAATTGCATTAGCCCTATATATGCGCCGGGTTACGGGGTTCGGGGTTAGATATTGTAGCGGAAGGACGTAGGGAGGGGGAATTAAGTAGTTGCTGACCTTTGAATTTTTGATAGGGGAATTTTTGATTGGGAAATATTCAGACTTTTAACTTCCAGTTGGGGTCTAGGTTAAAGGAAGGGTTGGGTCGAAAGGCTGAGTCTGGTTGTGTTTGGCTTAATACGCTCGGCGATATAAGACTTAGAGCTATTACTATTAGAAGTGGGCTTATGGACATGATGTTTGCAGTCCAAAGCATTAATCTGCATTTTGTCCAGGTAAAACTTCTGTTAGGAGGGCATCGGAATAGCCACTTATATTGGGAAGGGGCTTAAAGTTTGAAACAATTTTTCTGTGTGACTTGGCCGGAGTAATCTTCCTGCACTTTGGCCATTAAGAAGCTTTGATTGTGGAGGTTACGTACTCAGCGGCATTACGTTGTGCATCGCATAGGATTAAGGCCGAGGTTGAGTCATGGGCCGTCGTATTTCCCTTCTACAGCTTATTTAGTCATGGCTCCCAAGCAGATAAGGTACATGTCAGTATCTCAGTATATGCTTCGTGTTGGCTTCTGGAGTTGGGGTTGTTATCAAACTCGTATGTTGCAGTGTTTCTCCTCAGCGGGGTACTGACATAACTCGTTCTATCATACTTGCATGGAAAAACCTTCTCTCAATTCATCATTTATTGTCGGCAATAAAAAAACAATTTCACCTATGGGAAGAAATGAATCACGCACAACGAAAGTGATTGAGAGAAGCTTAGACTCTGGTCCTCTTCGGGCTGTAACGCTAGTTATATAGAACATTTTAGTTATTTTTCTGCATTATCACTATTGGTGTCAAAAAGATGTATTAGAGATCCAGAAATAGCCTAGTCAGTTTCGTATGTCAGGGTGCCAGTAAAAATGTAGGAAAGTTGTAGCGTGCAGACGCCTGGTGGTTGGTTTAAAGGAGTAAAAGTCGCAATCGTCCAGAAATAATCTGATGCACACCGCGCGGAATGCTGAAATGACAACACTCAGGAACCCGAAGTTAAATGAACTGTGGACACATTAAATTCGGATTACCTACTCGTTAGACTTTCTGCGCTACAGGTTACTGTGTCGCTTAAAATCTCTTTTGAATAATGGATTTTTAATCTATTGGCGCCAGAAATTTCTAATAGTGTATAGAATTAAGGACTTAAATATGTTTCAGATTAACAACCCGTTCCTTTTGTCCCGTCGTCTGGTATTTTGTTGTGGTCATTAAATGTTCCAAAACCGCGCCTTGTGGTGGGCAAGTGACATACATATGACGCTAATGCATACATAGATGAATATGGCTGACCTTTCCTGTATTAAAGAGTAAACAAGGTCACGGCGAAGGGCTCCGCCTCCACTATGTCTTAAGGCACTCAACCACAACTCACGCAATCGAATTTCCTATTTTCCCCCCATCAAGATTACAAACGTATCTCCAACGCTCCTTAACTCTAAAGTATGCTAACAGCACGTACGCTTATTGCTTATTACATCGGATAAAAGAAAGTCCCCTCCACATGCTGGGATAGAACCAGATTCGGGTTAAACCGATCTCTTTCACTCGATGTCAATCTTCCTGTACCGCTTCATTAAGCACGAACCTCACATCAGGAAAACAATTAAACAAAAACACAACAGCATAATAGAGAAAAAGCTCAAGCCACGCTTCAAACAAGCACACAAAGCTTATAGACAACATTTTGGCAACGGACCATGTTCGGTAAATAAAACCAGGTGTAAAGCAGGTCGCCAGACCATTACCAATTCGTCGTTGGAAGTAAGAACTTCAAGTCGGAAAATAATCAAACACAAGGTACTTATCCGCCGTTTTGTCTACCTAGACTCATAGAAATTGTAGTGATTAGTGTTAGCTATTAAGCCTTGTGACGAGTGTTTGTGAATCAGATAACGGTGGAGACAAAGTGTTGGTTGATTAAATCCCGATAGGTCACATGTGTTTTGTGTTTCTTTGTCTATGCGAATTTGTCATTTCGCGTACTCTAGCTAGCTGAACCCCTACTTCCCGTGCCTGTGCCTTTGTCAGGCAACCTGATGTAATTGCAAAATCCTTGAAACCGTAAAGCCGTGTAAATACACAACATCATCGATAGAAGCACCATGAATCAGGTTTTGCCGTCGACCGCTAAGTGATTTATGATTTTTGCCACTCAAACTAGCGTTACCGAAACTCGTTTCGACTTTGGAGGTATCTTAAGCCCACCTACGTGTTGAACTATTACACAATCCAATCGAGTTGTCCCCAAAACCAAGCAGCTGTACCCAGTTTCAAGCGCAATTAGTGTCGACATTAATCGGTTCGAGCGTGGTAATCTCGCTTTAGAAGCTACTTAGGCTCATGCAATGGGGATATCTAGCAGCCAGCAAACTTGAAGGCCTTGACAGTTTTTTTTCCTACCTAATGTTTGTTTGTTTTCGCTCCAACTGCCACTCGCCGTTTAATTTGAAAAAGTCAAACGTACACCGAAGTAGAAGTTGTACTCCACGACGAGGTCGCGCTATCGTTTCCTCCCGACAGCTGTACGCAACTCTTTATTCTCAGTTTGGCTTTCCATGGACCGGGAGTTTGAACTCGATTGAATACATCGTGATTACATGCTAATTAATGCATAATGGACACACATGCGATAGTCGAGAGGGGTATCGGCAACCGATTGGCCTTGAGGCGAATGCACGATTGCACTCGGTATGGTGAAAAGCATTTGAATAGATATGCAAAATCGCCAACGTCCAAATGATGACTATCTATGAAGCAACAAATGGCACAGCTACCTGGACAGAGTCGCAATTCAACTCTTGCGTAAACAGATACCGAAAACCACAAAATCGTCGGAAACCATTAATAGTTTCTCATTTTTGGAGAAAAAAATTAACATTCTCGTTTGTTCTTAATTATAGCCAGCGATACCGAAACAGGTACTTAACGTACTCAGTGATCTATGATCTATTCGGCTGTGAATCACCAAAGGCCAGCCCGAACCGGTCGCACTTTCAAACCAGTTTTTCCCCCTTAATTATGCTTCAAAACGAATTCTCGATCAATTGGGTTTACGACTATTGTTAGGACTTATGATCACTTCGAATCTTACTTTCAGATGCTTCGTTACATTGTACTGCTCATGGCTCTCGCCGCCCCCGGCGTATGGTCATATTCATCCGGTGCGCCGCCAAAGACCTGTAAGAATGGTCTACGTCCGGAGCACAAAGGAGTAGAACCGCAAAGCGGCGCGGCACCTTACAGCCTGTCCGGTGGTTCGTCAGTGAAATCAGGACTAGCCCTCGAACTGAAATTGTCGGGCGATGACTTCTCCGGATTCGCCGTGCAGGCACAGACACCGAACAATAAGCCAATCGGCAGCTTCAAGGCAGTTGATAGCAATTCACAAACCCTCAACTGCTCCGGCAATGACGTAAGTTTTTGGCATATAATCTCAGACCTCGTGATCATCAAATTTTGTGCTTTTTTTTCAGAATACCTTGACGCACAAGCTGATACCAACCCCCATCAAAGAAGTGAAAATCCAATGGCAGGCACCACAAAGCTACCAAGGACCGGTCACTTTCCAAGCCACGGTTGCTAAGAACCGCGAGACCTTCTGGGTCGGCAAAGTCACTAAGGACGTGACTGTTGAATAGAGATCTCCACCAAACCAGACGAGAAGCAGTTGGCCTTCTATCCAATCTTATTCGTATTCATTTTAAATCAGTGATTTGTGTTTATTTTTTTATTACTTTTTTTTCTGAACAAACAAAATAAAAATTTTGGAAATTCATGGAGTCCTGTTTGCCTATTTCCCATCCTCCTTGCTTGTGGATGACTCGATCTTTTCTCTCACGGCCTTCCAGTTATCGACGAACTTGGCGTATTCACGTTTGCTTCGACAGACAATCACCAGAGAACTCGGACGACAGCCGAGCGATTTGAGTTCCTCGATTCGAGCTTTGGTCGTCTCCAGGCCATGGCATAGGATGCGAGGGACGTCGGCGATCTCATAAGGCGTGAACTTCTCTGTATTCAGGAGGTAGTCGAGGACTTTCTTGATCTACGAATAGACACAAATCGCCGATCAATCTACATGGAACAAAGGCAAATAAATCGAATACCTTTGGTGCGCGGACTTTGAAGACAGACGGGTGTTTAGCCAGGATTGCTTGGGTCTCTTCAACCGTAAAACCCAATCGATCGGCAACATAGTCCACAGCAGACTCCCGTTCGCCTAGTATTTTATCTTCCTCGATGGAGAGTTTGAACGATCTAAAAGAGAAACCTTAAATCCACATAGAGTTTGGGCAACCAACTCACTTTTGTAAGATATCCTCAGGGCACCGCACCATCCACGGCATGATCTTGTCCTTTTTAGCTCGTTTCGCCCGTTCCAGGCGGGTTTCTACGGATTTCGGCATATATCGGAAGGCCCACAAATCCTTCAGTATATTCATCGGCGATATATTATAGCGAAGCATGTTGTTTAGGTTTTGATTGAACATGTCGAAAGGCATTTCCAGGATGAACAGTCGTTTGACCAAGAACTTCGTCACTGTAGACGGAGGCAAGTTCAACTCCTCACTGATGTAGTAGACGCGATTTCCGTGTGGCACATATTGCGACTCACGCCGCATGGATGTTAGGAGTTTGTTGAGACGAGGATACGTCAAGCAGAGGAGTGGGGCGAAATCATTGATATCGCGTAGTCCCAGCAAGTTGAGGTCTTGCAGCTTTAGTTCCAGACGTTCTAGAAAAACACACGAATCAGAATTGAACACATTGAATGAAAAGCAATACCTACTTGGATCGAGGGTAATAAGCCACGGATTCTCGAGGATAGTCTTTCTACTGATTCCATAATTACACAACAAATCCAAAGATCTGCTTAGAAAATGTTTTTTATAAGTACGATGCACAGCCTCGTTGGAAAGGACCTTCTGAATATCCGAATTGTTCAGACGATATCTGGTGCGCAGGGTCTCGATGACAAAGTTATTGTTCTTCGAACGAGACTCTTGATCGATACGGTAGGGAACAATGTATTCATCCGAGTCCAAGGGGTTTTCCTGCCCGGTTTCCGATTGTGTGCTTTGCGGAGGTGTTGCGTTCGTTGTCACTGAGCGAATAAAGTGGGTGAAGAGTTTTCTGTTGCATTCACTGCCCACTGATTCGTTGAGGATTAGAGACCGCTGAAAAGTCTTAATTAAACACTTGAGCATTTTGTGCAGCAAGTATTTGAGAAATTCTCGAAATGTTTCTACGATTTTTCGTTGGCAATTATAATAGTAAACCGCTGACGGTGCTGTCAGTTAAATGTCAATAATTGTTGGAGAGTTCTCGAGAGCAGAGAGGTTAGTGGAGACAATGTTAACCACAGCAACTACAGTGATGGCCGGAAGGAACTCCCAAGAAGGAACTCTCCTTGATAAATAGGAGAAAAATAATAATCAGGGCCTGACGACATGTTTATCTAATGAAATAGAAATGGGAACGCAATCTATGTGGAATGTTTATAGGTGGTACAGTCTAGCGCTCGTTTTATTCTGCACGTCCAGTGTGAACCCGCCGGGGTGCAGATGGTTTGTGTCGAAGATATTCGTTCACTACTCTCCGGGGGTGGTTGTCCTAGGTTGGATTTGAGAGATTCGACTGAATTTGCGTTGGTTGTAGTTCATAGTAACTCTCTTTGTTTCCATGTCAATGAGCCTGCACACACAGGAGTAATTTTATCAGGAGTAAAACTGGTGTAATGGTCTGCTCTAAGCGTATACGGAATGAACTACTCCAACTGAAAAAAATGTATATGTGAACCTCGTTTCATTGTGTTAGTGTTTTCGTCTTTCTGACATTTCATTTGACAGAGATATTTCGCAAAAGACGTCTCCTCTCCATTTGGTTTATACAGTGTTCACTGCTTGAAAGGCGAATTACGATTGAGACGCAACACGAGACAAAAAACGTGCCGACTCGAAAAGTAAAGAGTTGTGTATGTATTAGTTTTGCTCTCTCTTCAACCACTCGATACGCGGTTGAAGATTTTACTCCGTTTCATACTTCACACTTCAGCTCCCTCTCCCATAAAATCAATTTTCAGCCGGTTGGATTACTCCCGTGTGTGTAGGCCCAATAAGGTGTTATATTAGAAAGACACGCACAGAGTATGAATTTTGAAGCCGCTTGTCACTACATGGCAAGCTCATATCTCCTCAGCGATGCGCATCTTTCCTCGGAGACAGCATATGTTAGATTTCCTCACTATTTACCCTCAATACCCTTTTAGCCGGTTTTATTTGAATGCATCCCAACGCTTTATTGACGCCCCACAGTGTTTGCCTATAACGTCAATATCACCTACGTATGCAAGCAATTGTGTAGACTTGAAGTAGATCGTACCTCTTATATTGGCCAGTGAATCCCGAATGTTAGTTTCAGATGACGATGAGTCGCCTTATCTGAATTATTTTGATCGAAATCGCGATTCGCTCATTAGAAGGTCACCGAGAATCCTGCACAGTTTGACAAGGATGAGAAAATAGAATAAATGGGACATTGACATATGCGGCTTTAAATCGGGAAAAAAGGTGGTGTCAAGATCTGCTGAGTTCACAAGGAATCGTTTGCTGCTAAATAGGGGCATAAGCTGTTTGTAATAAGAAGAAAGGAGTCGTGATTTCTTCTTTTAGAATTTTGAAGAAAATTTAATTTCGGTGGTGTGTACAGAGTTTAATAGGGTACTGACGTACTCTCAATATGTTTCAATAGAAACATTATTTGACTCTTCATATTTCTGTTGGAAGCCGACCATAAACAATAGCTAGTGATAGCTCTGGTTCCCCATGGGCTGTAATGTATGCGGTATTGGGCCTCTAAAGCCTTGGAGCTTAAAGAAACGGGTATGGAAACGAATAGGCAGGTATTACAGTAGTTTAATAGAAGATGGTCGTATGGTGATGCCGGACATTTCGTTCAAGCCATTTAAGAATGATGGACCTATGTTATCCATCAAAAGGAGTAGTGGGTAGTTGCAGCTGTGGTACAAGGTGATTTTTTTGCTTTTTGGTTTTTAAGGGATCTATTTTTGATAGATTACGCATAACTTGATACAAATATTAAAGTTATACGTACTTTATTTGTATAGCCATTTTATTACAAAGGGTTTTCCAAAAAGGACTTGTCAACTTTTTTTTAAATAAAACGTAAACCATTTGAGATATTTCAAAAACTTTATTATCGGCTTGAAGTACAATCAAAACATTTATGAATGGAACTCGACTTCGTTCATATGGCCACTGCGAGCACGTTTGCAGTGGTCGATTTTTTGGACCCAATTTTCGATGACTCGGCCACACATTTCGGCCGAAACGGCCGCTATTTCGTGTTCAATGTTGGCTCTTAGCTCTTCCAACGTCGTCGGCATAAACCAATGACTTAACGTAGCCCCAAAGAAAATAGTCAAGAGGCGTTAAATCGCACGAACGAGGCGGCCAATCGACTGGCCCATTTCTTGAGATAACACGCTCATCAAACTTACTCTTCAATAAATCGATTGTAACGTGCGCTGTGTGGCTTGTGGCACCATCCTGTTGAAACCACATGTCGTCCAAGTCCATATCTTCCAATTCGGGCCAAAAAAATCGGCAATCATGGCGCGATAACGCTGGCCATTCACAGTAACGTGACGATCGTTATCGTCGACGAAAAAATATGGCCCAATAACGCCGCCGGCATGCAAACCGCACCAAACAGTTATTTTTTGTGGATGAAGTGGTGATTCATGAAGCACATGTGGATTTTCACCCGACCAATAATGCATATTTTGCTTATTGACGAACCCATCGAGCCAAAAATGAGCTTCGTCACTGAAGATGATTTTGCGATGAAATTCATCATCTTGGCGCATCTTCTCCAGAGCCGGAGAACGTACGTCGCTTCAAATGGTCCATCGGCTTGAATTCTTGAGTCAGCTTGATCTTGTATGGGTGTAAACCAAGATCCTTACGCAAAATACGCCATAATGTGGTCTGAGCGATGCCCAATTCTTGAGAACGCCGTGGAATTGACTGATTTGGATCGTTTGCTACGGACGCCTGAACGGCAGCGATATTTTCGACACTTCGACCAACCCGTTGTCTCACTGACACGGCAACATCATACAACGAATATGTAGACTCAAATTTTTGCACTAAACTTGTTATGTCTACTAGGGCGAGAATTACGACCGAAAATTGGAGTTAACGTTCTTAAATTTGCGGTCACCGACTCCGGATTTCGGTAGAAAATTTTTATAATTTGCAGACGTTGCTCGTTCATGTACTTTACCATGATGAAAATGTTGAATTTACTGAATAAATTGACAATGACAGTTCGATGATTAGTGAAAGCGTGCGTTCACAAATTAAATTCAAAGCTGTCAAGTCCCTATTGGAAAACCCTTTAGAAAGACTTACATGTGAACTTTTAAATTTATGCTCTGTGAAAAATGTTTTTTCGTAGTAAGTTATTTACCACATTCTCCTCGCTTGACATCTTGGACGCATTCCTGTCTCTCTCGTCTGTCAAGTACTCCTCATCCATCACACTGGATAGCTAAGTGTATCACTAGCATTGTGGTCAACATCCTCATCCACATGCGACAATGCCGGATCGTTTTCCAATAAATATTTTCTCAACTGCCCTTTCAAATCGATTTCATACAACATATCCTTGTTGTCGTTATCAACCGCTATTGTCATTGTCTTAAACTCGTTCTTCCCGCACGATCACTTCTCATTCAATTTCATTTCGTATGGACTGTACATGCCACTTGGCATATGCTTATCGGAGATGTTTGTAAAATGCGGCCTTGGTGACGGCAAACTGTTCCAAAAACCAATCGGATCGATCCGTGGTAAGATATTCAAGAAAAATTGAAGCGATCGCCAAGCGATCAGTTTCTTTAGGCGTTCAAACGCTAGTATTGGGCCACTATTTTATGAACTGGGCAACATATGCTGAAATTCTGTCCACCGGGTATTCGATAATTTGTTGTTCCCAATCGACTAATCTCCAACTGTTTTGAACAACTCAGTAAACAGTCCTTCGGCGCAGTAGATTTACTAAATTCGGTTTTGATATTGCTAATTTAATCTCTTCTAAGTTGGGTGAACCGATTTCTCTCTCGAGCTCGAGGGAGACGGGATCAACAAAGCTCATAGCTGACCCCAAGTCTTGGTGGTCTTACTGACTGTTGATTGATGTTGATTCTGATAAATCTGCGTCCGCACAAGGTAATGATCCGAGTTGATATTGGGCACTCTCCTCAGCCATCCAGGATATTGAAGAAATGTCTGGCAACGGTAACAATGTAATCACTTTGGTTGATTGTCAATTGAGATGTTAAGATGTGGAAATCGTGACATATCGTTATGGTTTTCTATCTGATTTTAACCCGGTGGCCTTTGAATTGAGAGGTTTTTTAATTGTTCAGAAGCATCCAGGGTCGTCAACATTTAATACGTCTGTGTCTCAGGCTAATGGTTATCCCTGAACGCATAAATATGCGCGAGTTAGGAATGTTTACACTAAAACCTCAAACTTCCAGGACCAGGTTCATGTTTACCCAAGAGCTATGCAGTCCCTTACCGGCTTGAGCAGTGTTTCTTATTCGAACAGTGAATGCCGCCGTTGACTACTTGTTGGACATTTTTTCGCTTCCTTTAAGGTAAGGAAAATAATACAAAAATATGAACACTTTTGCGGGCCGCTAGTGTGGTGAGCTGTCAAAATGATATGAAAATGTCTACAGAACTCAAATACCCGTTGACATCACATAGAATGACAACTAATTACCTCGGCCGTCATATGTTTAAATACTATTACTGTACCGGCTAAGTTTTCCTTGTAGTTCTGTCTCGACATCAACAAATCAAGGTAAATGCTTAAATAAATGACAAACAACATACATCCGCTCAGTTTCTTGGTTCCAGCTTCATGCAGCACAACCTGTTCCTGCCGACTGCTTGCAACCCGTGCCTGTTGAAGCCCTTCGCCGTGAAGTCAGAGAGACTCTCGAGATGTCTCGGCTGCAAGTTAGTCCTCTATTGCTCCGTGGGCCATCAAAAGGCGGATTGGCGTATTCATCGCAAGTTCTGCCAAGCAGCGAGTGCCATTTTGGCCAAATACTCAGCTGATCACCTCTTCCACATTAACGGCCCAATCAAGAACCAGGAAGACCTCAACATCACCACCCTTATGGTGAAATACGCCCTTAGATCGCTACTCAAGCGAGAACTCGCCCATCACGAAGAGGAACTCACATCATTCCCAGTCATGTGCGCCGTGTGCTACTCCACCGACATGTCAAAACTATTCCAATGCAAAACCTGCAAAGCGGTTAGTTTCTGCAGCGAGGAACACGAGAAACAGTACGCTCCCATTCACAAGGTCGAGTGCGGTCCACTCAGACTCTACTACTGCAAATTTAAAATTAATCCGGACCTGCAGTCCAAAATCTGCTTCATTGGCATCTGCAACTTATTCTGCTCCAACTTACGGCAAGCCATCAAGCTCATGTACGGAATTGAATTCGCAGACGATCCCACCCAAAAGGCTGTTGATTACCAGAAGTTCTCATTCATCTCTGACTTCTCTTCCATAGCGACCGTGACGTACGTCACTAAACACCTCGACATGCTGACGTACCACGGCAGTCAGTTCACCATATACATAGTCGGTGCTACGGTGGATGAGTTGTTCTTCACGCCCATTCACGTGTCCTTTTTCTTAGTTTACTTTCCGCAGATCAAAACGCTAAACCTCGTCTTCGTGGGACCGGAAATCCGTGAACCCGCTGAGAAGGAGACAAAAGTTACCATCGACGATGGACGAACGATGTACAAGTTGTGCTACAAGGGGAAACTGGAGGACTATTTCGCCTCCCATCCGAATCACTTAAAACCGAACTTGATTGCGTGTTTCAACTGCGGATTCTCCGAAAATGCACAGAAATCCAACGAAGGCGATCATTGGTACAACGCGCTGCGGTACATGATGGAAATGCCAGAGATACCCATCATGTTTACGTCTTACACGAGCTTGGAGGCCGATTTCGATTTTGGAGCTATGATGAAGGTCATCGATGAACGGAGGAGTTTCAACAACGTGCGACTGGAGAGGATCGTTCCCAAGCAACAGAATATCTATAGGGACATGAGACCCTGTAGGGCGTGGGCATTTAATGATCCAGAGAGGATCTTCTACAGGAACGGGTATGTTCAAGCTGTTCGAGTGAGACTCAACGATAGCTAGGGTGATAGGGTGAACGCGTCTTTGTGACAAATTTCATTTTCTCTTTGAATAAAGTTTTATTTTGTAACTGCTAACTAACTGGCCTCATTTCGGTTTGTCTAGCTTGATTAGGTCAACCTAAGCACGACTTGAAAAAATTCAATCACTTCCACTTCCTAACCAATCTGGATCTATAAGCAATAATGGGTCTCAGGCTTCTAAAATATAGCCACAAATCAAGTGTCTTAACTAAACCCTTATCTAGAAATATGCCGGTTGTTTAATCTGAGTTGTTAGTAAACTGGGCGAGAAAGTATATTAACATAGTCGGAATTCGAAAAGAGGATTCCACGTCTTTCAAGACTTCAATTCTTTCCTAAAAGGGGGATGTATGAAGTTGTGATAGCCCACCAGAAAAGTGTAGGTGGCATACAAGGCCGCGTGGTTTCAATAGAAACTTGGATAAAAATAAGAGTCCATGCGATGTATGTAATTGTTATGTCAATAATGCCCAGGTGTATAAGAACTACTGTGGCCTATCCGGTTGTAATGATATGTGAATTGGTGCAACAGCTTCAGAATTAGCGACATTTGAACTTACCGTCGTTGTGCCTACATACGAGGGTGGTCCGATAAGTACTTAGCCTCACCGCCAGATGGCGCCAGTATCGCAAGAGCAACTTACTATCGTGTAGTACATTCTAGTAGACGGCTACTGTCGAAATTTCAGCCGGATCGGAGTCGTAGTTTTGTTTTGGCCGCGTGTGGAAGCGGGAGTGTCCGCGGATTTTAGAAAAATGGAAAAAGAGCAATATCGGTCGGTGATTCGATTCTTGTTTTGGAAGGGAAATAGCGCAGCGAAATCAAAGAGCGTTTGGATGCTGTGTACGGTGACCCTTCTCCTTCGATGGCGACCATCAAAAATTGGTTTAACGAGTTTCAACGTGGTCGCACGTCGGTTTTTGATGAGCCACGTTCACGTGCCTTGAAAACGGCTACCACGGAGGATAACGTGACAAAAGTCGTATTGGCAGACCGCCGATTGAAGGTGCGGGAGATAGCTGAGACAGTAGGCATTTCAAAAGATCGCGTGGGTCATATCCTGCATGAAATTTTGGGCATGAGAGCGCTGTCGGCGCGATGGGTGCCGCGTTTGCTCACTCCGGAGACCACCGAAACCGTGAGACCACTTCAGAGCAGTGTTTGATGCTGTTTAAGCGCAATCCGAAGGAGTTTCTGCGTCGTTTCGTGACACACCAGAGACCAAGGAACAGTCGAAACGGTGGACTTCACCCGGCGAACGTGCTCCGAAGAAGGCGAAGACTGTCCCATCGGCCACCGTTTTCTGGGATTCACAAGGTGTGATCCACATCGGCTACCTGGAGTAGGGCTAAACGGTCACAGGGCTATACTATGCCAAATTATTGGGCCGATTCAACTCCGAATTGAAGAAAAAACGGCCCCACTTGGCGAAGAAAAAAGTGCTCTTCCATCATGATAACGCACCGGCTCACACCTCCGCCCTCGCCACGGCCAAATTGGTCGAATTGGGCTACGAACTGCTGCCCCATCCACTGTATTCTCCAGATTTGGCTCCGTGCGACTTCTTTTTGTTCCCAAACTTGAAAAGGTCACTCACCGTGCAGAAATTTCAGTCGAATGAGGAGGATATCGCCGCCACGGAGGCCTACTTTGCAGACCTCGAGAAAGCGTATTTTTCACACGGGTTAAAGAAGTTGGAGCATCGCTGGGTCAAGTGTATCGAGCTAAAAGGAGACTATATTGAAAAATAAATCGCCATTTCTCCAAAATTTTTGTTTTTCTTTTGTAGGCTAAGGCTTATCGGACCACCCTCGTACATATGTACTTATGGCCTTGCTTTAGATCCCCTCGATTATTTGTTTAGATCTTTGGACAACTATTTCTATAAAGATTTCCGCTTTTGGGAAAGAAAGAGATTCCAACTACTCAACCTCCTACTATGTACATCCACAACTTTTATTAACGCTGCTACTGCCGTCATATGCAGTAGCAAAGTTTGTTCCACAAAACTCAAAAATCCGAACTCAGACAAAAGAAAACCAATTCACTGAAGCCACAACATCCAACCAATGCACTCCTTTGACACTAACCACACCACCGGAAACACATTCCCCAAATGCCCTTACTGAATTAAAAATAATGGTACAACAACTAGCAGAGAACCTGCGCCAATTTTTTCGTAGAAGACACGGCAATTTTCACAACGAACTTTCTACCTGTTAACATTTCAAAAATCATCGACGATTATGGAAAACGGCGGATTGACTGCGGAGGGAGTACTTCGAATCCGTATCCGCAGTTCAACCCTATTACAGAAACCGACGGATAAACCACATTATCGATCCGCGCAACTTCTTTACGGGTCCTTTTTTTAATCAGCTGTGGTCTATCAAATTTGAATTTTGAAAAAAGTAAAAAGTTTAAAATACAGTTTATTATGGATACAATTTGCATTTTCATGGACTTGGAAGGAGAAGAAAATTACCTGTGTTAAGAATATCCCTGCAGCGATACCTCTCGCTTGTCGTAAAAGGCGACTAAACAAAGGTAAACAAAAATCACATCTAGGCAATTTAAAAAACACCAAGGTGAGCCTAGGGACACATATACCACCATTAAACTGCCCCACAAGTGTGCATACAAATCAGTGGGTTGACACGACTGGAGATCACCGGTATTGTAAGAGTAAGATCAAACAAAAAAAAAAAATTAAAATCTGGAGCATGCACGTGTCAAAAAGGAGGGGAAGAAAGAAAATGGTCAAACCGTAGCATTATGGAAAAGAACGCTAAAAGGAAAAGCACTACCCCGCCAGGCACTACTAATGGTCGTGATCCTGGGACGAGCAGCAATGCTCGGGTCAGAGCTATAGGATTTCCGGGGGATAGCAAAGTAATGCAACGGTGTAAGCCACACTTAAGAGTTGCGAGTTGGAACGTTGGAAGCATGAGTGGTCGCAGCTATGAGATTGGAGAAATTATGGTTAGAAGGCGAGTAGACATCCTGTGCCTACAAGAGACGAAATGACGAAACACCGGTCATCGGGCACGTTTCTTGGACGTTAAAACAAAAGCCTGCACGATGTTTTACTATGGATTGGAACAAGGAAAAAACGGAATCGCCATCATCCTTGCGGCAGAGCTACTTGGCAACGTCTTAACCATTTCAAAGTCCAGTGACCGTTTGATGGCTCTCAAATTGGTGATGCATGGTGAGGTGCAGAACATCGTAAGCGCATATGCCCCTCAAGTAGGATGCGAACAAAAAGAAAAAGATGCATTCTGGCTAGATTTCCACAACCTTGTCAAAATCATCCCAAAGGAAAAGCTTTTGTTTGTTGGGGGAGATTTAAACGGACATGTCGGGAAGACAAGCGAAGACTATGAAGACTACCACGGAGGGCTGGGATATGGCACCAGGAACTCTTCAGGTGAAGATATCCTAAACATGTGCAAGTCGTACGGTCTTATGTGCTAAATACCATGTTCGTCAAACAAAGCCGGCACCTGATCACTTATAGCAGCGGCGGAAATTAAACTCAAATAGATTATCATTTGGTATCCAGTTTCATGAAGCCACGAGTTAAAGATTGCAAAGTGATCCTGGGAGACGCGATCGCCCCTCAACACCGTCTCCTCCTGACTGAATTTTTTTATGGAGGCGAGTAAGAAGTCAAAGCAGCAAACGAAGGTGTCTGAGAGAATCAAGTGGTATAAGCTGGATAAAAGAAAAGGCGAAGCTTTTATTACCAAGATGAAAAACTACCTCTTTTCCATTATCGATGAGGTCGGTAATGAGGAGTGCAGAGCACAAGACATGTGGGATTCCCTACAACAATCTGGCCTGGACAAAGCCAAATCACTGCTCGGAACATCTAAAGGCCCCTGCCAACACGCAAAAGAAACCTGGTGGTGGACAGACGAAGCCAAAGCAGTGATACACGAAAAGAAAATGGCTTTCCAAGCTTGGTCAAAGTGCTCTTCTACTAATAGAGAGGAAAAAGCTCGTCGTGAAAAGGTATATAGATATTGAAAAGGTATCGCGAAGAAAAAATGCGCCGAATTCAAAGCGAAAAGCATGGAAGGCCTCTATCAGGAGTTGGAAGAAATATCGTCTTCCGCGTCTGACAGGAACCAGGCTACCCAGGAGCTTCGACAAAGCAATTTGAACAAAGGAGCAAATATCTTTAAGATAGCCGCCCAGAGAAGAAGAAATGCTCAGGAGATTCGTTTCCCAAAGTTTATTAACAATGCTGAAGGCCAACTCATTGTGGAAGACGAAAAAATTCTCCACAGATGGCGACAGTATTGCGAGGAACTTCTGAACGAACAGTTTCCCCGAGTGTACTTTCCAAGAGCCGCCCCGAATCATGCCGAAATATCCGACATCACAGTCGAAGAAGTTCGGTACGCGGTTAAAAACCCCAAGAAAAGAAAAGCTGTTGGGCCGGACGGGATACCCTCTGAGTTCTGGAAAGAGAGCAACGCCAAGAGTAAGATGCCACGCAGGAGTCACCGAAGAGTTCGCAATCAAAGTCGGTGTACACCAAGGGAGCGTCCTCAGCCCACTGCTCTTTGTAGCAGTCCTTGATTGCTTGCTTGAAGGAAAAGTGACGGACCCCAATGTGCACCAGCTATTCTTTGCTGACGATGGAGCCATTATAAGTGATGATCAGACACCTATAGTGATCGAGCACTTGATGTGTGGGTGGACATTTTTGAGGGACAAGGGTATCGTATTAGTTCAAAGAAGACAGAGTATCTGTGCTGCCCGTTCTCTGACCCTCATCAGCCTATTCCAGACATTTACTTGAATGGAAGAGTGCTTCCCAAGTGTGAAAAGTTTAAATATCTGGGATCTATGATTAATAAAGAAGCAACTTGTGATGACGACATCAACCCTCGCGTAAGCGTAGGGTGGATGAAGTGGCGGGAAAACTCCGCCATCTTCTGTGATCGAAAAATGCCCCCTAAGCTGAAACGAAGGCTCTACACTTCAGTTGTACGTCCGGCGCTCACATACGGTTCACAATGCTGGACAATGCACAAAAAGTATGAGAGCAAATTAACGGCAGCTGAGATGAAGATGCTTGGCATGACAGCGGGAGTAACAAAGCGTGACAGAATTAGAAATTCATAGATCCGAGGAAGCCTCCACGTAAAAGAAACCATCACAAGAAATATAGAGCGCGACGACTCAGTTGGTATTGCCATGTTCAAAGGAGAGGTCCTTTGAACCCCGTCCAAAAGGCGTTATCAATCAACGTGCCAATTTCAACACGCAAAAAAGGCAGGCCGAAAAACAATTGGTGCAAGCAAATGCAAAAACACCAGCATTTGATTGGCCTCAGCGATGAAGTAATCCCAAACCGGGAAGCCTGCCGCTACTTTCTGAGGTCAAACCGGCAGACCCCACAAGCGGACCAGTAGGAATGCAGTTAAGTGGGAAGGTTATGGTCCTACACTTCTGACCATAACGACGCCGGCAAAAAAGGAAAAAGGAAAGGAAGGAGAAGAAAATGATTTTGTTCCAGGAACTCCCACAGCACAGTCTTTTAAGCACACGAGCTCAATTATTTCCTCCTCCACGGGGGTTACGAAAATTTCGTTATTTTCACCGCCACCTGTAGCTCTTCTTTTCCGATTGTTGTGAGCGCGTGCCGATGATGATCTGACCAAACCTAAATTTAAAATAGTCCGAATCAATACTGCTATTTTAAGAATTTATTTAATTTAAAGAATGTAAGCACCTTTTTCCTAAATTGGAGGTCTCAAACTATTAAGCTGACCTTTCAATTCTTCCCAAAACCTTTGCACAAATTCAGGGTCTTTTTTAGTGAAATTCTTGGCAATGTCGGGATTTTATTTCATGGCACTGAACATTGACTGGAACTGCTATCTTTTCTAACAATAAACGTAAACTTTATTACGTTCATTTAAAATTTGAAACTTACTTTTCATGGCACCAACTCATGTTCCTTGCTTGAAATCCGCAACCAAAATGATTCGAATTGATAACGCCACAAAATGTATGCAACGCGGATGAGTTGCGCTTTCTATATCATTTTTTTACACTACCTTACCAATATCCGTTCACTTTCTCTACTGCGTTTTCAATAATAGGAAAATAAGCGGATGCGAAAATATTCCCTCCGCAGTCAATCCGCCGTTTCCATAATTGACATGCATATATAGCAGTGATTTACTTATGCCCAAACGAGTGAGCTTGTGGTAAAGTCCTTCTAACCATACGGTGTCGAAAGCTTTTTTCAAGTCAATCAGACAGGCACCCGTGCATTTGTTCTTGCATTTATTCCTCTGGATATCCGATACGAGCTTCGACGCGGCATGAGTAGTGTCACACCCCGCTCTGAAACCGAATTGATTATCTGGAATGATTCTATTATCCTCAACCCATTTAGACAGGGCTATAAGGGTCACCTTCTCAAAGACCTTACTAATACTCGGAGGGAGACTCATCGACCGGAGATTTGCAGGGTTAGAGGCGTCTTTACTCCTCTTGGGGATTAGTTGTACCACCGCTGTCTTCCAGTGCACTGGATAATATGCATTATTCAGTGCATTATTGAACAGAATGGTGTGCATCTCTACAGCCACATTGGATATACATGTACTAGAATGATTAAACGTTTATTATATGTGTATTTCAATTGACAAAATTAAAAGCAAACAATAAAACAATGAATGTATAGAAGAATTTTAAGGACTATAACAGGCGACGACCCAGCTCGATAAAAAACGATCAGTACACACACCGCTCTACTCGACGACTGCTTTCCGCTTCTCCATTCCTCGTGTTCCTTTCCATGTTGTAAGGGTTGCCAATTTTATGTGATGTAACTCCCTTTTACATACATATGTACCTTCGGTTTCTGCGGATTTTTTTCTCTTCAATGACTGAAAGATGATGGAGATGGAAAGATGGGAATCTTCCGTCAGAACGAACAGTGTGTTAGCCCATCACTGGCGAAGGCATTGTTTGCCATGAAACCTTCATTGAACCTGGTAAAAGCAAGGTTCTTGGATCGCCAATGATCGATATCATTTCTAAGGTAGGAGTTATGAAGCAGGGCTCTGCTCTCCAGATCGTGGTTCGGGCGAATACTATCATTCACCTTGCACACTTACTGGAACACAGCTCCCACTGCCGTCATTTTCTCCGGAGGATCTTCAATCACAAAGAAATCGTCGTCCAAAACGGCGCTCTCTGGATCAATGCTAACAGTTCGTAGTAATCGTTCATTATCTGACATCCTCGGCAGTTTCAGAGTTTGAATGTAATTCTGATCGTTCCTCCGAAATATTTTCTTTATTTGCGGGAACATACTCGCGCTGCTGGAATTCTGTTGTTCCAATGCAAACTTACAGATATTCTGTAATTCTCTTTGATCAACTGTTGGAGATTTTTAATCTGTGACTTCAGAGTCCTGACCTCCGAGTTTTGTCTGTCGGTAAACGGCCTGTACAAGAGTTTTGGTCTTGTCAGGAGTCTACTTCTTTGTCTGTGCAGTGCGTCGATTGTCGCGTTTCGGTATTCGTTTGTGGTATCGTGCTGTCGTTGGCGTGGTATCGTACTGTTCATTGTCTGTTTAATAATATCGTCCATTTGTTTGAGGTACCTGTCAATCTCGTAGTTTGAGAGGTTCCTATTAGTCGGTGGGAATGAGGCGCTCCAAGTGAGCGCTCTTGTCAGGGAATTGGAATAGGGTGGCCAACGCGCTCTACTGTAATCGTAGGGGTGCGTGTGGACGTACTCTGCTATTTCTGCAAACTCGTCAGGTACTATAATTGCGGCACACAGTCCGCAATGGTCACTGTCGTATACAATGGTCCGTAGACAGAAATAGACCATTCATTCGTGTCAGCCAGTCTCGGTCGAGAGTGTATCAGCGTTAGATCCAGATAGGAGCCGCTCCTAGGATGCGACGGACTATCCGTTGCGAGCAACTTGACTCTATATTCAATGTTGCGAAGAACTCATCAGTACAGGCCTCTAGTACCTGGAACCTCCGCACTTCACTGCTATATATGAGCTTATGTTTAAAATTATATTTAATGAAGATCACAACTACCCCGCCTTGCTAAGTGCCCAAAAAGAAGGAGGAAGAGGCGTGCCCGAAAATCGTGCAAAGAGGCTGGCACAGCCGAAGGCACCAAGATTGAGGGCGAACCTCTGGGAAAGGCAGGTAAGAGGATCAGATCGGCGGAGGTATCCCCTACCGAAGCCCATCCGACCCTCTCACCTGCAGATCCCGCAATTCTTGCCGGCGCGCAGCGCAGAAAACGTCGGCGGCTAGTAAAGGCAGCTGCTGGAGGCACAAGCATGCCAGCACTTTCGGCATGCGCCCCAAGCACTCCTCCTCTTATTGGTGACGGTCAAACTCCCAATAAGAGCGTGCCAAGTTCCAAAACTGACGGAGCTGAAGATGTTCAGGGTCCTGTCATGGTCGGTGCCACCGCCGAAAAAGGTGATGATGCTGGCAGACAGACTCTGATCGTAGAAGGCGAAGCGGTCTTGGATCACAACAACCCTCAGGCTGGCAAAGCTGTTCGAAAGCGGTGTCGGAAAGGAGCAGGAGCTCGAACAGAAAAAGGTAAGAGCACTTGCAAGCGGAAGATGGCCGCCGGGGACAATCTTGCTGGGGGAAGAGAACGTGGTGTCTCCTCCTCTGATATGGCGGCGGGAAATCGGAGTCGAAAGGCAGATGCGGCGATCAATAAAGATCAAAGCAAAAACCTGAAGACGGAGAGGACCAAAGGCTGCTCATCGGAGGCGGGCACTTCACACAAAAAAAACCCTTCCTCTGGAAAGGCAACACAAATGACCGTAAAGAGTCGAGACAAGCACCTCTCCTACAAAGAGGCAGCCATCTCCTCCGAAAAGGTCAGGATAGGGAAGGCTGGCAGTGACAGCAGAATGACCAGCGCAGATTGCCAACACTGCGAGGATCATCTACTGGAGCTAGCTTCAGCAACAGGCTTCTGTATTCAAGCGGAGAGGTCTGCTTTGATGAATGGTACCTTCGTGGTGAGCTGTTCCTCTCAGCAGACATCTGCCTGGATCAGGAGCATGGTGCCGAAAATCCCCCCCCTGGGAACTACCACTTATCAAGTAGTTAGTCTCCCGAAACTAACGCGCGCCATCTGCTGGATTCCGGGAAAACCCGGAAACAAGCTGAAAGTGCTGACGCGACTACGTGCGCAGAACCCGGGACTCGACACGAGGGCCTGGACTGTCCATTCCTACAAGGAGAAAAAGAACTCTCTGAAAAAAAGAGGGCTTCACTCTGGTAGTGGGAATGGACAATGGCTCTGTTGAGGCCCTGAAAACCGCGTACGACTCACGTCCCTACTTCGGCCTTGGTAGGTTGTATTCCATTTTGATGTCAAGTAGTCGAAGGATGGAACGTGTTCCCCAGTATGAATCCATGATTTTTACTCAGATCAACCTATAGCATTGCAAGGCTGCTACCGCTCTTCTAAGTAGCAGAATTGCATGCAGTAGTACAAATCATCACATTGTATCCATTCAAGAACCATGGGTGTGGAACAAACGCCTGTGTGGTCTTGGTGGCATACGTGATGCTACAATCCTTTATGATGAGCGATCCGAAAGGCCCAGGGTCTGCCTCATCATATCGAATACGCTATCGGCAACCAAACTTGGTCAATTCTGTGCTCAAGATCTGGTAGCTGCGAAAATGAGCTACAAGGCGCACGGTGATGCCATGGTGATTTAACATCAGTGAGGGTTGTCGTGGTGCGATGGTAATCATCACCAACTGTTGAGCGGAAGGTCTGTAGTTCAAGTCGCCCATAACCAGGAACAATTCCTATACGGAAAAACTGTGCAACAACATCAGTTTTGAATGAGAGATGATGAAAAAAAAATCCTGACGAAGGCATAGCACTCGCAGTATAAGACCACTTCAAAATTCACACTCGGTGTGTGTTAATGACATGAAAACGAAACAAAGTTACTGTGAACTACAACCAACGCAACAAATTCAGTCGAATCCCATCTAGGACAACCACCACCGCACAGTAGTGAGCGGACATCTTCGACACAAACCATCTGCACCCCGTCTATGTTGTGTGACAAACACCATAAGAGTGTAACTCTTGAACCGGCGTGAACCCTATAAAAAAAAAAAAACTTAATAATAAACAACAGATCTGACAGATGCCACCGAAAGAACATGGCCGCCAATATCTACCCGCGCCAATTGAAAAAACCCTTTAGTTGTTGAGGGATATCCAAGCCAATCATGTGATCTTTCCGATCATATATTTCCGACCAGCATACATACATGGCTGGTACACAACTGGTATTTTAGCTAGATACAAGAAGAAAAATAAGGTAAAAGACGCATTCCTTTATAATTAGTTCAGTTAAGTGGGTACCTCTCCCTTCGACCATATAAAGAACCGTGAAATAAAATAAAACTTCGTTTGAGATGTCTGAATAATGCCAACAATAATTTCTTTTTGCTTTATTACTCGAACTGAACAAGATTATGTCACACAATAATATAATACCTGAAAGCTTTGCTGACACAAGACTACGCTAATTCATGGAGTCGGCCAGTGGCTTATTACATTTTTTCTCGTTAATTTGATTGTGCTTTAAACCTCTCGGTGAATTTTATATATTCAAAGTGATTGATTCAAGTTTTATTCAAGATGCATTTCCGAAAACAATTATAACTTCTAGCAGATTGAGACACAAGATGCGATCTAAACTATATAACAGTACGAGTACACATATTAATAAAATATCAATAAATGAGGAACACCTTCTGATGATTCGATAAATACTGGCGGGAAGAGTTCGAAAACCCATATCCGATCGTCTGTAGCGACTAGCACCTCAAATGTAGTATCATTGTGACGAGTACTTCCTCTCTCTTCCAATTCGTTTCGTCCGTCTCTAGGCACATTTTAGAGGAAATTGACGGAAAAAAACTTTTATAAAAAATATACGTATCTCCACTGGTACGGTAGTAACTGGGTGTCGAAAATAAACGATAGATTCTCTACTTATTCGATAATATCAAAATACACTTAGAATAAAACGGGTAGTAGGGTTCCACACTTAAAAGTCTAACTTTGTAGGTATTGTGAAAGAAGCTCGGGTTGTTTGCTTAGTCGCGGATGGCCTTTCGTCGCTCCCAGGCGACTTGCATCGACCATATGCTCAACGGACGCATGTATCCGATCGCGCGATAACGTTTTTCGGCATAGAGGGCTTCTGGTGTTTCGAAGTTCATGCCGATCTTATCCGAAAGGGTCTTGTAGATACCGCCGGCTGTTTGAAAGGCTTCCTCGAACATACCCTGGAATAAGAAGGCTGGAATAATGAAGCTCTTAGGGAGTTTTTGAGCCTTACCTCATGGATCATAGTAGCAGCAAGAGCGTAGGTCACTCCCGTCCATACTTCTTCGCTTTGTATGGTGATGTTGTCTACATGGCCAGGTTTGGCGGGGTCTGCATTTGGAATATATCCATTTACGGCGCCTAAATTGCCATCACAGAAACCTTTCACGTTGTTCTTATAGATGGCAGAGAGTGCGGAGCGAACGTTTTCCTTAGGGCATATCTGGAAGGCGACAAAAAAGTCACGGGATAACCAAACGACCTCGGGTACTTACCTCATATTCGAAACCACAGGCATTTAGGTACCAATGTCCACAGAGCTGATCAGCCATGATTGTCTCCTTGTTCGATGTGTCGAATTTGTAGTAAGTACCATTCCATAGCTTCTCTTCGAATGATTTCTTGCCCTTCTCCAACATCTCCTGATATCGCACGCAGTCATTTGGTTGATCGAGGATCGTAGCCATAGCCGAGATGCATTGCAATGCTGCCAACCATAGACCGGAGCAATACGAACTAAAGGACGTTAGATAGAGAGGGTTTCTGGGAGTTAAATATATTCTAAAAAGCACCTTGGTCCATCCATAACCCAACTGTCATAGGTCTGATCGGGCATTTTCTCACTCTCGATCAGTCCGTCGTCGTCCTTGTCCCATACCATTGTTTTTTCTATGACCTCCTTGCATGCCGGATACATCGCCTTAAGATAAGCCATTGCATCCATTAGGTACACCTTTCCATTCGTCTCGTTGATGTACATCGACGCTGATTTTCGGTTGTTCTCTGCAAGGTTCAAAACGATGATCGCCGATCGTGATTAGAGGCGTTCCAAGTACTTACGTTTCTCTTCAGCCGAATTCTTCCGCTTATTGTCCATCGTGTACATCTCGTAGAGACTATCCTTGTCGATAAACTCAATCGAACTGAATTTACTTGCGTTGTCTGCCTGAGTCTGAGCGATCTCGTTGAGAACATAGTAGTCGCGATAGACTTGCAAGACGAACTTTGTATTGAGATCTTTCCATTCGTTCACGTCGTGGACATTGTACGCATTGATTAGACAGAAGGGCTCTTCGTCGGGATCGCCTAAATCATGAGGAACTGAGTTTTGGGCCTTTCGCGGTAAATACTTGCCATCATAGAGGCATTTACGTGGTTCGGGTAACACGGCAAAGATCGAGTCACGGAAGTCGTATTGGATACTAACCTATGGTGAGTTGTGTGACTGGTTTTGATCTCGAGTTAAGAGGGTCTTTGATTACCTGCAAATTGGGCCACAGATGAGAGAGGGCGTGTGAGGCATAGAAATGCACGTCATAGGTGTTGACCATGCGGTACTCGTGCCCCTCGAGGTAGCCAAAGCGCCCGTATGCCAATCTTGGGTCATCAAACTCCAATTCCTTTTCAAAGGATGAGTCGCATTTGAACCACACGGTGCCACCGTCTGAGATATAGTACAACTCGTTGAATATCGCGCTTTTATACCAGTCAGGTAGCCCCCTAAAATGGCAGGCATTAATGATTGCTATGACATGTTCCAGACGATTGCCTTACTGATCGTCTAAAATCGGCCTCTGCCATGCGTCTATCAGCTTCTCCCACTTCGAGTAGTTCTTAATGGCGTAATCACATATCTTCGGTCCTGCCGTTCCATCTGCGCCGAAATACTTTGTATAGTACTTCAGATGCGTCATCACTTTCTTCGGGAATTGCACGCTGGGCATATCCCAAGCCAATACGAACTCCAAGTCATGCTTCGCGCCAGGTCTTAGTGCCACCTGGGAGCAGATACCCACCCCGAGGTCCTTATCTGTTGGGAGGAAAAGTAATTTTCACTTACCCTAGGCACAGAAAACAAGTTAACTTACTCTTCAGGTTCTCGTCGAGAACCTTATCCCCCAGTTGTCCAGTTTCTTTCAATTCCGTCCACAGTTTCTCGCCATTTCCGGTCGGATCGAACTGCGTGCACCGCGTGATACTAACTTCTGAGAGAACACGACAGCCTAGACTATAAGTCAACTGCATATCATGGATCTTCTGCTTGATCGAGATGCCTTTGCTCTGTCCATCTGAAAAGAAGCTGCTCTCAGGCGAACCCTCTGCGTCTTGTTTCTTATTTCCGGTTCCATTCTTAAACGTGAACGTAATCGAAACCTTCCGCTCCTTATCGCCGACATTCTCGACTTGCCACACAAACACGGCGCATGGTATACAGGACTCCTTGTACTCATGCGGAATTACTGGCGACACCTGACGGCAGACCAGCTTGACTCCATACTCGGACAAATCGATTTCGGACCATGCCCGCGGGTACAATCCGGTGTAGTTGCATTTCTCGGGGTCTAGATTGCTCTCCCAGGCGCATAGAGGCGATTTTGGCCGGCTGCAATTTTTCATTGGACACTTAGGAAGGCTTCTATTTTCATTGTGATTTGTGTGCAAATTTGTGTGTATGTGTGGAAAACCGTAAATTCAAATAAATCAATTTGGGATTCAGAAGAAAACTGACGATAAAATTGAAAAATAGTGGAACGGTGCTGTGAAGGCTCTTGAGGCGCCTATCACGGAGCGCACGTATTTAAAATGTTTTTCGGACGCAGGTTTGAGAAGGCTAAGACTGGACTAAACACGGCGATGACGTGTGTTGTAGACAGAAATTACTGGGCTTTGCGGGAAATGCATGTAGGGAGGGAAAACAAGATGCTACGAGGGTGAACGGATGCGGCTAAGGGGTGGCGTAATGACTTATTTCACTAATGTATGATGTAAACGATAAAGATGTATGTATGTGCGATGAATGTTCTGGAAAAGAAGCCATGGACAGCTGGATGAACTCATGGCTTTTGTCATGGTTGAAAGTAATGAGTTTGATTGCGGCTGCTTCGAGTAAGTATTATAATGCTGCGGTGAGTCATCTTGAAGTTTATGGCAATATAAAGAGCTTGTCTACCAGTTGGACATTACTCCATTGGAGAGTGATATATAACACCGCTCCCAGGGTGTGTTGCGTAGTCTGCTCTCCTTCATCTTTCCCTTTCATCCCATGGAGAATAGTAGAACCCAAAGAATATAGAATTTCCTAAAAGCCAGACAAAAATTAGATCGCGGGAACGGTGCGCAGCCCTGAGCAGGGAGTGAAGGGTCTAACGTGTTATTTCAAAAGGTTTCTGGTCTAATACACGTTTTTTCAATAAGGACAAAATATGCGGTCCAATCATACCTCTGTCGCCAATTGCACACCACACGATTACTTTCTCTGGTTGCAATAGAGTGTCTTGAAGCACATGTGTATTTGTTGGTGTTCAATAACTCACAGTCAAAAGTGAGCTCATCGCCTAAGATGATTTTTCGATGAAATTCAGGTTTTTCTTCAAACTTTGCAGAGTCCAATCGGAGAACTTCAATCCACTCCACTCTTCAAATGATCAAATGTGTTCCTGCGTTACTTCTTTTTAATTATGTACGCCAGGATGATTATGCAAGATTTGCCACAATGTAAATTGAGAGATTCCCAATTCCTGGGAACAACGCAGAATCGACTGATCTGGATCAATGTGAATTGAAGCACATATAGCTGCGATTTTGGTACCTCGACCGGTGCGTTGTCCCACTGGGTGGAACAGGAACACATCCAATAGTGAATATGTTGACTCGAATTTATCCAATATAACACGCACAGTCTGTTTTGTGGGACGATTATTATGACCAAAAGTTTTAATAAACACTGTTGAAGTTGCCAGAATTCCGTGGTCGCTCAGAATTCCGGTACCAATTATCAACAATTTTCAAACGTTGTTCGGTTATGAATTTCATTATGAATCAAAACGTCAATCTTCAGTGATATTCTAGCATGAACGGAACATAGAAAACGTCAAGGATATGATTTTATAAAAAAAGCATTAAATTGTTATGTGCCTATTGAAAAATCTTGTTAAAAAACGAAGAAACACAATACGAGGATGGTCCGATAAGTACTTAGCCTCACCGGCAGATGGCGCCAGTAACGCAAGAGCAACTTACTATCGTGTAGTACATTCTAGTAGACGGGTACTGTCGTTCAGCCGGATCGGACTCGTAGTTTTGTTTTGACCGCGTGTGGAAGCGGGAGTGTCCGCGGATTTAAGAAAAATGGAAAAGAGCAATATCGGTCGGTGATTCGATTCTTGTTTTTGGAAGGGAAATCGCGCAGCGAAATCAAAGAGCGTTTGGACGTTGTGTACGGTGACTCTTCTCCTTCGATGGCACCATCAAAAATTGGATTAACGAGTTTCAACGTGGTCGCACGTCGGTTTTTGATGAGCCACGTCCAGGTGCCCCGAAAACGGCTACCACGGAGGATAACGTGACAAAAATGCACGATCTCGTATTGGCAGACCGCCGATTGAAGGTGCGCGAAATAGCTGAGAGTCATATCCTGCATGACTTTTGGGGATGTGAAAGCTGTCGGCGCGATGGGTGCCGCGTTTGCTCGCTCCGGACAACAAGCGCAACCGTGAGACCACTTCAGAGGAGTGTGTGACGCTGTTTAAGCGTAATCCGAAGGAGCGTCTTTTAGTGACAATCGACGAAACATGGATCCACTGGTACACACCAAAGACCAAGGAACAGTCGAAACGGTGGACTTCACCAGGCGAACGTGCTCCGAAGAAGGCGAAGACTGTCCCATCGGCCGGAAAGGTGATGGCCACCGTTTTCTGGGATTCACAAGGTGTGATCCACATCGACTATCTGGAGAAGGACAATACGGTCACAGGGCTGTACTATGCCAAATTATTGGGCCGATTCGACTTTGACTTGGCGAAGAAAAAAGTGCTCTTCCACCATGATAATGCACCGGCTCACACCTCCGCCCTCGCCACGGCCAAATTGGTCGAATTGGGCTACGAACTGCTGCCCCATCCACCGTATTCTTCAGTTTTGGCCCCGTGCGACTTCTTTTTGTTTCCAAACTTGAAAAAGTCACTCACCGGGCAGAAATTTCAGTCGAATGAGGAGGTCATCGCCGCCACGGAGGCCTACTTTGCAGACCTTGAGAAAACGTATTTATTTTAAAGAAGTTGGAGCATCGCTGGGTCAAGTGTATCGAGCTAAAAGGAGACTATATTGAAAAATAAATCGCCATTTCTCCAAAATTTTTGTATTTCTTTTGTAGGCTAAGTACTTATCGGACCACCCTCGTATAGCAAAAATCACCTCCAAGCACCTATATTGTGGATCATTACTTTCTTATACAGGGTGTCCCACGAGCAGTGTGCCAAAAAGCTACAGCGTGTAGGTCTAGTCAAGACAAGAAAAAAATCGTATGGGAGGGGGGGGGTCTATTTCCCCCCGTTTAGCCGGGAGGGGCAATTTTCTAAAAAATTTACTTAATTTGGAAAAAAAATTATTAAAAATCAACAGTTACATCCACAATGCCACGATATACCTTTTTGTAAAGCCAGAAACCTCTTCTTTCATACTGATTTTAAATGAAGCTGTTTTAAGGAGTAGTTTTTGAGGAATTAATTTTCAAACTCAAAATTTTGAAAAAAAATTGAATGTAATTAAGTAGTAATTTTTTTTCAAAAATTCAATGCTCTCATTAGTTTTTAGTTAAAAGCAGAAAACCGGATGCAAAAATGTCTTGTAGTTTTTGAGAAATTAAAAAAAAACCCGAACCATTTTTTTTCTAAGAAAAACCTTTTTTTTGGTTTTAACGCGGCTGGACTTGTAGGCAAATTAATGTATGAAACATTGACCTCTTTTTTATTATTTTTAAAAAATTCGGAGTTTTATGAGGATACAATAAAGTGATACAGTATTGGAATAACCCTGGATTAATTCTTTTTTTTCATTGATAACGCCTGAAAACTGACCTGCGAATTTCGTCTGGGTCCGCCCGCCGCCGATGGGTTCTACCCGAATTTTGGATTTGGTCCGAGATAATCCCTCCCTTAGTACAAGGAGGATAGTTATTATGCTTGGAGTGCCCAAATCTAGAGTATGGAGAGTGCTTCATACCGAAAACTTACACCCGTACCATTTTAGGCCAGTTCAGGGACTCATCTCAAACGACAAGTTTTTGAGAGCAGAATTTTGTCGATCATTACTGCTTCGAGATGAAACTGAACGAAACTATTTTGCAAGGATATTCTGGACGGATCAAGCACAGTTTACCAGAGATGGGGTTACTAATTTCCACAATTTGCATCATTGGAGTAGCACCAATCCACACAACAAAAAACAAAATAAATCACAACACCGCTTTAGCTGTAATGTTTGGCTTGGTATTGTTGGACAGACTGTAATCGGGCTCCGGTTTTTGAATGCCGTTATTAATGGAGAATCATACCTGCAATTCCTACGAGACCTTTTGCCCGATTTGATGGACAACGTTCCTTTGGCCATAGCAGATAATTTAATCTACCAGCAAGATGGAGCACCAGCACACTAGAGCTTACGGGTTAGAAACTGGCTGAATGATAATTTTAGTGACCGTTGGATCGGAAGAAGGGGCCGCACGAAATGGCCACCTAGATCACCAGATTTAACTCCTCTGGATTTTTATGTGTATCTTAAATAGGAAATAGTATCTTTGGAACAACGGATTGAAGTCGCTGGAGTCAAATTGCAGGAAAATTTGTCAAGCATAGACTTACATATGTGCAGCCATTAGAAGGAGATATAATCTTTGCCTTCTAAAAAATGGGGATCATATTGAAAATTTATTATAATAAAACTCCGAATTTTTTAAAAATAATAAAAAGGAGGTCAATGTTTCATACATCAAATTGCCTACAAGTCCAGACGCGTTAAAACCAAAAAAAAGGGTTTTCTTAAAAAAAAGTGGTTCGGGTTTTTTTTTTTAATTTCTCAAAAACTACAAGACATTTTTGCATCCGGTTTTCTCTTTTTAAATAAAAACTAACAAGAGAATTGAATGTTTGAAAAAAGATTACCACTTAATTACATAAAATTTTGAAAAAAAATAGTTCGAACATTTTTTTTTCATTTTTTTTCCAAAATTTTGAGTTTGAAAATTAATTTCTCAAAAATTATTCCCTAAAACAGCTTCATTTAAAAACAGGACGAAAGAAGACGTTTCTGGCTTTTCAAAAAGGTATATCACGGCATTGTGGCTTTAACTGTTGATTTTTAATATTTTTTTTTCCAAATTAAGTCAATTTTTTAGAAAATTGCCCCTCCCGGCTAAACGGTGGGGAATAGACCCCCCCCTCCCATACGATTTTTTTCTTGCCTTGCCTAGACCTACACGCTGTAGCTTTTTGGCACACTGCTCGTGGGACACCCTGTATATGCATACGTAAAAAGAAACTAAAATTTAGTATTAACTCCAAATCGCTGTTTCAAAAAAAAAAAAAACAATTTCTATAATTTAGCTCTGATTCGAACCTCACGTCCACGACGTTAAGGGTCAACATGTTTATCTAGTTAGCAACGGTCATCCTCATACTCGTGCATAAGTGTCTTAAGATGGCAATATTGTGAGCAATCATACCTGTATACAGAGTACGCCATCTCATATGAGTCGATGTAAACTTCGAATAACTTCAACAATTGTCAACCGATTTTCATATGTCGTAGCATTTTGGAAACTTCAATTCAGTACAATTTTAACCATGAATCGCTTCACACCAACGCGCGGAAACAGTTTCAATGTTCATTAAAAATGAACGCTCGATTGTGCTAACTCAACGTGCGTTTTGTGCAAAATATCGTGATCGTGTTGCGCCCAAAAAACATACAATTCGTCGTTGACCTCGAATTTTTCTCAATTTGGTTCTGTGGCAAGCCCTCGTGAGCAACTTAAGTAGGTCCGCGGCGTTCAAACTCATCTATTCAGTCTGTGAACGCCAGTGTTCAAGAAGACCCAAGTTTGGCATATCGGCGCCATTCGCAGCAGTTAGGCATCAGTGAGACCACTTTGCGGAGAATTTTAAAGGATGATCTTCACTTATTTCCATACAAAGTGCAGATAACTCAAAGAATTTTGCCACCAGATGAGCCATGGCGCTTGGCATACGCACAAAAGTCGTTGCAATGATTAATGCTGAGCCGGAGTTCTGACATCAAATGTTGATGACCGATGAGGCACATTTTACGCTCTCTGGCTCAGTTAATAAACAAAATTGTCGCTTCTGGGGCACCGAAAAACCTCACATTATTCACGAAGAGCCGCTATATGATCAAAAAGTTACGCTAAAACCATCATTGGACCGTATTTCTTCAAAGTTGGCGATACAGTGGATGGCGATCGATTGGCCAATTATGTGGTCCCGGAAATGCATAAAAAGGCTTATTTCACTTTTGGTTTCAACAAGACGGCGCGACATGCCATACTGCGGACAAAACAATGAACAATGCGTAAGAAGTTCCCTGGAAAATTGGTCTCAAAAAAGAGCGATATTGACTGGCCTCCGAGATCGCCGGATTTGACTCCTCCAGATTTTTTTCTTTGGCGATGCTTGAAAAGCAAGGTGTATGCTAACTGCCCGAAGACAATAGAACAGCTCAAAAGAAACATTCGTGCTTAAATCGTAGACATTTCGACCGAAATGCTCGAAAATGTCATGGAGAATGCGCGAAAATGAGCCCAGTTTTTCATCGGCAATAAATGCGGTCATTTAATTGATATTGTTGTCAAAAATTAATCAAAATAAATTTAAATTGAATAAAAGTTTTTGAATTTCCAAAATCGGTTCAGAATTGTTAAAGTTAATCGACCCATATGAGCTGGCGCACGCTGTAAAATTAAGAAATATATTTAGTTTAGAGGACCCGCACAGGGCCAGTAAGGAGCATTAACCTAGTCTAAGAGCAATAAAAATGGAAAAAAAACAAAAAAAAAAACATAAAAAGACTAACCCAGTATATTTAAAACACCCTGACAGCCCCAATTTGCAGATTTTTTGTCATACAATTTATGAAAACTTAATCAGCTCTTCTTTAAGCAGTTATTCTCACTATCAGAGAAGTTACTGATGATATTGGTATATCAGTTGGCTCATGCCATGGCTTGAAACGTGCGTTGGCGAAGTTTGCTCCAAAATTGCTAAATCTTGACCAAAGGAAGCATCGCATAAGCATCGTTTAGAAGTTGTGGAATGACGTGAATGACGATTAAGATTTGCTGAAAAGGGTCATTACTGGCGATGAAACATGGCTATGTGGTTAGGTTATGACGTCAAAATCAAAGCCTAATCATTCTAACGGAAACGACCAAAAAAGAACGCCAAGTTCGGTCAAATGTGAAAGTTTCACTCACTGTTTTCTTCGATTATATTCGCGGAGTTCATCATGAGCTCTCGCCGGAACGGTTAATAAGGAATATTACCTTACCTATAGGGTCCGCCAAATAACTTTTTTTTTTTGAAAATGCTATAAAAAAAACTACTGAATATTTTCTCAAATTTCTTTTTTTATTTGAAAGTACAATCCTTCCGGTTAAAAATGGAAAATAATTTCATTCAAATGGCTGCCTCGGCTGGCCATGCAGTAGCCTACACGATCGGTCCAGTTTTTAAGCACATTATCGATTGTGTGCAGCTGTATTTCACCAATGGCTTCACGAATATTGTCCTTTAAAGCGTCAATTGTCTCTGGCTTGTCGGCGTAACACTTATCTTTGACGGCACCCCACAAATAATAGTCCAACGGTGTCAAATCGCAGCTCCGAGGTGGCCAAACGACATCAGCTCTGCGGCTGATAATGCGATCTTCAAAAACAGGGCGCGAAACATCGAGTGTAGCTTCGGCTGTGTGGCACGTAGCGCCGTCCTGTTGAAACCAAATGTTGCCAATATCCTCCTCTTCAATTTTTGTGAACAAAAATTCGTTCAACATGGCCCGATAACGATCGCCATTGACTGTAACGGCCACTCCTTGCTCATTTTCGAAGAAAAATGGCCCAATTATGCCTCTGGACCAAAATCCGCACCAAACAGTGGCTCGTTTTGGGTGCACCGGCTTTTCAATGTATGCGTGCGGGTTTTCTGTGCCCCAAATGCGACAATTTTGCTTGTTTACATACCCGCCAAGATCAAAAAGCTTTATCTGAAAAGATGATTTTTTTGGCAAAATCGGCATCTTCTGTAAGTCGATGATTTTCAAAGTAATGTCGCAATATTTCCCAGCGTTGTTCAAGCGTATACACAACCATATTCGTTCAGCAGAAGGATAAAACTAATTATCTGTCAAATCAGACATGAGCTAAGTGTTACTATTCACGAAATAAGCACTACTTGAAAAAAAAAACGTTAGATGGCGGACCCTTTATAATGCGCCGTTTGCGTGAAGCAATGCGAAGAAAACGTCTGGATTTGTGAGAAAAAAATTCCGGTAATAAAATTCAATGTCGCATTTTGACATCATTGTCAAATTTGTCAAGCCGTGCAAGAAGGCATGGAGAACTTTCGTGTAGAGCTGGATCGGAATGATCAAGGTTTTATAAAAAAATTACCTTGCATTTCCAAAAGAGAAATCTATTTCTCAACTATAGAAACAGTGGTTGGCAATATCTGTTGATATGATCAATACTGGTTGATAAAATATTCAACATTTCATCTGCCAAAAGTCTGCCACGTCTGTGTTACCTCCTTTCTTTACAGGCTTTATATACGAATTTATATTCTGTCTTTGAAGTGAATTCGAGGTGATTCTTTTCACCGATGTTTCTAAAAAGCGCGACAATCTCGTACCCTTAATGGAACAGCGAGAATTTACGAATGTCGTCCTACACAGCCTGATGAGTTTTCTCTATTATTCGGTTTCTTATTTAGCTTCATATTGGAGTAAGAAGCATATTCTATTTAGGAGGTCAGTGAAGTCATCCTTGAGTAGCTCATCATTGTTCTTGTGCCGGCGTGAACGTAGGACTTATGTTGCACTGGATTAATATAACGAGTTCGTCACAAACCGCAAGCTTAACATTTTTTGCCTTAGTCTGCATTGAACGATAAATCCGCGTCCAAATTGGCGTTTCCATTTTAGAAGTTACAGTTTTCTTTTTCCTTTTGCCAGATCCATCGCTTCGTACTTCTTAGCGAGCTGTCTGCATTAGAAGAGTTCCCAGCTTTTTCTTATTTTTCGACCGCAGCCGAAGCCCAACATTTCAGGAACTCGTGTTTTGTTAGAGTTCGTGGAAATTTTCAGCATGCAATCGGTCCGTTTTTGACATTCCGCAATCCGATGTTACCCCTAAGGATCTCATTTACCAAGAACAAAAAGTCCTTATCGGCATGAAAAATCACGACGAAAAAATAACAAAAAGTATGCTCAAGGTGACTAAAGAAGGGTTTCATTACTGTGCTATCAAAATAGCATTACATAAGTACTCGTGAAACGGACTTCTTTACATTGTGTTCACCCTGGAAAAGTTGAGCTGTTAAAACGAGATTGCTTCGTTGCCGCTGATATTGTATTGTTTTTCTGTGTCAGTTGTCCTCGCGTTTTTAATTGCATTTTTCCATTTCGCGAAACATTCAACACGGAAATTAACAAGTGGAGCGTCCTGCTTTTGATATAAGCATTTATGGAAATTCGACCTTCACAGGGTGTTTATACGTGGTGAGGCATTTAATTATGCCATCGGACTACAATGGTAGTGACTTTTGCTATTTGCTGAATAAATGAATTGTCGAGTAGAGCTGATATAGAAATTGGTTCTTCTTCTTCTTCTTTTCCTTTTTTTTTTCCGGCGTCGTTATGGTCAGAAGTGTAGGACCATAACCTTCCCACTTAACTGCATTCCTACTGGTCCGCTTGTGGGGTCCGCCGGTTTGATCTCAGAAAGTAGCGGCAAGCTTCCCGGTTTGGGATTACTTCAACGCTGAGGCCAATCAAATGCTGGTGTTTTTGCATTTGTTTGCACCAATTGTTTTTCGGCCTGCCTTTTTTGCGTGTTGAAATTGGAACGTTGATTGATATCGCCTTTTGAACGGGGTTCAAAGGATCTCTCCTTTGAACATGGCAATACCAACTGAGTCGGTCGCGCTCTATCTTTCTTGTGATGGTTTCTTTTACGTGGAGGCTTCCTCGGATCTTTGAACTTTTAATTCTGTCACGCTTTGTTACTCCCGCTGTCATGCGAAGCATCTTCATTTCAGCTGCTGTTAGTTTGCTCTCATACTTTTTGTGCATTGTCCAGCATTGTGAACCGTATGTGAGCGCCGGACGTACAACTGAAGTGTAGAGCCTCCCTTTCACCTTAGGGGGCATTTTTCGATCACAGAAGATGGCGGAGTTTTCCCGCCACTTCATCCACCCTACGCTTACGCGATGGTTGATGTCGTCATCACAAGTTGCTTCTTTATTAATCATAGATCCCAGATATTTAAACTTTTCACACTTGGGAAGCACTCTTCCATTCAAGTAAATGTCTGGAATAGGCTGATGAGGGTCAGAGAACGGGCAGCACAGATACTCTGTCTTCTTTGAACTAATACGATACCCGTGTCCCTCAAAAATGTCCACCCACACATCAAGTGCTCGTTGTAGGGACGCCTGATCATCACTTATAATGGCCCCATCGTCAGCAAAGAATAGCTGGTGCACATTGGGGTCCGTCACTTTTCCTTCAAGCAAGCAATCAAGGACTGCTATAAAAAGCAGTGGGCTGAGGACGCTCCCTTGGTGTACACCGACTTTGATTGCGAACTCTTCGGTGACTCCTGCGGTGCATCTTACTCTTGTCGTTGCTCTCTCGTACATGTCCCTAATTACTCGCACGTAGGTTTCTGGAACTCCTTTTTGTCTTAGCGCTACCCATAAAAGATCTCTTGGTTGCCGGTCAAAGGCCTTCTCGAAATCAACCAACACCATATGCAAGTCCTTTGAAGAATCACGATGCTTTTCCATCATGATCCTTATACTTTGGATTGCATCTGTTGTTGATTTACCCGAGACAAACCCGCACTGGTCATCAGATAGTCGTATTATTTTCCGCAGTCGGCTATCTAATACCCGTTCAACGATCTTCATGGTGTGCGACATCAGCTTGACAGAACGGTAGTTATCACAATTTCGCGTATCACCCTTTCCTTTGTGCAATGGAAGAAGATAGCTTTCCCTCCATTGATTAGGCATAGTGTCGCCTCTCATAAGTTTGGAGATAAGAACCAAGAGCCATCTAGACCCGATGTCTCCCATCTTTTTCCAGAACTCAGAGGATATCACGTCCGGCCCAACAGCTTTTCTTTTCTTGGAGTTTTTAACCGCGTACCGAACTTCTTCGAGTGTGATGTCGGATATTTCGGCATAATTCGGGGCGGCTCTTGGAAAGTACACTCGGGGAAACTGTTCGTTCAGAAGTTCCTCGCAATACTGTCGCCATCTGTGGAGATTTTTTTCGTCTTCCACAAGGAGTTGGCCTTCAGCATTGTTAATAAACTTTGGGAAACGATTCTCCTGAGCATTTCTTCTTCTCTGGGCGGCTATCTTAAAGATATTTGCTCCTTTGTTCAAATTGCTTTGTCGAAGCTCCTGGGTAGCCTGGTTCCTGTCAGACGCGGAAGACGATATTTCTTCCAACTCCTGATAGAGGCCTTCCATGCTTTTCGCTTTGAATTCGACGCACTTTTTCTTCACGATACCTTTGCAACATCTATATACCTTTTCACGACGAGCTTTTTCCTCTCTATTAGTAGAAGAGCAGTTTGACCAAGCTTGGAAAGCCATTTTCTTTTCGTGTATCACTGCTTTGGCTTCGTCTGTCCACCACCAGGTTTCTTTTGCGTGTTGGCAGGGGCCTTTAGATGTTCCGAGCAGTGATTTGGCTTTGTCCAGGCCAGATTGTTGTAGGGAATCCCACATGTCTTGTGCTCTGCACTCCTCATTACCGACCTCATCGATAATGGAAGAGAGGTAGTTTTTCATGTTGGTAATAAAAGCTTCGCCTTTACCTTTATCCAGCTTATACCACTTGATTCTCTCAGACACCTTCGTTTGCTGCTTTGACTTCTTACTCGCCTCCATAAAAAATTCAGTCAGGAGGAGACGGTGTTGAGGGGCGATCACGTCTCCCAGGATCACTAGCTTCATGAAACTGGATACCAAATGATAGTCTATTTGAGTTTCATTTCCGCCGCTGCTATAAGTGATCAGGTGCCGGCTTTGTTTGACGAACATGGTATTTAGCACTATAAGACCTTACGACTTGCACATGTTTAGGATATCTTCACCTGAAGAGTTCTTGGTGCCGTATCCCAGCCTGCCATGGTAGTCTTCATAGTCTTCGCTTGTCTTCCCGACATGCCCGTTTAAATCTCCCCCAACAAACAAAAGCTCTTCCTTTGGGATGATTTTGACAAGATTGTGGAAATCTAGCCAGAATGCATCTTTTAGGTTATGTGGCTTCCCTCCGTAAAAACGGTGGGGAGCACTTAGACCAGAAACGGTTCATTGTGCTACCACTTGAGTCGGCTTGGTCACCGTTACTCTTGGAACCATTTGTGGAGTGCTGAATAAAATTCGATATTTTGTAGATCTCCGTATCGGATAGATCCGTTAGTTCGTTGAAGAAATATTCTCCCAGAAATCGTCTTCTTGAGGCGGCTAGAGCAGGGCAATTGCAATTCTTCATCTTCCTCATCATGACACCTACTGCAGTAGTCGTTGTAAGGCAGTCCTAATCTTGCGGCATGTTTTCCCAAAGCTCAATGTCTAGTTAGGACTCCGATTAGGCTGTTTATAATCTGCTTGCGTATTTTTAGCAGGCTTGTGGTTTTACGTTGACAGTACCTGTGCCAGGTTTGTCTCTCATAGTCGCATGTTTCAAGGTCCCGCCATCTCTCATTTGCCTGTTGCAATGCGTTTTTTGAGATTTTATGTTTTTTGGTTTTCATTGGTGGGTGGATTTCCCCTTTATAAGTCGAGAACTCCAGTGTGGTGCCTTTTTGTGGCTAGTTTGTCTGCTTCACAGTTACCTGATCTAGGTAGGCAATATCCAGGTACGTTACAGCCCATCTGCTCGATATCTCATTTAGAGACGTGCGGCAGTGCCTGACCAATTTTGATCTTATTATTGGTGATTCGAGTGCTTTTGTTGCAGCTTGGCTATCTGTGTAGACGACGATGTCTCTATTGTTCATCGATCGCACAGACAGCCAGTCGGCGGCCTCACGCATTGCCGTTAGTTCATTCGTTCGTAAATTCATTCCCCTCCCATTGTCGTCGGTTGGGAATTGTTGTTTTGCTTGCCAAAGAGGTCCAAGGGGAGCAGGTATACAAATACCGAAAGATGCCTCTAACAGCACATACTGGTCAGAAATATCAGATCATAAAGGTCAAATTGTAAGTTTGGGCAGCTGTCAATAGCTCAACATTACATTTGTGTCTTTTATGTGAAAATGTATTTGTAGGCAAATAAGAGTCATTTACGGAAACTTTTGCTGTTCACCTTCAAATTGAAAAAAATCTACGCTTGAGGCACCTCGAATGATTGTGGAAATATGATTTCGGGAAACCTTTTGGACCGATGAAAAAAGTTTGAAAATGGAAAATTGGGAGCATTACTGGATCAAGATCCATGTCAAAGTCAACTCCCAATCAAGTAAGAAAAGGAAATTAGGGGCAATTCGACTGGAATCCGAGAGTCATCGAACGGTGTCTTTTTTTTCACGAGAGTTCTTCCCTTGCGCATCTGCCAATGAAAAGTGAATCACTCACGATAATCCAAAGCCAAACAAGTCATATAGGCATCCAGCTAGGATCACGATAGACGGGCAAACAAAAAATCCAAGAATCTAAGCTCATGCTGTGTATTTGATGAGAACAGCTTGGAGTTGTTGTTCAATCGGGTGAAACTACTGTAGGAGCTCGCTACTAAACACAACACAAGGGAACATGGACACAATATGAACAAACACGACAAAGAAGGTGCGAGAGACGACGAACGTCGATCATATGTTGCTCAGGTCGCTAAAATCTACCTGAAACAATGAAATGGGACCCCACCTACTGTTACGACTAAAGAAGAAGGTTTCCCTCACTAGAGTATACAAGTATAAGCTATGGATACAAGGCTACCTGATCACGGTGTTCATAGTTTTTTGTTCAGACGCACCTGCAACTGCAGGATATTTTATAATGGGACACGTGCAAACGTTCGTATTTCTTTGTATTTTGCAAAACGATTTGCTCGTAGTCACTGATCTTTTCAGGCAAAGTTCCAAGAATGATGTGGCGAGGACCTCAAGGAGTGATGAAATTTTTTAATGAAGAAGAGGTGCCATTTGAGTATGGGAGCATTGTGCATACTTGAAAAAGATCGTGCGTTCTGTGTTGTTCGATCAATTCCATTTCATGACTAAATCCTTCTTCAACATCAAACGTCTTGGATAGTTCGGGTCGGATCCATTCATGGAATAGTGAGGCATTTTCATTATTACCCTGCACAGCAGCGGTCTGCTCATTCCTGGCCTTCCACCTCCTTTCTTAGCTTCGCATTAAAGACTCTTTTTGCTGTCACATATGGGACATTGAGCATATGTTCTATCTACGGGTGATAGAAGTCATACATGAGTCGGCCATCTTGCCCTTTTTTGGGGTGCGCATATATTGAGCTTATGCTTCCGAGAGTAGCTCTAGGCGCTCATATGCCGGAAGTTTACGATTTTTTGCATAGGTCTGCCTCGGACAACAAGCTCACACCCAAATTGGCGTTTTCGTGTTACAGGCCAACAGGTATTGTGGATGTTATCTGTCAACTACCGACATTGAATTCCATATGGCTGATCTTTTTGGTAGATGTTAAGTAGAGTCTTTGACAATTTTAATCTTAGAGCCATTTACCACGCAACAACGCATTTTGTTATTCAAACTTATCACGTACATTTCGTAAATTTTTGGTTAACATAGCTTTAGTGAGTTCAGATTTTGTGTAATGGTGAAAAGTTTTGAAGAAGCTCATTAGGTGAGTGAAAGTGTCCGAAACCAGCCAGAAAACTGAATCCTTCGCTAAAGTTATCAATCAGATCGCACGTATGGCACTTTACATAACAACATTTTCAACCATCTGCGACGTTGACGATTCACTAAATGGATGTTATATTGCGGGATAACTATGACTCTTAAGGATCTAGCTACAGAGTGCAGATGCGCAAGATAATCTAGTCTAGTCTAAACTTATTCTAGCCTCTCTGCATCAAGTCGTGCAACTCCTTCTCGTGTTACCGCTGATCAAGCCAATCCCTCCGGGGTGAGGCGACTGTACATCCACGGGTGTACAGACCAAAATCGAGTGTGAGTTTGGTATTTTGCTGGCCTCACAACCTCTGAGGGTTCCTAGTAATCCACGAATGTGCTCTCTACGGAGTTGAACTCGTCTTACACTACCTGAACTTGGAAGTTAAAGCATATCTGGCACCACCCCTAACGATTACCAGCCCAGTGGTGCCGTAAATTGTTTGGTCAAGACAAAAACAGAGCTTCGGATGTAAATACTCAGAACGGATGACTCACTGGTCGCGCCCATTGACAAAAGCGCCCATTGATAGCGCCAAATACAAAGCTTGGTATGACAACGTCCAAGCCAGAGAAGTGGTCAAGCCAAGTCAAGCCAGCTCGTTAAATTTTATTCTTGCATTGATCCACTACCTTAGAGAAGGGCTCACCGCTTGGCTGTCGCTACAAATAGCGGTGGACGTGTAATTGGGGCGAGATGCGATGAGTATTATGCACGCTTCCTGGATCGATAGCACTTCAGCTTGAAAGATGCTCAAGTGATAGGGGAGACGGAATGAATTTGAGATATATAATAAGTAATGGGAAGTACGAGAATTGATTTCAGGCTCCTGCAGCTATACCTGTACCCCGTCGTTGATCTTTTTATGAAAAATTCCAAGAATGGTATGGCAAAGTGGGGTTCTAAACTCAGTAATATATATAGCTGGCAGGATTTTTAAACTGCCGTCACGCCAATTGGTTGACGTCCCCTTCCATTTGGGTGCGCCACTATGATAAGATTGCCCTCTGCTGCGCTGTGTGTTGGGCAGGAGTAGTAGCTATGCAAGTCCCAGTCAACTTAGACGTTAGATCCGTAGACACTTTCGGAATCTGATATTCCTGTTTGGGGTTGTATCTCCTTCTTTACTCCCCGTTAATACAAGATGGTCACCCTATCGGAAGATGTTATAATTTTTGCAAATGGTGTCGTACGTCAATCATATATGACATTTGTGAACTAGACAGCTACAGTATACAAACAGACAAGCAATGGAGCACTATACACCGGAAGAACGTGGAGTAATGCTCCTAACTGTGTTATTTGTATACACCAAAATATTCGTAGTATGAGGAAAAACTTTGCACTTCTCATAACTTATATTGAATCTCTCGAGTACTCTCCGGCCATTATCGCTTTGAGTGAAATCTGGATATACGAGAATGAAATGGAATTGTACAACCTACCAGGGTATACACTTTTTGCAAATTGTAATAATGTATATGCAGCTGGTGGTGTTGCACTATATGTAAAAAATGGGATATCTTGCAAATGCTCAAACTTAAAACTTCGTAGTGCTGATTAGTGTTGGGTAGGGCAAGCCTTTTTATTGAGTTTGTATGAGGTACTCATTTGGGGGAGTGAAATGGTACATTGTCCCACCTCATTTGAGGTAAAGGATGTTTCTTATAGAGGTATAGAACTTTGAAATGGAATAAAACAAAGATGATTTTTTTAAATTGACATGAAATTGACTTTATTCGAAAGATAATCTTCTGACATTATAATTTAAATATAATTTCTGGCATATGAGCGCCACGGCTGGTCCAATTTGCAATGATTTTTTCCAACATTTGTGGCCGTATATCGGCAATAACGGGGCGAATGTTGTCCTCCAAGTGGTCAATCGTTTCGGATTTATCGGCGTAGACTAGCGACTTCACATATCCTCAGAGAAAATAGTCAAACGGCGTTAAATCGCAGGATCTTGGAGGCCAATTCACGGGTCCGTAACGGGTATGCGGTTACCAAACGTTTCCTTCAATAAATCAATTGTGGCACGAGCTTTGTGACATGTTGCGCCGTCTTGTTGAAACCTCAGCTCCTGCACATCATGGTTGTTCAATTGATGAACGGAGAAGTCAGTAATCATCGCTCTATAGCGGTCACCATTGACTGTAACGTTCTGGCTAGCATCGTTTATAAAGAAGTACGGACCAGCCCATAAAGCACACCAAAAAGTCAGTTTTTGTGGATGTAACGGTGCCTCAACATACACTTGAGGAGTACACGACAGTTTTGTTTATTGACGTATCCATTCAATCAAAAGTGAGCTTCATCGCTAAACAAAATTCGCTTATGAAAATTGGGATCAACGGCAATCTTGTTTTGGGCAGTCATATGCCAGAAATTATATTTAAATTATAATGTCAGAAGATTATCTTTCGAATAAAGTCAATTTCATGTCAATTTAGAAATATCATATTTGTTTTATTCCATTTCAAAGTTCTATACCTCTATAAAATACATCCTTTACATCTTGTCACATGTCCCATTGATAGCTTGCAATATGTACTAATGCAAAAGTCGTGAGGTGCCTCTGACTATGACAAGAATTGAAGTGGGACAAATAATTTTTTTGAGGTGTTGGGACATTTTTGTAGTGGTGTATGGGACATGAGGATGTGAGGTGCTCTGACTATGACAAGAATTGAAGTGGGAAAAATATTCTTTTTTGAGGTGTTGGGATATTTTTGTAGTGATGTATGGGACGTTTGTAGTGCATCTTGTATGAGTAACCCAACACTAGTGCTGATGCAATCAAACTAAATTTTGACTTTATGTCCAAAAGTTATGCTTTAGTATGTCTTTACAAATTGCATAGGTTTGAAAAAGGTGTGTTTAGTGAAGAATTAAAGGATTTCTTGAACAGCTGTAAGGAAAATAACTTGATTGTCCTGGGTGACATTAACATTGATATTTTGGATGAAACAAACAGTAGCACAGAGAATTACATGTTTCTTCTGGCATCAAATGGCTTAAAGAGTCTGATTAACGAACCAACTCGAGTGACCGATCGAACATTGATCACATATATATTCGCCTTCACAAAAACAACAAAATTTCTTTTAATGGTGAAGTCTATAATTTAAACATAACAGATCATTGTATGACAGCTCTTACTATATCTTCGAGTTCCGATACTCCACTGTCTTCTGAATATCACTAAAACACCACAAAGTCGATTGATTTTATTGCATTAAAAGAACGACTCAAATATGAATTTTGGAGCCCGGTTTATTCAGAAAACGATCCAACAACTGCCTTTGACCTCTTTGTTAGTGTCTTACAGAGACACATCAGCTATTGCACTATCTCAACCCCATTGTACTTAAGTAGGAGAACATTTCTTAAGCCCTGGATGTCACATAACCTTTTACGTCAAATCAAGCGAAAAAATGCACTTGCTATGAAATGTAAAAGGCATCCTTTAAATAACAGGCTCAAAAAACATTACAAAAAAATGTGCAAATCGGTACATGAAAACATAGAAAAACAACGAAACAATTATTATTTTAACTTATTAAACAGAGCCCGGGGTAACATCAAAAATGAATGGCAAGTAGTTGATAGTATCCTAGGCAAAACTAAACAACATATGGGGACTACTAAGTTAAAGTGTAATGACATATGCTTGACAGAGCCACACGACATTGCTGAGGCCTTTAACAACTATTTTTCTGAAATCGCAGACAAACTTAAACCTTGCACTACATTCTCTAATGTTTGTAATTGCTCCATATCATCCCTCCCGAAAGAAAGTAGTAGCTCAAATAGTTTTGTATTTAATACCATCTCCTCGTATGAAATCTACAGAGAGTAAAGGTCGACAATTTGTATAGTGCACCTCTACAGAGAGTAAAGGTCGACAATTTGTATAGTGCACCTCGACTCCTGAAAAATGGAGTACCTCAAGGTTCTGTACTGGGCCCACTATTTTTTCTCATTTATGTCAATTCACTGTTTGACTTGAATCTAAATGGTATATCGACAGCATTTGCGGACGACATAACTCTTACATACCGTTGTGCAACTGACTTCGAATGTGTTGTAAATATAGCTGAGGATCTAGAAAAATTGAGAGTCTGGTGCAACGCACATAAACTAATTCTTAGCGAAGAAACCAAACTTATGTCATTCAAAACGGACAATACAGATATACAGAACTTTAACGTCTGTCTTCATTCTCACGATTGCAAGAGTTTCGTCTTACCAATCCATAGATGCGGGAGAAATAATTTTTTATACAACAAACCATGTTCATCTAAATGTTTTTATGTTGAAACAGTACACCATTAGAAATATCTGGGTATACTAATTGACAGAAATTTAAAATGGAAGGAACACATAAAAAGCGTTAAAGCATTTATGTTATTAGTGACCAGAAAAATGTATCTATTAAAACAATACTGTTCCGAAAAAGTCTTGAAAACAATATAATTTGGTCTTGCTCACTCTAAATTGCAATATGGCATTACTGCATGGGGCGGTGCTTATGCCAGTTCTCTTAAGCCGCTGTTGATAGCCCAAAAACATCTAATTCGTATTGTTTGCAACAAAAATCGGTATTTTCGGAGCTGTCCCCTATTTAAAAATCTACAGATTCTTCCATTGGGACACCTCTACGTATTTAAAGCGCTAAGAGAGTTCTTTAAACAAAGTGGTAATTATCCTAGCAGAACCTCTCAGTTCTACAGTTTACGCGTGAACAATCTGTATCTTGTAAACATACCAACTGTCACAAAAACCCTTTGTTCACGATTCTATAGTGTAACAGCACCCTAAACTGCCATATTCTATAAGGTCAACAAACAATTTCATTTCATTCGTAAGAGAAGTTAAATACTGGTTATTCACGATCGATTACTTAAATGTTGAATCATTGCTGAGTAGTTTATCCTGATCAGCAGCATCTTTACTTTTAAATGTCCAAAACTATTTAAAAGCCAAATAAATGTTTTTCGGTATTATTTCTACAAATTAGCAAATATATACTTTTGAATTCTGTCCGTTATCACCCCACCATATCTTAAATTATGTAAATTCAATTGAAGCTACATTTTACACTAACTTTAATGTTACAAAATGTTGTATACACCTCCTTTATTTTGTTATAAAATTAATACTGTAACAATGTAATTGGAAGTAATCAAAAAAAAAAAAAAAAAAGTAATTGTTACGATTTTCTTGACCAATAATCGGTTGGTGCTGTTAGCGCAGCGTGAATTTCGATGTCGATTTCCTAATCATGCCGAAACAACTGGGCAAACATTCTGGCGCTTAGCTACTCGACTCGAACAACCACAAGAGACCATGCAGGGCGTGGCCGCCACCGGACTGGTCGTTTGGCTCAAAATATCGCGGCTGTGGCTGCCAATCTGAGAACGAAGAAACATCAACCAGACAACAGGCCATGCAATTGGGCAGCATCAGACGGACCCTACAACAAATTTTTGGTGAAGAACTACACATGTTCCTGTACGAAATGCAAAAACTACATCACTTAATGCCGTCAGTCAGTCGCCTGTGAATTGCTGTCAAGTCATCCTTAATCAACAACGAAGAGGACGATTTTGTGTTGAAAATCATCATGAGCGACGAGGCGCATTTCCACTTAAGTGGTTACGTCAATAAGCAAAATCTTGGTTTCTGGGGCACTGAAAATCCGCGTGTGGTGCAGGAAGTGCAGCAACTGTGTGGTGTGGCGTTCACGCGGGAGGAGTGAGAGGGCCGCTGGCGAACGATACAGTGCCATGATAAACGACTTATTATTGCAGGAATTGGATGAGCGGGGCTTGGTGAACATGTGGTTTCAACAAAATCGTGCAACCGGACATACACCACGAGCCACAGTGGATACTGTGAAGGAAGCGTCCCAGACTTCTTTCTTCGGGGCTACTTGAGGTTGCGGGTTTATGCCAACAACCCTCAGAAAATTGAAGCCCTTAAGGAGAATATTCGACAGGAATGCGAACAGTTATCACCGGAAATTTTGCGGAAAATCATGGAAAATGCGTGAAAAATTGTAAAGGTCTAAATAAAGATTTCCATCACTCAAAATTATTTTTTTTTATTTAGTAAAAAAGTAATTCAAAAACGAAATACGATGATTAATTTTGCGTCACCTTATAGAAACATCACTAACGATTTACCTTCAAACCAACTTTGGCCGGACTAGGTCAAAAGAGTCATCCTTGAGTCGACATATATCAAGCCTTATTAAGCCTATGTTTCCGAGAGTTGATATGGACTATTATGAGTCATACTTCCACATGGCGGAAGCTTAAAATCTCTTGTCTAGGTCTGCCTAGGATGACAAAGTCGCGTTCAAGTTGACGTGTCCGTGACTCCGTATCGAATGTCACAGTTTTTCTTTTGCTGTTCACCTGGTTCACTGAGCCGGACTTATTTGTACTTTTCATCAACGTCCAAAACAATCCGTATGTATCCATGTCGTTTGGTCATCCCTGAACAAGAGTTGATTTTTCGTCACAGCGAAGTCACGAGGAAGAAAACGAGGTTGATACTTATCCTGGAAAGACATCGGATTGAGCTTCAAATAAAGGGTGAGCCAACAGATGATATGATGCTGTCGTTTATTGCAGTCAATATGCTTAACCTTTTTGACATGCATATGTCAAATACAATTTTAGGCAATTTTAGTCGTTTACCACGCAACAACGCATTTTTGTTATTCAAACTTATTACGAAGTTTTTCTTTTTAAATTCAGAGCAGAGCTTGAGTTGTTAGGAAAAAGTTCATGTTTTAGTCTTAGCTCAGAGCTCCGAGTTCCTTTTTCTTTTTTCGTCTAGAGCATGCCCAAAGTGCACTCTATAAATTGACGAGGAATTTAGAGTAAAAGCACCGGGAAATTGATCGTCGATTTGAATATTTTTGCTGCGTACCTAATGAGTGTTTATCAATGAGTTAATCAAGAGTGTTTCATAAACAAATCAGAACTCTGAGCGCGATCACTTCAGTGCTCGCTATACTTGAGAACATTTAAGACTTTAGACTATCTACGACGCCGCCGGTTTATTTGATGAATATTTGATTATCAAAACGAAGAGTCGAGTCCATGCCAATAACCCAGCGATAATTCAGGACCTCAAATATAACACCCAACTTGAAATTGTGGCCGTTGATCCACTTATTCTTCAAAAAGTCGTCGACAGTTTTTACCTTTGGATGATCGTCTGCAACACAAACCATAGTGGTGACATGAGCGGTGCTGTATTCTATCCGTAATTGCCATAGCTTTGCCCAACATCATTAACCAATAAAAATCAACAACAAACGTTGGCTCACCCTGTATAAGTAAATGAATCCGAATGAGGCGCAAATGTCTTGTTTTATGGTTATTAGGGACACGGAACTTGTTTGTGCATCTGAATTATCTAAACTGCTTCGTAACCCTAAACTTGTTTATCTCCTATGATAGCTGGTAGAGATTACAAAAAGGCATATGACAATGATCACAGCACGTATTCGAAACTTAATTTCCCCTGGAATCGAGACCCAATGGTGCTTTTCTAAACTAAGGGTCAGCCTCAATAGAGTACATATATGTATGCCCCCCATTAAAGCAGTCTTAGTTTGCGCTAAGCAAAGCTGTTGTCAGAAATCAGCCAATTCCGAAATCCCCAAACGAGTCACGCATTAATTGTAAAATGTACACGGTTCATAAAAATTAATGAGGCATTTCCTATTCTAGACATCAACCGCCTGCGGTTCTAAAAAGCATTACGCCCCTTCCCAAAAGCACGTAGAAACACACAACAATGAAAGAACTTGAACAGCCCATTCCTGCTTACCTGTAATGCGATAATAAACTCTGGAATATCGTCCGGTCCTTCTCGTCCTTGATTGTGACAATAAACTGATTTGCATGCACCACATTGTACTCGTACATCCCGGGGCGCATCTGAAAGCGACAAAACTCGCCTGCATATCCCCGATTGATTGTTCCGCTTCCGATACCACCCAAAGGTACGCCGTAGATCTGTTTACCCGTCTCCGGATAGTAGTAGTCCATAGAAACTCGACGTCCTTCACGCGAGACCTTCCAGTAGTACGAGACGTATCTGTCAAATGGAAGAAATGAGATTATAGGTCAAACTATAGTGCTACGGTTCTATCTAACTATTTATGTGTCTATTTTAAGTGTAACTACAAGTGTATGCTGTTGTCGAGCTTGAAGGTTAGATAGGCTCATGTGTCACCATTGCTGGCTGTTTACATGCCTCGTCATCATCGTACGAGCAAGTCAAGCGAATTACTCGCTACATGGATGTGTAAAGAGCGTAGCGGTAATTACATACGACCGACGGATATTGTATGTCCGCTTGCTCCGCTTTGACGAAACTTCGTGTGAAGCAGGAAATTAGCAAAGCGACGGGTGTCTCCAGGCTGCATCCATCACACAGTTGTGCTCTGCTTTGTTGCAGTCATCAACATCGTCGTAAGGTGACGATTCACTTGTGTCTTGTGTACCTAATGCTTGCTCATCTGTTTTGCAATTAAGACAGTCGGGGAACAGTGCATGTGGGCGACGGGTTTTTGCATAAAACCTTCGACAGCACTCACCCTCTGTCCGTTGCGAGGCACACCGATGAGAAAAGAGCTCGTAGGGAATGTATTCTTTTTTAATTCAATTCATGGCGAGTGCACCTCAGCTACGTGGTCTGTTTTTATGTGGGAGGTAACTGGAGGGAGAGATTAAAAATTGCTGAGGTCAGCATGATGGGGAAGTATGGTGGCGCTGTAGTACTGGTGGCAGGGGACACGTGGGTAGTGTTAAATCGGATTTGGTGATAGCGCAAGTAGTTTATTGTGAGGATTTAATAGTCAAAGGGGAGATCTTTCAAGATGATAGGAGCGGATACTACAAAGTCTACGTAAGGGTGTTAGAACAGCCATCAAAGAGGATGGTTCAACGATTTTATAGACTGCGGCTATAATTTGCTAAGACTTGAGTGCTACCTACTAGCCTGTGTTCATACCACCCACGATGATGTCATTCGCCTTGCCTCGCAACAATGTGGCAATGGATGGATCCAGTTACATATCTACATATGTATTTCAAGCCTTTTTAGGCATTTATTAGGCTAACTTTGAGGTATAAGCAACAAGAGCCCTGTTTAAAGGGAAGACATTTCGCGATCGTAAAAAAAGGGTTAAGAAAAAACTGATGATTCTTTCGACTCTACAGCCCTCAAGGGAAAGTAAAAAATGCTAAGTCATATGCTACTTCCCAAGCTTGCGAAGGCTTAGCATGCGGGGGCATGTGGGTCATTTAATCATATATTGCAAATGATTAGAACACTTTAATTATATTTCATTAAAAGCAGCACATCGGCGAAATATTGTAATTGAATCAACGCCATGTCATGTAAGCTCTAGGCTGTCAAGATTTACTATGGCAATTTGCGATTAGCGTATAAAGAAAGCTTCTTGCCTGCGACAAAAATGTGAAATAGAGCTCGCATGGATTATTAACATGGAACTACTTCCTAAAGGGGATGGTCGTGGTGCAATGGTAATCATCGCCGACTGATGAGCGGAAGGTCTGTAGTTCAAGTCCGTCCATAGTCAAGAACAATTCCTATACGGAAAAACTGTGCAACAACATCAGTTTTGAATGAGAGATGATCAAAAAAAAAATCCTGACGAAGGCATAGCACTCGCAGTATGAGACCACTTCAAAATTCACACTCGGTGTGTGTTAATAACATGAAAACGAAACAAAGTTACTGTGAACTACAACCAACGCGACAAATTCAGTCAAATCTCTCAAAAAATCCTATCTAGGACAACTACCCCCGGAGAGTTGTGAACGAACATCTTCGACACAAACCATCTGCACCCCGTCCAGATTGTGTGACAAACACCATAAGAACGTACCCGTACACACTTGAACCTGAACCTGCACCAATTATAAAAAAAAATGTTTTTGAAAAGTGGAAGTTTCAGTAAAGACCTAGTTCTGTAGCTTGCTGATTGGGTGGAGGAATAACCTCTACGAAACAACCAGAAGCTTTGGACACGGGTTAGGTCTACTGTTGACGACACATTTAAATGTTACGTGGTCAAGTCCCTTAAGCCTTTGACAGAGAAGATTGGGAAATGACCGTTCGGATCAAGCTGAACATTTGAGGGAATGGAGCTTTTAAATTTACATTTTTAGTTAAAAAAAATTGCCTGGAACGACCGGCAAGTGAGAAAGAATCGAGAACGTCTAAAGACAATAAAGAGCAGAGAAGATCCAAATCTACAAATTTCAGATAGGAAAATGGAATTTAAGACAATGTGGATGCGGAAGACTTGTGGTTTCAATAAGACGTTGCCATACAACACGACCCGTTTTGTAGGGGCTCTGAAAAATATAGTATTTAGATTTACAGACATTTTACGAGCTCTTGTCGCTTTGAAAATGGAAATTCGTCAACCTATGGCCGAGTTATTGCCTTATATGTGTCGAAAAGTTATCGAAAATTACATTGTCAGATCCGAGGCCTACAAAAGCTTTCATGAGGGATATTCAAATGATACAGTTTTTTCCATTAAAAATGGTGAGGTCCCAGTGATATGCGGAAATTAAAATTTAATCCGAATCTGAATCATAAATGTATCTGTTCTTTTTTTACTTTCAGCAACAAGAATTGGATCACCCCCTATTTGGAATAGAAGACTTTCGTATCCAATGTTTGAACCTTTCCATGCCTTTTCTATCAGTTCAAATTGGAAAACGGCTTTCATCATTGGACTGAACATCGGCAACTGGGTGACCAGCTCTATTACAGTGCCAGACATTTGTGATATTGGATGATCAATATTTTGGTTCGATCATGGTGACCTACAAGTCGCTTGTCCTTGAAGTAAATACCTCCAGCAGCTATTTTCTCACGGAATTGTGGTGGCTTCAGAAGCTGTTCTCATTCGGGTACATCATGTTTAAAGCACTTTCACCATGAATGGGATTGATGAATTGGCAACAAAAGCCATTTCTTTTACATGTAAACGCAAAGAGGGTTTATGGCACATCAATTTGAATAGCGCTTTTGAGTCTTTTCTTACTCTATTGTTTGGGGTTACTCATCGGACCAAGTACGGCAGGTTTGTTTATTAACATGATCATTCAACTAGAAAGGAGCCTCCTCCACAAATTTTCGATGAAGACGCGGATCTTCGCGGATTGTTGATGTATTGATGTATATAGACCTAAAACGGTCTATTCTAGCTCCCATACAAGCCTTAGTGAATTTAGTCTTCCGACTTTGTTCAAGGTCTTCAATTAATGCATTAATTTGGAGCTTGTTAAAGGGTTGGACGCAACTTTGAGTGAAGCTTTGAGTCTTCTACCTCGCAAGACTGGGGTAGGAAAGACTTATGCAAAGGCTTTCCTGTCTGTCCATCTGTCCGAATGCATACATATATCAAACCAAACTTGCCGCGTAGCTATGAGTCTGAAACTTGGCTGTCTTGTAGAGTACATGATTCTGAGCACATAGCGAGAGCTATAGTTTTAGAAACCTAGCTACTGTGGTTCCTGTGGTACCTGGAATTGTAGTTTGGCTCCTGGCGAGCTGATCCCATCTTGCTTTCCTTCCACTTATGCTTCACAACATAGTGCATGGCAATCCATTAGAATTGCGTATATCTCTGATTGAAAGACAGACGCATATTTTCCTAACAAAAGTGCAGTCGGACGTTTATGTGCGCAAAGAAAACCCCACCGCCGAATCCTCGCCCAGACCTGGAGTCATAAAAATGTAAAGACACTCCTTTCCAGGTTTATTATCTGGCCAGAGTCAGTCCTTTCGCCATGGAAATTTGACTGTGAAATTTTAGCGCAATAGGAAGGCATTCTGTCGGAAGGCATATCCATTAGACAGGGGTCGCAGGATATTTCTTGCGCAGGTACACTGTCACTCCAATGTGAGTTGTACCAAAAACCATTTCTCTTGAAGCGAGACATGGCTGTCAAGTGGTGGAAGATTCGTCATAGCATCTAGACCCGGCGTGCTGGGGAAAGTCCTGTACAGCTGAGACAAGCCGCTCTTTGGAGTTTAGTGAAAGAGGCCATGACGTGTTTGCGTGTTAACCTGTTCCACCAGACAACCGATGCATATGAGATTATCGGTCTTTTCATTGCCGTATTGATCTAGAGGACCTTATTCGGCAATAAGCCCCATGGTTTGCCAAGAGCACCTATGAATTGCCAAAAAGCTGACAGAGATTTGGTGGTTTTTGACTCAACATGCTAAGGTCTTCCACGTCGTCGAATAACACAATCTGAATTTCTGTGAACGGCGAAAAATGAATAAATCACTCTACGCATGCGGAGAGGTTTCTTGAGGTTCAATATCGGCAAATTGGTGCAAAATTTGTGCACTATTGTTTGACTTTGAATTGAATCCATTTAAGCCAATTGCGTTACCCATATACGTTACATTGATGTTTCATTGTGTATACAAGAAATGTATGAACGTGAAAGAGATAGTGCATCTATAGTACTGGCTAGTAAGCTTAGCAAGAGCCCTTCAATACATGACAGCGCGTAGACTTGTCCTGTCGGTTTGTTACCGAGCCTGATGAAACAGCGATGGTTGTATATACATATATATTCTAGTTATTCTTAAAGACTTTAGCAATACGCGTTCGGCAAAGGCTCTGACGGTCTAATTCCTTAACCTTAGGCCAACAATTTCGTACCGAAAGCTACAACTAAACTATCAGCTTTAGGCCTAGAGGTGAGGTAGACGTTGGCAACTAGTGATTTTTTCAGAGCTTAACAAATTCACGTTCAATATTTGATCTATGACCTCAGAGTCATAGTATTTAGATCTAGACCGTTTATTAATTGTGAACCGATACCTGTACACTTGAAATAGCATAACATTCATCCACAACTATGGATGCAACGGACCTGAAATATGTAAGCTAACACCTAAAGTTAAGGTCCTTTATTGTAGGTTTTAAGCCTTTAGACCTTATGTCTTTCATTTTTGAACTAAACAATTCAAAGAACAGGTTATCCAGCAAAAGGTGTCAGGTCAGGTAAAGTCAGCTGTTAGTATTCTCGCTCTCGGAAGTGTGACTGGCTTGTGTCTTCGAAATGGAAGTGGGGCTATCCTCAAGCAGTTCATATCATATTGGTACAGGATTTTTGAATTAGGATGAAAAATTTTGTATTTGAAAATAATTCCAGGGAGTTCAGGCACGAAATTTGGTAACGTGATTATGACCACCGCGAGCATCTTTGCAGAGATCGATTCTTTGGAAACCAGCAAATTCGTCTCAGAAATTTTCTTTAGTCTCTTCTTATTTTATTGGCCATTAGCTTATAGCTTAACGCAACCCCACAAAAAGAAAAGGCGTTAATTCAAAAAGCAAGTTGGCCGGACCATTTGTGAAACTTTCGAACTTCTTTTGAAACCATCTTGCTGGGACCACCAATTTTTTCTATCAAGCCTTTTGATGTCTTCCTCTGAGCTTACTCTAACGAGCTTATCAGAAATCTTAATCTAGGAATCAAAGAGAAGTAGTAGCTTAGGATTTTCAACTTTGTTTCGAAAGGCTTCACCTCACTCGGGAAGTGGTGATAGGCCTAGGAACGTTTTAGTGGAACTTGGCTGTTGCCGGACAGGTAGATGCTCCTCCTCATCCACCTGCATTTGACAACATCAGGTGTGGCAATTAGGATGCCGTATACCTCAGCATATATGCTTAAGAAAAAATGTAGTTGAATGTTGTCAAGCTCCATGATGACTTTAGTACTAAACACAAATTCAGACTTGTTGACACACATGAAGTTTCTTCAATACCCAGGCCTCTCATGAAACCGAGAAAGACTACTAGTTGGAATTTTTCTATTCCAACAGGCAAATACGAGATGACGGGACTTATCACTGCCGTATTGCCTAACGACGATGCTTTGCCCGTTTTTGGCTCAACATGCTTCTCTCGGGAGATTGGGTTATTCACGTTTTTTAGCACGAACTTTGTTATTCTAAGTGCTTCCATTATGGCGAGCTTTTAGTCATACACTAGCTAGGCATAAAACGACGGAAAAAAATCTGCAACATAGGCCTGGGCTTGAAAGGCATTCACCATACACCATAGTATTGTTTAACACACAAAGTCTATTTTCGCACCAGACACAACGTAATCAAAACACACGACAGCGACCAAAGTCCCATGTAATAGCAATACTCTGATCGCTGACACCAGTGTTCATCCACCCCATGATACTTAGCAATCTCGCACAAGCCAAGTTGCGCTATCAAAGACTCCTCTTCGCTGTAAAGTCATACTAAATGTATATTTCTCGATTACTTACTATCTCTATCTCTAGACAGAGAAAATTGCAGACGATTTTATGAGGCTCTTACGAAGTATTGTTTTTCTGATAAGCTTGATAAGCGCGGGAATCTCACGCGTCTTCTCTGATTGTAATATAATTCGCTGGATTAAGCGACTGATCATGAGAACTGATAGCGATTGCTACTAAGTAACCATCTTTATCACTAAAGTTATTTTCCGTTTTCCGGGTTAAGTATAATAGGAAGTCGACCTATGCAATAGAGCAATATCGATTAGCTTCCAAGAGTAAACATTTCTTTGATCAACTGATCGTTGATCCTCTGCGTGGGAAAAAATCTTAATCCAGCAATTCAACGTGTCTAATTCTTGATTTTTTTCAATCTAAGAAGATAAGATAGGCTCTAAGCCTCTAAGTCGATAACCGATAATTAATTATTTCCTAAACCAAGTCACGTGGCAGAAATATCGTAAAATATTTCCGTTCATTCCTAAAGTGCTTATCTCTGCTACCGAACGTGACTTAAGTTGATTTGCCCCTTTACTCTTTATCGGCATTGACTTTATCTTCTGTAACCGTATATCGATAATTATGGCAAAACCACGAGCATGATGTCTATGTGGTTTTTGCCGCGCTGATGATCGCAGCGTTCGCCTGTATCTATGCGGTTTATGCTAAATTGAGTTTGGAATTAAGTAGCAACTGTGACAGGTGCAGTCTTATGTGATTAGTTTATCTTCGCAACGATTATCTTTAAAGCGATTAAAAAGAGATTCGTGAAAAGGTTTGGTGCAGTTGAATAGATTAAAATATTTTTCATAAAAATGAAAAAGGCCGACATAATCGCTGAGAAGCAAATGATACTGTTTATCATGCTGAAGGCCGCGAGTGGTATGATTGTATATGGTTTAGAGGCAGACGTATGAACATCTACATATAGAAAGCCTTTGATGTGCGTTCACAGTCTAATTAAGTGATAAAGACTAGCCTCTTTTAACCAGGAATATTCATACATCTTCATCTCACAATTCTTTTAAAAGCCGAAGCCTCTTATCAGGTTATCATATGAATAATAAAAGAGCAACTCCATTAATGGCTGTATTGTATAATCGGGTTACTAAGGATTCGATGGATTGAATGGCCGGAAGATACTTCTTCTTCTTCTTAGATGGCGATGCAGTCCGTTAAGAATCTGGACCTCAACCAACAAGCGTTTCCAGCTCGCACGATCTTTTTTTTATAATTTGCCCGCAAAAGAGTAGAGGAAGAAAGGGAGAGGAGGTACCTGTACACATTGGTCCGAAATGTTTGTGGATAGTAGCTATAGTGAGTAGCAAATATTGGGCATTCTATAATGTTTTGCGGCTGAAAAACGAATCTTTGAACTTAACTGTACGTCCGAAAGCAGGCTTGAGGGTGAACTGATGAACATTCCTCTCAAGACGGGTATTGCGGATGAATTCATGGGGGTGAGGAATGCAATTGGCTAACTCACTCGGCCAACAGTTGTTAAAATAGCGATAAACAGTGACAAGAAAGACATATAAGATTTATCGATCGCTGTTGTATTCTATCTAGTAGGTGCAGTGAGGTCTTAGGGGCCAGACCAGATATGAGCGATATACTCAAGCTTGGGGCGGATTTAAGCCTTATAAATTGAAGCCAAATCGAAGGGGGTGAAATATTTCTTGCATCGTTTGAGGAAGACATTTTGCCGTGTTTATGGCGACTTCAAATATGTGATCATCCCAATTAAGTTTGGCATTGATACACATACCAGGGATGGAAAGTTTTTCGGTTTCGTCGACACAAGCGTCATTCAAGGATAATGGCTGACAGTGAATTCCACTCTGTTATTTTTACCCCCATTGATTATGCTGTCAATGTTGGAATTCAGTGTGCTTTAACAATGTGCCGTTCCAGTTCTATAGCCGAAGAGCAGGGACGTGAGTCCTGGAACGAATATGTAAAGCTGAGTGTGCTGTCATCAGCGAAGGAGAGGATTGGATTAGAAGTAACAGACAAGAGATCATTTATAAAAATGAGAAAAAGAGTCGGAGACAAAACAGAGCCTTGGGGGACACCAGCATTTATTTGGTGAATATCAGACTTGAACCCATCCAAAACAACTTGAATTGACCGGTTCGAAAGGTAATTTCTAATCCATAGAAGAAGACATTTACCGATGCCATAAGCACGCAATTTCGACAAAAGAGCCTGATGCCGAACTCTGATAAATGCTTTTGAAAAATCAAACGCAACGATCTTGCTTTCGCCTAAATTGTGCAAAGATTGGTTCAACTTTTCGGTGAGATATGCGATCAAATCACCGGTGGACCTGTTGGTGCGGAAACCGTATTGCCGGTTATTAAGAAACTTCCGCGATTTAAAATATTTCATAACCGCACGGTTTATCAGTATTTCCATGACCTTGGAAAGAAGGGACGATAGTGCTATGGGTTGGTAGGAGGTGGGAGACGAAAATGGGCTGGACAAATTCTGTTTTCCATCTACTGGGACAGAGACCAGAAGAGCGGGAAAGATGGAAAAGCTTACGCAGTGGTTTTGCCAGTGCAGAAGAACACCTCTTCAGAAGTATTGGGGGTATGCCATCCGGGTCAGCGGATTTATGTATGTTGAGATCTTTAAGTACTCTTGTACTGATTGTGAAATCAACGCTTTGGATGATGTCTGGCTTGAAGTCAAGGCCAATTAGAATTGTGTACATCGAAATCGAAATGGCAATCTCAGTGTGAGGATACGGGGACACAATTCTTGTGACGGAGTCGGATAGCATAACAAGCTCTTTGACAGATGAATTGCTGTCCAGGTTTGGGCTTCTATAAATAAAACAGTAGTGGATAAAATGCTTACGGATATGGATTTGTAGCCACAGAAAATGAAATTCCGGATTGGAACAGTGGCCGCATTGTGGCTGAAGTTAGTAAGCTACATCACTACGAATATAAAGGGCGAGACCACGGTGGAGAATGAATAGGGGCACCAAGCTATATCCAGGCAGATTCAAATCCGATAAATCGGTACTCTCCCGTCTGTGTTTTACTCAGGGCCAAGACAGTTGGTTTATATTGAGACAGGTGAACGTACACAGGGAGAATTCGTTCTCTGTTTCAATTTCTGAAATTTCGATGTCCTACAGACGTACTATGGCGATGTCATCTCAGCTTGGTCTCATTCGAAATATAGAGTACAGGCCTAGTGTAATGCGCCGCAGCTAATGAAAATAAAAATGAATCAAAAGATTTGAAGATACCTAAGGTTTGGGTTCTGCAAAAGTTTGAAGAAGACTCGGAACCCGTTGTTGGCTTAAAGGCTTGGTCAATAAGGAAAAAATCCGCTAATGGACAACAACAAACCCACACGACACACGTGCTTCAAGAGACTCAATTGCATCCACAATTTCACGTCGGAGGTGTGATTGGTCCTGTTTTATTCATGAATGAAAAGGTTAATGGAGTTCGCTATCGTGTCATGTTACATATGACTATTTTTGGCCAGAATTGAATCAACTTGACATCAGATATATATCCAGCAACAAAAGCAACCGCAACGGAACCGCAGCATCAACAGCCGCAGCGTGCATTCATCACTGACCCCGAGGTGCTCTCAGAGATGAAAGTGTTCGAGGCGACGACCTCAAATTCGTGGGGGTAAAGTCGTTTACCACTGCACGAGCCAAATGGGAGAACCGGGTATTGGCCTTCTTCCTGGTCCAGCTCGCACCCAACAGCAAGTTGGAGAGGCTAAGGTTTATTACTTCTTTGACTTCCCAGCGTATAACATGGGAAACAATAAAAGGCAAAGAAATATTTTGCAATGTATCCCCTGCCAAAGATTTGGGCACGCCGCGTCGAACTGCGAAATGCAGCCTCGATGTGTTAAGTGTCCAAAGAACCACAGGAAAGAAGATTTGACCCAAGACAAGATCGCGGACAAGTAGCAACTCAAGTGCGTGCTCTGTAGGAACCGTGGACACCAATCCATCGGGGATGACCTAAGTTCCAAGATATAAAAAAATCAAATCTGACTCGAAGGCAGAAGTCTGAAGGGAGACTTCCCTCGGATCGCTTAGAAACACCAGCCGTCAAAACAAATCAATAACACATGGTTGTGCCCTAAGCATCGGAGGCCGAGGTGGACTTGCGCTCGATCCTGCTCGCCATCCAAGGGCAGATCGGCCAGCTCCAACAGCAGATCCATGAGCAGACGACCCGAGTGGACAGCAACTAGCGCAACTACAATCGTAATGGGTACGCTGGTAGAGAGTCCCTTAAAGATCATGTCGGTGAATGTGAATTCACTGATTAGGAGCGAAGAGCTGTACTTTTCAACCTGTTGCATGACGAAAGCCCCGATGTACTTTTGGTAAGCGAAACAAAGCTAAACCAGAAGCACAAAATCCGACACAGTTCTTATAAAAAAATTCGAAGAGACCGACCCAACGCTACACGTGGCGGGGGAGTTGCGATCTTCATTAAAAATAATTTAAGGCATAAAGTCATATATAGCGGTGAAGTGTGGAGGTTCCAGGTGCTAGAGGCTTGTATTGTGTGCATTCCTCTCCGAAATGTAGAAAAAATTTACATTATAGCCTACGTACCTGAAGCACCTCAACCCAATATTTCCATTGCGAGACACTTTTTCGATCTCTGCACTTAAACTTGGTAGAAAGCTACTACATTCTGACCGGCGATTTGAATGCCAAACATAGTGATTGGAAAACAACATACCCAACACTAGGGGAAGCCTACTAAGCCATTGGTGGGTTCTGCAGAGCAGAGACTCAAGTTACTCGCAACAGATAGTCCGTGATATCCTAGGAGCGGCTCTTATTTGGATCTCTTGCTGATTCACTCTCGACTGAGTCTAGCTGACACGGAACGAAGAAAGAACTGTATACGGACCTTCGTATACGACAGTGACCATTGCGGACTTAGTGCCGTGATCACAGTACCGGACGAATTCGCGGAGATGACAGAGTATGTCCAAATGCACCCTTACGATTACAGTAGGTCAAGTTGGCCGCGCTTTGCCAATTCCCTGACGAGATCGCTCACCTCGAGTGGTTCCTTTCCACCATCCAATAGATCGAGAGGTACCTCAGACCTTGGATGATAAAATTAACCAGACGACGGACAGTACGATACCACGCCAAACACACCACGATACCTCAAACATATACCGAAACGCGACAATCGACGCGCTGCACAGACAAAAAAGTTGACTCCTGACAAGACTCAAACTCTTGTACAGGCCGTTTACCGACAGACAAAACTCGGAGGTCAAGACACTGAAGGTAACTGATTAGAAATATTAGTTAATCAAGGATTACAAGAATATCTGTAAGTTTGCATTGGAACGTGCTGCAAAATCCAGCAGCGCGAGTATGTTTCCGCAAATAAATAAAACATTTCGGAGAAACAATCAGAATGACATTCGGGATCTGAAGCTTGAGAGAACTCCAGACGATGAACGCTTGCTACGAACAGTTAGCATCGAGCGAGTGAGCGCCAACCTGGATGACGACTTCTTCGTGATCGAGGATCCTCAGGAGAAGGTGGCGACTGTATGAGCTGTCTTCCAGGAAGTGTACTAGGTGGTTCGCCCGAACCCCGACCTGGAGAACAGAGCCCTGCTTCATCACTTCTATGTACCTTAGAAATGATATCGAACATTGGCGATCCGAGAATCTTGGTTTTACCAGGTTCGATGACGATTTCATGGCAAATAATGCCGTCACCGACGAAGGGGCGGAAACCCTGTTACGGGGGATCTCCAGATGATCTTCGAGTCACTGAAGAGAAAAAAATCCGCGGGATTCGACGGAATATCTAATGTTGTGTTTAGACACTTTCCGCCAGTGGCTGTAGAAAGGCACACGCCAAGATCGGGGAGACGTCGTCCGACAGCACAAACGCTGTTGATGGCTGGAGCGGTCTGTGTCAGTGGTTAATTTTGGCCTTTAAGGCAGCCTTACATAGACTAGGACAGGTTAGGAGAGGTTAGCTTTAATTTCTAATTTTCGTGGGCAAACACCCCTTTTATTGAGCTTAATTCAAACTAAACTTAATCTAACTTAATATCTAACTAATGAGAACGGGTGAGGGGGCGCGATCCTCAGAAAATAAGACTGGAAGGAGAGAAGGCTATTGAGAAGACAGAGTTTTAGGCATGGAGTGCTGAGGTTGAAATCGAAGTTAATATTCGAATTAAATCTTGCCAGCATGCGGGAAATGGGTTCATTGGAGCCTGCGGGGGATGGATAGATAGAATAGACGAGGATTGTGTGTATTACGAGGGTTAGTGCTAAGAGATATGGAGTTATAAACGGTGGCGTGGTCAATAGTACCTAACTATAAGAAGTCTATGAATGAAGATGATGTCAGATACTCTCCAAAGTACTCAAGTTGATTAGTTTAAGACGGTCTTGATAGGGCGGTAAGGACAAAGGATTGTTCCAGGGGAGACCTCGAAGAGCGAAACGTAGGAACCGACGTTGGATGCTTTCGATTCTTGATATGTGGGTTTGTTGATAAGGGGACCACATATGAGATGCGTATTCAAGAAGAGGGCGAACAAAGGTAATATGGAGGGTTCGAGTCACGTAGGGATTGGAGAATTTTTTAGCCCAACGTTCACGAAGCCGAGTGCAGAGCTGGCTTTATGAATTACATCGTCGATATGTACCAAGATCGCGGACAACCTGAACGATGGAGATGGGCTGATTATTGAGGAAGTAGAGACGATGAGGTTTGATTCGTTTACATGAAAAAGTGCTTGATTGGCATTTGGAATTGTTAAGCTCCAAGCAATTTTTGGAGCACCAGACAGAAAAGCTATTGAGATCCGAATAAGGGAAGAATCTTGTTGCGAGTGAATCGTCTTGAGGAACTTGATGTCGTCGGCGTACAGTGAGAGGTGGGAATGTTTGATGACAAACTCAATGTCGTTAATGTTAAGAATAAAAAGAAGTGGACCCAGATGGCTGCCTTGGGGAACGCCGGAAGAAGCTAAAAAGGGGTTGGAAAAGGCAGATCTGAAACGAACACTGTAGTAACGGTTTTTTAAATAAGAAGATATCCACTTCAACGCATTGGGTTCAAAACCAAGGGACGACATTTTGAAGAGTATTAGTTTGTGGGAGATTTTGTCGAAAGCTTTACTGAAATTAGTTGAAATTACGTCAACTTCCTTTCCATTCTCTAAAGCTGAGAGTGTGAAGGACACGAATTCGACAAGGTTTGTGGTTGTAGACCTGCGTTTAAGGAAGCCATGTTGTTTGGAGGAGATTAGAGATTTGCAGTGGAAACTTAGAGTGTCATACAAGATACTTTCAAAAAGTTTGGGTATGTGTGACAGTTTGGCGATGGGCCGGTAGTTGTTAACGACATTCTTCGGACCTTTTTTGTGAACTGGAGTTATAAAAGCGGTTCTCCGTATCTGGGGAAATGCTCCAAGGGACAGGGAGTCCAAGAAATTTTTTTGAGAGCGGGCCAGAAATAATGGAGGAAACAATGGAGGAACAGAATCGACTGTACGAGGAAGAAATGGTCCAAGGGAAAAATTCGGTAAATAATCGAAGTAAGAGAGGTCTGGAACAAAGTCGTCGTTGAAAGACTGTTTGAAAAAGGTGGCGAAAAAGTTGGCTATAATATTGGGGTCATTCGAGGTTTGATCATGGAAGGAGAGAGAGGTAGGATAGCCATCAGATTTCCTTTTGTAGTTGACAAACTGAAAGAAGGACTTAGGATCGTTAATAAGATTGGCTTGCGTTTCGATCAAATGGCGTTCATAGAGAGTCTTATGCAGCTCGGTGAATTGCAGATAAATACCAATGTAGTTAGAGAATCATTGGGGGATTGAGTACGAAGGAAGATTGCCCACAGTTTGTTTCTTGTGTTTCTTAGTGAAGGGAGCCTCAGATTATACCAAGGAGGGGAGGTAGATAAATGTTTGGATCGGAAAAGGAGGACGTAAAGAGAAATAGAATTGAATATTTCTCTGTAGAAAATAGATATGGCGTTGTTTATTGTAAGGCTTTCAAAATTGAAGGAGGCATTAATGAGGTATTCATTGATTAGGTTGAAATTTGCTTTGTGGAAGTATTCAGTGGTGGAGAGTCTTGAAAAAATGAAAGAAGAAGGGGAGGATGGTAGTTGTCGATGGTTGATAGGGAAAGGGGACAAAGTGAAACAGAGGAACTAAGGGGGTCTGTTGTGAAAATCAGGTTAAGTTGTCTACCCTTGTAATTTGTGGTGCCACTAACTTGGCTAAGGTTTGAATCAGCTAGGCGATCTAAGAAGAGACATTCTTTCGCAGTGGCATTAGTGGCAATAGTAAAATAACTGATCGTCTGATGGAGCCCATTTAAGAGAAGGAAGATTGAAGGCAGGGTTAATGCATTTTTAGTATTTTATTAGACATAGCCTTGAGTTGTTCTACTTGCTTTAGAGTGTTCATCTGGGGCCAGTAAGGTATTTTATGTCAGTTGTTATTTAAGCTAGTTTTAAGCATTTTTGTCTAGGGTAAGTGTGTTCTAAAAATATAAAAACAAAAATGAATTAAAAAAAAAATATTGCCACAATTGGCTTATTGAAGTGAAAGTTCGGTGATCGTGTACTATCGGTCAATCGCCCGTGTTATTTGATTTCTTCACAACAACGTCTTACGATATGTGAATTAGTTTCTAATATTCCCCCACCACCAATGGATGGAACAAAAAAGAAACCAAGCTTACGCAAGCACGCGAGATTTGGAAAGAGAGCTTCATCGAGACTCGACGCGCTTAATTGAGAAAATCATCAACTCAATTAGACTCTATTGATCAGCTGGCTGTGAGATTTGCGCATATTTGCGTAGCGAAATATTTAAAGAAATGTCGCCCCAGACTCAATGGAACGCGCTTTCACTATGTATTTGTACACTTTGTTACGCAACTACAGCGAACTTGCTTCCGATACGATAAGAGCGTGTGTCCATTGCTCTTTCCACACTTGATTTTGACATGATTATCCGTATCCGTTGTTTCAATGTATCTTTCAGAAACAATTCATTTTTCTTTAAATAAACGTGATAAGGTCATTGGCTTTGCACATACATATCATGGGAGATCGTTTTTGTTTTCAACATTCTGCCTATCAGCGATATGACTGACCGCTAGGTCGGAATTTATAGGTAAGTAGCGCTGTCAATTTAGCTTTCCATTAGCATACGGACGTTAGCCAAGTTGTCGGCAAGTGGAACCACAAGAATGTGCCTCATTCCCATGATTAGCATACGTATGTTCGGATATTATGTTCACAAAGGATAATTGATTACATTCCTGGCGCTCCTCATCCGCAAAAGTGAAACCAAAAAAGGACGAAAACAAAATCACGAAACCAAAAACATCCCCCACTAACCCAATAACTAAATGTTCCACTGGCGCCAATCGGTCGTCTGAGCTCACATTACTCTGCCATTAAGCCCATTCGTCCCCCTATATGGGGCGGGGGGAAAAATTGGTTTGCGTGCCCTTCCCTCAAGGATACCAGAGAAAGCGGACTGTTAAGGGAAAGTTGCCCTCTTTTTGGAAGTGAGTACATAAGTCTATCCTGGCGCAATCGTATTCCAACAATTCCTTTAGACATTCCCTATGTCAACTGGCTTCACCGTGACTAGCACCCCCGCACGGAGCAATAATTGACCACCGATGATCTCAGCCCCGTTCGGAGGTGAGAAAAAATAGAAAACCGTGAAAAGTAGCGAGCAGATAGACAAACAAGACACTTACTACCTGTTATGGTTGTATTTACTTTGCGACTACTACTAGTCATCGATAATAAGTTACATACCGACACACGAGTGGAATAAACTGAATCGATTGCCTAATTGATGGCCGCAGATTCGGGTTTCTCTTCTCCGGGTATACGTGGTTGAATTTAAGCTTCAGCCCGTACTTTGGAATGGCTGTCACTTCGTTCTTGAGGTCGTCGTTAGCGCTTTCCATATCCATCGTGGCAAATTGCACTTTCACTGAATCGAATTTATTCGTTCGATATTGCGAATCCGGTGGTCAAAACGGAATACTGTAATACACGTACGTTGTGGGAGGCGGAATCCGAGAATCAAGTGGTTTTTGCCAAGCTGGTCTTTTTATTTTTCACTTGTAAGCATATTTCAGTGATCGATTGCGACACGCGACGAAAACCCAACCTGCGAAGACTTCCAGTAAATGACTGAATAGTCTTTGCCTCGCATCAGTGGCAGTGCTTCTCTGGGTATTGTGGAATCTAATTCATCGGCATGGGTTCCACAATTCAATAGGGGGAGAGTGAATGCGAATCAGCTGGCAACTGTCACAAGATTCTATTCGACTCATTACCATACCGGCACACGTTGGTGGAAGAGAGTGAGAAAAGTAAATATTGGAAGCGAGGAGTGGGTACAGTGAATTGTGGATGGAAACAAGTATTCACAACATTTCAAGAAATGGTGCTTGTCTTTGATATATACTTGTGTCTGAGACTTTGTAGGTACAGGGTGATGGATTAACATACAAAAACGATGACAATAGATTGAATCTGTAATCTGTAATTCCCGTAGATGCTTACGTACATACATGGCGACGTGAAGTACAGAGTGTCACACAACATAAACTGAGTTGTCCGAGTTCACCTTTTTTCAGCATTGCGATGGCTGTGTTGGCTATTGCCTGACACAGGTCTTTGAATCATCACTATATGCGAGAGATTTCATTATAATAAAAACGGAGGTTATAGCGATACTCGGAATTTCCCATCTGGTATCCTTGAAAACTAAGGAGCAGCACCATGCTTCAGTGAGTACTTAATAGGACCCTTATTACACGTTCGTTGATATTTTAATTTACTCCTAAGAAATGCGTCACAAAACAAAGAAAAAAGTCCACGAACGTAGGAACATGACTCATAAAGCAACGAGGCTCTGGCGCCCGAGTATGGATGGTATTACCACCCAACCGCCTAACCTAAATGTAATGGCCAACGACTGACGAGTGACTATACTCTGAAAACATGGGGCTTAAGACATCCATCAAAGCTGAACCCAGTAATCACGAGTGAAATCCTATTGAAATGATTTTCGTGCCCATGCAACATGTGTCCCCTTCCCAATAGAACCCTGGTAGGCCTAAAAGTACGTTCTATGATTGGTAGAGTAGGTGCAGATGTGATATTCTTGTTCAGTACTTTCACTCCTCTGACCCTATAAATGCCGATGTCAACCGTTGCATAGCCTCATTGCGTGCAAAGAAAACTATGGGTGCACGTGGTGACTATACATCCGAACACCGATAGCGGCCTCGATTTGGGACCAAAAGAAACAAGTTTGGGACGAACAAGTTTAGGTGGACGCAACAGTCAACGTGGAGCACCTGTTTGGTGGCCAGAATTGTTCCAGAAATAGATGTAAGAAATATCGCAGCCATCTTATTGAATGAACTGTAGTGAACCCTTATTAGAATTATTACTGATATAATTGTTATTACCAACCATTTGGAATTCGGAGGTTCGAAACCTCGTTGACAATTTGTCGTTTGACAACATTTGTCATGAGTTTGTTCCTTCCATATTTCGTTGTTCCGAAAATCTATTTTCCTCCTTCTTAGAAATCAAGCTTCACTTCAATGAAAGGTCAATGGCATTATTATGGTTTTACAAATATGCTGCCTTTCGATCTTTATATCATTTCTGGAAGTTTTTTTTTTTTTTTTTTTTTTTTTTACTATCTGTTGAAGCACTCAGACACAAATACTGGTCCATTGTACTACCAGACAGACACCTTGTCTTTATTGTATTTTCCCCGTTGTCCGGAGAAAAGTGAGGAGGGGCTTCAGTGATGTAGAGCTAAGAGATTCGGCACCCACCACGTCGGGCTCAAGGGTGCGCCACCGTGTGCGAGCGAAGGCGGGACAGTCGCAGAGAAAGTGTTCTGCTGTATCATGCTCCTCGCAACATGCAGCACAGGTAGGCGTCTCACTGATGCCAAGCACGTAGAGATGCTTTGCAAAAGTGTAATGGCCCGTGATATGCGCTTAGTCATCCTGCATCCTGGATATTCCCTCCATCCACGACTGTGTACGTTAAAGACCCAGTCATTGATGTCAGATTTGACCGTGGAAGCAGGTAGACCTAAGGCGGGTTCAGGTTCTGAGAAACTCTCCTCTGAGCCTCTTCTAGCGAGTTCATCGGAGATCTCGTTTCCTAGAATTCCAGAGTGACCTGGGACCCATACAAGCCTAAGTGAATTTAGTCTTCCGACTTTGTTCAAAAAGGTCTTGAGTTCGTGCCCTAATTTGGAGTTGGATAGAGAGTTGGACACAGCTTTGAGTGCAGCTTATCTGTCACTGCAGACACATATGATTTTTCCCCACCACCTGTATTCCACAACATAGTGCATGGCCATTAGGATTGCGTAAATCTCCGCTTGGAAGACAGACGCATATTTTCCTAACGAGAAGTGCAGTCGAATGTTTTCGCGCTCAAAGAAAACTCCAGCGCCGGATCCCTGCCCAGTCCTGGAGCCATCTGTGAAAATGCGAAGACATTCCATTCCAGGTTCAGTGTCTGGCCAAAGCCAGTCCCGACGCCATGGAAATGTGACTGTGAAGTTACAGCGCAGTAGGATGGCAGGTGTCATTGCGTCAGAAGGCATATCCATGAGACAGGGGTCGTAGGATATTTCTCCCGCAAGTACACTTTCACTCCAATGCGAGTTGTACCAAAGACCGTTCTTCTTTAGGCGAGAAATAGTTTTCAGTGCACACCCTCTGATATATACGTCAAGGGGTGGAAGATTCATCGTAGCATCTAGAGCAGCTCCCGGTGTGCTGGGGAAAGCCCCCGTGCAGCTGATACAGACCGCTCTTTGGAGTTTGGTGAGTGAAGCCACAACATGTTTGCGTGTTAGCCTGCTCCACCAAACAACCGATGCATATGAGATTATCGGTCTTATCATTGCCGTGTAGATTCAAAGGACCTTCTTCGGCGATAAGCCCCATGTTTTGCCAAAGGCACCTTTGCATTGCCAAGAAGCTGACAGCGCTTTGGTGGTTTTGGACTCAACATGTTTTGACCAAAGAAGTTTGCTATCTAGGATGATTCCCAGATACTTAGCTTCCTTGGATATCGGGATGGGAATGCCTTTTAGCACCAGCTGAGTAATACCAGTATTTTTCCTCCTTCTCGTGAAGAGAACGACATCAGTCTTAAGAGGATTAACCGACAGCCCATTTCTCGTGCACCAGTCTTCGATCACATCTAGCGTCGCGTGCGCTTTGAGACAGACATTCGCTAAACGTGAGCCGACAAAGGGAACAGCAACATCATCCGCATAGGCCTGGGCGTAGATTCCAGAGGCATTGAGAGTATCTAATAGAGAGTCGACCACCATGCACCATAACAGCGGAGACAAGACGCCACCTTGTAGCCCCTGTCTACTCCAGACTTGATACATTGTTCGAGGCCTGCATCAGCGGTCAATGTCCTGTGCATGAGCATTGCTTTGATCCACAGAACCAGTGCTTCATCTAAGCCCTGCCGTCTAGCAGCGTTACACATGTTGTCGAAAGTAGAGTTATGAAAGGCTCCCTCAATGTCGACGAAAATGCCTAGTACGTACTCTTTCCTTTCGAGAGCGCATTCAATTCTTCCAACTAGGTTTTGAAGCGCAGTCTCGCAGGATTTTCCGCGCTGATAAGCATGTTGCATGTCCGAGAGAGGATGCATTTGAAGGGCAACTTTGCGCACGTGCAACTCTACTAATCTTTCCATGCTTTTCAGCAAGAAGGATGTTCGACTTATTGATCTAAAACTCTTGGCTAGTGAGTAATCCTCTTTCACTATTTTGGGAATAAAGACCACTTTCACCGCGCGCCAAGGAATATGTAGGTATATAAGCAAGTGCCAGGCTAGCAGTGAAAATTCTTTTCAGTGCAGGAAGCAGCTGTCTTATACCTTTTTGCAGCATAACAGGGTTTATCCCATTAGTGCCCGGCGACTTGAAGCCATCGAAGGATGCCACAGCAAATTCAATGGCTTCAGTAGTCGCCACTCGTGATGCAACATACTAGCTACGCCGAGTTGTTTTCATCGTTTCAGTCGCCGTTACCAATGAAGGAGTGTGCAATGAGCCGATGACAGTCTGATTTTCCGGAAAATGGGTCTGAAACAGTAAACTAAGAGTTTCTGCTCCTAGACCATTAGGTACCATTAGGCTTTCTGAGTACATCCAGCTTTGTCAATTTTCCTCGTTTGAGGACGTTAACCAACTTGCTGGTCGCGCTCAGGGATTTGATCTCTTCGCAGAAGGACTTATAGGAATCATTATTCGATTTACGAATAAGCATCTTGTATTCCTTTTGCTTCTCCAATGCAAAGACATTGGAGCTTAGCGTTCCACCAGGGAACCGGCTTCCTGCTGGGAGGTGGTTGACAGGACATGCGAGTTTAAAACAGTTGGTGATGGCGCTGTTCAGGTTATGAACGGCATCCTCTACCAATTGATTTGTTTTGAGTTTAGGCTTGAGTGGATTTCTCAAGCTCCTCCCTAAATCGCACCCAGTCCATCTTTCTCGGATTTCGCTTGGGCTGCGAGGGGGGATCCCACACTTCAATTGGAATTCGATGTATCTATGGTCTGACAGCGTAACATCTGGTAAGACTCTCCAGTTAGCGATGGCTTTTATAGGTTAGGTCAATCACTTCCTGTCGTCTCGCCGTCACAAAGGTTGGTTGAGAGCCAACATTGTTGATGATAAGGTCAGACGAAAGAATGAAGTTTAGAAGATGGTCTCCTCTCCGGTTGCATTTGCTGCTGCCCCAAACTGTATTTTGAGCGTTAGCATCGCAACAGATGATGAGTCCAATCCTTCTGGCTTCACAGTTCCAGGAGTTCGGAAACCGCCTTAGGTGGCGGGGGTAGTACCGAGTCGTAGGGGAAGTAAGCAGACGCCACGACGAAGTGTTCAATTTCTCCGTGCGCTTTGTAGCTAACTTTCGCAGCCACCAGATCTTGACCACAGAATTGACCAAGTTTGGTTGCCCATAGCGTGTTCGATATGATGAGGCAGACTCTGGGCCTTTTGGATCGGTCATCATAAAGGATCGTAGCATCACATATACCACCAAGACCACACAGGCGTTTATTCCACACCCATGGTTCCTGAATGGATACAATGTGATGATTTGTACTACTGCAGGCAATTCTGCTACTGAGAAGAGCAGTAGCCGTCTTGCAATGCTCTGAGTGAAAATCACAGATTTGTGTGAAGTGCCCGCCTCCGACGAGCAGTCTTTAGTCCTCTCCGTCTTCAGATTTTTAGATCTTTGTTAGTCGCCGCATCAACCTTCGGACTCCGATTTCCCGCCGCTACGTCAGAGGAGGAGACATCACGTTCTCTCTCCCCAGCAAGGTTGTCCCCGGCGGCCGTCTTCCGTTTGCGGGCGCTCTTACCTTTTTCGGTTCGAGCTCCTGCTCCTTTCTGACGCCGCTTTGGAACAGCTCTGCCAGTTTGAGGTTTGTTGTGTTCCGAGACCGCTTCGCCTTCTGCGATCAGAGTCTGTCTGTCAGCATCATCGCCTTTTTCGGCGGTGACACCGGCCATAACAGGACCCTGAACACCTCCAGCTCCGTCAGTTTTGGAACCTGGCACGCTCTTATTGGGGATTTGACCGTCACCAATAAGAGGAGGAGTGTTTGAGGCGCATGCCGAAAGTGCTGGCATGCTTGTGCCTCCTGCAGCAGCATTTACTAGCCGCCGACACTTAGCAGTGCAATCTACAGTACGTCCCAATTCTGGGGCTCGTTCAACCTTAGCGGTTTCCCGTGCCGCGCCATCGTCGGTGTCGCCTCCGTTGGTTGCACCACTCATGCTCAGTCCAACCAGGTGGTCGGACAGTGAGCCGCAGGAGTCGGTGTCGTTCCGGGCTGCCGGAGAGTTTTGAATGAGTGGTGGGGCCTCCAAAATCCTTGCCCTGGCCGCGATCAGGGAGATCGCGTGTGGATTTCCGCTATTGCGGGTGCCACCTGGAGTAATACCATCCATTAGGTTGTCCATTCATCCATAATAAACTCGGTTTCTGGAAGTCAATACGGAACCGAGATATTTGAACTCGTCCACTCTTTGAAAGCATTTCTTTGTCAGAATAGGAGACCCGATGCGATTCCTAACAAGAAATGTTCATTGAGAATCGTTGAAGCTGCAACAGCTTTCCTTTACACAATGGGAAAAATCCTAGGTCGAATAATAATCGACAGTGTGGTTTCAGAAAGTCGGGCTTTAAAACAATAGTAGATATTGTGTTTGCGATAAAAGGACACTCTTAGAGGCGGAGAGGTGAAGAATGCAGCGCAGTGGTCATATTGTAAAAAACGAATCTAACTCGGCTCAGTGGTTTGCAAATGCCTTTTTGATTAGGAAAGTCTCTAACTACCTTATCAACAGGATATTAAGAAATAACACAGAGGAGAGTCACTACATCTCCGTGGAGTACCTTAAGGTTCCATGCTGGGTCCCTTCCTATGTAACCTTATGTACGACGGTGTCCTGCGACCAAGGCTTCACAGGGAGTCAATATTATCGGCTTTGCCGACGCCACGGCTATCGTAACAATTGCAACAACGTCGAGTCAAACACAAACGCGGGGATTGCCCAAATTAAGCAAACTGGCCGATGAAGGCCTTTCTTATCAGGAGTAGGTAAGTCGTGGTAATTATAACATTCAACCAAGGGAGGCGATGAAATACATAGGAGTAATGCTCAATAAAAGGCTGCGTCATCACAACAAATGGCAATTTCCAGAGTACTACCGAAAGTAAGTGGACCCGGATGCACAAAAAGGATCCTACTTCCTAGATTGAACAGGTTTCTTATTCTATACAAAGCGCCAGTCTGGCAGACATCTTCAAAAGGAAAGCTACTAGACAGAAGCGATCATCAATATACCATCTTTGTGCGTTAAGGATAATAAGAAGTTACCAATCGATATTGGACGAAGCCGCATTTGTTATTGATGGAATGATTCCCGTTAAAATCTTCGCGGACGAGGTGCTCTACTAAACCAACTTAAGTGTCAGAATACTGGAAGTATATCGACCCCACTAGCAGAGTCGAAACTGCAAGGGGAGCGGCAGAACTAGCGGAGTATGATGAATTGCTTACCAGCTCCACGAAGTAATATCTCGGCGGAGAAAAAAGGTGTAAGGTGCGGGAAGCATACTGAAAATAAATGACAAGCATTTCACTAAATGACGCCCTCATTGGACCGTACGTTTTCGAAGATGAGACTGGAGAGGCAGTTAGGTTAGTTAGGTTAGGTTAGAGAAGGGGAGTGTGATGGTTAAACATCACTTCCACTCGGAGGCCAAGAGGCCCATTGTGATTCCCTTCATTTGTGTGGGTACACATAAAATTAACCTGTCCTATCACGTGGTGGCTGAAACCACCCCGTGCTCTTAATGAATTTTAGAAGATCCGATATATCTGCATTAGCCACGTCTGCAATCTCGGTAAAGAATCTTTGGCCTAGCGGCACTAGGCGTCGATTCTGGAGAGCTGGGCAGTGGCAAAGCAGATGTTGGATCGTCTCAGTTTCTTCCTCATCGCCGCAGCTCCGGCAGAGATCGCTGGATCGCGAGTCCCATTTCCGGAGCATTGCTGCAATGGGACAGTGTCCTGTTATTACTTCGACGAGCATACGGATCGAGTTACGGTCCAGCGCCAGGAGCTTCTTTGTTTTTCCGACATTGAGCTCTGGCCACGATGATCTTGTCGTATAGCTGTCTTTTCTTGTAAGCCAAGACGAGTTGGCCTCTTTGATGATTGTGTCGTTTATGATCCGGTATAATGCGCTGATCGGTGGTTGCAATGACGTGTCCGCTTCGTTGATGTCCATTTCAGACCCTTGTCTGGCCAATTCGTCCGCTCTTTCGTTCCCTGCGATTGAGCTGTGGCCCGGGACCCAGCAGAATTTAAGTTTGTGGTGTCTGATGGACTTCAGTGAGTCGCGATATTTCTTGACAGCCTTTCATCTCGTTATACAGGATTCTATTGACTTCAGTGCAGCCTGGCTGTCTACGAAGATAGTGATATCAGATGGTGGGATATCGGCTAGCTGTAGGTGTTTGGCTGCTTTCTCTATTGCCAGGATTTCTGCTTGAAAAACGCTGCACAGATCAGGGAGTCTGAATGATTCCTGTTTGCGGAGGGTATCAGAGTAGAACCCGGCCCCAGTGCCTCTGTCCATTTTCGATCCGTCGGTGAAGAGAGTTATCTCGTGGTCGTTGATTACGGCGTTTGATAGCCACTCTTCTCTGTCGGGGAAAAGGAGGAAAGGCAGTTAAGTGATTGATATGATATGATGACCGCATCCATTGGCCACAATATTTTTATTAAAAAAATTGAACGAATGTGGTCTGGTCGATTTCTGATGACAAAAGAAAATGCTACCACTCACACAACACTTTCAAATTATTGCGTTCGACATTTGTAGATTGCATTATTTCGGTTTGAGGAGAAGTTGCTAGGACTCCGAGATCATGCGATTTCACCTTCCCCTTTTCCTGAGGTTATTTGAGGAGTAAGGTCTATGCCAATAAGGCAGCGACAATGCAGATGCCTTAAATATAATATACAAACTGTTATGCCGACCATTCACTTATTATTCAAAAAGTCGTAGATAACTTTGTCCTTCGGATGATTGCCTATAACAGAAGCTGTGATGGTCATAAGAACAATGTTGCGTTTCAATTACCATTGATTCCGCAAAAATATGTTTAATTTAACGAAAAGTTTTTCTCATAGCTTTTAAAAATAATTTTTGGCTTTTATTGCCCTTCTAAAGCCGAAGCTGAACACAAGCAGGAGAAAAAAGACGACTCATTGTACCACCCTTGCCATCAGCTCCACAAAACTCTTTATAAAAAGAAAAGTGTACCTACGGCAAGGTTACAACAGGCTTAGGTACATATAGGGCAACAGTCATCTAACCTGTTACGCCCTTGAACCGTGTATCATTCCCAAGCACCTATCACACTCTTGGATACCAATTCTCCCGCTTCCACTCGTACTATAGTTTAAAATTACCTTGTTGTGAAGACGCCGTAGTTCAAGAAATTACGTTTCACTTGTAAAGTGGAGGTCATCATAAAACAATAAGATACTCCAAAGGCATCTGTCAGCCTTACAAGTTCGATGTTTTGTAGCACACCAGCATTCGCAACCTGTTTCGTTAACCTTTTTCGGCTCCGTCCGAAATCGTGCGGTACCCGTTTATTGTCCTCAGGGTACAGGGCCAGTATACAGATGATAGTTTTCGGAAAATTTCTTTCCTCTTATGCGCTTCCGCCCGGACTAGTGCAGCATATACGTACAGTATGACTGAGGTCACCACTCTACTCAGCAGAATCCTCTTTGCATATCTCAGACCACCAACATTTGGCAGTATTCTGGAGAGTGCCATTTGCAGTGTAGATGCCTTGTTGCTCACACAGCCTGTGGTGATGTGAACCGCAGTCTGTTGTCAAGCATCACTCCTAGGTATTTGACCGCTTCCTTGGATCGGATATTCTGGTTGCCGACTCTAATATCGATGTATTCAATACGATTTTCCTGTTTGTTATAAGGACAGCATTCGTCTTATGGTCTGCCAGTTCAAGACCTGCAGATTCAAGCCACGCTTCATCTAGACGACTGTAGCATTTATGGCTGGCTCAACTTCGTATGTATGCTTTGCAACAACCACGATAATCACGATGTCATCTGCAAGTCCGATTACGTTAGTTCCTTATGGAAACCTTAGTCGCAGAACTCCGTCATACATTAGGTTCTAAAGGAGGGGACCCAGCACCGATCCCTGAGGAATCCCGGCGGAGATGTTATAATATTTGATCCCTTCTTCCGTGATATACCTCAATTTTCTATTTTTAAGGTAATGGGACACTATTCTTTGCAGGTAGCGGTTCTTACTAGCGACATTTTTATCAGGATCCTGTCGGCAGAAGTAAACGCGTTTTGACATCTAGTGTCACCACTGCGTGATAGTAGAGCGTGCCTTTCTGAATCCATACTGGTGTTTTGAAGGGGCTCCCTTCTCCTCTGCTAGAGTCAATAGCCTGTCGTATATTACCTGCTCCAGAATCTTTCAGAGATGAGCTGTCGTGACCATAAAGGTTTTCTCTAAAGTTTCCATGGGTTCGCAATATTTCTCCAAATATGCCAGACATTTAGCGGATCGTCATTGCATAAAGTGGGCAGTTTCCTTTTACTTACTTGGGCCATACCGTCTTAACGCATACTCGATTCGCTTTCTAAGGTATTCAGGACTCCGCCGAGATCGATAGCCTAACATAGGTGCCTTTTTTGCTAGAACCAGACCAAGTTAATTCCAGAATGAACCTTTGTGAGGATTTGTCAGTTGTAATGGTTCCAAAAATGATATATTGCCATGGTCCGCCTATATGTGCGGGACAAGTACAAGTACGTAAGTAGATATTGGCCAAACCTGTTTCACAGTAGCGAAACCGACTATGGTTATGCTACTGAAGTGAAAACTCCTCTTCTGCATTATAAATGCTACATCCCAGCCAGTCGAGTCGGTCGAATTCCCTCCAGGGTCTGATCAAGATCTGCAATTAGACCATCCAGCCGTCAGCACTTCATCTTTGTTAACAAGCCGAACGCAATGACAACATTCAAGTGTCACACCAGCGATACGACTTTGACATGACATAGTGAACTTGCATCCGCGCATTGTGCCTCTCCGAATCCAAATCACTCAATCCACTCGATCTCCGGTGTCGGCTTCCACGCCGGCGGCCGTGCACACAAATCGCCCCCATGGCGTGCAAATAGGAGCAAGTGATATCTTCTATCTTTCGTTGCAAGCAAATTGCATGCAAATTTCTCATTGTCATCGCCTTAAGATCCGACTTTTTGTGTGGCACTACGACACCCAGCGTGGAGACACAACTTCAGCGGCAGCGGCAGCATTTTCGCGATCGATGGAGGCATGTAAAACAAGCTCTCCACTGTTTCATTGGGGCAAGCTAACAAATCGTGATGTCAATTCGCGAATCTCAGGATGATCAATTTGCGCATGCGCGCCGAGCACCTTCGCAGCATACCGTGGCTTGTGCGCAGGGCCGCCATAGCCGCTGCCGCCACAATGTAATCAAGTTCATCGGGAGTGCGAGAGTGCGATGACGCCTTCGGCCGCTCAGATTCGCCGACTCTCCTTATCGAGTGTTTATATACTGCCGCTGCTACTCCAGTGGATGGTTTAGTTGCTGTAGTTATGCAAATGTGGACTTGGCGCACGACATTGTTTACGGACATGTATGTACGTGGTAGAAAGCAGGAGGACGAGTGATCTTAACAAGTTGTCGCCCAGCTTCAGCGTAGTCCCGCCTGATGCATACCTTAAGATAAGAGCTGTTTCCATTTTTCGACTCGGATAATTGCCCTTTGGCCAGTTTGAGAGTAGTTCCAAGAGTTGCGACAGTTCCTGTGAGTTGCCAAACTACAGTCAGCGTCAACCATAACATAGTTCGTGCAACTCTGAGCGCCCTGTTGCGGGTGCCATGTGTGGATGACATAATCCAAAGAAGCCAGCGGTCGTGGTCGCATGTCATTCGTTTATATGGAGCAGTTGCGCCTTTCACTTATCTCGCTCGACCATCTGTTGCGTTCCTGCCGCTACGAAAAGCACGAAAAGATGCAACTCAAGAGAGTTTAGTGTCCTTATTGACTATTAATTAACTAGAAACGGAATCAAGTCGCACGTTTGTCCTGATACAGATCTCGGTATCGGGCTGGCAGGTTCGTAGTTGCTCTCAATGTGCCTCTTCGCCTGATAGCATGTAATTGTATTTAAATTTCATTAAGGGACAAGCAAGGGCGCACATTCAGGTTATTGCAGTTGCAGGCCTAGCTCAGACGATCGGTGATCATAAAAGGCTAATGAATGGAAGCAGAAGTGACAGGAAGAATTTCAATTAAAGTGAACAAGTCGGGTTGTGATTGTAGGTGGCGATCGAGTGCGGCGGAGGCGGCAGGCATGTAAATGAAGATGGCTTTTGCCGATTAAGCCTAAGGCTGTTTGATGGAAGTATTTATGTAATATTAGGAGCTCTAATTATTTTATGTTGCTGCCCTCTTCCTTCGTTTCGATCAATTTATGAAGATTTATTGAACAAGCATAGGCACGAGAGCATTGATGCCCGGTGTAAGTGGGGAAGACCGATGGAAAGAGATTGATGGAACTAAGTCGGGAACTGGATTTTTTTATGAACCTTTAACGACGTAAAAATAGCCACGGCAAAGTAGGATACGTTGATTTTGAACAAAGGGCTTTCCTCTAGGTGTTTTGGCTATTAAAAGATAGCGAAAAGCATTAAGGACTATTTTGGGAATAAAGCCGTAAGCTGTAAAGCAGGGGTTTCAGGAGCCTGTGGTTGTTGTATCTACAATATATATTCAGCTCGTTTTAGTCTATGTTACACATAGGTCAGAAATATGTAGGTTTAAGGGTTTAAGCCTTTGATGAGATGGTATGCGGTTCACTAGATGTAATAAAGCTTTTGATATAAGTGGAAATCGTAAAGGCATAGCCAAGTGGCTTCAAGCACACTTTAAAGCAAAGTTGGTTTAGTATATGACAACTTAATTTATACGTTGGCGGCGCCTGATGAACTTCAAATCAACCAAATTGATAATACTCGTATTGCCAGATATCACCGAATCGAGTCGAATATGTCACTAAAATTTAATGTCGGTCGCCGATCGAGTCTCTTTCAAGACAGCCAGTTTGCACTGCTCTATTCTGAATTTTATGAACATAAATGAAGCGAGAAGGATGCACAAGATCGAAGTGATGGACGGAATCTTTGTAGGAATGACGTCCGAGAGTTTTACAAAAAATGACATTATCGTGCCAAGACCTACAGGGATGAACACACACAACTTGCGAAGAGGATATGGACAGATCACTTCTGAAGGCCGTATACTTACGATAATAGTCAAAATGCTGTTATACGACGGGAGATAAATCTGTGCATCCGATTTCTGGCAGACTGTGTACATGTTCGCCGTCCTTGATCAATCAAGCATGTTCCCACCATTATGATCCTAGGTCAGAAAAATCCTGAGAATGATAGATCAAGTTTCAAACTATGGTCGCCTTTAGAAAAGACTCAGAAATTTTAGGTCGGCAAATATCACCTTTTGGTAGACTTTACAGTCTCATATGAGCCTAGCTCAGCCAAACTCATCAGGCTGTTCAGGATCGTAATGGAACATTTTCGCTGTTCGCTCGGTGATGAACTAATCGAAATCTTCGACATTAATGTCATCTGATCTGATACAACGATTGTTGTAGAAGTTATTGTTAAAATAAATTCATTTTCATTGGTTGATAAAGATGCAGCTATAAACTAACCAAAACATCGTTCATGTGACCGCCATGGCTTCTATTGCAGGCTATCATTCTAAGGTCAACATTATCGAAGACTTTTTGAAGAATAGATAGGTCAATGGTGGCAATTTCAATTTGGATATTATGTTTAAATTGTCGTTGGGTTACTTACTTGACCTCTAAGAGAAAGTCGTCTGAAAGTGTCAAATTGCCTGTCATCGGAAGCTTATCGACTTCTTTCCTAAACGAAATAATGCGATCTTCAAATTCTTCAGTGCTTCATTTTCAAAAAAAAAAAATAGCCGGCCTACAGGGACAGGTAAGCCTTGAGGGAAACGAAAGACCAGTTAAAGCTGGAAACGATTTATCTGAAACAAATCATATCTGCTTTAGCTTACGCTGACGATTTGGGCTTTCTGAGGAAACAGTTAAGAGGAACACAAAACGTCTAAAAATAGTAGGAAGGGAAGTAGGCTTCAAAGAAAAAAGGCTGCATATGGCAGCTCGTGCTTCTTTGCGAAGAAGGAACTATTGAAAACAACTATTTGCCCCGCAGTGCCATACCTATGTAATACATACTTACGGCCGTAAAGGGTCATAAGTGAGACCCAACTGTTGATTTGGGGTGTCTAGTTTCGAAAAAAGCCGTCATGAACAAAATACACTACCACTGCATGGATTGCGAACCCACAAACCCATTATGGTAACCGAAAAATTCACCAAATTTACGAGTACAAAATGTAACTTTTATAAATCACTCAATTGTACTCAATAAATGGCAGCGATTAGCAGCCATCATCCATGTCATCTGCCGACTTACCCTTTACAAGAGCCGCCATATTTTTAGGACAAGTTATTTTTAGGATAAGTTCTCAATTTTGAGTGTGAAAATTAATGTTTATAAAGAGCGCCGCGCCGTGGCGCAGTGGGTAGTGTGTCGGCCGCTGACGCAAGATGAGCGAGTTCGGATCCCGATAATACCAACGCCATCGAATGATTGTCTTCTCGGCGGGGTACTTTCAAAACCCCCCGTTGTACACTTGCCTTGAAAAAGCTTCTCAGCTCTCGCCGTTCGGGATCGGCATTAAGCTTTAGGTTCCGTTAACTTGTGTCAAAAACAAATCGCACGCAACATGAGTGAATAAAAAAGAAGTTTGGCTCCGGCTCTTCACGAGCTCTAACGCCATCTAAGGTCTGTCTGGCAGTACAATGGATCAGTATTTGTGTCTGAGTGCTCCAACAGATAGCAGCAGCCTCCAACAAGAAAAAAAAAAAAACCCATTACTAGCCACTACTTTTTCCCATCTGCCTGGCAGCATATGGTTTCTAAGTCGGAAATTTTGCACGTCCTTTGAGGCAATTCACGAATGGACTGAATTTTTGTTTCTTCAAAAGATCGGAAGTGCCGCTCAGCCATCAGTGCGTCATCGATTGGAACAGGTGGTAGTCAGAAGGGGCCATATTGGGGATGGAGTCGGACGTTTCCAAGTACGTTTTCACGGATCTGGAAAGATGTGCCCAAGCGTTGTCAAGTAGCAAAATCACCTTGTCGTGTGTCTGTTCGTACAGCGGCCGTTTTTCCATCAATGCACGGCTCAAACACACCAATTTCAGCCGAGAGAAATTCCAAGTGATCCAACCTGATCCTACCATATGCAGAGCAGAACCTTAGAATCATTTGCCTCTGCCTACAATGTTTATGTAAGGCCGGGCATTGTTAATCACGATACAATGAAAAAAGGCGGTCAACTTGGCTTCTACTTGTACGGCACCTAATTTGCCTGCTTCTGAATTATTCCTAATGTTTTCAAACATTTTAGAAATGTTATTTCCTGCACTTCTAATAATTTTACAATTTCAGCTAACCACTGACAGGGGTTTTCATGAAGTAATGCCTCAAATTCTTCATTCTTTATCTTCAACACCAAAGTCATTATTTTTGAAGCGTCGAAATCAGTTCCTATCTGTCAATTCCATCAGAGTATGCTCACCGTAAATTTCAACAAGAATTCCGTAACTTAAAAGTTCAAGCTTGCTTACAGTGTAGATGCGTCATCATCTTAAATTACATGCAAGCGTTTCTGGCGACGTCATCTGTTGGGAAACAGCGAGAACTTATTCAAGGTCCCAATAATTTAAAAATGTTTGCAACTTCAATCATTTTGTTGTAAATGAACAAATTCAAGCCAAGGAACCGTTTTTCTGGGCAAGTTTTACATAATTACTTAGTGTCCTTCCGGGTTTTATTTTTTACACTCCCGACATCTCATATTGTTAGAATCCTCTGAATTTGGAATATTGTCAGTATACTGCTGTCCGTCTGCAATTTGGCATATTGGATTACCAACTTACGTCTTCTCTTTTTTCCTACATTTAGCCCTCATTTGTGCCAGTTTCCCCCCCATTTTCGAAATCCTGTGATACGGGGAAACCTTTTATTAACTTATTTCTTTATTTCGAAGTTTCCTCATTAAAAAAATAGTTCCACAGGTGCAATACAACCTTTTAATACCATGTTTCTAGCAGTTGGGGCCCTAGTACCATAATCAAATTTTGAATATCTTTAATAACCTCACACGATTGGTCATCTGTTCCATTGTCTGTATCTTCCATTTTTATCAGCGGCGTCGTCATCACCTCAAAATAAGCTTCAGGTTTACTGCCGGAAACATCAAATTCAGAGTTTTGTTCGTTATTTGAATAGCCACTAAGTACTAACTTCTCCCATCAACCTTAAGATCCCAGATACCTTTTCATGGATTTTTCAATGGATTTTCTGGGAGGTTTCCTTGTATTATATGAAAATACAAAATTAAGTAAAAAAAACTCGATAGTACAAGGTGGCGCAAAATTAATCATCAATTTTGTTTTTGAATTATTTCTTTACTAAATAAAAAAAAAAAAGATTTTGAGTGATGGAAATCTTTATATGAACCCTAACAATTTTTTTTGTTAAGTGGAAGAGATGATATCCTTCAAGTAGCTGTCGTCAGTGTTGATACACATTTGTACCCGCAAGATTTCCGGTGATAACTGCTCGCATTCCTGTCGAAAATTCTATTTAAGGGCTGCGATTGTCTGATGCTTGTTGGCATAAGCCCGCGATTCCAGTAGCCCGAAAGAGGAAGCCTGGGATGGTTATATCGGGCGATCTTGCTTGCCATGCCAAATCGCTAAAACGGATGATTATGCGACCAGGAAAGGCTTCCTTCACAATATCCATTGTGGTTCGTTCAATGTATGCGGTTGCACCGTCTTGTTGAAACTACATGTTCACCAAGCCTCGCTCATCCAATTCCGGCAGTAAGAAGTCGTTTATCATGGCCTTGTAGCGTTCGCCAGTAGCAGTGACCGTATTTCCGATGGCGTTCTTTAAAAGAAAACGCCCAACCACACACTGGCTTTGAGTAGATGTAATGGCTCTTCGTGCACCACACGCGAATTGTCAGTGCCTCAGAAACGATGATTTTGCTTATTGACGTAAGTGGATATGTGCCTCGTCGCTCATGATGATTTAAGACACAAAATCGTCCTCTTCGTTGAAATTAGGAATGGCTTGTCTATAATTTACACATGACTGATGGTTAGCAGGCGTTAACTGATGCACTGTTTGCACTTTGTACGGGAACATGTGTAAGTCTTTCACTAAGATTCGATGTAGGGTCCGTCTGGTGATGCCCAATTGCGTGGCCCGTCTTCTGGTTTATGTTTCTTCGTTCTCAGAGACAGCGGCCACAGACTCTGTCACACAGTTCTCGGCCGAAAGACCGGCGATGGCCCTGTCCTGCATGGTCACCTGTGGTTTCAGTCTATTCGAGTCGACTAGCTAGGCGCCGGAATGTTCGTCCAGTTGGCGCGACAAGATCAGGAAATGGACGTCCGAATTCCGGCTGCGTTAAAACCACCGATTATTGGTAAAAAAAAATCGACGCAATCATTCCACGCTCTGGCGGAGCGTAGCGCTCCATCTTTTGTCTATTAACAAACGTCAAATATGATTGACGCACGACGTCATTTACAAAAATGATAACATCTTCCGATAGGATGATTAATTTTGCGCCACCTTGTATTATACACTTTGCTTGGGTCAAAAAACAAAAAACGACAAAACGTGTTAAGCATCGTCTAAGCAATTTCTCCTCTATCCTATTTGAATGCTTTAAGCCGTTCCTGAACAATCTGGTAGGTTCCTATAATTTTTAAGATTTCTGGTCAACACACAACATCTTTCTATCGATGCTAGAAAACTACACAATTAAGAACTGAACTTTGTTCAGCTGAAGCATTGTTTCAGCAATAAAATCGTGAGACTAAGATGGACAGGACACAAGGAACGAATGGACAGTGGACGAACAATCAAAAGGATAATAAGTGGACAACCCAAGGAAAAAAGATCGCCAGGAAAGCCGCGCAGTAGATGGAAGGGCAATAATATGTGATTAGGGCTTGGTTTTTTGGAGTGCATAAATCAGGGCTCGCTATTAATCAGGTAAATAGGTTCTAGGTGTCTATACCGAGAGTCTAATTTTGAGTGTTTTTTTCGACCATATTCAAAGGCTGCACTTGACACTGTATTATCGACATAGACGGATGATTTGACATATCCGAATAAAACAAGTCAAAAGACGTCAAATCTAACAAGAGACAAAATGCTCATCCAACTCATTTCCGTGCTGTATGGTATATACGAGTATAGCTATCTTGCTGCAACCACATCTCGACCACGTTCAGTTCATGCGTTTGGGCAGGAGAAAATCCAAAATCACTGAACGATAGTGGGCGCCATTGACGGCCTCATAGTCATCCCTAAATAAATACGATACCGCCGGACCATAAACTGACAGTTCTTGTATTACCTGAGGTTGCTCATCGGATCAAATAAGGCAGTTTGGTTATCCATTCAACAAGAATTTCCCTTCATCACACAATTTTCCTGTCCTGTCACCGTAAATTCGACTTTGTAGCAGGTCCCCGGTTTCAGTTTTTGCACAAACTGTATTTTGTAAGGTTTTAGACCCAGATTCTTGCGTGACATCTTCCAACTTTTATCGAGTATCACAATCCCAATCGCTACGTACGACGACGAAGGATAAATCACAGTTTTCATTAACGCTGACGAATGGAACAGCAATATTATTCTCTAGAAGCACTTTACACATTTAATTAGGTAGTTGGCTTCATGTCCAAAGCATGAAATCAGTGCGAAATTTGGTTACTATAGCATGAGTTGTTTGCTCAGTATGTCGATTATGACGACTGTAAAATGGGCGAAATTCACGAAAAACATTTTACATAAAGCACGAATTTTGATAATAAGATTCAATAATTTGTAACCGTTGTTGAGCTGTTGTTAGCTTTCATACTGAAATGGCAACGCTAATTGAGTATGCCCGACTTTAAAATACTCGTAAGTCAGGAATTAGGATGTCAAAAATGGAACACTGAAAAATTAAGCAGTCCTTTACGAGTATATGGATTCTTCTTTTCCTTTTTTCTCCGGCGTTGTTATGGTCAGAAGTGTAGGACCATAACCTTCCCACTTAACTGCATTCCTACTGGTCCGCTTGTGGGGTCCGCCGGTTTGACCTCAGAAAGTAGCGGCAGGCTTCCCGGTTTGGGATTACTTCAACGATGAGGCCAATCAAATGCTGGTGTTTTTGCATTTGTTTGCACCAATTGTTTTTCGGCCTGCCTTTTTTGCGTGTTGAAATTGGAACGTTGATTGATAACGCCTTTTGGACGGGGTTCAAAGGATCTCTCCTTTGAACATGGCAATACCAACTGAGTCGGTAGCGCTCTATATTTCTTCTTTTACGTGGAGGCTTCCTCGGATCTTTGAACTTCTAATTCTGTCACGCTTTGTTACTCCCGCTGTCATGCGAAGCATCTTCATCTCAGTTGCCGTTAATTTGCTCTCATACTTTTTGTGCATTGTCCAGCATTGTGAACCGTATGTGAGCGCCGGACGTACAACTGAAGTGTAGAGCCTTCCTTTCAGCTTAGGGGGCATTTTTCGATCACAGAAGATGGCGGAGTTTTCCCGCCACTTCATCCACCCTACGCATACGCGATGTTTGATGTCGTCATCACAAGTTGCTTCTTTATTAATCATAGATCCCAGATATTTAAACTTTTCACACTTGGGAAGCACTCTTCCATTCAAGTAAATGTCTGGAATAGGCTGATGAGGGTCAGAGAACGGGCAGCACAGATACTCTGTCTTCTTTGAACTAATACGATACACGTGTCCCTCAAAAATGTCCACCCACACATCAAGTGCTCGTTGTAGGGACGCCTGATCATCACTTATAATGGCTCCATCGTCAGCAAAGAATAGCTGGTGCACATTGGGGTCCGTCACTTTTCCTTCAAGCAAGCAATCAAGGACTGCTATAAAAAGCAGTGGGCTGAGGACGCTCCCTTGGTGTACACCGACTTTGATTGCGAACTCTTCGGTGACTCCTGCAGTGCATCTTACTCTTGTCGTTGCTCTCTCGTCGTAGGTTTCTGGAACTCCTTTTTGTCTTAGCGCTACCCATAAAAGATCTCTTGGTTGCCGGTCAAAGGCCTTCTCGAAATCAACCAACACCATATGCAAGTCCTTTGAAGAATCACGATGCTTTTCCATCATGATCCTTATACTTTGGATTGCATCTGTTGTTGATTTACCCGAGACAAACCCGCACTGGTCATCAGATAGTCGTATTATTTTTCGCAGTCGGCTATCTAATACCCGTTCAACGATCTTCATGGTGTGCGACATCAGCTTGACAGAACGGTAGTTATCACAATTTCGCGTATCACCCTTTCCTTTGTGCAAAGGAAGAAGATAGCTTTCCCTCCATTGATTAGGCATAGTGTCGCCTCTCATAAGTTTGGAGATAAGAACCATGAGCCATCTAGACCCGATGTCTCCCATCTTTTTCCAGAACTCAGAGGGTATCCCGTCCGGCCCAACAGCTTTTATTTTCTTGGAGTTTTTAACCGCGTACCGAACTTCTTCGACTGTAATGTCGGATATTTCGGCATGATTCGGGGCGGCTCTTGGAAAGTTAACTGGGGGAAACTGTTCGTTCAGAAGTTCCTCGCAATACTGTCGCCATCTGTGGAGAATTTTTTCGTCTTCCACAAGGAGTTGGCCTTCAGCATTGTTAATAAACTTTGGGAAACGAATCTCCTGAGCATTTCTTCTTCTCTGGGCGGCTATCTTAAAAATATTTGCTCCTTTGTTCAAATTGCTTTGTCGAAGCTCCTGGGTAGCCTGGTTCCTGTCAGACGCGGAAGACGATATTTCTTCCAACTCCTGATAGAGGCCTTCCATGCTTTTCGCTTTGAATTCGGCGCATTTTTTCTTCGCGATACCTTTGCAACATCTATATACCTTTTCACGGCGAGCTTTTTCCTCTCCATCAGTAGAAGAGCACTTTGACCAAGCTTGGAAAGCCATTTTCTTTTCGTGTATCACTGCTTTGGCTTCGTCTGTCCACCACCAGGTTTCTTTTGCGTGTTGGCAGGGGCCTTTAGATGTTCCGAGCAGTGATTTGGCTTTCTCCAGGCCAGATTGTTGTAGGGAATCCCACATGTCTTGTGCTCTGCACTCCTCATTACCGACCTCATCGATAATGGAAGAGAGGTAGTTTTCCATGTTGGCGATAAAAGCTTCGCCTTTTCCTTTATCCAGCTTATACCACTTGGTTCTCTCAGTCACCTTCATTTGCTGCTTTGACTTCTTTTTCGCATCCATAAAAAATTCAGTCAGGAGGAGACGGTGTTGAGGGGCGATCGCGTCTCCCAGGATCACTTTGCAATCTTTAGCTCGTGGCTTCATGAAACTGGATACCAAATGATAGTCTATTTGAGTTTCATTTCTGCCGCTGCTATAAGTGATCAGGTGCCGGCTTTATTTGACGAACATGGTATTTAGCACTATAAGACCGTAGGACTTGCACATGTTTAGGATATCTTCACCTGAAGAGTTCCTGGTGCCGTATCCCAGCCCTCCGTGGTAGCCTTCATATTCTTCGCTTGTCTTCCCGACATGTCCGTTTAAATCTCCCCCAACAAACAAAAGCTCTTCCTTTGGGATGATTTTGACAAGGTTGTGGAAATCTAGCCAGAATGCATCTTTTTCTTTTTGTTCGCATCCTACTTGAGGGGCATATGCGCTTACGATGTTCCACACCTCACCATGCATCACCAATTTGAGAGCCATTAAACGGTCACTGGACTTTGAAATGGTTAAGACGTTGCCAAGTAGCTCTGCCGCAAGGATGATGGCGATTCCGTTTTTTCTTTGTTCCAATCCATAGTAAAACATCTTGTAGGCTTTTGTTTTAACGTCCAAGAAACGTGCCCGATTACCGGTGTTTCGCCATTTCATCTCTTGTACGCACAGGATGTCTACTCGCCTTCTAACCATCATTTCTTCAAGCTCATAGCTGCGACCACTCATGCTTCCAACGTTCCAACTCGCGACTCTTAAGTATGGCGTACGCCGTTGCATTACTTTGCTATCCCCCAGAAATCATATAGCTCTGACCCGAGCATTGCTGCTCGTCCCAGGATCACGACCATTAGTAGTGCCTGGCGGGGTAGTGCTTTTCCTTTTAGCGTTCTTTTCCATAATGCTACGGTTTGACCGTTTTCTTTCTTCCCCTCCTTTTTTTGACACGGGCATGCTCCAGATTTTTTTTTTTTTTGTTTGAATTTACTCTTACAACACCGGTGATCTCCAGTCGTGTCAACCCACTGATTTGCATGCACACTTGTGGGGCAGTTTAATGGTGGTATATGGCGGTATATGTCCCTAGGCTCACCTTGGTGTTTTCTAAATTGCCTAGATGTGATTTTTGTTTACCTTTGTTTAGTCGCCTTTTACGACAAGCGATAGGTATCGCTGCAGGGATATTCTTAACCCGTCCCTGCACGAGGCCTTACGAGTATATGGATTAAAATAGTTAAATAGGTTCATAAGCCAGTTCATAAAATGGCGATCACATTTGGAAGGGCACTGGAATAGCTGGCTAAAAGGCGTCGCGGCTGAAGAGGTATTTTGGTTGAGAACCAGGGTCACCTGGAGGTGTTGGGCGATCTAAGTAAGTACATATGCACGATGCTGAGGAGGCGAAGTAAAAAGTAGATCTTCGCTATGTGATCAAAAAGTAACATGAATGTTATAACTTCGGAATTTTGAAGATTGTTTGGGTACTAGTCAAATTCTGTCTATCCATAATGTGTCTGTCCCATGTGTCAAAATTCCAGAGCAGTTGGTAAAACCTAATTCATGATCTCTTCTAATCATAGTTAGGTTCATTGCTTACAAGCTTGTAAGGCATTTGCGTCAAAATTTTGTGGATTTTTTTTACGTATGAATTACGTTTTGAAAACCATATCAAACAGTATTTTTAAATGAAAAGTTACAAGTGGCTTTCTTGAAGGAAGTGCCAAAACTTCGATGTCAATAAATCTATATGTCTTAAGCCATAGCATGTTACAATAACACTGGCAGTGTTGCGAAACGCAATGGTCGTGGACGGAAAAAACGCGGCAAAAGTGGTTAGAAAATGATGTCTCGAGTCGAATGAAATTCGCGAGGGAATGGAAAAAGCGGCCTTAATAGTTGCACATAAGTTCCAAAAGGGATAAAATCTTATCGATGTTCAACGGAAACTGAAGTTCGATAGAGCAAAGGAGCTTAGCGCGAAAGTGGCTTGGAAGGTGGTTTGAAACCTTGGGAAACTTAAAATTTACGTGAGAGAAAATGGGCCTTCGAAAAAGACTGTGAATCACCAAACACAACGCACGTCAAGCAACAGTGGTTAAAAAACAATTTCCCTTGATTTATTTGTTAGGCACAACGGCCTTCACAGTCACCAGATGGAAATCCATTTGACTTTTCCATATGGGCATCTTACATGCCAGGGACAGCACTTAAAAATGTTAAAGTGTGGATGCGCGCAGGAAAATCCTTTGTTCAGGCTTACGATGGGCATATCGGCGACTTAAAATAAACTTTGAAAACAATCGTTTTCAAAATTTTGTTCCAGTTTTCGTTTTTCAATAAAATTAGATTTCAAATAAAATCACTGTTTTGAAAAAATCCAATATACCTAATTAGAGCACCTTGTAGGTAGACAAGGCAGTTGTATGGAGGGGTGTCAGTCAATTATTTATTTATTTTCAAAATGGATCAGGAAATTTGCACTCATTTTGCTATAAAAGTGCAATAAAGTGCAACAACGTCTTAGAAATCCGATATATTGCTAACGTGAGTCTGACATGAGTAAGACTAGGATTTGTTAGCGGTATAGAAAGTTCCAAGAAAACGTCGAAAGTGATCATCACCTAGATCTTCCCAGCATTACAACAACCGATGGATGGAGAAAGTTAAAGGAAATATAGACGACTGTCAACTCACAATCAGATACGTCGCTGAAGTTGATGAGGTGTCACGAAATAGTTATATAGAAGAGTGAAATAGCTTATGTCATGAAATAGTCTCTGGTCCAAATCAAGGCATATTAAAATACCTACCAGAAGGTCAAATGATCATAAAGAACTACTAACTACAAGTTCGTTATAATATTCAAACCCAATCGGCAATTGACAGAGATGAATTAGTCACCCGAACCCACAACCTTTGAAAGTTAAGCGAAACAACTTTCATCTACACCTTCTGGGACAAAGCAGCACAACTGACTCATAGTAGACTTCTGGCGCAGGCGAGTCTAAGTTGATGCTGGTGGACTGCACCAATGATTCGAAATATGCCACCAGTCACATCCGATCACTCCTTAAATTGAAATTTATACCCAATACGCTGCATACAAAAGACCTAATACCCAGTCACCGAACGAGTTCGCAAACGATCCCATTAATCTCACTGTACAACGATAATCAATCTTGTGCCGCATTCCAACATTCCGACATACCCTCACAACCGATCACAACTCGCTTTCGGTCTCACCGTCATATCTCTTTTAATCAGACATTAATACGCTTTAATTACTTCCTTAGAAGCCCACAAGCCACGGGTACACTGAACCCGTACCCAATTCAAGCCATATAAGCATAACCGGATCCAACTCCCGCTCCAGCTTCGAGTCTTTTGTCGAATGCCTCCCATATCGCACATATCTCTAATTGAATTGCATTCCTCTCACACATGACCGTCCTTGCCCGCCAGATCGTTCGCCTGCTCGATCACATGCTTTTTGGTATTTTTAGCCTAATTACATGTGCTCGGTATGTGCAGCTCGAAAGCCCTTTTCGCCCGTTAAGGTCCTCATTAGTGAGTGAAAAATAATGGCCAATGGATTCCGTTGACCGTAAACGTCGTCGTGCGACTGCATCCATTGCTCATCAAAAATTCTTTTGATCATCTATAGCCGGAGAAGGAAAAAGTGATTCATCCACTTGGATGCCATAAATGAGAATCGTACGGGTATACGTTCAATAACAACAGGAATCGACGACAGGAAGACTAGGGAAGATCTATGATTCAGCCCGAGGGGAGTACGAGTAACGCGAGAGTTTATTAAACCACAACCAGAGTGACGAAGCTGGAAGTTCAATCGCCTTATATGACTTGGATCGATGTGTGCTTCGATTTGGCTTTGGAATTGGTTTTGTCATCCTCGACGGACCATAATGTATTGCCGAGGGTGAATGCGTGGACGAACTGGCTTGTTAGGAGAAAGAGAAAATTTAAGATTGATGTAAGCCTGGTGGAATGCACTTGTCCATTTTTGGCCACTGCCACAGACATGTGGTGCGCATTGTTGTGGTGTCAATGCGTTAGCGAGTAACGATATGGTCGAGCGTGTGCTTCAGAGAAAGGCGGTCCACTCCTGAATATGGAAGAAATACCAAATCGAAATCGAGATCCAGATCGCAATTATTTGCATCACGCCGTGTCCTGGAACTCGAGACAGGTGAATTAAAAATAATTCTACGATCAATGAAAGACGACCGACCGTTGCATGCATGCTGCACGGAGATACGAGTAATTAATAACTCATCCCGAGAACGAAGGACGAGATGAAGAAGCCATCAAGCTCTTCGGCACCCACCGCCCGACTGCGACTGCCGGCAATTATAATCCTATTAAAACGGCAACCAAAAGGAAAAGGTGATTTTTTGAGACACGCAAGCTATAGCTCACTCCAAGGTTCAAGGCTTAGCTTACTTCGATCACGAGTGGAGGGGCATGTTACCTCCTGAGAGCTAAGAGTAGCTTATTCAAATCATCACGTTTTCGAAGCACACCGATTAGATCCCATAGCCCGTCATTATACGAGCTTAAACAATGAACGTCTTGATGTGTACCTAAGCGATCAAAAGGTCACTGCAACGAAATTCCCATGGGCACTACCGAGACTATTGCCGAAGAGGAAGAGATCTCTTTCACTTATATTGCCGCGCAGTTGTCTAGTGACAATCTGGTCACGATCGTTGGCCAAAACAATGGAACCACCGGCGCAGTACACGGAAGAAGAACTGAAAATTTCTTTTAACCCCTGCCTCGTAGCTAGGTTTTACGATCATAGTATACCTAACCTGGATGCACTATAATCGGCTTATTGGACAGGAGAAGCCGATTAGTTGAGTCAACTATCAACCTCAAACTGATACATTACTACACGGGCTGAGAGCGGTCGGGGAATAGACTTGTGTGTGTCTCGAGCGACATGACAACGGTGGCGGCGGAAGTCGATGCTGGATTTCAAAAATTTTCCTTTTTTTCCTCCTACCCGCCCGTCGGTCCAATGCGCTGCTGGTGGTGAGAGGGACAAACTAGGCCATTAACTTGATCGGTTGGTAATAACTGGTGTTTGTTGCTGCCACTCGCCTGGATAAGATCGTGGCGTGCGGATGCTCTTAATTTGTGTTGTGGTCTGGTTTTGGATTTTTTTTGGGTTTTTGGTTCGGTTCTTGTCACGATGGTGCACTTGTTGAACACAAGTTTGCAAACACACGAGGCATGGTGACAGTCGAGCTGGTTGGGCACGTACCAAGCAGAATTTTGAGATGCGAGTAAGTGGTCATGTCGGTGCTTTCGCCGAATGGCATGGTGAATTAAGGGCTTGCGACATGTTTGGAGTGACTGACAATGGGTTGTTTTGCTTCTTCATGGTAATGTCAACAGGAGCTGCACGGTGACGGAGAAAGGAATGGATTGCGCCGTGAGCCGTACATGGGTGTCGCCAAATTTGGCAAGTTAATCGCGTTCGAATTTTGACACATTTTCGATTGGCCAATTACGGTGCCTGATGGGTGAAAATAAAATTAAATGCCTTCAAATCGCCTGCGTTCGAAGCTTCCGTCTACATGTTCTGCGAAGATGACTGCATTCTTTATGCATAAGTTCATGAGGCACAGAGATGATGACGGATTTCAGGGATAAGCAGGCCATTTTGACAATTTCCCAATTTAAGATTTTCAAGCTAGGTATTTCAGCTTTAAGGTTATTGTTTTTTTTTAGACGAGTTGATCTTGCTCCAGCTTCCGGTTACTGGGGTATGTATTTGCTAAATAAACAGGCAAAGTGCCAAAAGAAGATGGGGTGATGGGGTAGTTAATATGGTTACTAGGAAAATTACAATTCCTTTTAAATACCAAGCAAAAGAGAACTTTGATCTGACAGGGGCACTTTATTTTCTTTAATTTATAATAAGCTTAATATCTACCTTACCTATATAAGAAAGAAGAGGGAAAACTATTAAAGAGGGTGAATGGCAACGGTAAAAGACATTGGGATATTGGAATCTTTTAAGCTTAAACTTTAACTAAGACCTAAAAATTATGCTTACGTTAGAAAAGGAAAGCTTAGTCGCGAAGGAGAGAATTACGAAAGGAGGCTAAGAAGGTGTGGAAATCTAAGTTGATACGTGTAGAATTAGCGAGTATGGTGTCGTATGGTGGCAGGTTGACCCAAATATCTGCGTTGAAGGGACTCAATTCTGTGTGAAAAACTGAAGTGGTGTGGAGGACAAATCTGGCCAGAAGCGTTCTGAGGAGTTGGCCTTGCTTATAATATGATCGACATGAGCATGGAAGTTAGGCTCATGCCTAAGATGCTAGGATCACGTGTTTTGCTATCGCGTGATATTTTTACATTGTCGAAAGTATAGTCCCTTGGGTGCAAGGGATCGTGTTTACTGATATTTAGTACCAACATTTCTTTCTTCCTCAAATGTACTCGTAGGAAGAATTCAAATCCTACCAAAAGGAGAAAGTCCGTCGGGGTGGATGTAATTTGTATGATTTTCTTGTCATTCGCATATATCGGATCGTTTTTGATAAAGTTGCAGGTATTGTTAAAAGTCAAATCAAAAATCAATGGGCCAAGGTGACTACCTTGTGGGACACCTGGGGTGCTACTCGTGGGATCAAAGACAGACGAGCGGAAAATGATTTTGTTTTGGCGCTCTTTGAGGGAAAATTTCAAGCAGCCAACTGCTCACAACGTGAACAACAAATTCTTAGCTACAGAGATTTTAACATGGATAGATCAACCTTAGAACAAGACATAAGTAGTGTACCATGGTATGATATCTACCTCATGCCTTCTCCAAATGACCAAGTTGATTTATTACATAGAAACGTAACTTTGCTTTTTTTGAAACATGTTTGTAAAAGACACAGTTATTAATTCGACAAGTAATGCTTGGTTTTCAAGAGAAGTTAGGGGGCTGATGGAAACTTTTCCAAGTGGACGAAAAGTTCTCTGGGAAATAAAGACAGCCAAAAGACGGCAGTTTTCTACCCGTTTCAATGAAAACCTTAGTGGAAAAAAGATGTGGAGCCACTTACGAAAACGGCGCGGCAGTACTAGGGAGATGCAACGGTTTTGAACAATTACCGCCCAATATTCCTGTTATCATTTTTTTCAAATTTTTTTGGAAAGGGTATTAAGTCTAGAATGATGTCCTTTTTAAATAAGATAAGATATTTTAGTGACTTTCAGTTCTGTTTTCGCAGCAGAAGGTCAACAGAGAATGTATTGTTAAAGTTATGTGGCGAAATTTGCACTTGTAACACTACGCACATTTTTATTATTCTGAATCATGTTTTCATATTTGTAAATTTATATTTATTTATTTACATTAATAATCGTTAATATTGAATTGTGTTCCATTACTTAATTCTTTTACAAATTTATTATTTTTTTAATATATTATAAAATTTATTTTTGAAAAATACAACCTGGCAACCCTAAAATTTAAAAAGTAACGAGATGCGCTCGCAAATGTAAACACCACAGGACTGTATAAAAGCCGAGCTTATGCCAGTGTAAAATCACTCAGGTTTAGCACTTCGCAACGATCAGTCGGGTCAATTGCACTGTCAAAAAAAGTGCTACACTTGGGCATAAGCGACAGCTTTTATGGTTATTTGAGTGAGTTTAGTTGTTCCATTCGACGGTCGGGTTCTCCACCGCCAATAAGAGCGCCTAATTTTGATTAAGTCTAATCTATTATTTTTTTCAATTTTAGCTCCACACCGTCCTTTTGGACTTACTTCTAACTTTTGCTTCACTGCCCGTTCAGCGGCTGCTGCGGTCAATGGTTCAAACTGCATAGATTAAGAATTAGTAACAAAACTAAATTCATGTTATTTAATTTTATAGGCTCAATAAGTAGTGATATGGTTCTGCAATATGACTCGGCCAGTTGTACCAGATTTCCTTTAGATAATGTCCAATCATTTAATGTAAATGGAAATTGCTCAGATGGTTGCTTCAATATTGAAAGTGTTACTAGCTTCAAGTACCTCGATGTCTGTTTAGATACCAAGCTTAATTGGATGGACCACACCACATACTTGAAGAAATATCTGAACAAAGTTGTGCGACAATTTTATCACTTCTGTCTTTACTGTAATACGCCAATCTTAAAGTTAGTATACAACGGTTAGCTTAAATCCAAACTGCAGTATGGGATATGATGTTGGGGTAGTACACATTTCAATAAAATAGACCATTTACTTGTTAAATAAAACATGCACTTCGAATCATATGCAAGTTGGCCGGAGAACTTCTAGTTTTGAGTTGTTCAGTAATCGAAGAATTCTTTCACTCAGATACTTATATTTTTACAAAGTCTTAGACATATTTATTGACATGTCTGGATATTATGCAGTCAGATTCCATGAAAACTCTAACTTACGTGTCAATAGTAGGAATTACGTAAATAATAGTACCTACTATTAAAAAATCACACTTTTCTCACTTCTGCTACGACACTGCGCCCCGTTTATTTAAAGTTTATCGGAAAGTCTCAGATGCGAGAGAGTGAAATCAGTATTTTTAAGAAATTTTAAATCTTGACTTTTTCAATATGACCATTGTATTATAGATAACTTTCTTGGTGCGATAGTTTAATTTAATTTTGTTAACCATCGATTTTTTTTTATTTTGAATTATTTAATGTTATCTGTACTCTTGCTTCTTATTTACGAATGCTTGTATATTCTTGTACTATCAATATACAATATTATTTGAATTCTTTAATATAAATTGATGGAACATTCTATTTATTTATTTATTTACATCAATTCGATTTTTCTTTAAGACTATAACAATAAAAGTAAATATAATTCAGTTCTGTTTGTTTTTGTTTTTTTTTGTTCTTGTTAAGTATTAAGACTTACAAGATATGAAAAAAAATTTTTTTTAAAATCATTTCTTGAGCAATGTTCAAAAAAATCTAAATTATTATGTGCTAAATTAGCTTCTCGAAAGCAACGCGATAATGGTTCATTTATACCATAATTAGTGCGATGGAAACTAGTACGGAAGAGCATACGATGTCGGGTATTTGTAGGATGAACATGAAAATTTATCAGACTTAAAAGAGGGGGACAATCAATTCGAGAAGTTAGAATGTCTCGTATAAACATTAATAAAAAGTATCTACGACGTATATGAAGGGGGATAACATTAAATAAAAGACACCTTGTTCTGTAAGATGGTGTTTCTATATTCCAATTAAGTTTGCAGAACAAGTATCTAGTAAATTTACGCTGAATTTTTTCTATCCTTTCAACAGCATTTGAGTAGAAGGGATTCCAAATAATACAACAGTATTCCAAAGAAGATCTAACTAGACCAAAGTAAAGGCCTCTCAGTGCAAAAGTGTCAGAAAACTCCTTTGTGTTTCTCTTAATAAATCCAAACATCAAATAGGCTTTTGTGGTCACATAATCAATGTGAGCAATAAAGCTCAATTTTGAATCTATTATAACACCTAGATCCTTAATTTGAGAGACTTTAGTCAATTGCAGACCATTCAGAGTATATTGAAATTGTACAATATTTCTTTTTCTATAACAAGAAAAGTGTACACATTTCGATACATTTAAGTGTAGCGAGTTTAAATGACACCAATATAACAAACGGGTAATATCGTCTTGCAGTTTAATACAATCGGTTAAAGATACAATTTTTTTATAAATTTTAAGATCATCTGCATATAGAAGGCATTATGAAAAAAGGAACGTCGAGGGGATATCATTAATAAATAAAAGGAATAATAAAGGGCCTAAATGACTACCTTGTGGGACCCCTGATGGGACAGAAATGTTATCAGATACGCAATTATTAATTTTTACTTTTTGAGTACGGTTTGTTAAATATGATTTAATCCATTTCAAAAGACAAGAATGAAACCCTAAATGAGAGAGTTTTAAAAGTAACGTACTATGGTTTACCCTATCGAAAGCCTTGGCAAAGTCAGTGTATATAATATCAGTTTGGCAGTTCTCCTCCAGGTTTGAATTCAAATAATTTACAAATACTGAGAGATTAGTGGTAGTAGACCTACCAGAAACAAAACCGTGTTGAAAAAGTGATATATGCCTCGAAACCTTAAAATATAATCTATCATATACAATTTTCTCAAAGATTTTAGGGACGTGTGAAAGCTTACAGATAGGCCTGTAATTTTGAATTTTCAGTTTGGATCCCGATTTAAAAATCGGTGTAAGAAACGATATTTTCCATTCATCTAGGAAACATCCAGTCCTCAAAGATAAATTAAAAATATATGTTAACGGCTCAACTAATGAAGCTGCACAGTTTTTTAAAAGATGAGGAGACAATCCATCAGGACCGATTGAAGTTGCAGTATCAATTTGAACTAATGCATTATAAACTTCGATTGATTCTATTTGAAGTGTACCGATTTGAAACAATTCTGGGGTCCTACATAGGTAAATCTTGACATGGAGAATCATGAGAATACACTGATTTAAAGTAATCAGCAAACATTTTGTTGACATATTATTGGAAGTTTCACCTAAATCATTCATGCAATCAGGAATTCCATTTGATTTTCGTCTTGAATTTAAGTAACTCCAAAATTGTTTACTATTTTGCCTTAAATTAGACTGTATTGATAGAATATACATACGATATAGAAAACGATTAAGGTAATCGAATTCTTTCTGAAGCTTCATACAGTTAGTGCAAAAAGTCTGCGTACATTACTTCTCATTTTAGAAAAAAAGCTGCAACGCTTACATTTATATTCAGAACCAAAATATTTTTATGTAGAAATGATGTCGAGATGTTCTTCTTATCGATTTGTAGCTGTTATTTCATCTTCTACATTCAAGAACTCGACTGGCATCAATTATTGGAAATCACAACAAAAATTCTCGCACAAAAATTCTGCGTACAAACTATTTTGTATGCAGACTTTTTTGCGAGAATTTCCATTACCGTTACTTTTCTCACTTCAACTTATTTTTACATATCTGTCTTGTATGTATACAGTTATGTATGTATACATATATAAAAGCCGAAGTTCAGGATCATTAGGTTTTTTTTTTAATCTTTTAAAAGCTTTATTTTTTTGGTTTTTAAGACGAGATAGCCTCTTATTGAACCAAATTGGATTAGAATTGTTCCGAATTATTATTTTAGGTCCAATCGCTCGACGCCCGAACTTATAATGTTACTAAATGATTTGTAAGCCTCACTTAAGTTAGACAAATTTAGGATATCCTTCCAATCATGTTCATTTAAATAACAATTGATGCCGTCATAATTTGCTCTTTGGTAATAGTACTTATATTCGGGCTTGGAATATAACTTTTGTGGATTGGAATAGTGATATACATATATCTAATTTGGCAAAAAGGCCACAATGAAAAACGGAATTCCAAAACATTGGCAGCTCAAATTTTTCAAGATTTAAAGAACATTCGTTGTCTACAAACACGAGATCGAGAATTCGATCGAAATCATTAGGAATGTTATTGCACTGTCTTAAGTTGTATTGGGAAAAAAAGTCGATTACAAATGTTTCGGTTTCCGTAGTTAAATTCAAAGGAATTAAACATTGCTCATCTGAATCAAATTTCCATTCAATATCACCTAAATTAAAATCGCCGGTATATAATACGTGTTGATTATTCGATAAATTCTAAATATAACTTTTAGGAGGAATATAACTACTGATGATTTTGATAATTAATTGATCTACATCCCAACCGGAGGAGGACGGTAAATTCTCAGAGAGAAGATCTAATTTATAGCAATGAAAAGAGGATCAGACAGCAATTAAAATTCCACCGCCTCTCTCGGATCCGGATGTAATGTTACATCTGTCTTTTCTAAATATCGTATAGTTTTCGCCACTTGTCTTTTATGGCATTTAAATGTCCCTAACTATTTCATAGTAAAACATGTATATAAACATTATTTATTATTTATTTTGCTGAAGTAATAGAATTTTTCGAATTTCTGTACATATTTGATTGTTAAACTTTCACATTGTATTTTTACAATGAAATAAATAATTTTTATTATTATTATTATTACATAGGGATTGGTAAACAGCGTTCTTTATCTCAGAATGTTTTTTGCTTCGCCCTTTTCACCAGGTAGCTGTGTCACGATTTCTATTTCGTCGTCTTACCTTCATTGATTGGGGATTTTTCTTCTTGGTTATCTGTACCAATGTTGTAGTTCTTCATCACTATCAGGATCATCATCTTGCTCAGTATCAATTTTTGTCTCCTGTCGTTCAACCAGATCCTCCACATCGCTGTCATTATCATCTTCGGAATTAGAATCCGAATTTATTTTAATTATATATCAACCTTATCCTTTCGGAATCTATCTAGTGAAATTAGCAGAACTCGTCAATAAAAGCTAATGAATGTAATTGTGCATCTTTGACAGTTACTCGCCAACATTTCAGTCATTTTGGACGCGTAGTTTTTATTTGACACTCGTTTTTTTTTTTTATTTATTTCATTTTTGTTTTTATATATTAAGAACACACTTACCCTAGACAAAAATGCTTAAAACTAGCTTACATAACAACTAACATAAAATACCTTACTGGCCCTATACGGACACTCTAAAGCAAACAGAACAATTTAAGACGATGCCTTTCGGCCTTATGATTAATTTGCAATAATTAAAATAAATAAACAACTTAGGCTAAGAAAAGTGATATTTTTTAAAAACTTAGCATCAGATCATTTTTTTTATAAAAAAGCTTATAACTAAAAACAACTTAACCATTTGACACTCGTTTGAGTGAATCGATGTGAGTGTTTTTGTGAAAATTGACAAAATTGAGTATCGAGCTATCATTAAATTTTTGTTTTTTGCAAGGCAATACGCCTATGCAAATCAAAGTTGAATTGGACTCTGTGTATGGGGACTCTGCACCATTATGTACCACAGTAAAATGTTAGGCAGTTGGCCGTGAGAGCTTGAGAAACGATGAATATTTGGGACGTCCAAAAACTACAACAACTGACGATAACATTTCTAAATTTCACCAAATTATGCTAGGCGACCGCCGAATTAAAGTGAGAGGGATAGCAGAGGCCTAATAGATTTAGGCGTGAGAAAATTGTTCGCGCGTTGGGTGCCGCGTTTTCTCACGTTAGACCAAAAACATGTTCGAATGAACACTTCCAACGCTGTGTTGTCGCAGTTTAGGCACAATCAATCCGAGTTTTAGAGCCGATTAATTACTGTCGATGAAACTTGGATACATCATTATACTGCAAAGGGGGAATCGGCTCCAAATTTTTTTTTTTTTTTTTTTGAGGCTTCTACCATCTGCTGGAGCACTTAGACACAAATACTGGTCCATTGTATTATCAGACAGACACCTTGTCTTTATTGTATTTTCCTCGTTGTTGGAAAAAAAGTGAGGAGGGGCTTCAGTGATGTAGAACTAAGAGATTCGGCACACACCACGTCGGCCACAAGGGTGCGCCACCGTGCGCGAGCGAAGGCGGGACAGTCGCAGAGAAAGTGTTCTGCTGTGTCATCCTCCTCGCAGCATGCAGCACAGGTAGGCGTCTCACTGATGCCAAGCACGTAGAGATGGCTCGTGTGGCAAAAGTGTGATGGCCCGTAATCATTGCCTCCTGCAATCATTTCTCCTTAAAGATAAGAAGAATGTGCGGACTTCATGCAGACATAAGGGCGTACGCGTGTGTATTAAAGATCCAGTCATTGATGTCAGATTTGATCGTGGAAGCAGACCTAAGGCGGGTTCAGGTCCTGAGAAACTCTCATCTGAGCCTCTTCTAGCGAGTTCATCGGAGATCTCGTTTCCTAGAATTCCAGAGTGACCTGGGACCCATACAAGCCTAAGTGAATTTAGTCTTCCCACTCTGTTCAAAAAGGTCTTGAGTTCATGCACTAATTTGGAGTTGGACAGAGGGTTGGACACAGCTTTGAGTGCAGCTTCGTTGTCACTGCAGACACATATGCTTTTTCCCTACCGCCTGTGCTTCACAACATAGTGCATGGCCATTGCGATTGCGTAAATCTCCGATTGAAAGACAGACGCATATTTTCCTAACGAGAAGTTAGAATCGAATGTTTTCGTCCTTCTGTGAAAATGTGAAAGCCAGTCCTGATGCAATGGAAATGTGACTGTGAAATTACAGCGCAGTAGGATGCCATATGTCATTGCGTCAGAAGGCATATTCATGAGACAGGGGTCGCAGGATATTTCTCGCGCAAGTACACTGTCACTCCAATGCGAGTTGTACCAAAAACCATTTCTCTTTAGGCGAGACATGTCTTTTAGTGCGCACCATCTTATATATACATATGTCAAGGGGTGGAAGATTCATCATAGCATCTAGAGCAGCTCCCGGTGTGCTGGGGAAAGCCCCGTGCAGCTGAGACAAACCTCTCTTTGGAGTTTGGTGAAAGAGGCCACAATGTGTTTGCGTATAAGCCTGTTCCACCAGATAACCGATGCATATGAGATTATCGGTCTTATCATTGTCGTGTATATTCAGAGGACCTTTTTCGGCGATAAGCCCCATGTTTTGCCAAAGGCACCTTTGCATTGCCAAAAAGCTGACAACGTTTTGGTGGTTTTGAACTCAACATGCTTTTACCAAAGAAGCTTGCTATCTAAGGTAACTCCCAGGTACTTAGCTTCCTTGGATGGGGATGAGAATGCCTCTTAGCAACAGCTGAGTAATGCCAGTATTTTTCCTCCTTCTCGAGAAGAGAACGAGTCATGGGTTAGTTTAGGCGAAAATCCACGAATTACGGTTTGAACTGCTTGACCATCCGCCTTGCTCATCAGATCTAGTCCTAAGACTTCTTTTTGTTCTCAATCTAAAAATTGCGCTCGCAGGCCAGAAATTTTCGCTAATTGAGGAGCATCGCTAGGAGAAGTATGTAGAGTTACAAGGAGGCTATGTAGTAAAATAAAAATAAATTTTAAGAAAAAATGTCTCGTATCTTTATTAGTTCGGAAACTTTTCAGACCACCCTCGTAATATACAGCTATATAACACAATAATTATAAGACATACAAATGGATAATTATATGCATGAAAAATTACCTGTTCAAATGTGTATACCCGCGCCGGTCTTTCAGACCGAATGATGCCTGAAACCAGTACACGTGCTCATCGCACGAAAACTTAAACCACATTTAAATAAGGGATGAAACAAATCACGAAGCCTCTATAAAGCACGCTGCCCTAAAGTGCACCGTTAATAAAATTTTTGCGAAAAAGTAATTTGACGGTCTCACAGACCAATGCGCGGATATAAAAAAATTAAGAAGTTTTCAGAATAACAAGACGGCGGCTTTAAGCTTAACTCGGCTAATAGCTTTGGCTTATATCAAGTAGCCGACTTATCATATGGAATAACCCTTATGGAGATCTGTTTAATTTTTTTTTAATAAAAGGAATAAATGCCTAAATCAATCACTATGCGCAGCATCCACCTGCGTTTCACTCCTCCGCTTTGGTCAGCAATTAACAAACAGAATCTCCTAATGGCTAACAAATTTTCTACATTTCCTAAGATAACTTTTCACCATTTACGGTAAACTATTATGCATCCCTGTGACGCCAGGAATTTAAATTACCTCCATATACGGAACGTTCGAAATAGTACTGCATAAAACGCCAAACACCAAGCAACAATCCGCAGTCACACACCGAATGCGTCTGATCGAAGGAAATGCAGAAGCCACCTGCATGTGTGGATTACAAAATTCCCGACAATCCGAGCGAGAAGAATTCCCACCAATCCCCGGGGACGGACAATGACAGAGCTACGCGTTGATATCTCATGAAACATTTAAAATCCATGGGAAGTGTCATTCGCCGTTCGACCACTGATCGAGTAGAACGAAAAGGAACCAGTGAACCAGCATGCGATGCTGGAGAACTAAATTAATATGTCCTTGAGTAACAGATTGAACCAATTACCAATCCTTGATTGACTGTGCATCGTCGCAATATCATTAAAATGCCAAACGTTACACCTGCAACAGTCGACGATCCAGACATACTCTTGGCTAAGAATAGATCGCTTTTCCACTGTCTGGAGTGGGCTTATTCACTTATCGCCCTCAGACTATCGATGGGGTCCATTAAGATGCTTTGCATACACACACACGTGACGGGGGATTCGACTCCAAGGTCCGATGCGAAACAAAGGGAAAGAACAACATAAAAGGGAAACAATATTTTGATAAAAGGTACATTCCACATGTCCCGAAAGAACGCATTTATCACATTTATAATTGGCCAATGCAATCGTTCCATGCAATTCCGCTGCGATCACTTACGAAACCCTTCAGACACTCGCCTTTGCGCAGATAAGACGCGATTTTTGGGCGCGTCTGCCATACATCTTCCACAGTCGGGAACCATCTGCTCTGCGGGATTATGATGAAAAAAATATTCTTCACTTTCAAATTCAACTTTCCACATTGTCGTTCTGTGGTCACTTCCAGTTCGGGTGTCGGTGTTGTTCAGTCGACGTGATCACTTGCCGCGCTTGACAGATCACTTCAAGCTCGTAATCACTGCTCTGTCAACACTGCAACCACAAAAACTATTTTGACAGGTCGACCTAATCACCTCGCTTGGCGGCAATGGGCAGCAGGCAGCAGCGCTTGAAATCAGGCCCCTTTGGCGCCTCAGCTCACATAGTTCCAATTTTGCTGCGGCGGCGTTGATTTGGTGGTCCGTGTTTTCAACTGTTTTTTAACGCAATCTCGCTGCGCAGCATGTGTCGACGAAAAGGAAAAAAAAACGTTTACCGAATCGAAATTATAAGTTTCTCAATCCTGATGCCTTACCTCCCTCTCATCGAAATGCTACACGTTTCCAGTCCAACCCGCACGATCGGATGAAAACTGGTTTCGTTGCCACTCCAATGTTCAGCAAAAAGCCAAAGACAAAGTATGAAAGGGAAACAAGAGTTGCAGGCCTATGCCCTGGGGCAATCCAATAAAGTCATTGGCTTAGAATATTGCACTGAAGATGATGTGCCAGTTGCCGGAGTCGGTGTCGATGTCGGCGTTTAAGTCGGTGTCGCTGCTCGTGTTCATGTGTTGTCGGTGGCTGCACGTGAGTTCTGGACATAGTTCTTACCAGTCGTGCCCGCCTAGTGTTTAATAACTTTGTGCGAATGTGGGCCGTGCGACGGGTCGGGGCTGTTACGCACCGTGGAACAGGGCGAAACGATTGTGATGACTGCTTAAGGTGCGTAAAGTTGTTATTATCATTCATTTCGGTTGGTTGCGCCGCCGTCGTCCGCGTCTTATCTAATTTCAGTTCATTTAAGATAGGCGGATTGGTTTAAGGCGCTAAGGAATTTATTTTAGGACGATTGTCAACCGCGTTTATGGCTTGCGATCTGAACTAAATCGAGCTATAACTGAAAATTGATAGAGACGTTTAGGCTCAGGGCTTGTGGAACCTATCAGGACTCGGTTTATAGTCTTTTTGGGAGCACTGGGTATCGAATCGTTATTTGTGCGAATGAGCGTTGCAGGATTAAGCTAATATTTATTAGGCACTTTACCAGATAATGCTACGAAGAAGGTGCCTTCTAGGTGTCAACCTATTTTCATTTTAGCTTAGTTTATTGGTTGTACTATGATGATGCCTTTGCCTGGCAAGAGATTGTCCGTAGTTGGATGCTTCATTCCACGTTTTGTGGGATAGTTATGCGTTTTGAAGGTTTTATGGGACCTCCGAGGTACCTGGGTAGACATTTCTTTGAATCTTTAGAATCATTTAAAGCCTTGTAGGCTAGGAAAGGCGCCATGGATATCTTGCATTCTGTCAAACGAGCTCTGGCACAGTTTCGAAACCTGATATACTGCAGGCGTATTGCAAACTAGTCCACAGCTATGACAATGTATCGGCAGTAAATGATCCTGATCCACTTTGAGGGACTTACAATTACTAAGTTACAGATGAGGTGTAACACCTTCATATGCTCGTGTCATCAAGAGACGCATAGGCGGGGGGAATCTGCCTGTTCGTTATCTTCAATGGTGTGCAATTGGAAACTTTGTTGCAAGTTAGGTTAAAGCGAAGATGCCAATATGATATTCCAATAAATTTAATGCCAAGGAAGACATGAAACCTGTTGAGAGCATTGTGAGGTTGTGGATACTGAATGTTTACAATCAAGTAAAGCAAATTCAGCTACCAAGGGAGATTTTTGTTTCAACTTTTTTTTTTATTTTTATTTTTTTTTTTTTTTAATTCATTTTTGTTTTTATATTTTTAGAACTCACTTATACTAGACAAAAATGCTTAAAACTAGCTTAAATATCAACTGACATAAAATACCTTACTGGCCCTATACGGACACTCTAAAGCAAATAGAACAACTTAAGACTATGCCTTTCGGCCTTACGATTTACTTGTAATAATTAAAATAAATAAACAACTTAGGCCAAGAAATGTGATATTTAAAAAAAACTTGGAATCAGATCATTTTTTTTTAAAGAAACTTATAACTAAGAATAACTTTACCCTACCTTAACTAAAATATATAATTTTTTTTGGTTTTCGTAATTGTTTTGTATTTTGTTTTTTTGTTTTTTTTTTTTTTTTTTTTTAAATTAAAGCTAAAACTAAACTAAACCTACCTGCCACCCTAGCCTGCTTTAGCCTGCCCTTACCTACTCTAACCTAACCTACCTTAGTCTATGTAAGCCTGCCATTGGCATGTGGCAAGCTTTGCCTTAAGGAGGCTGACCTATCAAAGTTAACCACTACGCGGTCCGCTCCAGCCACCAAAAGCATTGATGCTGTCGGACGACGTCCCCCCGATCTTGGTGCGACACTGATTTACTAAACCTGAGGCGCTCGGGCTCGCGGAGCGCAACATCACGTTCGTAGAGGAGCCGCCGCTCCACAGACTTACGGGCCACGTGGAAGATTAGCGGAACCGCCAATTCATCCTGGATCAGTCCACATTGATCTAAATAGAGGAATGCCTCTGGGGGGACAAAGCCGCTAAGGCGAACTTTCTCGTGGTACATGTAATTAGGGAAGTAAGCCCCGGAGATCAGGTTATTGACCGAAGTAAGTCATTGTCCTCGCAACGTGACCCCGGATCAGTTTTATTAGAAAATTATCCACCCGTACAATCCTGGCCCTATTGTATAGGACCTCGTTCGAATATTTCGTGTACTCAGATTCGGGTGTCCTATATAAGCCAAGACAACTTCTCAGACATTGTCTCTCAAACACCCGAATCCTTTCCATTAAGCTGGCTCTCACATTGAACCACACGGGGCATCCATAGGCAATCACGGGCCTGATTAAGGCCATGTAGAAAATTACCTTCACTCTCGAATCAAGTTGGTTGCTATGATACAGCCATCTTGTAAGAGCAAAAGCACCCCGGGCCCTCGCCAGAGCAGCATCTATATGTTTGTCAAAATATAGATACTGGTCCAGCAAGATCCCAAGGTATTTGACTACATTTTGTTTCGCCAGTGGGTCCAAGAATTGAGAACCTGCGCCAATTTTTCCTAGTGTCTCGGGAGGCCCTAGACAAAGGCGTTCTGAACAAAATAGTTTCTGATTTCTGGCAGTTGATTTTCAACTTCCAGTCATCACAATACTGCTGAATTTTTTGGAAGTCACGCTGCAGAAGAGTGACAATGACGTCGATCGTTGGACCTGATCTGTACGCGATTAAATCGTCCGCATACGCTATTGAATAGTGAAGAGAAGCTATCAAATCACTGAAGTAAATTTTGAACAGGATCGGCGAGTTCACCGTACCCTGTTGCAGTCCGTTGTTAATATCAAATGTTTGGGTAGAAGTCACGTTGGCAATTTTCACTACGAACTTTCTAACTGTTAACATGTCAAAAATCATATATAGCAGTGGTTTACTTATGCCCAGCCGACTGAGCTTGTAATAAAGACCTTCTAACCATACGGTGTCGAAAGCTTTCTCCAAGTCAATCAGACAGGCACCCGTGCATTGGTTCTTGCATTTGTTCCACTGGATATCCGACACGAGTTTCGACGCGACATGAATAGTGTTATGCCCCGCTCTGAAACCGAACTGGTTCTCCGGAATGATTTTATTGTCCTCAACAAATTTAGACAGGGCTCTATGGATCACCTTCTCGAAGACCTTGCTAACACTTGGAAGGAGACTTATCGACCGAAGATTTGATGGGTTAGAGGTATCTTTACCTCTCTTGGGAATTGGTTGCACCACCGCTGTCTTCCAACCCACTGGATAATATGCATTATTCAGTGCATTGTTGAACAGTATGGTGTACATCTCTACAGCCAGTGGTGGGAGATGTCTGAGCACAACATTAGATATTCCGTCGATTCCCGCGGATTTTTTTCTCTTCAGTGACTCGAAAATCATCTGGAGATCCCCCGTCGAAATAAACAGGGTATTCGCCCCTCCATTGGTGACGGCATTATTCGCCATGAAATCGTCATTGAACCTGGTAAAGCCAAGGCTCTCTGATCGCCAATGATCGAAATCATTTCTAAGGTAGGAGTGATGAAGCAGGACTCTGTTCTCCAGGTCGTGGTTCGGGCGAATACTATCATTCACCTTGTATACTTCCTGGAAGACAGCTCCTTCTATCCCCACCTTCTCCTCAGGATCCTAGATCACGAAGAAATCATCATCCAAGACGGCGCTCTCTGGATCGATGTTAACTGTTCGTAGCAAGCGTTCATTGTCTGACGTTCTCGAAAGCTTCAGATCCTGAATGTCATTCTGATTGTTTCTCCGAAATATTTTATTTATTTGCGGAAACATACTCGCGCTGTTGGAATTTACAGCACGAATTCTGTTGTTCCAATACAAACTTACAGATATTCTGTAATTTTCCTTGATTAACTGTTGGATATTTTTAATCAGTGTCCTGACCTCCGAGTTTTGTCTGTCGGTAAACCGCCTGTACAAGAGTTTGAGTCTTGTTAGGAGTCTACTTTTTTGTCTGTGCAGTGCGTCGATTGTCGCGTTGCGGTATATGGTATAATATCGTATTGTCCGTCGTCTGCTTAATTTTATCATCCATTTGTTTGAGGTACCTGTCAATCTCACTGTTTGACAGGTTCCTATTGGATCGTGGGAAGGAACCACTCAAGGTGAGCGATTTCGTCAGGGAATTGGCAAAGCGCGGCCAACGCGCCCTACTGTATTCGTAGGGGTGCGTTTGGACATACTCTGCCATATCCGCGAATTCGTCCACTAGTGTGATCACGGCACTAAGTCCGCAATGGTCACTGTCGTATACAAAGGTCCGTAGACAGTTAGTAGACCCTTCGTTCGTGTCAGCTAGTCTCAGTCGAGAGTCAAGCAGCATGTGATCCAGATAAGAGCCGCTCCTAGGATACGACGGACTATCCATTGCGAGTAACTTGAGCCTGTACTCTATGTTCCGCAAAACCCACCAATGGTTTAGTAGGCTTCCCCTAGTGTTGGGTATGTTGTTTCCCCAGTAACTATGTTTGGCATTCAAATCGCCGCGCCGGTCAGAATGTAGTAGTTTTCCACCAAGTTTAAGTGCAGAGATCGAAAAAGTGTCTCGAGCTCCGCAATGAAAATATTGGGTTGAGGTGCTTCAGGTGCATAGGCTGATATAATGTACATTTTCTTTCCATTTCGGAGAGGAATGCACACAATACAGGCCTCTAGCACCTGGAACCTCCGCACTTCACCACTATACATAATTTTATGTTTAAAAGTGTTTTTGATGAAGATCGCAACTCCTCCACCTCGTGTGGCGTTGGGTCGGTCCCTTCGAATTATTTTTTTTGTGCTTCTGGTTTAGCTTTGTTTCGCTAACCAAAAGTACATCGGGGTTTTCGTCATGCAACAGATTGAAAAGTACGGCTCTTCGCTTAATCCTAATCAATGAATTCACATTCACCGACAGGATCTTTAAGGGACTCTCTACCATCGTACCCATTACGATTGTAGTTGCGCTAGGCCCGGCAGAAGCGAGTAGATTCTGTCCACTCGGGTCGCCGTCTCATGGATCTGCTGTTGGAGCAGTCCAGCCTGAAACAAAGAGGCGGAACTCTGAAATTGAGCCAACGTCAGCATTTTCAGGTTTGGTGGGTCTAAGCTTAGGGGAGCATACCCTGTACCATATAGAACTTTTCCTAGAATCTGTGTTTAAATGAATCTTTACAGATGCGTTGAGATTGTGAATGATCTAAAAATGGCCCGACTGCTTATTTTGGGAGCGATTGAAAACCACGAACGCAAGTACGATGTTGGTATATAGCCCTTGAAAGGCCGTACAAAAGAAAAAAAATTAAGAATTTTTGATCATAGCTTCAGAGACGCCAATATAGTGATATCGAATTAGATTACCAATATTCGATGTCCAAACGTTTCAAAAGATAGCTGGAAAAGCTCACTTAATCGCGCTACGATTCACGAACGACCAGCAGTTATTTTTAAAGGTTCAATCTTAAGAGAGGTCTGGTTTGCCGATCAATGTCGAACAAACAAATCCCTGGAAGACGAGGTCTGGTTTTGAGGAATGGGTTTGCTATTTCAAAAATAACGATGGGAATTTTTTTTTCAAACAGAAAGATAACGTACATGCCAATATTCCAAAGTCAGGACTTAAACCTAGAGAAACGAACTATTCAAGTTGCCGTCGAAACGAAGCATATTGAAAAATAGTTGACACAACGATGATAGCTACGATACCACTGTCAGATAGGCCATTATTCAGTCGGGATGGGTCAATCTATCCCACTTGTATGGAAAGAATTAACGAAATAGAAACAGCTATTGCAGACAGTCTACCTGAGCAGTCATTTAAAAAATTCGAAATAGTCTGACGGGCAAAGAGCACCAGCCAACGTGGAGCTTGACGAAAAGTCAAGTTTGTCGATTCTAAGACCGAATATGATAGCATAGACCTATTCTGAAGCTTGTGACTCTTAGCAATCTCGTAGGTTTGTGGGAAAATCCTTTGGAGCTTGCGTGAAAAGATTTGGAGTGTACAATAGAAGCTGTAATCGATTATGGACCAAATTTTCACACTTCGATAAATCCTGGAAAAGACCAACGAGTTTCAAATCGATACACACCATCTCCTCATCGATTTCAAGGCCGCATACGACAGCATTCATTGTAAAGAATTGTTTTATTCGATGGCTGAATTCGGGATCACGGAAAAACTGATCCGATTGTGTAACGCCATGCTAAAAAATACGTGATGCACCATGCAGCTCGATTCTAGGACCTCTAAGCCGTTTGAAACATGCACTGAATTTCGGCAAGGAGATGCGCTGTCGTGTGACTTCTTCACCCTGATGCTAGAGCAGATAGTGCGAAGGGCAGGCATCAACAGGGAAGGCATTATCTTCTACAAGTCTGTCCAGCTGCTAGGATACGTGGATGATTTTGACCGTCATTGCGCCGCGACGTTGTGGAAGCCTTCACGGCGATTGAAGAACAGGCAAAACGAGTTGGTCTTAAGGTCAATGAGAATAAAACAAAGTACATGCTGTCAAGCAAAAACCAATCCGTCGCTCACCAGCTGGGGCAAAAAGTAACAATTGACAGCAACAATTTCGAGGTGGTTATCTCGGCAAACATACATTTTACACCACAGTGGAGATCCGGCATAGAATCGCCCTTGACAACCGCTGCTACTTCGGATTGTCCAAACAACTTGTCAAAACTCCTCACTCGAAGAACCAAAGTCATTCTTTACAAAACGCGTATACTGCCAGTCTTGCTGTACGGAGCCGAAAGCTGGACTATAAGCAGGACAACAGAAATGATTTTGGGTTCTTTCGTAAGAAAAATTCTGCGCCGGATATTCGGTCCTGTCTGTGAGGAAGGTGAATGGAGGAGAAGACATAATCACGAACTCTACGAGCTGTACAAAGATGTTGATGTAGTCCGGAAGGCAAAGATCCGTCGACTACACTGGCTAGGGCAGATCGAGCGCATGAACACCAACGCTCCAGCTAAGAGGGTCTTCGACTCCGAGCCTCTTGTTTTGAGAAGAAGAGGGAGACCGAACCTTCGGTAAAAGACCAAGTAATTGCAGATGTTAGACAACTTGGTCTTGGTAACTGGAAGCAGCCTGCCCGGGACCATCAAGGATGGAAGGCAGCCATAGCCCAGGCTCAGATCCTCCATGGATCGCTGGCCTGTTAAGAAGAAGAATGGAAGCTCTAAATCGAGCTTTATTTGACCAGAAACTTCAATATCCACCAAAAGGACATATTTTGCATTTCGATGGTTTGGGGTGCCTGAAGTGTGCTACTTGCCCATTCGGTGGGTATTAAAACGAAACCAATCAAATTCCTACGCATAAACGTCCTTTCCTTTTTTTCTGATCTTTTTTGACATTTATTTCAACTCAATATGAAGTTTGTCAAGTCAGCCTAAAGGGAGCGCCAGATATCTTTGAATGTCCCAATGTTGGCCACCAAATCCCTTCACCCAATGAGTGATTATCCGAATTCCCGCATATTTGATTCTGCATGGAGCAAATGTCACGCGCTGATTTATAATGATTTATGAAAGTATCATACGATACCAGTTGGTCAGCAGCGATCAAGCGACAGCCAGGTTATAGGCAATAGGACAAATCATACAAACGCAAGTAATATCTTTTACAATTGACAACAATAATCGCGTAACAAGTTTGGTTGGCAATATTTTTTTTTTCCAAAATTACTCAAAGTTAGGCGTCCAAAATACTCGTAGAAAGACCATATTGAGCGACAAGCACCAAGACTCCGACCAAAGAGATCTGGATCCGGCAAAAAGGCGTAGAAACATTGAAACAGAAATCGTGCGGCCTGGATTGGCTTGTTAGTTACGGTCCTTTTACGGCCATTGATAGCAACGATTTTACCTCGGGTTGTTGGCGTTTGTACCCATCACAATCAACTACTGTTGACTACTACATAATATCCTTGTGTATTAGGTAATAAGTAAAACTAGAATTGGTGGGCTTAACGTAGATTTGATTCTGTTAACATGACCGAAACAGCTTAACAAATATCAAATATTCGTGCTTGGGAAAGCCTCAAAAAAGTGAATAAAGGGTTTTGCCTAAGCCAAGCTAAAAATACAACTAATCTAGCCAATAGTGATTTATAGAAACTTCTGAAAAGCACTCGAAGAGCTGCTGGGTCATCCCACCTTAAGGAGATTGCATCAATAGAGTTCGGTGTGATGAATGGGTGGTCAAAGTTAAATGGACCAGATGATGTTAAATGGAAATGATGGATGGACGGTCCTAAAGCTACAAATAGACGACCCTTCGTAAATAAATATTACAATATCAGCGATAATATCGCCAATTGCTGGCACAATATATCCTAGGGTCCACGAAGCCTAACCGAGGGTTGTCGTAGTAATTGCAAGTTGTATTTTTAATAAGAGTACGGCGATGCATGCGCTCCGTGAACGCTAGACAACAACCCCCTTCCAACCGGACGAATGTTCAAAAGTTGAATGTTCAAGAGTTGGCCCTTAAGGGTTACAATAATAACCTACGTTTATTGATTTACTAGTTTGGAGGTAGTCAACAAAGAAAATTTTGCATTCCAAAAGCTTGATGCCAACGCCTTCTTGACTTTGTCATCGAGTTCACAACACTCCTTGACCTCTTATTTTGATTCAGGATCGTCGTGTTAGACACAAGTGATAAAACGAGCAACAAATTAATTGTCTAAGCCGTTCCAAATTTGAAACAAAAACAAAAATAAAAAAAAATAAAAAAAAAAAGTCGCATACGAGTGTGTTTTTGTTTCATTGTAGTGAATATTCAGTCAAAATATTGTTTTTTTTTTTTTTTTTGTTGGAGGCTTCTACTATCTGTTGGAGCACTCAGACACAAATACTGGTCCATTGTACTACCAGACAGACATCTTGTCTTTATTGTATTTTCCCCGTTGTCGGTAGAAAAGTAAGGAGGGGCTTCAGTGATGTAGAGCTAAGAAATTCGGCACCCACCACGTCGCCCCAAGGGTGCGCCACCGTGAGCGAGCGAAGGCGGGACAGTCGCAGAAAAAGGGTTCTGCTGTATCATCTTCCTCGAAACATGCAGCACAGGTAGGCGTTTCACTGATGCCAAGCACGTAGAGATGCTTGGCAAAAGTGAAATGGCCTGTAATGACGCCCGTAAGCCTTCTGCAATAAATTCTCCTTAAAGATAAGAAAAATGTTGTGGACTTCTTGCAGACATCAGGGCGTACGCGCTTAGTCATCCTGCATCCTGGATATTCCCTCCATCTATGACTATGTGCATTAAAGACCCAGTCGTTGATGTCAGATTTGACCGTGGAAGCAGTTGGCCTAAGGCGGGTTCAGGTCCTGAGAAACTCTCCTCTGAGCCCCTCCTAGCGAGTTCATCGGAAATCTCATTTCCTGGGATCCCAGAGTAAACTGGAACCCATACAAGCCTCCACTTTGTTCAAAAAGGTCTTGAGTTCATGGACTATTTTGGAGTTGGATAGAGGGTTGGACACAGCTTTGAGTGCAGCTTGGCTATCACTGCAGACGCATATGCTTTTTTCCTTCCACTTGTGCTTCACAACATAGTGTATGGCCATTAGGATTGCGTATATCTCTGATTGAAAGACAGACGCATATCTCCCTAACGAGAAGTGCAGTCGAATGTTTTTGCGCTCAAAGAAAACTCCAGCGTCGGGTCCCTGCCCAGTCCTGGAGCCATCTGCGAAGACATTCCATTCCAGGTTCAGTGTCTGGCCAAAGCCAATCCTGACGCCATGGAAATGTGAATGTGAAATTACAGCGCAGTCCTAAATACCAGGCGGGTGTTATTGCGTCAGAAGGCATATCCATGAGACCGGGGTCGTAGGATATTTCTCGCGCAAGTACACTTTCACTCCAATGCGAGTTGTACCAAAGACTATTTCTCTTTAGGCTAGACATGGCTTTCAGTGCGCACTTTTTGCCAAAGGCACCTTTGCATTGCCAAAAAGCCGACACCGGACTCAACATGCTTTGACCAAAGAAGCGTGCTATCTAGGATGACTCCCAGGTACTTAACTTCCTTAGATATCGGGATGGGAATGCCTTTTAGCACCAGCTGAGTAATGCCAGTATTTTTCCTCCTTCTCGTGAAGAAACCGACATCAGTCTTAAGAGGACTAACCGACAGCCCATTAGTCGTGCAATAAATAAATAAAAAATCTTCGATCACATCTAGCGCCGCCTGCGCTTTGAGACAGACATTCGCTAAGCATGAGCCGACAGAGAGAACAGCAACATCATCCGCATAGGCCTGGGCATAGATTCCAGAGGCATTGAGAGCCCACCTTGCGGGCAGTCCCTGTTTTATCCAGACTTGACATATTGTTCGAGGCGATCAATGTCCTGTGCACGAGCATTGCTTTGATCCACAGAACCAGTGCTTCATCTACGCCATGCCGTCTAGCAGCGTTACACATGCTGTCGAAAGTAGCGTTATCAAAAGCTCCCTCAATATCGACGAAAATGCCTAGTACGTACTCTTTCCTTTCGAGAGCGCATTCAATTCTCCCAACTAGGTTTTGAAGCGCAGTCTCGCAGGATTTTCCGCGCTGATAAGCATGTTGCATGTCCGAGAGAGGATGCATTCGAAGGGCAACTTTGCGCACGTGCAACTCTACTAATCTTTTCATGCTTTTCAGCAAGAAGGATGTTATACTGATTGGTCTAAAACTCTTGGCGAGTGAGTAATCTTCTTTCCCTATTTTGGGAATGAAAACCACTTTCACCGCGCGCCAAGGAATAGGTATATAGGCAAGTGACAGGCTAGCAGTGAAAATTCTTTCCAGAGTAGGAAGCAGCTGTCTTATACCTTTTTGCAGCATAACAGGGTATATCCCATCACTGCCCGGCGACTTAAAGCCATTGAAGGATGCCAAATTCAGTGGCCTCAGTAGTTGCCACGCGTGACGCAACATACCAGCTACGCCGAGTTGTTTTCATCGTTTCAGTCGCAGTTTCCAATGAGGGAGTGTGCAACGAGCCGAGGCTTCCGGCTGGGAGGTTTTTTGACAGTACATGCGAGTTATAAATATTGCTTACATTGCCTTATGAAATGCTTCTATTAGATCTCCTTCAATGACCACTTTTACCAGGTGTAGGTTCCAGATAAGAGATGGCGTACCAATTTAGTTTGTGCTATAAAGATTCGGCATTGCGTCAATTTGTGTCAGACGCGCACGAGTGATAAATTGGAAAAGTTTGTGCATTGCGTTGTGTTGTTATGTTGAAATGAACCCATTTGTCAATAATGATAATAATCTCGTTCGAAAATATGAACGTAACATAAGGTTATGTTGTGTATATGAGGAGATTTTAAAGGAATTATTCACTATGAGCTACTCCCAGTTGGTATGGCGTTTAATTCTTAATCCTACTGCGGACAGATAAAGAGTTAATGCTAGGAAATCAAAAGAAAATTACTCCAATTGAATAAAAGGAAAGGCGTTGTCTTTCATCATGACAACGCCCAAACACAAACTTTTTAATGACGAGCCAAAAATTGTGAGAACTTGGTTAGGAAGTTTTGATTAATCCAGACACAGCACCCTCTGGCCATCGCTTGTTTCGAACTCCACAGAACTCGCTCAATCGAATTAAGCTGCTTTCAAAAAAAAAGCTTGTGAAAACCACTTGATTTAGCTTTTCAACCAGAAATCACAGAAATTGTCGCTGTGTGTTTGGTGGAATTGGCAGGGAATCACCTGTGAGAAAACTTTTAATTCGGACATGTACTGTCAACAATTGGACCATGGTCTGATGGCATGATGGCGAAACATTGTTGATAATAATGGATGTCTGACGACTCGGCCAACAGAAGACGTTAGAGGTATTGAAATAATTTTACAATAAACTTTTTTTCCCAATTTTGGTAAGAAAATAAACATCTCAGTGGATCTACGCACCGCACGTAAATCGCTAAAAAGGTGAGTATCAGGCGGTCATGATTCTTAGAAGGCCATGTGAGGTTATGAAAGATTTTTCAAAAAGGGTGATCGGTTCTTAAATATAAAAAAAGAAACAAATTGCGTGTTTACTTAATTTGTTCTTTGTTTTGAAAAAGCACTTATGGCATTTATCCATGGGGCATTACCATTAGTCTGTGATTGGTTGGATTTTATACGGATACAGACCCAGTTCCTGATGCAAAAGGGGTCAAAATCGCACAAACCCAAGTTCGAACGAACCATGGGAAATAGATTACTGAGGGCTTTTCCGTACACTCTCCCGCACGACAGCAATGCTTTCAGCAGACTTTTGGTTTTGGTATTCTACGGGTGTGGGCTGATACGCTTAAATCGGGTTTGACCACTAAACGCCGAATAGTCGACGCATAAACAAATTACATAATGCGCGGAACATATATCGAATGGAGCACTCATTTTGAAAATGAAATTTTATGATTCTTACATGTTGTTCAACGTTATAATCTTCGACTTCTAATGAACAACTTACAATTTTGTCAGATGTTGTCAGGTTGCGCTCTTTCCCAATAGATGGCACTAGCGATTCATGATGGTTCATTTTCATCAGCGTCATATATATTTTTGGTGCCCGAAAATGTAAAATTTCAAGTCAAATTAATGTCATTTGCTGTAAATTTTGCTTTTCAGCTTTAAAATCTATAGCTGAAATGTAAGGTAAGGCTTCCGTTGGTCGAAGATTTGGCGCGAACACTCTTAACACTACCGAAGTGGTGGTTTCGATGTGGAAGACAAGGGACACGTCGGAAAGATGGCTAATTTTGAAGACGCAGAACTTGGAGACGTTGTTGGATCAAGAACAAAAACTTACAGACTCACTGACCATACGCCGAAATTGGAGCTGAAGCAGAGCGGCGTGGAACGGCATTTTATTTCAAAAGCGAACTGCTGTTTCATTGACAAAAAGGCAATGGTTTTCTTGATCGTCACGTGGTTCCAGTGCGATAATCAAGAGCGAGAGGTATCTTTGGATCGATATCGACGACCATGTATCCTTATCGATGGCTAAACCAATCAAAGCTCATGTTGTGTATTTGTTAGGTTCAGTTTCAAACAGTGCCAAACATTGAAGGAAAACCCGCCACAATACTGACAACGAGATTTTGCAACACGAAAATGCTCGACCTCATATTGGGCATTAAATCCCAAATGTAAACCAAGCGGACATCCGATCCGATGTGTATCCCCTTTTAATTACTACCTGCTCTGGTTCATGACACATGGCCTAGTGGGACAGTACTTTCGATGTTCCGAAAAAGGCAGAAATTGGGTCAACTCATGGACCTTAAAAAGCCTTTCTCTCTAACGCGAAAATCGGTCTTCCACTTGTATACCTGATATTTAAAAAACATGGCCGCTATAAGCAAACACGTTTAAAGCGTTCCTATTGCAAGACCCCTTATGAGAAAAATGGATTATTGGGTGCGACTACTCTACTTAATCTTCCAACTTCCCATTTAGTACTCCTGATTTGTACGTGACGTACTTACTTATACTAAATTTTGTACTCTTCTTAGTCATCATCAAGCGTCTTTTTGCAACGCCATAGTGACGTTAATAATAATTAAACTTGAACGCTTAGGGCAGGCTCGTAATGTAAAGAGTCCAATTTGTTTTAGTCCAGCAATATCGTTTGAAAACGCCTTTGCTGAGGATGTGTCCATATCAAGATCACGGAAATTGGACCTATTCAGAAAAACTTTGTACCACATTTTGCAAGACTTTGACCTTTATGATTATAAGGTCCAGTTGCCACAAAAATAAAAGATCATGACTTTTAATAGAAAATTATTTTGATTGATGAGGCTCTTTCGAATAGTTTGGATAAGTAAATTCGGAAAACTCCAATGAAACTGTGAGAGCATCTCTCCATTCACAATGAGCAATAGACACAAGCTACACAGCTATCATGTTTCCTTCATTGACGGCCGGCATCGTCCTTAAAGAAATATGAGCCGATGATTCCACCAGCCCATAAAGCACACCAAACAGTGAGTTTTAGTGATTGTAAGGGCGTCTCGACAGAGGCTTCTGGGTTTTCTACACTCCAAATTCGGCAATTTTGCTTATTTACATATCCATTTAACCGAAAATGGGTCTCATCGGAGAACAAAATTTTGCGTGGAAAATGAGGATGAAGCTGAATCATGTTTTCGGTCCATTCACCGAACCTACGACGCGTATAATGATCAAGCTGTTTCAACTCTTGCACACGCTGGATTTTAAAAGCTTTTAAGCCAAGATCTTTCCGTAACGTAGCGTGAATGGGCATTGGTTGAATGCACTGCCAGATTCCCCATTGAATTTTAAGAAGAACTCCAGGAGCTCATACTGGGTTAGTCCGTAGATTCACTCTTCTTTAATGAGGTTTCTAGTGCTTTTAGTGCACTGTTGGTCCTTGTCAGCTTTATATGATGTCCCTGCTCGGGCGCCACCGCAAGCAATTTTCTCAAGCCCGGAGTACGCATGATCCAGGTACTGAGTAAGGTTTGTCCTAGGTGAAAATCTGTTCATGTCATGATTATTCAGATCGGTCACGTTGGCAATAATGGAAATCTCTTCCGGATACTGGATTTCGTGATGCTACTGGTGACGATCAGTCGCGCGTTACCATGATAGTCTTGCATACAAAGTTGCGAATTGCCAAAAATCCGTCAGCCTTATTTTCACTACTTCTGCTTTCATTCAAGCTACTATATTGAAAACCCTAATGGCTCCTGAGTATCGCCAAATAAGACTAAACCATTCACCAACGCATAATAAAACCAAAAACACCTGTTACTGACCATGACTTACCAATTTACCATGTCTGCTCGAAGTGAATCCAAAAAGTCACGCTCCAGTAATTATGTTCTCATTTCCATTACAGAGCAGCGATCACCCAGCTTATCCGCCTTCGAATTAATTTGCCGCCAATTTCCTCCACCAAGAGCAGCCGTCTGGTACTATGCGTTAGTGCCAATCGGCAACCGGATCGGCGGGCGTAGTCCATCAAAGGAACTTCATCTCAACTCAATCTCATTGCAATTCAATTAAACCAAGCATCAACTGTTGCAATTAATTGCGGCGATGAGAGAATCATTTTTCATCACACAATCAACCACTCAACCATCCATCATGGAATTTCGTCCGAAATGATCGTTCCCTAGATCATCATCTTCCAATGAAGAACGACGCGCACACTGCCATCCTGCATTACCGATCATCGAGTGATCGTGATCATCGCACAATTGAAAGAATTATTGAGATGTCCATCGCGAGCCGATGGGCATGATGTATCATCGCGGCACTATCGTCCAGATCGCTTGAAGATGTTTGGACGCGACAGATCTGCAGTCTTCCTCACTCGAGGCAATTAAAAATTGATGGCCATTACGCGCTAATAAAATGAAATAAAATAAAATCGCAACGTTGATGCAATATGGATGCGGACAACAGGAAGAGATGCATGGACATAGGAGTACCGCGTCAGCTGATGGCGATGTGAAATGACCTATGTGCCGTTTCACAGGTTTTTTTTTCTCGTTTCATATTGCCGCAACGCGGAAGAACATTTTCATAGCCAGATTCCATTCACTCCCTTTGGAACAATAGGAACGCATGTCGATGGATATCAGCGCAGAACCCAGCCTCACTATCGACGTGATCATAAATTGCATTTCATCGCGTTGCAGGAAGCGTTTCATCAAAGCGGCACCCAAAAACCGACGACCCCATGGAACACACCCACGTTAGGCGAGTTGATTGCAACTTGCAACATTTGTCAGAGCACAATATCTAAGTAGAGCGAGTCTGTCGTCTGCTAGAACGAACGACGCGACTTACCAGTCTGGGCTAATGGAAGAAGTACGAGTAGCACGCTTTACGTTCCTAACAACGCTCGCGTATATGCCACTTCCGCTCGTCGACTTCATTGAAATTCGTTACGCGAAATTAAATCCACGTTCCGTCCATATAGGACGATACTTTGGTCTTCAATAGACCTGATTACGTATGCAAAGTATGCCTTCGAGATGGTCTTGCATAAGGTGCTAAGTAGTCGTAGAGGAGGTCGACGATGCGGTGGCGGCAATCGTGCCGACGACGATGGTGATGGCGATCGTGTGTAATTCAACATCAATTAAACGCACATCAGTCGCGTGGTTTTCAGTTTCTAGAACGCGAACTCGCAAAATGCCGAATGCGGAAATTATCCGTCCACTTTACGAGCTGGTATAGAAGCCACGATCAAGGCGGACAGGAGGACAAGACATTAAGTGACAGCCATTCACAGCTCTAAAGACGTAAACGGAGACGAAGACGAAGACGAAAATGAAGGCGTGTGATGCGACTAATTGCGTGCGTCGCACATCATCCCGGGAACAGTATGTGTGATATGGGACTCAAAGTTGTCGATTCTGTAGAAAGTGTGTCCAATCGTGAGAGTCGGGAGAAATTCCAGTTCCCTCTAGCCGTGTTACCACCTGACCGGGACACCATGTCTTCCTCAAGTGCCACTCAACGTGCCGTGGCACATAAATTTCCCTAATAAAGGATTTCTTGTTTTCTTCGCCCGGTACCATCATAGTTTTACCTTGTTCCATCGCACCATAGCGTCGGATCAAATTTCATCGATGCAACAGAACTGCCGCTAGCGTCGATTTTATAGACCACCAACTGTGAATTCAGACAATAGAGCTCGTCGGAATGGTTTTTCCTTTCGTTGTTCTTGTGTTTGGTTTATTACGCAATAATCGGAATGATGGGACTGGACAATGGTCATGTCGTCACTCCCATTCTAGGATTTCCAATCGATTCCCGAGGCTGTTACGAATTCGATATTGATGAGGTTGAGAGGAATGGAACGCGTTTAACGGGCTTGGGTTTTTTTCAATTCAATTAATCTTTTGACACATGCTCGCTCACTGGTCTGCGGTGAGGCTATTCCAAATGAGAGACTACATCGCGCCAGAGGTATCAATTACCTTTAATCGATTGCACCATCCACTCGGTTATCAATTTCGCTCTACCGAGCTCGCGGCACCCCATTTAACCTACTCATATGATAAGCTACCGACGAGCCGGATGCCTCCTTATGATTGGCGCCTTGCATAATGCCTTTCCTCTAACGTACGTACGTATGCAGTACCACCGAGTAACGTCCATAAATCTCCGAAACCGATAGTAATCAGTTGAGTCGTTGAGTGGCCATGCCGCTGAATTGCCGAGCCTGGTCTAGGCCTAGTTGGTGCCACGGAGATCCCCGGAGGTAATGCAATTTGTTACATTTAACACTTACGGAACGCATTTCCGACGTTCATGGCCAAGCATATATATGTTTACACGCCCAGGTAATCCTATCTCATCGAGTTCAGATGGATGGCTTATCGGAAAATGAAGAAGAGGATGCTGGAATTCCTGGAACTCCTGGTTAAGGCACGTACTTATTTCTTTTCATCTACGGATTGAGTAATGCATAATACGCATGGAGAATGAGGAGTTAAAAAAAAAGGGAAAAGACGAGGGCAAGGGATAAGAACAAAAGGATATGTTGAGTGGCAGATCAAAAGGAAGACGATCGTGGTTTGTATGGAACTTTTGTTTTCTCCATTCTTGTGTTTATCCTGGAATTTCTCGAAATTGTTCTTTGAAGTGGGTAAGTCGAGGTGCAGGTATGGTTGGCAGGATGTGAATGGATTCAAATGAATAGGAGAGGGGCTATCGAGGAAATCTATTATAATTATATCATCCTTTTCCCTTGCTCATTTGAAGGAAGCGCATTTGTCGTTATCGGGTTTATGGATTTCATCACAAGCAGAGGAACAACGTAGGACGACAGGTTTAGGGAGGAAGATCGTTGTTAACACCAATGAGCATGTGCAGTGCGATAAGGTGCCATGCGATACTGTACAATGCCATCCGAAGATCTAATCTGAAAGGATTGCCGAGCATGTCATTGGAGTCGTATATATTATAAACTTTAGTTAAGAGTGAAAGATGGATTTAAAAGGTTCACGACTAAGCGATCGCGACGGAGTGATCAGAAGATTAGGAAATGGGTTTGTTTCTGACGTACCTACAAGTACCTACAAGTTGTAGATTTATATAAAACCTTTGTTCTAATTAGACGATTTCTTTTACCCCGGAGCTTGGACATTCCGAGAGACTAGACATTATACTAATAAGAAGATCGTGGCTAGCATGAACGGTTACTAAATCAAATAGCTTTTGCTTCTATTCCAGGATCTATCTAATATTTTCGATATGGCCAGCTATTTAAGGCTGCACGCAAATGCGTCTGCGAAATCCCCTTCCATTCCTAGCAGAGCCGTAACGCCTTCAAAATGTCCTAGGCAGAAAAGCCTTATAGATTAGAATCAGGATAATTCGATAGCCACTGTGCCAAGAAAATTAGGCGCGGAATATTTCGTCGCAGCTTTGTGGGAATTTGCAGAGTCTTCTTTGGGATGATGGGAAATACATCCAGAAACAAGTTTCTTTTTAAAAATGCAATAAAATTAACAAAAGTATTTTTTTTCCACGTATTATGGCTTTATTAGTAAGAACAAACATTCCCATTATGAAATACAACGTTGATCCAGTGGCTGTCTCGAATTGCTTCGCAGTAGTGTATTCTGTCACCTCAATTTTCCAAAATCTTGTTGATGGTTTGGGCCTTTAGCCCACGGATTGCTTGGATGATATTGGCTTTAAGTACTTGTATCGTTTCCGGATTGTTGGCATAACATCGGTCCTTCACGGTTCCCCACAAAAAAATGAGGATCCAGTGAGTTCCTTGCACTAATTCTTCTGCCGTCAAATGCCCGGTAAATCTAAACGATTCTATGCTTCTGGAGTTGTTGAAAGCCCTGTAACAATATGAAAATATTCGTTGCAAGGTGTAGAAGAAGTTTCTATGATTTATGCAATTTATTAGATCTTAATTGTTCGCTGTTGAAGTAGCTTGTTTTTGCCAGGGGTTGATGGGATTTCAGTTGGCGTTGAATACTCCGTTTTAGCCCATTCCTTATAATTTTGTCTCAGAAACTCAGGTCCATCGAACCAAGCGGATAATTTTGAAGAGGCATTGAGCATCAGACCTCTGGAGAGCATATCTGCCGGATTAAGCTCACCCTTGATGTAATTCCACTATCGCATATCGGTGGCTGCTTGGATCTTGGCCACTCTGTTAGCAACGTACGTTTGCCATGTATATGAGGACGATTTTATCCAAGACTAAACTGTTGTTGAATCCGTATAATAACACACTTTGTCGACTCTTCTAGGTATTATTTCCAACAACCTTTCTACGAGTTCCACCATAGGGACAGCTCCTTGCAGCTCCAATCTTGCCATGGTTGTGATTTTGAGTGGACCTACACATGACTTGGAGTACAATAGCTGTGAGTTGATGTTGCCATCTCCATCAATAGATCTCAGACAAACACAGGATCTGAAGGCGCCCACTATCTGAAAATCCATGAAGCAAAATTATCTTAGCTGATGGCTCTATAACGTATCGTGGAATGTATAAATCCTTCGATGTTGAGGATTAGTCTAAATAATTCAACCATTTATTGGAGAGTTCCAGTGGCAGTTCGTCATCCCAAGATATATTCATTTTCCTTAGCTCTTGCATGAATAATTTTCCAAGGACTATTACCGGTCCAAGAAGTCCCAGAGGATCAAACAATCTTGCTAAATCCGCGAGAACAGTTCGTTTTGATGCTTGCGTACTTGGTTGTTGAGTTTTACTGGAAAAAAAAAACTGAATTTAAATGCATCCTTTGATGGGTGCCAAATCAACCCCAGAGTTTTTACCACCTTTGACTGATGAAAGGTGACTAACTTTTCACGTTGCTCTTCGGGAATATTCTTAAGAGTTGCTAAATCATTAGCACACAATTTATTGAGTTCAAATTCACCTGACTTCAATAGGTGAATTATCTCTTCCAATAAGTCACATGCCTCTTTAACAGTTTCCGCACCTGTGAGGCCGTCATCGACATAGACAATAGAGCCAGTGCTGCCTTGAGATAATCTTTCTCATTATCATTCGCCAATTTGTTGAGACATCTTGTTGCCAAGAAAGATGCTGATGCGGTCCCATATGCGACGGTATTCAATTGGTATATCTGTAGCGGATGGTCGGGATGCGATCTCCATAAGACCAGTTGAAATGCTCTATCCTTTGGGTCCACAAGCTCCTGGTTATACATTTTGCTGATATCTCCAGTGAAGACATATTGTATAGGTACATTCGAAATTTGATAATGACAGAAAACAAATCCAGCTGAACCGTTGGACCACCGTGGTCCACGAACTTTAAGAACTCTCCTAGGGAGGGGCTGCTCCTTAGGTCGCTCAGGGACTATTGGAAGAGTATTCTGCTGTCTTTGTCCATTCTCTGCAGCATTAAGTGAACCTCCATTGGGTCCCAGCTGTTAACATTTAAACCCAATTTAGTAATCGCCTACATAACTTCCTTTGTTGTGTCGTGTAACTTTCTGAGGCTAGTTGCGGTGCCAGTTTTTATAGGTTGAGAAAGAAGTCGGTTAAGTTGAGCAGTAAGCAACAGCCTCTTGTTGTCGTATCGCTCCACCAGGGTGTTCCAAGCAATGTCATAATTACTGTTGGCAGCTTGGAAGTGCTGGATAAGAATGTGTGCCTCTCCAGTAACATTGGCTCTCAGAAAGTATAGCTTTGAGCGGCCGGTATCGACTGGTCATGAATTAATTGCTTGAACAGGTCGCAGAATTGGCGCCTGTTAAACTCGGGAAGTTCTATTTTTGGTACTCTCATCGTGGGATTAACTAATGCTTCCATTTGCTCTGGACGATGTGCAGGTGTCCCACCTTCAAACAAGCTTAGTAGAACTTCTTCTTCTCTGTCCGCACCTCCACCGCCCCCACTACACACTTGTCCAATGATTTTTTTGGATGTTCATCAGCAATTGGAACCTATCCTTATGATTCATTAGACCTTCTGTAAAACGCTGTGTTGGAAGCGGGTTAGCGGTTGGTAATGCATGTTTCTGCTTGGAAACAGCACCCTGCTGCTTGGCTCCGCCAATTGCCATTGAATCACTTGCCTTACCAAATAATTCCCGCCCTTCCTCGAATGTTGGCTGATCGTTCGATTGTGGTGTGAGTCGACGCTCGATATCGCTTTCCATGCGATCCGTTACTTTGCGCACTGCTTCGTAGTAGCCTTTCTTGAAATACGGGTGTTCTAATTCAACAGGAAATGTCTCCCGAATCTGACTGTCAAAGTCATCGAATTTTTTCCAGAGATTTTCCTACGTTGTCAAGGGCTCAACGCTGTTTTGAGGCTTCAAACTGTTTTGAATTTGTGTCCTTTCACTAAGGAAATTGCTGTAAGTAAGCGATCACAACACATTCGTAGAAAAGCCACGTGTCTTCTGAACAGATCACTTAAATCCATTTCGAAGGATAGTAGGAAAAGAGAAGACCTGAAATATAAGGAGCTAATTAAAAATTAGTTTTACAACGATGTGAGGATGTGATGTTGACCGTCAATTACTGTCTTTAGCAGTTTTAGTCATGCAGTCATTTACCGCCCATCGAAGTACATTTACTATTCAAATTTAAAACTGGGATCAGTGATCTGTTAAATTTTTTAATTTTATTTTTTAAATTTATTTTTCAACAAAGTCGCCACAGCGAATCCAGAAATCGAACAATGGTAAAGTGTGGTTTGGTATCCGGTCAAACTCCATACCAATATGCTTGGACGGCAGGTATACCTTAAAATCGAAAGTGTGCGAAACCAGCCAGGAACCTAAATTCTTCGCGGAATTCAACGATCGTGCCAAATTTATTATGCCCATAAAATCCAAATTGCATAAAAACTTGAAAGCTTAGACCTTTTACGACGCCAACTTAAATGGCCAACACAATTTGTTCCGTAAACGTAAACGGATTTCATCGCCGAAACCAATTGTACGCCTATAAAATCCAAAGTACAGAAAATTACAATGAAGTCTTTAGACCAGTTACAAGGTCGTCACAATCTATGATAAGATTGAATCACATTTTTTGATAGATTGGACTATGGGAAAGGGCCTATGTCTCCCAAAATAAAGTTTCTCTGTTGAGCGAACTATGGGTTTGCGCCATAATTGACCCGTACTTTTTCGAAGATGAGGGTGAAGAGACAGGCATTGATCTTCGAATGATCGTCAGCAACAGAAGGCTTGATGGTCACATGAAAGATGCACCCTTCCGTTAATGTTGATCTAAAGCTTAGATTGGGGGTGATCGTGGTGCAATGATAATCTTCGCCGACTGTTCAGCGGAAAGTCTGTAGTTCAAGTCTATCCATAGCCAAGAACAATTTCTATATGGAAAAACTGTGCAACAACATCAGTTGTGACTGAGAGATGATCAAAAAATGCTGACAAAGGCATAACACTCGCAGTATAAGATCACTTCAAAATTCATTCTCTGTGTGTGTATTTCCAATATAAGCCCTTAATGACATGGAAAAAAAAATCCGTGAACTACAACCAAGCGACAAATTCAGTCGAATCTCTCGAATCTTATCTAGGACAACCACCTCCGCAGAGTAGTGAACGAACATCTTCGACAATATTGCTTCGATTAGTGTTGTTTGAATATCACGCTCCCTCGACATTTTTGAAGTAGATGTCAAAGGAGCTTCAAATCAAGCTTCACTAAGAATTTTATGTTCACAGCCTGCTATTTATGGACGGCGCTACATGTCGAGGTATCACATGCTACGTCAGGTCACAGTCTGACTGTATGCGTGGCAACTTAGATACAGCTGTTTTCCGCCGCACCCAAGGCTCCATTCGGAATATTTTCAGGCTGAGACTATGGCGAGACGTACATTGCAAGCATTGGATATGATCTAACGAAGGGGATATCGTTGTATAACCCGTTCACGCCTATGGGCTACGTGGGTTCCTCATTCGTTTTTAATAGAGTTTAGTCCCAGCGCCATACAGTAAAACTAGACTGCTTAAAGCTTTATTTAAAATTACATCCGAAAATGTTTTGTTATTTTAATGTCTTTTAAGCCTAAAAAACAACGATTGGCCAGAATATTATTTAGGCTGACCATTCGGGCTTGTTAGTACGGAATCACAGTTGGTGATTGTGTTAACTAACTATAATCCTCAACTTCTTCTTCTCTTCGAGCGACAGGTCGGGGTGAGCCTGTGCCTCAACCAACATGCTTCTCCACCTAGCGCGATCTTTTGTAAGCTCCCTCCAGCGCCGCACTCTCAGTTGGTTGAGGTCCTCTTCCAGCTGTGTGCGGCCGCCCTCTACTCCGTCGTCCCTTGGGTTTAGATTCGAAAATTCTCGGGCTGGAGCTGAGATGCCCACTCGCTCTATAGAGTAGACGCCTGAGCAAGCTCATGTCGCTGTACAACCCGTACAGTTTGTGGTTGAATCTTCTCCTCCATCCCCCGTTGGTTTTGATAGGACCAAAAATCAATCGCAGTATCTTTCTCTCAAAACGGACAAGCGCCTCTTCATCCACTTTTGATGGGGTCCATGCTTCTGCGCCATACAGTAGGACTGGGATGATAAGGGTCTTGTGTAGAGTCAATCTGGTGATACGAGAGAGGCTCTATTACACAATTGCCTCGTGAGCTTGAAAAACAGCGATCGGCAAGGGTGATCCTGCGTTTGATTTCAGAACTGATGTCGTTGTTCCAGGTAACGGCGGAGACAAGGTAGACAAAGTCCTTGACCAATATTGACGTTCTGGCCAACACGTCGGTGGTGAGCGTCCTGTTTTGATGACAGCATTTGTTTTGTTTTGCCCTCATTTATCGCTAGACCAAATTTTGCCGCTTCCGTCTCAATACTCCTAAATGCTGACTCCTTCTAATTATGTCAATGTCATCCACGTAGGCTTGTAGTTGTGACGATTTGAAATATATTCTGCCTCTTGAGTTGACCAGCGAGTTTCGCACAATTATTTCTAAGATAATGTTGAAAAAGTCACACGACAGCGCATCGCCCTGCCTAAATCCTTTTTTGACATCAAAGCTATTGGTTAGGTCTGTACCGACTCGAATGGAGCAGCGAGCATTCTCCAAAGTCATCCTACATAGTCTGACGAGCTAGGCAGGGATGTCAAATTGAAATTCGATTTGAAATTCACTTGTCTTCCATGGATCTGCCATGGTGTGAAGATTTGATCGATGGTGGACTTTCATGGCCTGAAGCCCTACTGATAAGGACCTATCAGCTGGGTTTATGGCGATCACACAGAAGGTTGGAAAGATTTTATAGGCGATGTTGAGGAGATTTATTTCTCTGTAGTTTGCGCAGTTAAAGGGGTCTCCCTTCTTGGGGCAAACGATGCTGAGGCTCCATTCTTCGGGCATGCTTTCCTCTGACCATATCGCATAGATGAGCTGGTGCATGCTCCCGACCAGGTTATCTCCGGCTGCTTTGAAGAGTTCGGCAGGTAGTCCGTCTGCGACAGCAGCCTTGTTAGACTTCAGTTTATATACTTTATGGCCATCTTAACTTTGTCTAGGTTAAGGTCAGGGGGACGGACCTCTCTGCGATCTTCGTCATTAAGGAATGAGAGGTTCTGCCTGACAGCGGTATGTTGACTGGCATCGCCGTTATACAGTGTGCAGAAGTGATTTTCCCATATTGTCAGTACCGACTGTGATTCCACTACAAGATGTCCATTTTCGTCTCTGCAGGCTTCTGTTCTGGCTTTATAACTTTGGCATGTTCATTTTATCCTTTGATAAGACTTCCGAAAGTCATGTCCTCGATCGCGGGCTTCTCGTACTCTTTCTTTTACCTCCTGAGAAGCGTATGCTATTTCCCTTCCCTTTAGCTCGTATAACTCACGAGCAGCCCTCGTCCTTCTATGCAGCGAGGTTTTGTATGCACCCTGCTTCGCTGCATGCATTTCCCTACACTCGTCATCGAACCAGCTGAAAAGCTTAGCGCGACTTTGTGGACAATATGCAAAGCTTCTGTGCTGTAAAGTAATGCTCCGATTCGATAATTGTTCATGACGGATGACCACCTCGTGGTTATTGATATGTATTCGATGGTTTGGCTGTCACTAAGTGTGAAGCCGATATAGTGCTTATCTGAAAAATCGAAAATCCAGGCGTCCGGGGGGATTAGATTTATAAAGCCGAGAGGTTAGATCTTCTTTCTAGACGATCATCCAGCAAGAGGTGTTATTTTTATTTTCGCATCATTGTTGAACTATCAACAATTAAATATCATTCTGATAAATTTCCATGAACTGATACTAGAAAATATTAAACATGCTGATAAAACGTTATATAATACCGAAAATTCACTGGCAAAACGGTGATAATATCAAGTAAAGCTTTTTCGCTTAGGTATCGTAAATTTAATCAATCAATTTAAAGGTCTCGGGCAGGTCAGTGATATGAACATTTTAATCTTAAGACCTCAGAGTCTGTACTTTATAATAAAATAAAAATATCATAACTACTTAAACAAATGTTGCGTTTTTTTGCTGATTTAAAATGACACCTTTTGTTGGATAGCCGTATAGTTATCCAAAATTGTATTCGCTATTTATCTGGTTTACCTTATTACACTTAACCTCCACGAGCTGTGCAATCGAACACGGTGTGACATCTTACCATTTAGTCTTTTATACAATGTCTAACCAGTGGATCTCAAGCACGTGCTCGAAAACACTGAAAATCTTATTCTGCTTCGGCTTAAACCGAGTTGAGAAGCATTTTGTACTCACATTTTTAAAAAAATTATACTTTCTGAGAGTTCAATATTTTGTGATTTTTTCCTACTTTGTTACTCTTTCATAGTTCTGTCGCTATCCCTTGAGGCCATTGCCATAATCCTATTATTAGAGGAGTCGCCATTGTATATGCTTTTGTAAATGCAGGATTTGCGTCAGATTTTTATGTCTCGGAATAGAAAGGGCATCGTGCATGTCAATTCGTCTTTATAAATACTTAGTAACGAACAAAACACTTTGACACTTCATCAGGCCAAAAAAAGAAGCAAAATAAAACAAATTAAGGCGGCAAGCCTATTTGCACTGCATCCCAAGTTAGCACACAATTGACACGATCCTCCAACTAAACACATTCAATCTAAACACACCCTAACAAGAGCACGCAGAATAACTCTCAACAACCAACAAAGGACACATAGCAACAACAATCGCGCTCGATGCAAAAGGGCCGGAGCGAAACCGAAAAAACCCAATCACCGCACCATGCAGCGCACGTTACACAAGAGGATACGGCATGAACCTAGCCGGCATACCTGCCAATATTGACTCAACAGGTAGTCGACAACTCCCACTTACACTATTCGACAACATTGTCCTCTCTGAGCGAAGCCAGAACGAGATACAAATACGTTCCACATAGTTCCACAGCTGATAAGATAACCAACCCGAACCTGGTCGAGACTGAGCAACACCGATCGACAACATGTTCGAATGAAAGTGAACTCAACGCCGAGCGGTGTGATGGTGGTAAGCGGTGCAACGCATTCTGCACGATCAGTCTTCGGTTAACATTTGATCGTTGCGGTCGAGGATATTATTGTTTCTAAAACCCAAATCGTCCCTTGCGTCTATCGGTCGTTCTGTTTACTTCGAATGAAGATATTTTCGATTAAATCGTGGATCTCAATAGAATAACGCAAGGAGGAGTGAAATAAAAAGTGATCGTCGTCGTTCATGATCTTGCACATGGTCGATCTTATTTTCATTCGGTCGATCGGTTCATCGTCGTACGTTACGCCGCGCGGTACTCGCACCCGTACTCGAGTAACTTTGACATCTTCGGAGCAGGCTCGGGAGTAGAAATTAAAAGCAAAATTGACTAGAGGATATACGAAAATAGATTTTGGCGACGAAGGCGTCGACGTCGCGCGGTTTTCGTGGTTTCTTTTCCCTTTCCTCGGCTGCGTGACGCGTTTTTGGCACGATCAACGGCTTTGTGTGTACGATCAGCAGGGGTTGTGTATCTTTTCGTATTTTTTGTTTATCATTTCGGTGTTGGTTTTTTCGGTGAATTATACACGTGTGTGGTGTGAGGATCGCAATTCAAGATCCTGAAGTTGCTAAGCATGTGGTTCCATAATGAAAGTTCTGTGTGATCGTGTGTTCCCGCGTTAGATAATTCAAAATTGCTATATTGTTGGCGAAAGGAGGAAAAAAAGAGTGCATTCGTGATGAGTATCTTTCGCGTGGCGATCCTCGCCACGTTACTCATATGTCTGTGTCATGCGAAGAGTTCGCCAATCGAGAGTAATGATCAGTTTATGGATTACGACGATCATAGTCCGGATATTATCTCATGGACCGGTGCGAAGATGCCAACGTCCAGTAGAAGACCGCTACATCATCGGAAAACATCGGTGAAAAAAACTAAAAGTGGATTAACGATCGAGCGGAATGTTCCGGCAGAACCATCCGGGAGTCAGGAGCAACAATCGCCTCCATTGGCGACAACCATACCATTAGCTGGTAGCGGACAAAAGAGGAAAAGCCAGCGTAAACGTGGTCGAGGTCAACGACAGAAGATGAACAAAAATGGTAATTATTCTTGCTTTTTTTTGTACTCCATGTTGCAGAAGGAAAATTAAGTTTCTTGCTTTGGTCACTGGTGTATGAGTATCTATGATCGATTTGGTCGATTTAAGATCGATGTGTGGCGATCAAGAGGCTATATTTAGGTGTTGTTTTCCTTGATTTGAAGTGTATATACTGCACTTGATTGGATAATTACACGAGAGAGTAATATAATGATTGGCTATGAAAAATGGACAGTGATCGTGATCGTTGAGTGTGCTAGATCAACGGCCGAGTTATATGGTATTAGAAATTACTTGTCGTTTTACTCTATGTTTTCGGAAAGTGTTTAGAAACTCCCCAGTGATCCTCATAATGTCATTGAATACAATAAACTCGACATGATCGCGTCTGTAATCTGGACAGTTGGTGATGTTTTGTCTGCGTCGGGTGTGTGACGAAATTATTGTAGGCTTGTTGCTTAAGCACGTTATGTAGTTATGGTTAGTGAGCGAAGAAAAGAAACCACACGACGCGCTTTTCTTTGAAGTATTTGAATTAGTAGCTAAATGGTACGGCTTACCCTAACCAAAGGAATTTTATGAAGAAAGTCACCACGTTAGTACAAATAATTTCACGGTTTATAACCGTAGTAACCCGTTGCGGCAATTGCACCCTAACATTTCTATCATTTATGTAAGCAGCCTGTCTGCCGTTCAGGACTGAATGTTGAGCGACTAATTGTAACCACAGATTGTGTTGTCTGTTGGCCTAAACGGGTCATAGTACGTATGCCGTTGTTGCAATAGGAATCACCTATGGATATTAACTTGCTTCATATTTTATTTCGCGATTTCTTCATACCTAAATCCCTTTCCGGCCAAACCTAAATCTACAATAGTTACTAGAAGTACTCGTGTTCTGTCCTTCATACATATTTCTGGATTTTGTATTCAATTTTCTGCTGGGTAGTAAGCTGATTGTAATTGTTAGCTTTTTTACACTAGAGCTGTACCCTTATATCGCCAGCAGTATAAATATAAAGAGTGCGCCATCTCATATGGGTCGATGTAAACTTTGCATAACTTCAACATTTGTCAACCGATTTTCATATGTCATAGCGTTTGCAAACGTCAATTCAGTACAATTTTAACAATGAATCGCTTCACACCTAAAGGAAATAGTTTCAATGTTCATTAAAAATGAACGCTCGATTGTGCTAACTCAACGTGCGTATCGTGCAAAATATCGTGATCGTGTTGCACCCAAAAAAGATACAATTCGTGGCAGGGCCTCGATTTTTTTTCAATTTAGTTCTGTGGCATGCCCTCGTGAGCAACCTAGGCCACGTCCCGTTCAAACTCATCTATTCAGTCTGTGAAGGCCAGTGTTCAAGAAGACCCAAGTTTGCCATATCGGCGCCGTTTGCAGCAGTTAGGCATCAGTGGGACGACCACTTTGCGGAGAATTTTAAAGGATGATCTTCACTTATTTCCATACAAAGTGCAGATAACTCAAAGATTTTGCCACAAGAAGGCTCTAAAAGCTTTAAAGAGAACATAACTATGCTCTGTATGACTCAGCACATCATGCCGCACGTTACTGATGAAATGTCTAATTTGTAATGAGGACTATTTTGAATAGGCTCGTATCGATATAAAATTCTTTTCTAAAACCAACAATTCCCGACATTTTTTGAATAACTTACGTCGTTCGAGTATGTGGCAGTGTTAACTCTGTAGAAACAGGATAAACTGTATTTATCGGAAAGCAAAAATTCCTTGGTTACTAACTGTCTTAGTTGAAGCTCAAGAAGTACTCAGTAGCACAGAATGTAAAAGGCTATAGGTAAAACTTGCGGCCTAAAACTAAATATGATATCATGGGGCTTTGTTTTGTTAGAACAAATAAACACAAAAACAACCAGACCTGCAATCGTAGATGCCCCAACTTAGTCACCATTGAAGGAATTGGTCAGAATTTTAAACTTTCAGTTTTAACTAATCTTCAAACAACCATCTCGACGGGAATTGTTGACATTCTCTTATCGGGCGATGACATTTTCTCCTCTCTGCTAGGAATAAAACGTTCTGGGAATTTGTTTGGGAAAAAGACCAATGTAACGCCTGATGAGGAGCACTTTGTGCCGCTTTGTCAGTTGCGTCATTGTCATCCAATTGAGGCCACAAAAAGTCATTTATTATGGCCAAAAATCGTTCACCAATGACATTCGATTTCTGACCATTCTCGTTTCGGAACATTTTTGGCTTAAGGACGCCAAATGCCCAAAATTCATACTAGGCAGAACATTTCTCTGGATGAAATGGAAATTTTTGACACTCACTCTTTTTGATTACTCTCTCTCTAAGTGCGACAAATTTGCTTGTTCACGAAACCGGTATCCAAAAATATGCAAAAATGATTTCTTCACCAAAATTTGGATCAATTTCACACTGCTTCAATGTCCAATCCGCGACCGTACGACTGCATCGTTCTTATGTCAATTAAATTTTATACAGATTCATGCCCACATCTTTTTGCAAAATTTGCCAAATTGAGGTCGCAAAAAGCCCAACTCCTTGCTCACTACGAGAACCGAGAGGTTTGGGTGTTCAGTCACATTTGAGCAGGAGGAGTAATATTCTCGGTGGATTGGTCATTCTGACTTCGTATAGAGACTGCTTCATTAGCAATAGAATTGCTTGCCCCGAATTTCGTGATAATTCGTCAAATTGTTCTCTCGATTGGATGACCAGTTCGGTTATAAATATTTCATAGATCACGAATAGTTTTTCGAACAGAACTCAATTTTTTTTAATAAATTTCAACCATTTCTAGCTCTGTTTACGGTTTCAACGTGACGATAAATTTCGGGCCCAAATACCAGTTATAATATTATTTACGAACTCCAAAAAATTGCTCCTTCTCTAAGTCTAGTCTTTAAGGCTTAAACGAAGGTTTTTTTTTAAACCTTGTCGGTATTTTCGTTATTCGCCCTTAACCAGCCGAATCAGCCTTCTAAAATCCTTGTATATACATAGCAAGTCATCATCATTTATTTCCTTGCGATTGGCTATAAACTGTACGGCATTAGCAATATTCGGTTTTTGCGCAACTAATACCTACAATTTGAATCAATTCAAGCAGGACTGCGGATAGAAATGGAACTTAGGAGAGACCCAAGTTTACTCCGAACCGTAGCGCCATCGATGGATGATACCTTCGAAAGGTCATGTTTCTGTCACTTACCTTAAAGCGCATTAATTTCCTTAGCTTTTACTTAGAGTCAGAGCAACACAAATTACACAAGCAAACTACTGGCTATCCGATTAGAATTTGCTAGAATTTTCTACATTTAAGGATACACTCGGAGTTAAATTAGACGTCGTCGCGTTGGCTTTGGAAAAAATATCCACGAAAACGTGAAGAGTGACTATTAGGTCATTACATACTCGTATGGTAGTGCCGATTTTTATGTGGAAAGTTAAACAACGCTATTTCAAAAATTAAAAAAGTTTATTCGAAAAAATAATCTTCATTTTAAAAAAGTCCTTATCCTTTCGAGCTAAGAAGTCCTTAAAGTCCTGTTCTATGACATCTGGGCTTATGAATTGTTTATTTCGGAGGTGATTGCCCAAATTTCGATAAGGGTGGTAATCGGTTGGGGATAAGTCTGGTGAGGCGGATGAGGCAAAACTTCAAAATCCAACTCCACCAGCTTCAGGAATGTCGACTGTGCGGAATGTGGTCTTGCTTTGTCATGCAGCAGTATGGGACCATGCCTATTTTACAAGTGACGGCTGTTTTTGGGGCTACATAGTTGTTGTGATTTCTCTAGCACGACTTGGCCGTGATTGTTTCTCCGCGTTTAAGAAAGGAATAATGCAAAACTCGATCACTCGTTCATCCTACTGTCAACATTCCCTTTAGGGGGTGTAAGTCTGTCTTGTCAAGTTCACTGGGAAGCTCACCCACGTCTATCCATTCTCCTGACCTCTTCCGATTATCGCATAGGATTCACTTGTCGTCACAGGTGAGGATGCGATGAGAAAAAGATCCATACGGTGCCTATTGGTCAAAGATACTGCAACCTCCAAATGTCGTAGCATATTGGTTGGTGTTAGGACGTAGGGCACCCATCTCTCTAATTTTTCTACCTTTCTGATGGCGGAAAGGTGGTTGCTGTTGACACTTTGAACCTTGCAGGGAGGATAAGAACTGTTGTAGCTGGATTTTCTTCATAACTGCTGCAAGTTCTTCATTATTAATGACATTCTCTGGTCTACCCCTAGGCAAATGTTCGAACGAAAAATCTCTCCCTCGCTGAACTTGATAAACCAGTTTCGAATAGTTCCCTCATTACACGTACCCAAACCAAAAGCACCGTTAATTTCTCTAGTCGCTGCGACTCCGTTCATGTTTCTTTTCAATTGAAAAAGAAAAATTGCACTTAAATTTGTTTGTGAAAGCATTTTCTATGTGAGGAAAACAGTAAACTCGACAGCGTAAATTAATTGTTACCGTTAAGCTGCACTCTTTTCTCTAAAAAAAAAGCTTTATTTTCAATTTCTCTGCACAACTTCCCGCCACAACGATCACTTTAGGACTGACCGGTAGTTCGGCAATTCCATATGTTTCATATACTTCAAAATTCATACTCTGTGTGTGCATTTCCATTATATAAAATGGAAATACTGCGAACTACAACCAACGCAAGAAATTCTGTCGAATCTCTCGAATCCTATCTAGGACAACCACCCCCGGAGAGTAGTGAACGAACATAAACCATCTGCACCCCGTCCAGGTTGTGTGACAAACACCATAAGAGCGTACACCCTTGATCCTGCATGAACCCCATAAAAAAAAAAAAAAAACAAATATGTAACGACCTAATACATATTAGGGGCCGTGTTGCAGCTGAACAAGTGACTGGCCTGTTCCTACCATATTAAGACCATAAAAAAAAACAATATTTTTACGAAAAGTGGTAATATTTATGTATCAGTCTAAAGTAAAAACTTGAAATTAGTAATGGAATACAATATCTGGAAAAATGTTTGTGTCGGCTCTGCCTGCTTAGTCATTCCTTTTATGAAATAAATGGCTATCAATGGTATGATCTTGGCGGACAATTAAAATCTCTTTTTTGGGAAATCACACGTTCAGGAAATTTTTCACCCAAAATCGACGTTGCTCCACCAGTTGTGTGGCATTTAAGGGCGTCCTTCTGAAAATAAATATCGTCGACGTCCATAGTGCCAATTTCATGCTTATACTGAAACAGTGGCGTCAGCATCATCTTCATCGAAAACACAGATGAGATGTTATCTTCAGTTCTTGACTCCACTGATCCCCATACGCATGTAGGTTGCGAAATGCAATGCAAAATGATTGCGAATTGTTTCAGTCACACTTTCGGCTATGGCAGCGATATTTTCTGTTAGCCTCATAGGAGAAACACTAACTTGTCCGAGAGAATTATTCACTAAATTGACTATAACTGTAGGAGAAGCCGTGTTATGATAACCAAAAACAGGAAAACCTTTCTGTGATATTTTAGCAGTCTTTCTATCAATATTTCAACATTTTATGGACGTGTATGTCGACTCGCATTTAATATTCTTCTAGATTTTGCATAACAAAATGCCTTAGGTCCAACAATGTTACAACATTTAAAATGGCACCTTTTGTTGGATGACGAATTAATTCCATATTATGGTTTAGCGTTTCCTATTTTTCTCTCAAAATTTGTCAATGCTGGGAAAGTCACTTCGGTTCCCAAGGAATCAATCCTCACTTTAATTGGGAACGTTCATAATCTTCCCGCCTAATTGGTTTTCGGCACGATAGGTCGCAATACCTTTCCCTTAATATGTGTAGCATCAACCAAAAATTATAAGCTGAATTATCTCGTGGGTTCAAAACTGCCGCTGAAAGTTAACGACCGTGTTCTAGTCGAGCGTGCCGAAAGCAATTTGCATGTTTTAAAAGTGGTCCCTAGTTGACTCGGGAGAAGGAACGACTGGGGTAAACGCAGAAGTTGGAAGATAAAGAATCGGAGGAAGTGATGATAAAGGCCCATATCAAACACTTTGAATTTCATCTGAACCATTGGTTGGAGTATGACTTTGAAAAATTAAAGAAACAAATTCCCGTATAGACCGCCAATACCATGACACTTGGGAACTAGACGCATGGGAACTAACAAAGAAGCACACCACATGGTGGAGATCTCTCTCCCCTACTGTGGCTTCTCACACACAAAGATCATAGCATATGCAGATGATATAGTTATCTTGATAAAAGGTAAATTTCTACCAACTATCGGAAAACTCTGTTCGTGGGCAAGACAGAACGGTCTGAAAATAAACCCTCAGAAAACTGATCCCGATGTTTGCTCCCCCAAAGTTAGAGGGGGCTCCACCCATACTCAAAATTGAAGCCTCTTGACTCCAAACTTTCCTCGAAAAATAAAAGGATAAAAAAAAGGATTGAATGCTTTTTATGCCTGCAAAAAGACCTCCGGCAAAAGATGGGGTTTAAAACCGTACGTCACTCATTGGATGTACACCACAATCATCAGACCAATTATAACATATGGGGCCCTAGTTTGGTGGACTGCTAGCAGCACGAAAAGCTACATGAGCGTGCTCAGCCGCTGTTTGCACAAGGGGAGCTATGAGAAGAATGCCGCAAGCAGCGTTGGACATGATACTTCATCTCCTTACTCTGGATTTATTCATAAAAGGCTGCGCTGCAAAAAGCGCTCTCAGAGTAAGGGAGTCCATTTTGTGGAAACAAGCCAACTATGGATATGGGGCCATACTCAGAATAATAGATGACCTGGGCAAGAAACATGGTTCTAGTAGCATCGCAGCTACGACCGACTATATATCTCCCTACAATGACTTCTTTCTCAAAATACCAATCCTATTCCCCGACAGAGACGAGTTGCTATCGAACGCCGTTATCAACGACCACGAGATTATCCTCTTCACCGACGGATCGAAAATGGACAGAGGCACTGGGGCCGAATTCTACTCTGATACCCTGAACAAACAGGAATCATTTAGAATCCCTGATTTGTCCCTCTTCCAAGCAGAGATCCTGGCAATAGAGAAAGCAGTAATCGATATCCCACTATCGGATATCACCAACTTTGTAGACAGCCAGGCCGCACTCAAGTCAATATGATCCTATACAACGGGATTGAAGGTTGTCATGAAATGTCGCGAATCACTGAAGTCCATCAGACATCACAAGGTCAAACTCTGCCGGGTCCTAGACCACAGCTCAATCGCAGCGAACGAAAGAGCGGACGAATTGGCCAGACAATGTCTGAAATGGACGTCAGCGAAGCGCACACGTTATTGCAACCACCGATCAGCGCATTATACCGGATCATAAATGATACAATAATAAAAGAAGCCAACTCGTCTTGGAAACGACCGTCACAAGACAAGATTATCGTGGCCAGAGCTTATGTCGGCAAAACAAAGAAGCTCTTGGCGCTGGACCGAAACTCGATCCGTATGCTCGTCGGAATGATTACAGGACACTGTCCCATCGGAGCAATGCTCCGGAAATGGAACTCAGCGATCTCTATCGGAGCTACGGCGACGAGGAAGAAACCGAAACGATCCAACATCTGCTTTGCTACTGCCCAGCTTTCCAGAATCGGCGCCTAGCTTCGCTGGGCCATAGATTCTTCACACAGACTGCGGACGTAGCTAATGCAGATATATCGGATCTTCTAAAATTCATAAAGACCACAGGGTGGTTTCAGCGACCTCGTGATAGGACCGGTTAAAAGAATGTGTACTCCACAAATGGAGGAATTCACAATGGGCTCTTTGGCCTCCGAGTGGAAGTGATGTTCAACCACCACACTCCCCTTCCTTAACCTAACCTAACCTAACAACGAAGCAAAACAATTAGAAGCATCATGGCCATCGCCAAAAAGTGTTGCAAACGAAGCAGCGGAAAGAAAACCAGGCTATTGCAAAGAGATGTGAGACTTGGTCTCTGAGTAAGAAGGACCCGAAATCTCTGGTCTTTTAGAACTAGATCTTAAGGACAATTTATGGTGGAAAGCAGGACGAAAAAACTGGCGATAAAACTACACAACTAAGTCGGCAGGACACGTGGAACGAATGGACAGTGGACGAACAGTCAAATGAAAAATGAGGAAAATTCGTTGAAAAAAGACCCTCAAGAAAGGCAAGAGGTGGATGGGGGGGCAATATATATAAGGATGAATCTAGAAGAGATGGAACAGAAATGCGGGAGATGGGAGGAACACACTCATGACAGCAAGACTTGGCGAAGGGTTCTATAAGAGGCTTTGAAGAGTTGCGATTGGCCGGGAGTAATAGTTATAATAATAATTGGTTAAGTCAGTGTCTTGTTATCGGTTTGAAAAATGAATATTATCCAAAACCTAGGAAACTGGGTCCTATATGAACTGAGGCTAAGGGACGTCGAAAGGTGTTCTTTCACTTGTCAACAGCGAAAGCAAAAGGGACGTTAACATAATTTGCTACTGGTAGCGAAAAGCGGATCCATTACGACAATCCCAAGTGTCGCGAGTCATGGGTTAAGCGGGACCAAAGATCAACATCAGCGGTGAGACCGGATATACATGGGTCAAAGTTCATGCTGAGTTTTAGGTGTAATTAGCTGTTCAAGTCTAATGAGACCACCACTGCATTTGACAGTGTGATTTTGCAAAGACCCTCAAATGGGAAGTCCTACCCTAAGCTTCTGATTATCACTTGGTACGATCGACGACTCATGGAATGGTCGAGCAGAAGCTTACTTCTTAGAAGGATTGCAAAAAACTGGTCGATTCGTGAGCTTCATTTAGGGATGTGGCGTTCTTCCAACATGACATTCGTATCCTGCCCGAAAGATGGGAAAAGGTAGTAGCCAGCTATGGACAATATATTTCAAATCCCAAAATATGCTAAGTGTGTCGGTAATTTTGGTCCATAAAACCTAAATTCCTAATAGCACCTTTAGTCAATGTTAGCATCCACCTAGCCACATCGTTTGTGTTCCCCCTTTATCTATGTACATAAAGAACCCAACCCAATCATATCCACTCATCTAATTTCCCATCTGCTGATTAAAAGTCAATTCGAATAACCTTCTAAAATATTTCCCCTGTTTATGGCCAACACTTATCAGTCTAATCACTCGTAAATTAGCCAAAAAACGCCCCGAAACGCCATATTGTCCGGTCAGTCGTCTCTCACGCATTAAACGCTACAAGACCAATCCACAAACGATGCAAGACGATCCACGAAAATCCGAGACGTTCCACAACCATCCACGAATCCGGCCCAAATGAGTTATTCGTGTAAGCCCGATAAAAATCATCATCGCGGTACAGTCCATGTTAAACGAGAGTCCATAAAGAAGATCCCTATCGCCGCAGATGCAGAATGACCCACGTGCAAGCCTACTCCGGCAGACAATTCCCACAGATGAGTTTTGACTGCCGCAGCATTTTTATGATTTGTTTACGCTTTCCTCCATCTGTCCTCCATCTATTCCCGTCTTCGGTTCCAATCGATGTTTACGAGAATGAGGTTCGGAAGTGCCAGCGGTTCACGGATCACCATTCGCTTGAATGCCCTCCGACGGCTGAGCTTTCAGATCGACATTGGTCTAATTTTCGGTCCATGCCTAATGAATTCATTCATAATTCTTGAACAATTCTAATTAAGAACGACAACTTAATCAAAACCGGGAAGGTGATCGCCTCGATCTAGGCCTGCTCGGTCGTAAGGTATAATGCACCGAAGGCAATTAATACTTCTTTTTTTCGGTGGAACAGGGAACAGTGGCTTTAATTAATTAGTCGGAGAAAACGCTGTCCAACGGTTTGGACAACTTTATAAACGAAGTAAAAACCATGCCGCGCCATTAAGGCACATGTAACATTGTTACGAGCAAGTCTTGTCGTCTTTATGCGAGTGGTAGCAACGACGACGGACAGAAAAGCCCAAGTTGCTGTGACGGCAGTAGGAGAACACGAGGAACTGTAGCTTCTGTTACTGCTTGAGATTGTGGTAGGAAGATGAAGGCAGTATCCACCGGTAACAGTAGAACAAAGACCGATTTGACTACATATAGAGGAGGCTGCTGTTCCAGGGAATGGAAAGACGCAGCAAACGACATCGATGGTATCCGTACTCGTAAACAGGAAATCTGTTGTATGTCGCAGCAACAGGCAACGACCAGACGATGGCGATGCGAAGGAGCGATGAGGAACATTATTGGCACAAATATGGCCACGCGCTAATAAGGACTCTTCCATCGCGTACCCTACGGACGAGCGAGTATTTATTATATATTTGGTGTGTGCGTCCTTGTATGGAAGTGAGGTGTTCTGGAGAGTGTTGGAAAGTGGAATGAAGTTGGCGAAACGAAGGAAAAGAAAGGGAATGTTGTGTTCTGAAGAATTCTTAACCATGCCAGTATATACTAGTGATCCTTGTGGCATTCATGCGACAGTCGGTTTGGGTTTTCTGGTTTTGTTTCCTTTTCGACGTCTGTGCGCTGGAGATGGACTTGAAATAATTGTGGGAAAAGCGATAATGGTTTGTGACCATAATGGGGCGCGAAACTTGAAAGAGAATCGATTTCTTTGCCAAATGAGAGTGGAAAACATCTGCCTCAGACGTGCTTGGTAGATATCCATTTTAAGTCCAGATCGGTGGCCCTGCTTTTCAGGTTCAGTTCAATTTAGGAAGTAAATGCCAAGCAACAAAAGCCACGCGGTTTTTAAATAATTTTTCTGGGTCCTGCCTTTCTGACACTGATGGAATGATGATCGAACCCTGGTAAGTAGCTTTATCATACTTCTTTTAACATTCTTCGCTTAGCTCGACAACGTACTGAGACCAGAAACGTCCACTTCCAACTTCGCCCATCATTGTTAGTTTCAATGCCAAGCACAGGAAGCTTCGAAATCGGTCGATTCACTATCGATGATTGAGTCTCAATGTCTGTCAATCTAGCGTTACACCTTCTCCAATAATCCTGCAAGGGCCACTGAGCCAGTTTGATCTTCTCGATCTAAAGGTAAGTCGCTAAATCGCCAAGATATTCACGATTTCACTTGATGTTTTCATTACCTGGAGCGAAAGCAACTAAATAGGTTGGAACGTCTGAGAAAATTAGAATTGAGAATCAACCTGTTTGATACCGTGAAGAATTCTTCCAAGGTTAAATATGGATTATCAGTCAACCGTTCCAAGTGATGCTGCATTTCACTGCGGCCTTCGAGATTCCACCAAAATATGGAGACCCGGGGTGAAATGCCATTACACTGGGAAGTCTTCAATCGAAATCTTCAGGAGCTTCGCGAGTAGTTTGTCCGCTTAAGTTCACTTTGATCCTGGATACACTTATTGTCCGTGGCTGCTGAACTTGGTTTCTAAGTTGAATTTTCAGTGCTCAACAAACCTAGGCCTAGCTCTATCTGGCTCTAGTAAAGAGCTTGTTAGCCTTTTTGATAACCTCTAAAACTTTGATTCTTTTGGTATTGAAACTGCACTTTTTTCTCTCTCACTCTTATACAAAGAAGAAATATTTGCTCCTCCTGCTTAAAATCTGACTGAAGACCAAAACCTCTCCATTCCTCATCGAACTTAAGGAGGTGGCGACTTAACCTTGCGAAAAGTTTTGAGCATTCATCCCTATAAGAACAAATGGTTCAAGAACTGGAGCCCCAAGGCCACCAAGCCCATAATATGTTTGCTGACGGCAGCTGGGGCAGCTGACGGGTCCAAATCTTGACAAAAAATCGACTTAAGTGATGAAGCATGAGAATGATGTGAATGACCAAAGGTCATTGTGGTCTCAATCGAATGAAACGGCGAAACGGATCTGGGCTACAGTGCATTGTACGACTCGAGCTGCAAAGAGACTATAAGGTTAAAAGAGTTGAGTTTCCCGACTTACAAAGCCAAATTCATTGACGTAAACCGGAAATGACTCAAATTCGGCGTGTCAAATTCTCCTATGGCCTACATTTGAGACAAAGCAGCTATGTACAAAGGAAAACAGTAACGTCGTAAGAAGTTCGAAGAAACATAAAGAATTCTGCCTCATCCTAAATCTCTACGATCATTTGCAATGACATGCCAGCTGTCAACTGGTTAGAATGCTTGCCGCATATTTTGGGGACAGCTAGATTGCACTCTATCTCCGCCTATACTGGGGAGCGTCGAATCTTCTGTAGGACAAAAAAATTATTGGGTAAGCTTCCTCAGCTGTCCTATTCTTCTTGTTTTCATTCCGAGTAGAGGGAGATCAACGTGTCCCTAAACAGGGCGAATCTTCGTTTCCCTTCTTCTACCGACAAATAGCACTAATGTCTCTTCTTTCTTAGATTTTAGAAACTCTGATAAATCGTCAGCTTATGAAATATCTGGAATTCAGTATCAAGGTCCACTCTTGATTTGATGACATGTCTTCCCAAAGAGCGGAACGAATCTTTGCATAACTTCAGCGAAAGCAAGGTTGTTTTACTTGATATTTCCAGCAATTGCGCATCTTAGCATCTGGAATTGAATACCTCTAAAGACAGATTCCAGCGAACCCGCCATTATCTTTAAATGCCGCCCGAAATACTTTACGTTCTTGCTATAAGCGTTATTAAAACACTGACTTGGAGTTGGAATGACCACATATTCGAGGTCGCCGAAAACACTGTGAAATGTGTAGGTTTCCTCAAACGAAGTCAGAAATATTTCACGCTTTCTGCCTTACATAGCTACAATCTTTAAGACCTATATCCTGGGATGGGAAGGATAAGACGTCTGGTCTTCCTAAAACTGGACGGGCGAAATAACTTGTAGGAGACAAAGATAATGCAAAGTCGCTTGACTCTCTTGAATATCAATTTAATGTTGCCTCTCTATCATTGTTTTATCGTTATTTCAACAGGTAATGCTCAAGCGAGCTGGCCAATTTTATTCCTTCACTTCAAGAATTCAACCGCAATATCTGTCTCGTAGGATTGTTCCTCAGTTTACCCTCAAACCTTTCTTCGGACGTGCAGTTAAATAAAGAGAATGCTCTTTCGGGCGCACCGGCACCCTTTCTTCTTTTCTCCCTCTATACCTTCGGCCCGTGCTGTGTCTTGGCAAAGCGGTATTCATAAAACTTTTGTATGCGTTTATTATACTTGGTGGTATCGTCTGCGGCGGAAAGCGAAGCATTTATTTGCAGTTCGGAAAAGGAAATACGCGGGAGTCTGCTCAAATCCAAGAAAGCCTAGTAGAGGCTTTAAATCCCGAACGCTCACTATGCGTCCCAAATAAACCATAGTTTTGCGACTACTAATGGATCCCAAAATTGGGTGTTGAGCTGAAGGCACGTATAGGTATATAGAAGAGCCAGCTACAATCAATAATTTCAGAAGATCTACCTAGAAACAGTTGATATGACGAAGATAAAATAATGTATCATCTAGTGAGGTGAACGCATTGCTTATGTTAGCCAAAAGAGTGCATTCAAAAGATTTTCCGTGACCTTCCTGAGCTGGAATAATTGAAGCCTCTTGACCATTTATAACGTAGCTGATTCATTGGTTGTAGCATTAGACCCAAACTTTTTCAAAGATGAGCTTGTGAGAGCATTTCCAGTGAATGTAGAGCATCATGTTAACCGATATTTTTTCCAAAATTTCGTTAGTGAAAAGGGTTCCCTTTTCCTGTACAACACTTTATTGGTTCCAAATCTGACACATAATCTCATTTCGATCAGGAAGCCAACGGCTCAAAGCTTTGTAGTACTTAATCATGAAAAAGAGAGCATAAGTAAGCAGTGGTACGTCGGGAACGTCAGGCCTTTCATTATGGGCCAGAAAAGACTGGGACCCCTCAACAGAAATTCCTTAATTTTTTGTCGCAGATGATAGTCCGTGCATTACCACACAAAATCCATAAAAACTTTTCAAGCTGCAGACCTTATATTTAAGCGAAGCAAACTCAGTCACCTTTCCCGAACAGCAACCAATAAAAAATATCACAGCGACTGCAACTTGTCCACTCAGATATTTACCGTCCCGTTCGGAAGAATCCTTATAAAAAGCAGAAAATATTTATCTACTTCCTGCAACAAAAGAGTGAGGCTTTTCACGCATCCAACACCTTCAAAGTACTGGTTGAGACGCAGATCAAAACCTAATGGATTGATAAATAGTCTGGAATACTGCAACAAGGATTCCCAAAAATACGTAGAAGATTATGGCATTCTGCATCAAAAGATGGTACCGTATATGGCGGAACAGAACGGTGTTGCTGAAAAGGCAACTGGACGTTGACTATGATGGCAATGTGCCTGATGAACTCCCCGCCCCAAGAGCTTTGGAGCTGAAGCAAGCCAAATATGAGTTTTCTTCGGAAGATCGGAGGAAAAAGGTCTGACTGGGAATCTGAGGCAAACCAAAAGGCAAAGTTATTGTAATTAGGAGCAGAGACACAAGTTTCCTTCATAACGACCGTAATATCATATTGGAAAGTAACGAATCCAAAAGTACAAGGTTTGATCCAAAAGTAATGATAATCGGTTACTTCCAGGCCATATAAAAATTTAAAAAAATCTTTTCTTAGTTCTATACCCAGTAGGTGACCGAACAAAAATCATATAATAGGCCTTGATTACATTCATTTAAAAACGAACCATCGAAGGGATAACATCAATATATGTAGATAACAACGAAAAACCTTTACATTTTAAGAGAGTGCGAAAACTCCTAAATACTCCCCGAAGACGGCAACGAAGGGAATAGTTCTAATCAATAAATGCTAACTATGGGTTCAGGTGCGAATGATACGCTTGTAAAAATTATTTTTGAAGAAAATTCGAGCCCGGTAGGTAATGATCTAAAAATACGAGAATTGAAGAAATTGATTGCTGGGATGCGTAAAAATGGCGAGAGGCAACGCAAGTTGAATATAACTCGCTTCTTCAGCCTATCGTAATGGGCAATTACACAGTATTTTTTATGGAGCAGCAGAAGGGTTTTAGGAACGGAAATCAACTGAGCAAAGCGACTTATGGACTAAAGCAGGGCTGGAAACAGTGGAACTTGTAGCTTGATGACACCTTTAAGTCGCTTCGTTTTAATACCTCAAAGAATGTGATATGAGTCTATTACAAGGTTGGAAATGGGAAAACACCACTGATAACTGCTTATGTGAATGATCTGCTGGCGGAATCTGCTTATGTGAAGGAGAACGGAAAAAAGGTGGACAAACAACTTACTGTCGTTTGATACGAAGTTTACTGCATCTCTCCGCCTTTGGTAGGCCAGACATAGACTATACAGTTAACGCAGAATCTTAATTATCCAGTGATCCTCGACAGCAACATTAGAACGTCACAACGCACATCCATTGGCATCTGAAAAAATTGTGTATAAAAAATCATCAAAGGATCTGTACGCGTTTGCTGACGCCAGATGGGCAAGTGATTATAATGACCGAAAATCTCAAAGTGGAAACGCTTTCATCTATGGATGAACTTACCTTTGGGACTCGATGAAGCAGAGAACTGTAACCACATCGAGCTGAGAGGTTGAGTACGTACATAAATCTCAACTCTGTTGCGAAAGAAGCTGCATTTTAACAGAGCTTGCTGGAGGAGCTTGAATTTCACCGAGGATCTGTGACAATTTGGACCGATAGCCGCAGTGCATAGTCATTTGCAAGCCATTAGGATATCCAAGGGTGAACCGTTCAGAGACCATTTCAATAAGGAAGCGAGAGCAGAAAATTGTGAAATTGGGAAAAGGTATTGGGTGTGCCGTACCCTTACACTCGACAAACAATTCCAGTGTGCGTTATGGTTTTCTTACGTTATTCACCTTTAATATATATGGCTTCGTATGCTAGCTGTTATTTTTATCTTCCTTCATCTCTCTCTCATTTTATTGTCCAAATAGAACATACGTACATTTTGACAGGAACAATCTTTTAAAGGGTTTTTCGATAAGGGTGGGTAGATTTTGACATCGAATAAAACAAGCTGTGAATGAGATATTAACAAAGTTTTTTTTTCATTTGAAGGGCCCATGAATACCATTATGTGCGGAATATGACTTCGTTCAAATGCCCCGGCTTCTTACGGTGGTCGGGATCCAAGTGGTCAAAAGTTCAATGACTCTTCTGCATAGATCCGGCTGAAGGTTGAGCGATGGCCCTTGTTATCTTCACCTTAAGGGTATCGGTCGATTGTGGTTTATTCAAATGGACATGCGACTTCAGAAAATCCCACATGAAAGAGTCTATCGGCCTCAAATAGCATGACCGTGGTGGCCAATTCACGCAACCTTTGCGAGTGATAATCATGGCATCCGCTGTGTAGCACTTAGCGCCATCCTGCTGGCAGCACATGTCGTTAAGGTCCATATGGTTCAACTTGAGCCATACGAAATTGGTTATCATCATTCTGAAGTGCTCGTCATCGACGGTGACCGCCTCACCAACGTCGTTTTCGAAAAAGTATGGACTAATGACGCCACCGGCGCAAAATCCACACCAAAAGGTAACTTATTGAGGATGCATCGTCACGAAGTGAACCTCGTGTGGCTTGTTAGCGCAGCCATTCATTCAAAATTGCGCCTTAAAGATGATTTTCAGGCCAAAACTGGGGTCCTTCTTTAAACACTCTGAAGCCCAGTCAGCGAACACACAGCGTTGTCTGTGGTCATGACCTTTGAGCTTTTGCTTAAAGTCTGCGAAAGACCGAGTTCTTCTGCACGGCGATGAGCTGTGTAGAGCTGTGTCTACTGTTTTTCCCTTACAGTAAGCATGTTGCGATTTTGAAAGCATACCTTTTTGTAGGTTTTTGCGAATGTACAGGTCCACCAGTCTCTCTAGTGTCTTAGGAAGAAAGGAGCAGTTATGTGGGATGTTTTTCCTTTCTTTGATATAAATGTAACATTTACTTCCCTACAGCAAGCCCCAATTTAGACTGGATGAGAATAATACAAAAAGCCATGGTTCGAGAATGCCGTAAGCATGTTACATTTCTACCGGGAAGATTCCATCCGGACCTGCAGATTTCTGTGGAAGAAAGTCAATTGGAGTTTCCTTTTGCTTACTACTTCCTTCGAAATGAACGGAGGACTCGGTATGGCTTGTTCAAAATTATAGTTAACTATTAGTCTCTGCGTTGTCGGGAAAGCATGTACTGAGTAAGAGGTCTAGTGACTCTTCGCTAGTCACCGTTGCGGTGCGATCTGCTTTGTTAATTAGGGCGAGTATAGTGGGGACTTTTCTGGCCTCATTATTCTCTTCTATTTCTGGGCAGAAATTACAGTAGGATGTCTTTGCGCTTTTCTTATCTCACTTTTATACAGTCTGAGGCTGTTCTTGCAGCGGTTCCAGTCCTCTGTTCTGTTTTGTTTTTTGTTTTGTTGAAAAGCCGTGTGCTTTCCCTTGTAAGGGTACCAAGATCAGCAGACCACCATGCAGGTTTGGTTCTCTTTATTGGTCTGCTACTTGGCCAAGACTTTAGAAGGGATCTGTTCATAGCTCCAGTAACTTTAGTCGCCTGACGTTCAATGTCTGCATGCGACTTGGGGCCACTTTATAGAGCGTGGTCAAGGGCGCCTTAAAGGTTATGATTTTTTAGTTGGAATCTCAAGTTTTGATGGAAGTGAATGAAACGGTGATCAGAGAAGGAGTTCTTTTCCGACACTGACCAGTTTGCAACCGAGATATCGGAAGAATTGTATACCAAAGTTATATCTAAAACTTCCTGCCTATTTCTTGTTACGAAGGTTGGCATATTGCGCCTATTACAAGTAACAAGGTCTGTTTCAATAATATAAGTAAGTAATACTGTTCCAAATAGTGTGGTGAACATTCGCGTCGCATCCTAGCAGGACCGGTGTTTTTGTCCGTTCTGCCTCACTGACCATCCTTCTGATTGTTGTGGATGGTAAGGGACCGATATCGTAGAAGGCCAGATATTCTGCGAAGATCCATAAGCCTTCCCCACAGGAGACCTCTACTCTGGCAGTTGTGAGGTCACAGGTGCTGTAATTACTTAAAAATATATATTAATATGGGACCTTGCTAAAATGTAGGTTCTAAGGGTACCTCCGCAGTTAGCGAGTAGCAGTTTGTATTTCTTTGTCCTTAATCCGACAATGCGGTTATTGTTAGTCCATGGCTCCTGGATAAGGACTATGTTGTCTCCACTTTCTGCAAGTTGGAGAATAAAGTTATCAGAAGCAATCTTACTGTGGTGGAGGTTTATCTGGGTTATACGTAGCATTGGAACTATCGCTTAAGCGAGAAGCCTCTGTCACAGTAGCATCCAGATCCTCTGAAACAGAGGATAGGGTATCGGATACCTGCCGAGTTCTGAAGGAGGCTGAAGTGGTGGAAATCATGGCTATTACCTGCCTCTTGTCCTGTTCGTATACCTTCAACCTGATGGCTTTAAGGCCATATCGAACTTTGCCTTCCTTCGTTTTTAGTGGAGGGAGGAAATCTCTGTTCAGCAACAGGGTAACTGTCCTGTCCGAGTCCTTTTCAACCTCCATCTTAATGACCTTCCAGTCGGAAGATCGGGATTTTGCCACTGCAACAGAAGCAAAATATCTTGTGGGTCGCTGGGTTAAACGGGTATACGGACGCGGGCCTTTGACCTGAGCGGGATCTCGTCCTTGCTCACAACCTCCAGTTTGGCATCTTTCCACAAATTGTCTGTCGCGGCGACAGTGGCCCTAAGAAAGGTTGCAGCGCTGCCGTCGTCGCAGGCAATAAATTTGTAATACCGATGGAGCCAACCCCTATCGGTAAAACCAGGAAGTTACTTTTCCGCGCTGTCTTTGCACATGGAGAGAAGGCTGAAGTTGATCTTACCTTCAAGGATTTTCCAGTGCTCATGAGTGATGTGGCCCTCCTCATGGTTCCGATCTATGATCACCTCCTTGAGAATATGCGCCGTAGCGGTGCTTCTTTGAGGTAGTTGAGGTTTCATCGTGAGATTGATTATTGTCCACCCGCTTTTTTTGGCTGTGGAAGCGGATGCGGAAGGTCCCTTTCTGGGTCGACTCTTCATCTCCTCTATGGTTTCTGAAGCCTATTGGCTGCGTCCTTGCCCTTTTTTTTCTAGTCGGCTAAGGACTTGAAAAGCAGCACGTCTCTTCCTATATGCCACCGTGCTGGCTCTTATGTGCTTCCTAAGGTCCGATGTCGTGGCCTGGGAAGCGTTTTTATTCTCAGTCCTCTGAGTATTTTGGGAGGTAACCCCCAAGGGTTTTCTTTTTTTTTTGTTGATCTCTATTTTGATCCCACGAGTAAGCCAGGCCCATCACAGCATTGCCAGTTCTACTGTGGTAAGGCATGTATACTATGGGCCTGCCTGCCTTTAGCCGCCACTGCTAAAATCTACCCGCCTCAACTGAAAAACTCTATATTTTCCACGAGCTTCTCATCGACTCATTAAACTTATGTATTAAAAAGATTCGGATGTTTGCGAAAATCTTGCCTCAGTGCATGACTGAATTGTATCAAACTCCCGAATCGAATTAATTCGGAGCCACATTGCGAGAGCAATTACTTCCCAAAAACAATTTAATTTCTGTTGCCTTCTATACCTGTTATTAATATCACGAGAACACACGCCTTAACCACTTCATTCCCCCAGAGGCGTTCCCATATCTCAATCGAATCGGTCTGATCCAAGATAAATGTGCAATTCCGCTAATTTCCCAGGTTGCCCGCTTCGTTAGTGACAGGCGACTAAAATTATGAAAAGAAATCGCATGAACAAGCATCGCGGAGCGCCTTCGGTTTAGTAGAGCAGTAGCTGACCTCGAGCGTCAGTGCTAGAAATCTGAAATGTAACTTTCCTATGATCAACATACAAAAAATGTTGTTTTTAAACCATGCCATTTCGTAAGGCGTAACTCCTATTCTATCCTTTAAAAAGCTGGTAACAGCGGTTTTGGTGTTGTAATTCCGAAGGAAACTTCTCGAGGTACTGTGTCCCCACACCACAGTGACCAGAATAGATGCAAGCGGCTTTCCAGCCAATTAAAACATCATCATGCTTCGATTAGGTAGGCTAACATCTAATTTATAATATTTCCGTTCGTTGGAAAATTCTTCGATAGGAATTTCCCGACGAGGCTTATGATCTTAAATCTATCCCGCACGGGAAGGATGCTCTTCATTAAAAGGGCACAATCGAAATTCCCAACTAATCACGTTCATCTCAATGGACCATTCGTTCTGGCTTAGTTCCGCCTGCCACAGTAATATCTCATAGATTTCCATAATGGTCTCATTTGTCCACCAAATCAGGCCATCCAGTCACATCTATTCAGATCCATTCTCCATGCTTCTCACTTAAAGTCTAATCTCCCGCTCTCCTTTTAAATACGAACCAATAAATAACGCTCTCCCCCTCGAGCCACCTTATCGGAGCTTACTTTCTTCCCCCATTTCCCTCCCGATGAAGAATTCACTCAAAGAATTTCTCTCCAATTATCCACACGATCGACACCGGTGTCTCCATGCACCGACGAATTTCATCTTTTGTTTATCGATCGTATTTTGTTTATTATTTAAACGAAACGTTTTTATTCAGTTCCTTCCAAAAATAGAACCGAAAAAAAGCAAAGAACAACACCGAAAGGCTCTCGAACCCGGCCGCATTGTTTATCAACCGGGGGAATCCGGAATCGACACGACCAAAATGGAATGAAAGACTTAACAAAAAAAAAATTGTTTTGTTTACCATAAAACGGTGTTCGGAAGATGAAGCTTTTTGTGAATCCACAACCAGACCGAGTGGTCGTGGAATTGATCATCTCTAAGAGACGGTCTAGTCTATTACCATGTCGGAGCTGATAGCATAAACAATGTGTGGGGAAACTTATTAATTTGGCTTTTAGTAGACAGGTTTATGGACTTCAACCGTTTCCGTGTATATTGTTGCCTCCGGATTGATTGGATACAAAATGGAAAGGCATTTGTCAGCCGAATGGCCACTCGCCAGGTCAGGTGTGTCGAACAACGTCCAGACGTGTAATCTATTATTCTCGGCCAAATCTCGCCGACAGCTTTATGTGACTATAAATAAACGAACGTTTGACGAAAGCCCACCCGAGACGGCGGAGCTAGTGAAAAGCCAATTAGGAGTCTGTAGATCACAATTCGGACCCATAAGAGACCAGCCGACGGCGCCTGACTCATGAACTCACGCGCACACTCATGCAGCCGTGAAGAAGGTGGACACAAAAAACAAAAGTGAGGAAAAAAATTTCCAGACGCCGACAAAACGAGACCAAAAGGGAAGAAAACAAACCAAAAGAAACCTCGGGACAGACTAACCGACTAACAGGCTATAAACCACTTGAAAATCATATACAATCAATAATCTCCATCGCGAGAGCGAGACCTGGGTATTCCATGGGATTCTCTGATTCTCTGGGGCTCCGAAAATTGACGGTCGTCAATAAATCATTCCCATGTACACGGGACTGCGCTAGGCCTGCTCGAAGGTACATGTGTATGGAGCGCACCCCTGGTTCATGCACCTTTTGGTCTTTGTTTACACTCAATCTCGGTTTGTTTGACTGTTCACTTGACTTCTCGGGAGAGTGTTCTCTTCGAATCGCGTCTATCCCATTTCCCGTCTATTTAAATCGCTACCCCCGTGTGTATTCGACTGAATCAATTAACCATCATCCAAGCCCCCGCCTGGGGCTCTCGATGCACTTAGTAGTCGTCATAGGCCTGCTGTATCCGTGTGTACTGTACAAGTACATAGTATCTTTAGGTAGTCGAACGATTTGTCGTCCTGTTTGTCAGCATAAATACCAATGTCAGATCCACTTAGTGCGCTCTGACAATTGCCTCACCGGCAGATATGAAGATACACACGATCCACGTACACTCGCAGCTCTAATAGAGGTGTTCGAGCTCTGGTGGCGATGGTGGCCGGTGGAATGATTGCATGTTAGATGCGACTTTGGAGCGCGTGAGATGATTGGTGTCGGCGAATTACATGCATTTATTTCAATAAAAATGATGCAGCACCGTAGCTGGAGCTACGGATAAGACGAATCCGGAATATCTGATGGCGAGCTTCCTGAACCGTCCTTCTCCACCTCCTTGATGATGGTAATTTGCATACGAACACACGCCAGCCCCATCGAATGGGGATCCTCGACGATCGTGAAACCATCCAATTGGCTACCAAGACCAGAGATCGGTATACTCGTAGCTGGCGTGAGAGTTGTCCACGATGTGTGATTAGTACTTGTAGATTCGGAATTGGTCGACGCGCAGAGTTGAACCTGAATGTAAATCAATCGAATTGCAGGTCTGTCCGTAGTCCGGGATGTCGTTCGGATTTCTACGAGTTCGCGAGCTTATACATGTTGCAGGTGTTAACCCACATAGTGAGTGGCGGTTGATTGTGGATTCCATTATTGATGACGGAACGGATTATACGTTAATGACGTGTTAAATATTGAGCAACGTGTTCTAAATCACCGCATGGAGCGACTGGTAGCTGGAACGGGAGGACACGTAATCAAACAACATTGGAATGATTGGTGATGGGGCTTGTTTATTGTGGCTGCTAACCTAGATCCGTGTGGATTTAAAGCAGATGGCTCTAATCCATGGTGGACAGGAAAAATTATTCGTTTTCTGTCAAATAAAATGTATTTAATCAAGCAGGCTTAAGATAGTTCAGACGCAGAGGAGACGAGGAAACAATAGCGGTCCTGAAATAACTTTTTTGGTGGTAGCCCACAGATCTCATTTGAAGAGCTAATATCGTTGTATGTGTTCCACGCCAGTGGTCTTGAGCCAATTTAGCAAGGGTCAATGGCTTAGCAAGATGCCTATACACCAGATCTCAAAAAAGAAGTAGACATTGGGACCTCCTCTTCAAATTAGTGAGGGTAGCGATTTTAAATAATTCATTAAGTTAGCGCCAGACATTCACAGAAGTAGTGGTGTGGGTTTTTTTCTAACTGCATGCTGAGAAAGCTGCTGTAATGGGTGTTAAAATGTAAATCAAGTCGTGACCCTGAACTTGTTCCAATAAAATGGGTTGCTAAAGGTTAGACCTTGATCGCTGAGACGATTTTTTTGATCGTGTTTAACATGGCAAACCCCAGCACCGAACTTTAAACCAAAATTTTACTAGTGGATTTTAACACAAAACTTGGCAAGGAGGATATTTGTATTTGAGTCGATCATATGAAAACATAGCCTCCATAACACCACATCCGACGACGGACTCAGGCTAATTGACTTCCTAATAATTTCCGTGAAACACGATTCCCACTTCTCAACATCCATAAAGGAACCTGACGGTCACCAGATCAGTCGACCATTGATCAAATTTAGGGTGGTCGCGGCGCAATGGTAATCATCTTCGACTGTTGAACAGAAGGTCTGTAGGATAAGTCTGTCCATAGCCCAGAACAATTCCTATACGGAAAAATTGTGCAACAACTTCAGTTGTGACTGAGAGATGATCTAAAATGCTGAGGAAGGCATAACACTCGCGGCATAAGATCATTTCAAAATTCATACTCTGTGTGTGCATTTCCATTATAACACCTTAATGACTTGGAAACGAAAGAGTTACTGTGAACTACAACCAACGCGACAAATTCAGTCGAATCTCTCAAAAAAATCCTATCTAGGACAACCACCCCGGAGAGTAGTGAACGAACATCTTTGATGTAAAAGATCTGCACCCCGACCTGGTTGTGTAGGTTGTGTGACAAACACCATAAGAGCGTACACTCTTGAAGTTGCACGAACTCTAGCAAAAAAAAAAAGATGTACGAACCTTTCGAGGAGCCAACATCGACTCGGGTCACTCTCGTAAAGTCCAATAACACCGGCACAATTCACAGAACAACAGTATTGCCAGCACGCCATCAGAGAAGCTGCCTCTGAGCAAGCAAACCGCCTATAAAACCATGCTTCATAGATGAACGAGAGCCGCCCTTGAGCTCTACAAGCAAAGAAGGGGGGAGGAACACACGCTTTTAAGAAAGAAAAAAAGAGAGCACAAAAAGCGTGAAATCGAGGAGATGGAGAGATGCCACTAGATCAATGACGCTCGCAGGTTTTACGAAGGCTGTATGTATGAAGATGGACAACTATTAGTAGAGTTACAGTCGAGGCTGAGAATATGGGAAAACCACCTCTGTAGACTATATAACCGCGATGTCAGATCTGATATCGCTGTTAGGCAGAATGATCCATTCACAACGGACGAAGATGCAAGAGAATTCCGTCCATCCGACCTAGATGAAATTAAGCTTGTTTCGAAGCTTAAAACTAACAAAGCTGCGGGCGCAGACGGCCTGTCTGCTGAGCTATTTAAAGCGGCTGGAAATGAGTAAGAAGGGTGCATGCATCAGCTCATCTGTAAAATAAGGACGGGTGAGAGCATGCCCGCCGTGTTAACGCCTGTGGATATTCAGTTAAAACGGGTCTTTCGGTGCGCGTGGGTAAAACCAAATATATGCTGTCATTCAAAAAAGACGCACAACACTGACGTCTTGCCCAGAACGTCACAATTGACGGCTATAAATTTGAAGTGGTTAAGGACTTCGTCTGCCTTGGCTCACTAGTGACCAGGGATGGCAACACCAGCGCTAAGATCAAATGCAGAATTACTCTTGCCAACCGCTGCTTCTTCGGGCTCAAGAGGCAAGTTTTTCTCAATATATGGTCCCGTTTATATACTCGTTAACGGTAAAAGGAGTTTACGAGAAGAGGGGCTGTACAGCGACATCCTCCTAACACGACGTCTCCGGATCCAATGTCTAATGGACAACACAGTTCCGACCCGAAGAGTCTTCGAATTCAATCCCAAGAACGACCCAATCTAATGTAGCGCACACAGGTGGAAGGGGACCTAAACCAACTGGGAGTACGGCACTGGAAACAACTGGCAAAATATCGTACCAGCTGGAGACTTGGTTGAGGCCCAGGTTCACACCGGACTGTAGCGCCATGTAGAAAAAGGTCTAAAAAAAATTAATATTGCTTGAAGCCGTAGACTAAGGGACAACCAGTGTAGCCTACCTGGATCGGAAGCGGCAATGTGGCATGCTCCTAAAGTCGATAGTGAGCCTAGATCAGATTCACTGAACTCTACTACAACCAGGTTTCACCTATCCCAGGTGGAAAAAACACTGATACTTGGATAAACATATCGTCCTATGCGGACACTTTTATTCCCTTACGCTCTAACTCGACTAGAATTTGATTAATGTTTATAAGCCATAAAAGACAAGATAAAGGGTCCGCCAAATAATTTTTTTTTTTTGAAAATGCTATAAAACAAAACTACTGAATATTTTCTCAAATTTCTTTTTTTATTTGAAAGCACAATCCTTCCGGTTAATAATGGAAAATAATTTCATTCAAATGGCTGCCTCGGCTGGCCATGCAGTAGCCTACACGATCGGTCCAATTTTTAAGCACATTATCGATTGTGTGCAGCTGTATTTCACCAATGGCTTCACGAATATTGTCCTTTAAAGCGTCAATTGTCTCTGGCTTGTCGGCGTAACAATTATCTTTGACGGCACCCCACAAATAATAGTCCAACGGTGTCAAATCGCAGCTCCGAGGTGGCCAAACGACATCAGCTCTGCGGCTGATAATGCGATCTTCAAAAACAGGGCGCAAAACATCGAGTGTAGCTTCGGCTGTGTGGTACGTAGCGCCGTCCTGTTGAAACCAAATGTTGCCAATATCCTCCTCTTCAATTTTTGTGAACAAAAATTCGTTCAACATGGCCCGATAACGATCGCCATTGACTGTAACGGACACTCCTTGCTCATTTTCGAAGAAAAATGGCCCAATTATGCCTCTGGACCAAAATCCGCACCAAACAGTGGCTCGTTTTGGGTGCACCGGCTTTTCAATGTATGCGTGCGGGTTTTCTGTGCCCCCAATGCGACAATTTTGCTTGTTTATATACCCGCCAAGATCAAAATGAGCTTCATCTGAAAAGATGATTTTTTTGGCAAAATCGGCATCTTCTGTAAGTCGATCGCAGGCCCACTTAGCGAAGCGTTGTTCAAGCGTATACACAACCATATTCGTTCAGCGGAAGGATAAAACTAATTATTTGTCAAATCAGACATGAGCTAAGTGTTACCATTCACGAAATAAGCACTACTTGAAAAAAAAAAACCGTTAGATGGCGGACCCTTTATAACCTTTCCGTGATGAGTGCGGCTCAAATTTTCAACCTTCAATGTAGTTAGGAATTTCTCCATAGATTTGGTTGAAAGTTTCGTAAACCGCCAGAATATATTTCAAAGTGGATCGAGGGCATACACATTACCTCGTCTAAAGTCGGGGATTTATCCTTGGAGTAGTCATATGGTGAGTTCGATAGGGAATTCATTCTTAGGAGACCTCGAATGTGCAGGCCATTTACTACTATTTACTACCATTTACTACTTGCTACAATTTTTTTTGTAGCATGACAAGAATGAAGATTTCAGTACTCGGGGATTTATGCTTATGCCTCAAATGGACAGGATATTACTCAATCCCATGCTGTGTTGGAGGTTTTCGATGACTGCTTTTGTGTGAAATCACCGTAGTAAGAGGTGAGTAACTTCCTAATGGATCTGTGCTCCAAGAGGTGGCATAGGTAGGAGTTCGGCACCACGCACACTCACATCATTACAGTCCGGATGGGGCTATCAAAGAATATCCATGAGAAAGAATGCGCAAACCTAAGAAGTTGCTCGTGGACCGTCGACCGGAAGTATATGACTAAGTTGGATATCACAACGGTTCAAACAGAACAGTCTTTAAGGACGGCTGCGATACACTGGTTTAGCGTAAAAAATCATATAAATAGACCGAGATCACCAGACCACGATTGAATACGGTCCGAGAAAGGGATAATATCATAATGGAAAAAAAACGAAATTAGAGATCACCAAGTACCACTGCTTGTAACACTATCTTCAAAGACGTACACTTGACTTGATGAAACATTGGGAGACCCTTCTCCTTTATATTCCCTAGTAGCACGCTAGGCCAGGGAGCTAAAGCTCTCCAGATCACTCACTGAAGATGAATATCTCGAAGGACACCCATCCACGTCCCTCACGGAAAATAATGTGTGAAAAGTCGAAAATGTTGTATTGGCCGATCGAAGAATAAAAATCAGTCATATAGCTGAGGTCACGGAAATCTCATGTTGTAGCGTTCAAATAATCCTGTGAACGAATTGCATTTAAAAAAGCTCCCTGCCCGTTGGCTAAAAAGTATGTTAATCGACTAGCAAAAGGAAAAACGAGTCGATATTTCGAAGGCGAATTTCAAGAAGTTCCAATCGGATCAGGAAATATTTTTCGATGGATTAGACCTGGATCCAACCTTTTGAATCTGAAACCAAATAACAATCGATGGCTTGAAAGCGAGTCTCTTCGGAAGGCTTCGGCGGGAAAGGTTATGGCATTCGTTTTGGGAGGCTGAAGGAATAACTATGGTGGAATATTTGGAAAAAAGGGTCACCATTTCTGGGTCTTACTACACAGACTAAATAAGAATATTGCGGAGGCCATTAAAAAAAAAAACGACGCGACAAACTGCGAGCTGTGCGCCAAGCCAACGCACCAGTTCACAAAGCCGCTGTTGCGATGGCTGCTATTCAAGAAACCCGCCTTATTCGCCGAATCTAGCTCTAAGTGACTTCTACCTCTTTCCTCGGCATAAAGAAAATATACGAGTCAAGAAATTTATTGGATACCAAAAGGATACCAGGCCGTAGCTTTAAGAAAAAGAATGACACAGTAAACCAGCTAGTCGTAGATCTTAAAAAGACATATGATTCTATAAACTGATCAAAAATGTATGATGTCCTTGTAAGGAACAAAGCATTCGAGAAAAGGTTTAAATCAAGGATTAAATCAAGGAGATGACTTGGCATTACTTCCTTTTTAATTTGACGGCGGAATAATGAGACCTTTCAGGAATGTTGATAGAATCATACCCACTGTGGCTTACGCTAACGATGTAGACCTTTCCGGAGACAGTAAGGTTACACGCAACAAGCCTAATAATGGTAGGAACGAAGTATGATACAAGTAAGGTATTGTGAAAAATTCTCGGCCTGAGAACGAAAACCTGCGATTTTGAATTAAAAATGATTTTATTTTTTTGCATGATCTCCTTTGACTTCAACACACTTGGTCCAGCTTTTCTTCTTCCCGGAAGTGGTAGTCTGAATGGTTGTTAAAATATTCATCTACGGCCCACTCAACTTCTTTATTGGATGCTTTACTTCTTTACAGGAACAGATGGAAGTCGGAGTGGTCTAAATCAGGAGAATAGAAGGAATAGCCCACCAAATCGTACCCCAAATATCCCAGTTTTGTCATTGCCAACGCACCCTTGCGTAGAGGTGCCTGATCTTGGTGAAAGATGATTTTTTTGTCTTCAAGCCACGCCTCTTCTCGCGAATGTTGACTCCAGTTGGTCAAGAAGATTGGAGTTATATTAGCCTGTGATTGTTCTGCCTTTTGCAAGCGAATCATTTAACAGGATCCTTTCTGTATCCCAAAACACGTTGGTAGATACGATCGGCACCGGTCTCTTTGGTGTTGAACCACCGGCTTCCATCAACTAGTTAGACTGCTATTTCGTTTCTGGCGTTTAGTGGTCGGACCCCTATTGAGTCAGACCAAAGATTTCTACGAAAATCGTTTGCATATTTGCTTTTGACCGGAATTCAGCAAATGCGGCTCCATCTTGCGCAGAGCTTTCGCATCCCTACTTCCTTGTGCAAGATGTTTACAAACCTTTTTTCCGATATCCCCACAGCCTCAGCTACCTTATTCAACTTTACTCGCCTATCGTCCAGCTCAAATTGTACTTTTTCAATGGTTTCTGGCCTGGTCGCGGTTTTTGGCTGTCCTTCACGTGAGTTATATTTGGGGAATGTGTGACCGTATTTGAATTCAGCTGTCCCCTTTTTTACGGTCGATATCGAAGGAGCAGAGTTCCCGGTAACTATTGTCAGCTTCCCCATATTTTCCTTAGGGATTAATCCATCCAAAATTAAGAATTGTATGACCGCACGATATTCATATTTATCCACTTTAACGAAATACACACAAAACGTCTACTGCAAAAATTCGTGTAAACAAAATACTTGAGGGAAGGAATTGAAATTTGTCAAACGAACTAATGACACGTGCACTCGGGCAGGAAATATAGATTTTTGCTGATTGGAACGCCATTTCTGTGTTGAACCGAGAGCTTTCGCCTAACATACGTAAATGAAGAGGAAACCAGATAGTTATAATATGTCAGTGACCGACTTGAATCCATCCAAACCCCGGATTTGACTGTACTCGCCAAACGCTTTGATAAAGTGGATGAATTCAAATATCAAACGCGTGCTTCTTCCCGATGAAGGATGAAGGAACAGATGGACAGTGGACGAATGGTTGGGAAAAAAAATTGTGGCAAACCCGAGGGAAAAAGACCGCCGGAAGGCATCGTCTTAGATGGGAGGACAATATACTCGTATGTACATATATGGTAGATGAGATATAACAGAACACGGAAAAACGCACTCATGAAAGGGAGGTTTAGCGAAGGTTTGTTGATGAGACTCTGGACTTGTGAGTTTCACATGGCAGGTTTTGCAGGACTTCTTGACCTACCTTGACATACCAATATCTTTTAACCGATTCTATACACTTCTCAACTGCGCGATATTGTTTTCTTCTATGAGTTTTATCGCTCGCTTTTGTATTCTATCTAGCAGGTGCAGAAAAGGTCCTGGGAGCACCAGACCAAATATGAGCGTTGCACTCAAGCTTGGAGTGGATGTAGACCTTGTAAATTGAAGCCAGATCAGAGGGGGTGAATTATTTCTTACATCGTTTGAGGAAGCCTAGATATTTCGCAGCATTCTTGGCGAATTTTGTTAATACACATTCCAAGGATGGAAAGTCTTTCGGTTTCATCGACACAAGCGCCATTGAAGGGTAATGGCTGATAATTGATGGTTAGCTTGAGTGAGCAGACAGTAGACAGCTTTGTGTTTTGGAAGCATTAAATTATATTGAATTGAAGAACTCGGGGTGTGTCACCTGAAGACACTAGTACTGCAACTACAAGGGTTTATTGTACCCCCTTCTTTAATGTCTTTCCCTGTTATGGTTGTGCTACTTGTTATTTTGAATCTTTCTCGGACAAGGTTTGGGCAGGTGGTCAGTATATATTGGTTCCTTGGCCCGCCCACATCGCTTGCAGATTTCTGTGGAACTAAAACCTTATAAAGGTGGTAGTTTCATGCCACGTGCCCTGTTAGTGGTATACATAGCACTCTTAGGTCGGGTTATTTAGTTCTAGAGCTTCGTTTGGGATTGTGATTCTATTCCGTGAACGTTCTCGAGTGTTTAATACCCTCCTGCCTGTTCCAGAATTGGTTATTTTGTTTTATCATCCATTTGTGTAAGTGTAGGATTATGTTTGAGCTATCAAAACCATGAAGGGGAATGGCCCCCTAAAAGTTATCTGATCACCTTTCTTGGCTTGTATGTCAGCCTTTTCATTGCCTTCATGGAAGCATTAAATTCCACTCTATTGATTATACCCCATTTAATTATGCTGTCAAGATTGGAATTGTATGTGCTTACATACGCTGCCGTTTCAGTTCTACGGACGAAGAATAAGGACGTGATTCCTGGAACGAATATGGAAAGCTCTAAGAGTACTATCACTAGCGAAGCAGTATATTGGATTAGAAGTAGCAGCGTTTATTTGATGAATATCAGACTTGAAACCATCCAAAACAACTTGAATTGAACGGCTCGAAAGGTGAATTCTAATCCATAGAACATAAGACTCATCGATACCATAAGCATGCATTTTCGACAAAAGAACCTGATGCCCAACTCTGTCAAATGCTTTTGAAAAAATCAAACGCAACGATCTTGCTTTCGCCGTAATGGTGCAAAGATTGGTTCCACTTTTCCGTGAGATATGCCATCAAATTACCTGTGCATTTGTTGCTGCATAAGCCGTACTGTCGGTCTTTCAGAAGTTTCCGCGAAACAAGATATTTCATAAGCTGACGATTGATTAGCGTTTCCATGACCTTAGACGCGTTTCCAAGAAGGGACGTTAGTGTTATGGGTCGGGAGGAGGTGGGAGACGAAGATTCGCCCTTTTTAGGGACGGACTAGAGAAATGCCATCTAATCGGGCAGAGACCAGAAGAGTAGGAAAGATGAATAAGCTTATGCAGTGGTTTTGCCAGCGTGGAAGAACACCACTTCGGAGGGCCACACCTCATCAGAGCCAGCGGATATATACACGTTGAGATCCTTAAGTACTCTTGCAACTGTACGAGTGCGAAAGTGGATTTTTCCCATTTAAGATTGTACACTCTCAAATACAGGTGGAGACAAAGCGCAATCTGGGAGCGTTGAACTGGCTGCAAAATGTGCGGCTAGCAGACTGGCTTTATCTAAAGAGCTGATAGCTTGGATGTCATTGTAAATGAGCGTGGGGATTGAGGACGAGGCAGAATTCTTTATGTTTTTCATAAATGACCAAAAGTTTTTGCTGTCCTTGGGACAATTTAGCACTTTTTGCCTCAACTTTTGGTCATGAAAGACACGTCGAATCAATGCATTACAGTCATTTCTGTTGCCCTTCCGATCTATTCTGAACTTTTTAAAACGAGCTTCGATGCTTTTTCTCTAAATATTCCGATCTTCCCTCGAGCTGGTACATTTTTCCGGTCTGCACTATTTAGGCGTAAAAATTCTCCTCGCCTCCTTTTATCACGTCAGTCTTCTTAGCCATATGGCATCTGATCAGCGTTAATGCGACAAAAGTTGGACAAAACCTGAAAAACAACGAACGGTTTTCGGTCTTCTAGAAGGTGTTGCGAAGATGGAATTAGGAAGACTGCAAACTCGCTATTCAGAGGAAAAGTCCACTAAGGCGGTACTGTTTACGATAGCTGGGAAGGAGTTCTTGGTGCTAAAAAGTGAACCTCCAGTTCAGATTTTATGCAGGTCCTACCAGGTGCTTATTATGTAATTGTGCGTTGAATGAAATTTGTCCGGCGTTAATATCATTACTTGTTCATAAGATACGCGAAACGAAAAGCAGCTTTATGAGCAAACATTTCACTAAAAATGACCGATTCGAACCCTGTATACCTTGAGACGATTAGATGCATTACATAAATATTTTCATTTATAAAACCGAAGAAAACATCTACATGGGAATTTCATAATCTACTCTAAACTAAAGGCATAACTTAGAAAGTTGCAAGCACCTCTTAGAGAAAACAGACCTCGACAGAAGAGAAGAGGCGCCTCTAATCTGTAAATAAAATAATTTTATCCACTCAGCCAACAACTCATTTGGTTCAATATCAATTGCAGTTTAGCCTTGAATCACTACTCCACCACTTGAATCGTCCAACTTATGGCAACAAATTCTCGAGTAATCTCATTAAAAAGACAATCAACCACAAATGCGCTCCTTCCGGTTCGGGAAATTTGTCAGTCCGATAGCCCACTGTGACCTTAATAAACAGATTAAACCTCTCGAAAGTCCCTCATAATTATGATCCTTCCACCGATAACCTGATACATGTTTGACTCCTTCCTCGCCTCCGTCTGCAGCCTGTTTACCCTTATGTAACGAAGAAACTGTCTCAAGAATGACATAAGAGCGGTGAGGAAATCTGTCAATTCCCCCGAGGCGGAGGGCATAACAAGCCGGTTCATTAAAAACGATGCCAACAAATCCCGCTGCACTGGTCGCGACACAACATACGTATAGTATCTCTCCACTACAGTATCTGTAGCTCAGCAATGAACTTGAATGACTCATAAAAAAGTCATCATGGTTTTATTGCGTTCATTTTTCATTCATAAACGAGGAGAGGAACGAAGTGATCAATTCACTGGGGACAACAACAACACATTCCGAGTAACACGTATGCCTTTACGATGTTCGGGGGGTTGCCATACACGTAGCACCTAGAAGATCGTCGTTATCGAATCGTTCGATTTCGTGTCGACGGGAAGTGTTGGATTTTCGATTTTTGATTTTCGTTGGAATTTCTGTGAGGCATCAAACACTTGTCCGACCATCGACACCGCGTTCCTCGATCGCAATCAGAATATCCATCCGATGCATGGAAGTATTTGAAATTTGTTTTCTTTTTGTTTTTGTTTAACAAATTTTTTAGTTGATCCCCCGAGTGAGGGTATGGACGGCGCAACCAATCGATTTCGATGTTCCTTTCTTCTCCCCATTCGTTCGGTTCATTTTCATTATTTTTCGTCCAGAGATAAAGTATCTTGCACCTAACACCTTTGAATAATCAGTTTCGGTGTTTGGGGACCTGTGTCCCTGCTGCTGATCGAAAATAGCTGATGAAGTGGATATACTCACGTCTGTTTATAACAAGCGGCAGCCTTTCGGTATCGGGGGATCGCGGGCTTGACGACATCACGGAGTTGTGCCCCGAATGAAAGTAAACAAGCCAAAGAATGGATGGAGCGGGTGGACATGCACCTTCCCGCGAGCATGTTCATTCCCTGCATGTAAGGCGGGTTATTATCATTATCATTGCCGTGTCCAAAGGTAAATGCACTTTTATTATTTCGAAGGCATGCATGGCGGCGAGGGCCGAGAATGCGGACGTTCCCTTGATGGATCGTTTAGGGTATAATAATTGGGTTTCCAATCGGAATGAATGTCGCTGGCACTTGACGGCTTTTCGTTTTCTGTTTACTGATGTGGTTTTGTTTGTTAATAAACAAAAAAAAATGTTTTCATGGTACCAAGCTGGGGCCGAATGGTTTACATGAACCCACGCTAAAGCAAAGTATGATTTTACCCTAAATTATCGATAAGATTGTTCCTTTGAGAGTACAATTGGTTGCGTATAAAGGCTGGACATCGAAGGGAACAGCATACCATAATGAGTGTCCAATAAATCTTGACGTTACAGCTTAATGAACAGGACCCTTGAGACACGCATGCTGGGCATTCGGTTTCATTGTGTTGAGATTGCCCGTCATTATAATGAGGTCTGTTGTGGGTAATTTTATTATAATGGGTTGAATAGGTTCGTCATAGGCGGATCTAATTAAGTTCGGTACGAACAAACGTCGTCAGTGTGACGTGGAGCTGATGAACTGGACTAGGCCACTTGGCGGTATCAAGAGCCAAACATTTATTGTAAGCAATGACTCATTCGTTCCTTTTGTTATATATCAATGCAATAAAATGCTTTACGATTTAAATTGAACAAATTTGGAACCTATTCTCCGGATCTACTATACATACAAACACTAGCTCACGTAGCTACAATGATGGTTTGCATCATTTTCAGCCTTTCACAGATGGCATGTGAACTACATGGAGTAGAGGACCCCACTACTAGTTCATAGCCACAATCCTGCACGAGTCTGGCCTCATCTAATGTACCATAAGCCAAGACGATCTCGGGCTAGCTGTTTAGAAACTTTTGCATATAACTGTTCAGCATTGCCTTACAATTTGACGCATTGGATCCGGAAAAACCTTTTTTTTTTTTTTTTAATTTTTAATTCATTTTTATTTATAGTTTCTTAGATCTATCGACAAAAATGCTTAAAACTAGCTTAACTATCCTTACAAATTTAGGAATCTCACTGGCCCGAGGCGGACACTCTAAAACAAACTGAATAATTTTTACGTATGCCTTTCGACTACTGTATAAATAACTTACAATTAACATTATTATAATTAACTTAAACTAAGAAAATTTTTTTTTCCAAAAAACTTAGCATATGATAATTTTTTTATATATATTTATATAAGCCTTAAACCTTATTCTAACTTAACTAATATACAGGGTGTCCCACGAGCATTGTGCCAAAAAGCTAGAGCGTGTAGGTCTGGTCAAGACAAGAAAAAAATCGTATGGGAGGGGGGGTGTATTCCCCCCGTTTAGCCGGGAGGGACAATTTTCTAAAAAAATTGACTTAATTTGGAAAAAAAATTATTAAAAATCAACAGTTACATTCACAATGCCGCGATATACTTTTTTGTAAATCCAGAAACCTCTTCTTTCATCTTGTTTCTGAACGAAGCTGTTTTAAGGAATAGTTTTTGAGAAATTAATTTTCAAACTCAAAATTTAGAAAAAAAAAATGAAAAAAAAAAAAATTTCAAACTATTTTTTTTCAAAATTTTATGTAATTAAGTGGTAATCTTTTTTTCAAACATTCAATTCTCTTATTAGTTTTTAGTTAAAAACAGAAAACCGGATGCAAAAATGTCTTGTAGTTTTTGAGAAATTAAAAAAAAACCCGAACCACTTTTTTCTAAGAAAAACCTTTTTTTTTTGGTTTTAACGCGTCTGGACTTGTAGGCAAATTGATGTATGAAACATTGACCTCTTTTTTATTATTTTTAAAAAAATCGGAGTTTTATGAGGATACAATAAAGTGACATAGTATTGGAATAACCCTGGATTAATCCTTTTTTTTCATTGATAACCCCTGAAAACTGACCTGACAATTTCGTCTGGGTCCACCCGCCGCCAATGGGTTCTACCCGCTAGGACCTTAAGACAATAAAACCGCAATTTTTCTTTATTGAAAAACAAAATATTTGCAACCCAAATATAAATAAAAGGCATCGCATTTTTAATAAAAAACCATTTCCAAATTGGATGTTAACTCATCAACACATTACGATGTCAAACTCATACTCTCGAGAAGAATTAACGGACATGCACTTCTGCTACGGTTGTAGCAGAAGTGGTCGAGATCGTGAAGCTGAAAGATATCCCAATCGGAGGTGTCCCAGTCGTAGCATGTTTTCAAGAATCCACAGACGTCTGCGAGAGCACGGAGTGCTACAGCATCGAAGAAGCGAAAGATCAGTTACAGATGGATCAGGAATCTTAGATGAAAGAATTTTGGATTTGGTCCGACGTAATCCCTCCCTTAGTACAAGGAGGATAGCTATTATGCTTGGAGTGCCCAAATCTAGAGTATGGAGAGTGCTTCATACCGAAAACTTACACTGGCCCGTTCAGGAACTCACCTCAAACGACAAGTTTTTGAGAGCAGAATTTTGTCGATCATTACTGCTTCGAGATGAAACTGAACGAAACTATTTTGCAAGGATATTCTGGACGGATGAAGCACAGTTTACCAGAGATGGTGTTACTAACTTCCACAATTTGCATCATTGGAGTAGCACCAATCCACACAACAAAAAACAAAATAAATCACAACACCGCTTTAGCTGTAATGTTTGGCTTGGTATTGTTGGACAAACTGTAATCGGGCCCCGGTTTTTGAATGCCGTTATTAATGGAGAATCATACCTGCAGTTATTACGAGACCTTTTGCCCGATTTGATGGACAACGTTCCTTTGGCCATAGCAGATAATTTAATCTACCAGCAAGATGGAGCACCAGTACATTACAGCTTACGGGTTAGAAACTGGCTGGATGATAATTTTAGTGACCGTTGGATCGGAAGAAGGGGCTCCACAGAATGGCCACCTAGATCACCAGATTTAACTCCTCTAGATTTTTATGTGGTGGAAATAGTATCTTTGGAACAACTGAAAGAACGGATTGAAGTCGCTGGAGTCAAATTTCAGGAAAATTTGTCAAGCATAGACTTATGTGCAGCCATTAGAAGGAGATATAATCTTTGCCTTCTAAAAAATGGGGATCATATTGAAAATTGATTATAATAAAACTCAATTTTTTTTAAAAATAATAAAAAAGATGTCAATGTTTCATACATTAATTTGCCTACAAGTCCAGACGCGTTAAAACCAAAAAAAAAAGGTTTTTCTTAGAAAAAAGTGGTTCGGGTTTTTTTTTAATTTCTCAAAAACTACAAGACATTTTTGCATCCGGTTTTCTGTTTTTAACTAAAAACTAATAAGAGAATTGAATTTTTGAAAAAAAAATTAGTACTTAATTACATACAATTTTGAAAAAAAATAGTTCGACATTTTTTTTTTTCATTTTCTTTTCAAAATTTTGGTTTGAAAATTAATTTCTCAAAAACTATTCCTTAAAACAGTTTCATTTAAAACTAAGACGAAAGAAGAGGTTTCTGGCTTTACAAAAAAGTATATCACGGCATTGTGGATGTAACTGTTGTTTTTTAATAACTTTTTTTTAAAATTAAGTCAATTTTTTAACCCTGTATACATATACATATGTATACATACATATATGTTCTTTTTTTTTTATATACATATTTATACTTTTTTTTGGTTTTTATTCTTTTTTTGTTTTATCCTATCCTACCCTAACCTAGCCTATGTAAGCGTGCCATTGGTGCTAGGCAAGCCCTGCCTTGAAGAGGCTGAAGCTATTGAAGTGTCCACTGACGCAGCTCCCCCCAGCCACCAAAAGCGTTTATGATGGCGGACTACGTCTCCTCGATCCTGGCGTGAGACCGATCTACAGAACCTGAGGCGCTCGGGCTCACTGAGCGCGACATCGGGTCCGTAGAGGAATCGCCGTTCCACGGAATTGCGACCCACGTGGAAGATTAGCGACACCGCCAATCTATCCGGGATCTGCCCACATCTGTCTAAATAGGGGAATGCTTCTGGCGGGACAAAGCCGTTAAGGCGCACTCTCTCGTGATATTTGGGGTAGTAGCCCCGGAGATAAGGCTATTGACCGAAGCCATTGCTTTCGCAACGTGGCTTCGAATCAGTTTGATCAGGAAGTTATCCACCCGTACAATCCTGGCCCTATTGTATAGGACCTCGTTCGGATAAAATTTCGTGTAATCAGATTCGGGTGTCCTATGTAACCCGAGACAAGTCCTGAGACATTGTCTCTCAAACACCCGAATCCTTTCCATTAAGCTGGCTCTCACATTGAACCAGACGGGACATCCATAGGCAACCATGGGCCTGATTAAGGCCATGTAGCAGATTACCTTCACCCTGGAATCAAGTGGGCTGCAATGAAACAGCCATCTTGTCAGAGCGAAAGCGCCTCGGGCCCTTGCCAGAGCAGCATTTACATGTTTGTCATAATATAGATACTGGTCTAGCCAGATCCCAAGGTATCTGACTACACTTTGTCTCGCCAGTGGGCGCCCGTCCTGTCCAAGAATTGAGAACCCGCGCCAATTTTTCCTAGTGTCTCGAGAGGCCCTAGGCAAAGGCGTTCTGAACAAAATAGTTTCTGATTTCTGGGAGTTGATTTTCAACTTCCAGTCATTACAATACTGCAAGAGAGTGGCAATGACGTCGATCGTTGGACCTGATCTGTACGCGATTAAATCGTCCGCATACGCTATGGAATGGTGAAGAGAAGCTATCAAATCACTGAAGTAAATGTTGAACAGGATCGGCGAGTTCACCGTACCCTGTTGCAGTCCGTTGTTAATATCAAATGTTTGGGTAGAAGTCACGTTGGCAATTTTCACTACGAACTTTCTACCTGTTAACATGTCAAAAATCATATACAGCAGTGGTTTACTTATGCCCAGCCGACTGAGCTTGTAATAAAGACCTTCTAACCATACGGTATCGAAGGCTTTTTCCAAGTCAATCAGACAGGCACCCGCGCATTGGTTCTTGCATTTATTCCATTGGACATCCCCCCGCTCTGAAACCGAATTGGTTATCCGGGATGATTTTATTGTCCTCAACCCATTTAGATAGGGCCCTATGGACCACCTTCTCGAAGACCTTGCTGATACTCGGAAGGAGACTTATCGACCGGAGATTAGCCGGGTTAGAGGTGTTCCTACCATTCTTGGGGATTGGTTGCACCACCGCTGTCTTCCAGTGCATTGGATAATATGCATTATTCAGTGCATTGTTGAACAGGATGGTGTACCTCTCTACAGCCACTGGCGGAAGGTGCCTAAGCACAGCATTGGATATACCGTCGACCCGCGGATTTTTTTCTTTTCAATGACTGAAAGATCATCCGGAGATCTTCCGTCGAAATGAACAGGGTATTAGCCCCTTCATTGGTGGCGGCATTATTTGCAATCGTCATCGAACCTGGTTAAACCAAGATTCTCGGATCGCCAATGATCGATATCACTTCTAAGGTAGGAGTCATGAAGTAGAACTCTGTTTTCCAATTCGTGGTTTGGACGAATGCTATCATTCACCTTGTACACTTCCTGAAAGACAGCTCCCACTGTCGCCACCTTCTCCTGAGGATTCTCGATCACGAAGAAGTCGTCATCCAAGACGGCGCTCTCTGGATCGATGTTAACTGTTCGTAGCAAGCGTTCATTGTCTGACGTTCTCGAAAGCTTCAGATCCTGAATGTCATTCTGATTGTTTCTCCGAAATATCTTATTTGTTTGCGGGAACATACTCGCGCTGTTGGATTTTACAGCACGAATTCTGTTGTTCCAATGCAAACTTACAGATATTCGGTCATTCTCTTTGATCAACTGTTGGAGATTTTTAATCAGTGACTTCAGTGTCCTGACCTCTGAATTTTGTCTGTTGGTAAACCGTCTGTACAAGAGTTTGAGCCTTGTCAGGAGTCTACTTTTTTGTCTGTGAAGTGCGATTGTCACGTTTAGGTACACGTTTGTAGTATCGTTATGTTGTTGACGTGGTATTGTACTGTCCATCGTATGCTATATATCGTCCATTTGTTTGATATATGTACTCTGCCATCTCCGCGAACTCGTCAGGTACTGTGATCACGGCACGTAGTCCACAATGGTCATTGTCGTATACAATGGTCCGTAGACAGTTAATAGACCATTCGTTCGTGTCTGCCAGTCTCAGTCGAGAGTCTATTAGCATGAGATCCAGATAGGAGCCGCTCCTAGGATATCCGGAAAAAACCTAACTAGATGTACATGTGTCAGTGTAGGTTGCGGAGTGTCCATTTTGTTAATATAAAGGGATCTGTAAATCGCTTACGAAGTTTTCCTTTAGAAGGCCAAGATTTTTTTTAAAACTGTCAACACTTTTGATTTGCGGTTAGTACGTCTATCCATCATATGATGAATAGATTAACGCCAGAACAACGCATGCAAATTGTGCTAATTAATTTTTATAGCCATGGTTCGGTTCGCCAAACTTATCGTGTGCTATGTCTATTTTACGGTCGAAAAACTATTAATCGTCCATTTGAGCAAGTTATTTGGAATACGATGAATCATTTTTGCACCACGTACACTCTAGTGGGTAATACCCATCCCCAAAGACAGCAAACAGTGCGAAGAGAAGAAGTTATTGCCGTCGTAGAGCGCGGTGTTGAGGAGAATTCGAATGAGTCGATTCGTCATCGTACACTGCAATGGGAGCTATGCCCATGCACTTTGTGGAAGATTTAACGAAAGCTTATAAGACCCAGCTTCTGCAAGAGTTGAAACCGCATAACCATTATACGCGCCGTGGGTTCACTGAATGAATCACCTTGATTCTCATTTCAACGCAAAATGTTGTTCTCCGATGAGGCCAAGTTTTGGTTAAATTAAAAGCAAAATTGCCGAATTTGGAGTGGAGAAAACCCAGAAACCTTTGTCAAGACGCCCTTACAATTATTAAAACTCACGCTTTGGTGTGCTCTACGGGCTGGTGGAATCATCGGCCCATATTTCTTGAGGGACGATGCCGGCCAGAATGTTATGGTCAATGGAGAGCGCTATAGAAATATTATTTCTGACTTCTTCCTTCCTCAGTTAAATGGCACTGATGTGACAGAGCTTTAGTTTCAAGAAGATGGCGTGACATGCCACACGGCGCGCGATACCATCAATTTATTGCGGAAAATATTTGCTGAGCGCAAAATTTCGCGTAATTGACCTGTGAACTGGCCTCCACGATCCTGTGATCGTGATCGCTCACACCTTTCGATTATTTGCTTTTGAGATATGTGAAGTCACTAGTCTATGCCGATAAAGCAAAGACGTTGGACAATTTGGAATCAACATTCGCCGTATTATTGCTAATATGAAGCTGCAGTTGCTCGACAAAATTGTGGAAAATTGGACTTCACGATTGCGCTTCATTTGAGCTAGCTGTGGCAGGTACAGTGGTGTGCAAAATAATAGGTGTGTACTCAAAAATCATGAAAATTTGTTATATATACTACAATTATGAACGGAACCATAAAAACTTAAAAAAATTATAATTCATTCTATCAGAAAAATTATATTCATTTGACATACAGACTTCACACCTATTATTTTGCACACCACTGTATATGCCCAAAGTTATATTTAGGCACTAATGGCATACGATTTTCTGTTAAATAAAGCAAACGTCATAGACATCAACGCTAGCTTCAGGTATTTTATTTCCTATTCAATTTGTATATCTCCAAAAAAATCCTTAACATTTGATTTTTTCTACTTTTTCTTAATTTTATGTTGGTACACATGTTTTTTAACATACTCGTATGTTGAAATTTTCGGCCAGTTTATTTTTCACAGATATAAGCATGGGCGTGTTTTGGTTTGCTTGCTTTTTGCTATTAAAAAAATCAATCAAAGACTCTGTATAAAGTTTTGTGTGAAAAATGAGGTTAAGTTGAAATATTAACTAAGTCATTTAGCATGGGGCTTATCGCCGAAAAAGGTCCTTTTGATCTACACGGCAATGATAAGACCGATAATGTCATATACATCGGTCTAGTGGAACAGGCTAACACGCAAACGCATCGGTGGCTCTTTTGCCAAATCCAAAGAGCGGTCTGTCTCAGCTGCACGGGGCTTTCCCCAGCACACCGGGCGCTGTTCTAGATGCTATGATGAATCTTCCACCCTTTGACATATATATCAGAGGGTGCGCACTGAAAGCCATGTCTCGCCTCAAGAAATGGTTTTTGGTACAACTCGCATTGGAGTGACAGTGTATTTACGCCAGAAATATCCTACGATCTCTGTCTCATGGACATTACGCCTTCCGACGTAATGACACATGCCATCCTGTTACGCTATAATTTCACAGTCAAATTTCCATGGCGTCATGACTGGCTTTGGCCAGACACTGAACGTGGAATGAATTGTCTTCGCATTTTTGCAGATGGCTCCAGGTCTGGGAGGGTTTTGTTTTCTTTGAACGCGAAAACATCCGACTTCACTTCTCGTTAAGAAAAATATACGTCTGTCCTTCAATCAGAGATATACGATATCCTTATGGCCATGCACTATGTTGTGAATCACAGGTGGAAGGGAAAAAGCATATGCGTCTGCAGTGACAGCTAAGCTGTACTCAAAGCTGTATCCAACCCTCTCATAAACTCAATACCTTTTTGAACAAAGTGGGAAGACTAAATTCACTAAGGCTTGTATGGGTCCCAGGTCACTCTGGGATCCCAGGAAATGAGATCTCTGATGAACTCATTAGAAGGGGGTCAGAGTAGAGTTTTTCAGGACCTGAACCCACCTTAGGCCTATCTGCTTCCACGGTCAAATCCGACATCAACGATTGGGTCTTTAATATACACAGTCCTAGATAGAGGGAATATCCAGGATGCAGACGCCTAGCTGTGCTACATGTTACGAGGACGATGACGCAGCAGAACCCTTTCTCTATAACTGTCCCGTCTCCGCTCGCGCATAGTGTCGCATCTTTGCGGCCGACGTGGTGTGTGCCGAAACTTTTAGCTCTACATCACTGAAGCCCCTCCAAACTCTGCTCCAGACAACGGGGAAAATACAATAAAGAAAGGGGTCTATCTTGAATTACAATGGACCAGTATTTGCGTCTGAGCGCTCCAACAGATAGTAGAAGCCTACAAGAAAAAAAGGCATTTGGCAAGTCTATTCTGAGCAACGAAAAAATCGCCCTTCACAAAAGGGCGACAAGGTGTTAATGAACATGTCCACCCTGGACACCTCAGTACATTAACAACGGATGAGAATGTTGAAGCAGTAAAGAAAATTTTTATGAAGAATCATCAAATCATTATCAGAGGAGTTGCTGAGGATATTGGCATATCGGTTGGCTCTTGATATACATTTTTTCAGATATTTTGGGCACATGAAACGTGGTGTCAGCAAAATTTCCTCCGAAATTGCTAAATTTTGACCAAAAGAACCGTCACATGAGCTTCGCTCAGAAGCTGTTGAACGACGTGAAGAATGATCCCGGTTTTCTGAAAAGGTCATCATTGGTGACGATTGTCCAAATCAAAGTCCAAACATCACAATGGAAGCCACCAGAAGAGCCATGAGCAAATAAAATAAGTCGAGGTCGATCAAACATGAACATATCGCTCAACGCTTTGTTCGATTACAATGACGTGAGCTCTTGCGAAATGTTGTACGATCAATAAGGAATATTACCTTGGAGTTTGACGAAACCTCGAATGTTCCCCAAAACTATTGCCAACTTTTTTGCCAACTTTTTTGCCAACTTTTTTGCCAACTTTTTTTGCCAACTTTTTCAATCAATCTTTCGCCGATGTCTCCTTCTATACCGGACACTACTTACTTCCACTACTTACCATATTTCGCCCTTGAACCATTTCTCCCACGTACTATTGACCTCCATATCCTCGAAAATAAATTGAGTCAACTTAATGATGAATTTACTCCTCGGCCCTGCCATATTACTTACAAAAATTTTCCTCTATTATTTCTGTCCCGCTCCCAAAAATATTCTTTAGACTCCCTGCTCCTTGGAGGATTTTCCCAGATATACATCCTATTCACAAAAAAGGGCTGAAGAGTGATGTTAACAACTACCGCCCCATCGCCAAACTGTCACATATACCCCAACCTTTTCGAAAGTATCTTGTATGACACTCTAAGTTTCCACTGCAAATCTCAAATCTCCTCTAAACATCATGTCTTCCTGAAATGCAGGTCTACAACGACAAACCTTGTCGAATTTATGCCTTTCACCCTCTTAGCATTAGAGAATGGGCATGAAATCGACATCATTTCAACTGATTTCAGTAAAGCTTTCGACAAAATCTCCCACAAACTAAAACTCTTCAAACTGTTTTCCCTTGGTTTTGAACCCACTGCGTTGAAGTGGATATCTTCTTATTTAAAAAACCGTTGTTTGTTGTAGATATGCCATTTCTAACCCTTTCTTAGTTTCTTCCGGCTGGTTTCTTATCATTTACAACACTAAGCTTGTCATCAAAGATTCACACCTTTCACTGTACACCGACGACACCAAGTTCCTCAAGACCATTTCCTCGCAACAGGATTCTTTCCTTATTCAATCTAAAAATTGCTTGGAACTTAACATTTCAAAATGCCAATCAATCACCTTTTCACGTAAACGAATCAAACCACCCCCTCGTCTCTACTTCCTCAATAATCAGCCCATCTCTACCATTCAGGTTATCCGCAATCTTGGCATATTATGTACATATATGACCAAGTGCCCAGATTCGCGCACATATCGACGATATAATTCTTAAAGCCTACCCGGCACTCGATTTCGTGAAGCGTTGGTCTAAAGAATTCTCCTTTGTTCATGATTCACCTCCGAATTACAATAATTATAATAATTAATAGTTGTGAAACCATTTCATTGTGAAAATTTGTTTTTGGTTGACAATTTTAACACTATAGCTAAACAAGACGCAAACGTTGCGCAAGGAAGAGAAGAGCTTTCAGGCGGGGGGTTAGATAATCAACAGTGAACATTGGCTGAATGAAAAGTTATTCGATCGTCGACGAAGGGAAATATAACTTGAATCAAAAATCTAATGACAAAGGGCTCTGGTATGTCACATACAGAATTAGAATGTCGGTTAGGCATAATTGAGTCCTATTTCAAGCAGGGTCTCAATGTGCAACTGTCATTAGACAAAATATCTCTTATCAACAAACCCACATAGAATCGAGAGCATCCAACGTCGGTTCCTACGTTTCGCTCTTCGAGGTCTGCTCTATGACAATACTTTGTTCTTATCACCCTATCAAGACCGTCTTAAACTAATCAACTTGACTACGTTGGAGGAGAGAAGAAGAGTATCTGACATCTTCTTCATTTATATACTTCTAAGAGGTACCATTGACTACACGTAATCCTCGTCTCTTCTATCTATCCACCCCCCGCATCTCATACGAACCCATTTTCCATATGCTGGGAAGCGTTAAGTTGAATCTTAACTTCGATTTCAACCTCAGCATTCCATGCTTAAAACTCTGCTAGCTCTCAGGCTCATCTAATGGGATGGTCGTGGTGCAATGGTAATCATCATCGACTGCTGAGCGGATGGTCTGTAGTTCAAGTCTGTCCATAGCCACGAACAATTTCTATACGGAAAAATTGTACAACAACATCAGTTGTGAATGAGAGATTATAAAAAAACGCTGACGAAGACATAACACCCGCAGCATAAAACCACTTCAAAATTCATGCTCTGTGTGTTCATTTCCAATATAACACCTTAATGACATGGAAACAAAGGAGTTACTGTGAACTACAACTAACGCAAACTCAGTCGAATCTCTCAGATCCTATCTAGAACAACCACCGCCGGAGAGTAGTGAACGAACATCTTCGACACAAACCATCTGCACCCTGCCCAGGTTGTGTGCCAAACACCATAAGAGCGTACACCCTAAGCTAACCCTAAACTAATATATGAACTCACTACAACCACCAATATAATCAGCACGAGTACCCGTCGCAGATGAGCCGTTTGTTCTTGGCGCCCCGTAAATTACCGGAATATCTCTATTTCGCACTAATTTCTCGGGATCGAAATGGAGAAATGCCTCTGAGGGAATAAAGCCTGATTGGAGTGTGCTGTCGTGATATCTATAATTGAGGGAAATTGTCGATTCTGTGATGATATGAGATGGCGCTACATTAAGCCACATCGGACAACCATACGCGATGATGGACCTTATTAAGGTCACGCAGCAAATGATTTTTAACCTGCGGTCAATGTGACAGCTGTGAAGCAAATTTGTTAGCTCCATTAAAGCAGGCGTCTATAGGGTTATTGAAATATAGATACTGGTCAAGCCAGATACCAGATACCAAGATACATATCTAAGCGCTTTTCTCACCTCCAACGGTTGCCCATATTGCCCAATGATCGTGAATTTCCCCCAGTTTTTTTTTTTGTATCATTTGAGGTCCTCTACAATATCGTTTTCGACTTTTGAAAGTTCATTTTTACTTTCAATCATTGCAATATCTCTTAATATGATCGAAGTGCCATTGGAGCATTGCATTGATGGCCTCAATTTTTGGACAATCGAGTGGTAGATTATTCCTTTGTAACATGTTTAGATGGTGCTAAAGCACACATATTACCTAGTTTTGTTTCCGAAGGAAAGTTAAAGTTATCTTACCTTTTCAAAGGCATCCTTCTTTAGTTGCAACAAAATCCTTTTCTTTTTGCATTTTCTAATTATGTCATGATCAGTGGAACGATCTTTCCCGACTAGATCACTAGATCTACTTTACTGAATCTAACAACAAACCAACAACGATTTATTGTGTAACTTCTAAGCTTGCTTGTTGTCCTCTTGGTGCTATGATTTATAAAACGTTTTCTATTTCATAACACATTTGGTGCTGAATGAAGGCAGTGTATGCATAAAAAAGAAACATATGATTGCAAAACCTAACCGTTTTTTGCTGTCCAACTATTCGCTGGGTGTCCGATTATTCTTTGGGATCACTACCCACATGTACTTCTTTACGAAAATCTTTCCGAAATCGCCGTACGGAGTAAGCAGATTGTCCAGACAACAGTCCAGATCTCAACTTAATCGATGCATCGGCATAAATGCCGACGATATATGTGCGAAAAAAGCCTAGATTAACGAATGAACAAAAAGAAGAGATCAAAAAATTTAGTGTAAAGGTATTTTGTTGAATTATTTTAATGGCTGACGTGCCTCAATACCTTATAGCGCCAAAAGTTTTATTAAAGCCTTTAAAATAAAATGTTAATCGCATGGGAAAGGTTTTTAAATTTCTGTAACGTTATATTACCGCACTGCCATCTTATAAAAAATCCAAGAAAAAATGCAATGCAGCTTACATACGGTATAATTAAACATATAAAGACATGTTGTCTTAAAAAAAGCTAATAATGTGGACTACTAATTTGCACTTTACCCTTACGTACACCCACTCATTTCAGCCACTATCTTTAAAGAATTACCAATAGTCGCTGGCAAGTTAGCCATCAACGCTCTGCTCTATAAATTGGTCTAGTCCTCGTTAAAATTCTCACGGGTTTCTTATTTCTCCTTAAAGTTCTCATGCATCTCTAATTTAACTACCGAAATCTTGAGCACATCCCATAATAAACTTGACAGAATCATATTCATTTCAAATTCATTTCTAAATGAGGACATCGAAGGTGACACGTGTTCTTTTTTTTTACCGTGCTCTTTGAAATTAATATACATAGATAGACGGGCTGATAAAACGTCGTGGCTTAACGTTCTTAGGAATGCAAGCAATTAGCCAATCCGGTTGGGAAGTCGACTTTTCCACTTAATTCTTATATTGGATATGAGTCGCTATATCCATTTTTCATCACATATCACTGTGTCTCCTTCAACTCGTAGATACGATCATCGATTCTGGATCTTGGCAAGCACAGATCATTAGTTCATTAGCTAGGATATTTTATGGAAAATTATAGCGATGACACTTATAGCTTCGTTAATACTGTCCGAAATACACAAACACTCCGGTGCACTGTTGACAGAGATAAGCTTCAGAGTAATTGTAAGCGAGTTCGTACCAATCATTGGCCTTTCAGGACCTTTTTAAATGATATAGTGATTGTCTATTTACATCAAATTGTTTACTTGAGAGAGACCTTCATCATCCCTTATTGCTACCAAAACTCGGTTGCATACAATGTACTCAAATATTCTGCTTAAACGACACCAATTATTGACTTTAGTCAAATTTTAAGATGGATTTAGTGGTAGGTTTCAAGAAAGTATTTATTGTCTATTGTAGAATGTAGTGAGAAATATGCGATGGTTTCAGTCTCAAAACGAAAAATTCTTCCAGATTTTCCAAATCAAAATCCTTTTTTTCCTTCCTTGTAATCAGCGTATCTGGATTCAGTCTTGAACGCGACTGAACTAGAGCTTACTTATCTCCTCGTTAATTCCCTCTTACATAAGTACTTTTCCACCAACACCCCAATTCGTAAGTACTTCCGATCAATGACCCGATTCCTTATTCTCGTGATGTAGACCATGACTTTGAAGACTTTCTTTGTTTCTTCAAGCAGTCCTTCTTTGGTTTGGAGTCTAGAAGTTTCTGAAGTCCACAATCAGTTTCATGATTGCATTAGTGTATCATATTACAAAATCGAAAGCAATAAACCCGTTCTCTTCATACATATCCTCGGGATGGTGTAGTCCGAGGAGGTTTCCGGCTAGAGGTGTCATTCTAAACTAATTGGAGAACGCAACATGTTTACGAAAAGTCGTGATATTTATGTTTTAATCTAAAAAAACTCAAAGGTTAATAATGGCTAGGCAATGGGTCGCTTTAGCTATCCTTCATAATTTTAGCGGAATTTCTCACATATTCGCATAATAGCGGCTTCTTTTGCGAATAACAGTACTAATATTTCCTTTTATTTAACACCCCGTTAATGGAGCATTAGTGTAGACTTCGTCTTTAACATGGTTTGAAAGAAAAAGTCGTTCCAGTGTCAATTCTAGCACCGTCCTGTTGAAAATGAAATTTGTCCATCCACTCTTAAAGCAAAAAAAAGTCAGTCAACGTCGCTCGGTATGAATGCAACCCATTCAATTGTCCACCATCCAATCAGCTAAAGTACGACATTGTGCATACTCAGGTAGCTTGAATCCTTATATCAACTGACTTTTATGAGTCTTTGGTACAAGATCTTCAACTAAAACGCTATACAAAGTAGTTGCAGAAAGACCCAATTTCTAAGAGGGTCTCCAAATGAACAAACCTGGGTAACCAGTCACTCTCTACACCGGCGATATTTTCTACATAGCTTGCTAGCTTTTCACATGGAATGTGAGCGGCGGTCGATTTCTTCTTAAAAACCTCCTACCTCTTGTTAATCGAAAATAATCACAACGATGGCAGCGTGTTTACAGTGAGTCCGATAATAATGTAAAACGTTAAATGTCATCTTTAAGAAAATTAACTCAAAGGGTCATCCAAGGCCCTTTACAAAGCCACCGTCATCTTTCTTTGCCTCAAAAATGCACGTTTAAAGCTTATCTTCATCCATGATGTTCCTTCTTTCCAATCTCGTTAACAGTCTTGAACTCACCTTGAAATGTTGAGTATGTAATATATTCTGTTTATTGCCACATTAAAAGAAAGTAAAAATGACTGAAAAACCGCGAAGTACAAGTTAGAAAGCTTGCCTGTGTGACTCGAGCCTCGTGTCATCAATGTCAGTGATTCAAGTACAATGTCAAGTCAAAGTACTCCTTCTGTACTTAAATTACGAGGGTGGTCCGATAAGTACTTAGCCTCACCGCCAGATGGCGCTAGTATCGCAAGAGGTACCACTATCGTATAATACATTCCAGTAGACGGCTACTGTCGAAATTTTAGCCGGATCGGACTTGTAGTTTTGTTTTGATCGCGTGTGGAAGCAGGAGTGTCCGCGGATTTTGCAAAATTGGAAAAAGCGCAATATTGGTGGGTGATTCGATTCTTGTTTTTGGAAGGGAAATCGAGCAGCGAAATGAAAGAGCATTTGGATGCTGTGTACGGTGACTCTTCTCCTTCGATGGCGACCATCAAAAATTGGTTTAACGAGTTTCAACGTGGTGGATCATATCCTGCATGAAATTTTGGGCATGAGAAAGCTGTCGGCGCGATGGGTGCGCGTTTGCTCACTCCGGGCAACAAGCGCAAGCGTGAGACCACTTCAGAGCAGTGTTTGACGCTGTTTAAGCGCAATCCGAAGGAGTTTCTGCGTCGTTTTGTGACAGTCGACGACACATGGATCCACTGGTACACACCAGAGACCAAGGAACAGTCGAAACGGTGGACTTCACCGGCGAACGTGCTCCGAAGAAGGCGAAGACTGTCCCATCGGACGGAAAGGTGATGGCCACCGTTTTCTGGGATTCACAAGGTGTGATCCACATCGACTATCTGGAGAAGGGCTGTACTATGCCAAATTATTGGGCCGATTCGACGCCGAATTGAAGAAAAAACGGCCCCAGTTGGCGAAGAAAAAAGTGCTCTTCCACCATGATAGCACCGGCTCACACCTCCGCCCTCACCACGGCCAAATTGGTCGAAATGGGCTACGAACTGCTGCCCCATCCACCGTATTCTCCAGATTTGGCCCACTTCTTTTTGTTTCCAAACTTGATAAAGTAAGAAAAAGCAGAAATTTCAGTCGAATGAGGAGGTCATCGCCGCCACGGAGGCCTACCTTGCAGTCCCCGAGAAAACGTATTTTTCAGACGGGTATCGAGCTAAAAGGAGACTATATTGAAAAATAAATCGCCATTTCTCCAAAATTTTTGTTTTTCTTTTGTAGGCTAAGTACTTATCGGACCACCCTCGTACCTCCCATTATGAGCTAGCTATTCGTTCGGAGAATTTCTTCTGATAAGACAGCCTTTGAAAGTGTATAGACCTTCTGATCTTCAAAATGCACAGCCACTTACGACAGGGCTGCTTCTGTTTTTCTGGTTACATAAACTTGCTCAATTCGCGGAATAGATATTGCCTTTGAGAAAACTGGTTCTGACGTATGACCAGCTTCCCTAGGCATTCAGTAAAAACTTCTTTCTTCGTTGATGATCGTTGATCGTTGGATTTTCAAATAGTTTCAAATTGGGCCGTTTCTTTTCTCGACATCTTGAATAATTTTTCAGTAATGACAAGACATTTTGACTTCCTATTACAGCCGTTGTCATTCAACCTCGTCGCGACTGAGGAGCGCTCAAAGTCTATATTAAGCATTTTCTATGCCAATCATGATCGCAGAAGGCAAAGCGGTTTTGGATTCAAACAAACTTCAAGCTAGCAGACCTGTTCCAAATCGGAAGGGAGCAGGAGCTCGAGCCGAAAAAGGTAAGAGCACTCGCAAACGGAGGACAACCTTGCTGGGGAGAGAGAAAGTTATGTCTCCTCCTCCGACGTGGCGGCGGGTAATAGGAGTCCAAAGGTAGATGGGGCGATCAACAAAGATCAAGGCAAAAATCTGAAGACGAAGAGGACCAAAGACTGCTCCTCGGAGACGGGCACTTCACCGTGAGAGTCGACACAAGCACCTATCTTACAAAGAGGCAGCCATCTCCTCTGAAAAGGTCAGGATAGGGAGACCTGGCACGGACAGCAGAATGACCAGCGCAGATTGCCAACACTGCGAGGATCATCTCCTGAAGCTAGCTTCAGCAACAGGCTTCTGTATTCAGGCTAAGGCGTCTGCTCTGATGAATGGTACCTTCATGGTGAGCTGTTCCTCACAGCACACATCTGCCTGAATCAGGAGCATGGTACCAAAAATGCCTCCCCTGGTAGCTACTACCTATTAGGTAGTTAGTTTCCCACAATTAACGCGCGAATTCCTGGAAACCTGGAAACAAGCTGAAAGTGCTGACGCGACTACGTGCGCAGAACCCGGGACTTGACACGAGGGCCTGGACTGTCTTTTCCTACAAAGAGAGTAGGGGCTCTCTGAAAAAAGAGGACTTCACTCTGGTTGTGGGATTGGACAAAGGCTCTGTCGAGACCCTGAAATCCGCGTACGATTCATGTCCCTACTTCAGCCTTGGTAGGATTTTATTCCATTTTGATGTCAAGTAGTCGAAGGATGGAACGTGCTCGGCAGTCTAAATCTATGATTGCACAGCATTGCTACCGCTCTTCTCAGTAGCAGAATTGCACGCAGGAGTACAAATCATCACATTGTATCCATTCAAGAATCACGGGTGTGGAATAAACGCCTGTGCGGCCTTGGTGGTATACGTGATGCTACGATTCTTTATAATGAGCGATCCGAAAGGCTTAGGGTCTGCCTCATCATATCGAACACACTTTCAGCAGCCAAACTTGGTCAGAAGGATTGGACTCATCGTCTATTGCGATGGTAATGCGCAAAACACTGTCTGGGGCAGCAGCAAATGCAACCGAAAGGAAACCATCTTTTAAATTTTACTTTTTTGTCTGACCTTATCATCAACAATGTTGGCTCTCAACCAACCTTTGTGACGGCAGACAGGAAGTGATTGACCTAACACTGTTTATTAGGCATGTGACGACCATTACTAACTGGAGAGTCTTACCAGATGCAACCTCGTCAGACTACAGATATATCGAATTCCAATTGTAGTGTGGGATCCCCCCCTCGCAGTCCAAGCGGAATCCGAGAAAGACGGACTGGGTACGATTCAGAGAGGAGCTTGAGAAATCCACTCAAGCTCTGCCTAAACTCAGAACAAAGCAATTGGTGGAGAATACCGTTCATAACCTAAGCAGCGCTTTCACCAACTGTTTCGATCCCGCATGTCCTGTCAAAAAAAAAGTCCCAGTAGGAAACTGGTTTCCTGGTCTAACGCCGAGCTCCAATGTGCTTCGCAGGGAAGACAGAAGTCTCCTGAATAGATCGCTTAAATCGAACTCGGAACATGACTGGAATAAGTATCGATCGAAACAAAACGAATAGAAGAAGCTTACTCGTAAATCGAATAATGATTCCTATAAGTCCTTCTGCGAAAAGCGGGACCAGCAAGTTGGTTAATGTTCTCAAGCGAGGAAACTCGACAAAGCTGGATATACTCAGAAAGTCTGATGGTACCTTCACTGACTCTAAAGCGCAAACTTTTAGTTTACTGCTACAGAACCATTTCCCGTGAAATCAGACTGTCATCGGCTCGTTGCACACTACTTCATTGGTAACGGCGACTGAAACGATGAAAACAACTCGGCGTAGCTAGTATGTTGTATCACGCGTGGCGACTACTGAAGTCACTAATGGGATAAACCCTCTTATACTGCAAAAGGATAGCATACTAAAGGTAGGTACTGCAGCTGTGGAAAGTGGTCTTTATTCCCAAAATACGGAAAGAAAATTACTCACTCGCAAAGAGTTTTAGTTAGACCACTCAGTCTAACATTCTTCTTGCTGAAAAGCATGGAGAAACTAGTAGAGTTGCACGTGCGCAAAGATGCCCTTCGAAGACATCATCTCTCGGACATGCTTATCAGCGCTGAAAATCCTGCGAGACTGCGTTTCAAAACGTACGTACTAGGCGTTTTAGTCGACATATAGGGGGCTTTGATAACGCTACTTTCGACAGCATGTGTAACGCTGCTAGACGGCATGGCATAGATGAAGCACCGTTTTGTGGATCAAAGCAATGCTTGTGCAGAGGACATTGATCGCTAATGCAGGCCCCGAACAATGTTTCAAGTCTGGAGTAAACAGGGGCTTCCCGCAAAGTGGCGTCTTGTCTCCGTTGTTATGGTGAATGGTGGTTGACTCTCTGCTCGATGCTCTCAATGCCCCTGGAGTGTATGCCCAGGTCTATGGGAATGATGTTGATGTTCTCCCTGACGGCTTATGCTTAGCGACTGTCTGTCTCAATACGCAGGCGGCGTTAAATGTGACCGAGGACTGGTGTACGAGTAATGGGCTGTCGGTTAATCCTCTTAAGATTGATGTCGTTCTCTTCACGAGAAAGAGGAAAAATACTGGCATTACTCAGCTGGTGTTAAAAGGCAGTCCCATCCCGACATCCAAGGAAGCTGAGTACCTGGGAGTCATCTTAGTTAACAAGCTTCTTTGGTCAAAGGATGTTGAGTTCAAAATCACCAAAGCACTGTCAGCTTTTTGGCAATGCAAAGGTGCATTTGGCAAAACATGGGGCTTATCGCCGAAAAAGGTCCTTTGGATCTACACGGCAATGATAAGACCGATAATCTCATATGCATCGGTTGTTTGGTGGAACAGGCTAACACGCAAACACGTTGTGGCCTCTTTCACCAAACTCCAAAGAGCGGTCTGTCTTAGCTGCACGGGGGCTCTCCCCAGCACACCGGGAGCTGCTCAAGATGTTATGATGAATCTTCCAGCCCTTGACATATACATATATCAGAGGGTGCGCACTGAAAGCCATGTTTCGCCTAAAGAGATATGGTCTTTGGTCAAACTCCCATTTTTTACAGTCAAATTTCCATAGCGTCAGGACAGGCTGTGATCAGATACTGAACTTGGAATGGACTGGGCGGAGGTCCGGCGCTGGAGTTTTTTTTGAGCGCGAAAACATTCGACTGCACTTCTCGTTCGGAAAATATGCGCCTGTCTTTCAATCGGAGATTTACGCAATCCTAATGGCTATGCACTATGTTGTGAAGCACAAGTGGAAGGGATAAAGCTTATGTTTTAATGACCTAAGCAACATGTGACCGAGAGTTGTTATGAAAATAACGCCACTCAACGTCTTTCAGGTTTAATTCTAGTTTAATACCCGATTTCCTCGTTTAAAAAAATTAAAAAAAAAATATTTTTAGGTTTAACATGGATTTCGATTCAGCAATGTATCCGCACTTACGTCGCCTCTTCAAACCTTTTCACAAGACCTAGACGCCTCTTGTCTTCAACGTCGAAATCACCACTTTTGTATCGTCGAAGCTATTCGTCATGGGTTCATTTTCCAATAGAAACTTCACCGAACGCTTTTATTATTCGGCGCTACTCAGCCTTACCATGTGAAGTTTTTGATCGACATGTATCGCCAACGCTATCTGTTGGAAAACTGCTGATACTCACTTGTACACCTGACAGTTCCTATCAAGATTTAAACTTCTTTCTCAGAATAGATTTTGTTGCAAGTGTAACAGGGGAAATCCGCCTATCTTATCGTAACCCAGTAAATCTCGGAAAATCTTCAGGAACAGCTTGAAGCCAGCGTTTCCCACGTTCCCCAGTGCCACAATCGCAGCTGACACAACCAACAAACGTGTTTGAACTGTACTAGGTTTACTTAAGATAGCCCAGATAAGACACTTTCAATGACACAAAAACCAAGGAATGGAGATAAATGAATTATTAGACGTCTCTGGAGCACTAGCATACATCCGACTGCACGGTTTAACCTCAGCCATCGCGCCACTCCCATTCCTATGATGTCTACACGAAATCCACATTAAGAACGCCTGTCATCCAGCATTTTTCGGTCAAGATCATCCATCGACCGAATCCGCCAAATTTGTAAGCTCCAACCAAGCACGATCACGCTTAACCTCCTCACATGCATCACTTAAGCTCCCGATAAATAAAATTTGTATTTTCCGTTGCGTGTCAGCTTCTCACGAAACGCCAACCGCGCCGGTCATTATTCACCGCATTGCGAAAATTATGGTTTTTTTTTTGCTGTCCTCCCCGAATATTTATCTAATGCTTGCATCTCCCCCATGAGCATGTGCATATGGATGTCAGGCGTGTTTCGCAATCACCTGAAGAGTGAATCGAAATATTATTACTCGTGGCTCGTCACAGGCGAGCTAGTCTGCGGTGGGGACCTATGTCCCCATAATCCTTATCGTCAGTTGGCAATAATTCACTTAACCGTTGTTTACTGACCGAAACCACCAATGTTCAATTGAATTTAGTTGCAGAAAATCGAAGAGCTTCGGATGCATAGGTCGAATGTGTGGCGTACATGGACACGAGCTGACAAAGTATGTAAGTATGCACGACTTGAACTTATCGTAAAAAATGATTCACGCGCACGCGTACGATCGTTCATTGGAGAGTGGACTCGACCACGAGTATGACGTTGTAGCGTGGAAATGTCACGGAATATAAGCCATTCCCGCCTGACATCGCTGTGTAGATTAGAACAGATGTCACAAGCAATAGGCGTCTGAATGGCCATCTGGCCTCGCCGTGCATTTCGTTTCGGTCATTAATTTCGAAACGAGCGAGTTAAGGTCAGCTACCTGACAATCCATTTCCGACGATCGTTGGACAAGAACAGAAAATTGATTGTGAGCTGTCACTGGTCGTCAGCCAGTGCTGGGGAAACCAATCATCGAGGTCATTATCATGATCATAGCGATTTGCATTCAGTTGAGTTCCTGGAAATTCAGTAATTCAAAGTCCAACCATGCATCCGAGCTGGGGCCATAATTCACATGGATGTAGCGCGACGGGTTAGTCACCTCGTTCTCGGTTATTTTGCGAAAGAAGGTGAGTCAAGACGGGGCTGTTGGGCTGTTGCAGTAGTAACGTCACCTTAACTCTGGAGCGGCTCCGTCGAGGATCATCTTTTATATAATTTGTTGTTTTCCTTGTATTCTGTCTGTGCCACTGCCGACCGATCGGCCGGTGCTGCCTCTGGAATGTGTATCTATGAGCTACATGTGTGGGGCGTCGTTCGTTGACACGCCTCATGGCGCAAACGGGCGGTGGGACTTGCTACGAGCCACATGTTCAACTTATGACTTGAAGGAAAACAAAACATCGCATTTGTTGTTGTTCGCTGTTTTGCCTTTGCATTTTCGTCAGAATTTCACGGCTAAATTTAGTCTTAGATACGCAGAGCTTCCACGAGCAGCCCGACATGCTTACGAACGTGCAACAGTCACGGTGGTATTATATGTGTCTGCGTTGCATCGGCACGTCTTGTGTTGATTTGATTCACTCAATCAAAGCAAAACGAGCGCGAGCGATTGCTAATGTCTGATGCGATGAGTTAGATGTTAACTGCTCTCGGACGGGCTACCCGTTCCGCGTGCGTTTCGTCCAAACAAACATCACGAAGAACTCATTACGGCTGTGATTGCGGATTGGGATGATTGCCGGATTGATGCATCGCTCTCAACACCAATTACGATTTGATTCGGATCTTTCTGACGAAGTGGGTAATTAGCCAGGGTGAGATGCGTTCGTTGTTTTGCCGTTTGAATCTCCGACCGTTGTTTACACACATTTCCAGCTAAGCGGCGACCCTACGAGGGTCTCTCATTTGTTTTTCTTCTCTCTACTGTTTTCCTGGGTTATCTATGACTTCCTGAAAACCATTTGCTGCTCAACGAGCAATAAGCAGTAAGCAGTAACCAGTTATGCTAGAAATGTATATTTACCATTCAGAATGCCTCTTGAGCGGCTCAAACACGCCACATCGGCCATGCATCTCCACCATTCCTTACCTGCCACGAATAACCACATGAAGGTGTTGAAAAAAGGTGTGTACTGTTCCAAGTCAAGCACCTTCATGCACCTCCTTCCTCGATGATCACTGTTGGCCAGAATCACGATTTACACCAACGATCTGGTCGGCAGTCAAAGCAAACATCATCCTTACACTCACCCCGGGATGTAATTACCGTCGTGACCATGCATATGCACGGATTCCAACTACGCTCGTTCTTCGTTGTGAGACAAAACAAATGATGATGAGGCTTCGGTTCAGCGTCATCGTGTTGACCTGGCAACTATGGCACTCCGGATTCTCGGTCGACACGTTCCATCTACCCCTGACCCGTACTTTGTTGACGGGCGAAAGCCATTAGTTAAACAATGATTTTGTCAGCCAAGACATTAGCGAGTAATTAACAATAAGGCGTATTCGTATTGGCCGGGGCTAGGAAACGAGATTGGCTAGAGGATAGGAGTCGCGGTAATTGTAGATATTTGGATAAACGGAATAGCTACTTAGAGTGTGAGTTTCGCAGACCTACTACTGGCGTGAAACTTGTTTTTTGTGTTGGTCATAAAGTTGTTGTTGGATGAAGGTTTAGTGTGCCGTTATGGTTATGGAGGTTTTACGAGTTGTAAACGTCGTCATAAGAAGCTGACAGTTAGAAGAGAATAAATTATTAAACGATATAATTGGAGAGGTTTGAAGAGGTTGGAATTAGGTATTTTAAGGACGTCCAATTATAAACCACAATGTTGGGTCTCACTAATGATGAGTCTTTCATGTTGAAGTACCGATAGACCTAGGCAGGTTCCAGTTAGAATGGCACATTGATGAAACCGGGCGTAGGGAAGCCACATTCATTGATCGGTAAATCGATGGTTCGGATTTTGTCATGCTAAATCGTAAGTAAAAGTTTTTAGTATACGAATTATGTTCAATTAATAACAGGAATTTATTTTTTCTGCTTTAAAATCGTAAAAAAAACACGACCTTTGGAGCAGCATTAAGCTATCTCATTAATAATGTCATTTTTAATAGGTTTTTTATTATACTTAACCTGTCCTAAATTCGAAATTAAATAAAAACAGTTCTGTGTGAGATATAACGGGTACCTTTTCTTTACGTTAAATAACATTCAATACCTTTATGTCTGAAAGGTTATGCTATTCAAATGACTTTCGCCTTTATAGGACTCGATCCGTGAAGTCAAATTTTATATGACTCTGTTGCATAAGTCGAATAGTTTGAACTACACTCTTCTACTGAAGGTCAGCTTTGTTGTGTTGGTTTGTTGTCATAAAGTAGTGAGTTATTCAATTGAAGAACTCGGGGTGTGTCACCTGAAGACACTAGTACTATAGTAGGTTAGGTTAGGTAAGAGAAGGGGAGTGTGATGGTTAGACATCACTTCCACTCGGAGGCCAAGAGGCCCATTGTGATTCCGTTCGTTTGTGTCCTATCACGTAGTGGCTGAAACCACCCCGTGCTCTTAATGAATTTTAGAAGATCCGATATACCAAGACGAGTTGGCCTCTTTGATGATTGTGTCGCTTATGATCCGGTATAATGCGCTGATCGGTGGTTGCAATGACGTGTCCGCTTCGCTGATGTCCATTTCAGAACCTTGCCTGGCCAGTTCGTCTGCTCTTTCGTTCTCTGTGATTGAGCTGTGGCCCGGGACCCAGCAGAGTTTAACTTTGTGGTGTCTGATGGACCTCAGTGAGTCGCGACATTTCATGACAGCCTTTGATCTCGTTATACAGGATTCTATTGACTTCAGTGCATCCTGGCTGTCTACGAAGATGGTGATATCAGATGGTGGGATATCGGCTACCTGTAGGTGTTTGGCTGCTTTCTCTATTGCCAGGATTTCTGCTTGGAACACGCTGCACAGATCAGGGAGTCTGAATCATTCCTGTTTGTGTAGGGTATCAGAGTAAAACCCGGCCCCAGTGCCTGTGTCCATTTTCGATCCGTCGGTGAAGAGGGTGATCTCATGGTCGTTGATTACGGCGTTTGATAGCCACCCTTCTCTGTCGGGGAAAAGGATAGGTATACTGAGAGAGAAGTCATTTTTGGGGGGGGGAATATAGTCGGTAGTAGCTGCGAGGCTACTAAAACCATGTTTCCTTCCCAGGTCGTCTATTATCTTAAGTATGGCCGCATGTCCATAGTTGGCTTGCTTCTACAGAGAGGACTCTCTTAGTCTGGGAGCGCTCTTTGCGGCGTAGCCTTTTATGAATAGATCCAGGGGGAGGAGATGAAGAATCATGTCCAAACCTGCTTGCGGCGTGCTTCTCATGGCTCCCGTTGTACAAACAGCTGCTAACCTTTGTACTTTGTTGAGCATGTTCATATAGCTTTTTGTGCTGCTAGCAGTCCACCAGACTAGGGCCCCATAAGTTAAAATGGGTCTGATGATTGCTGTGTACATCCAATGAATGATGTACGGTTGCAAGCCCCATCTTTTTTCGAAGGTCTTTTTGCATGCATAAAAAGCGTTCAATCCTTTTTTCATCCTTTCCTCCACGTTCCTTTTCCAGGAGAGTTTTGAGTCAAGAATGATGCCTAGATATTTTGCTTCCTCTTTGATTTGAGTGGAGTGCCCTCTAACTTTGGGGGAGCAAATGTCGGAATTTTCCTTTTCCTGGTGAACAAGACCAGCTCGGTTTTCTGGGGGTTTATTCTCAGACCGTTCTGTCTTGCCCACGAGGAGAGTTCGCTAAGCGCAGATTCTATTAGTTCACTGATAGTTGGTAGAAATTTACCTTTTATCAAAATAACCATGTCATCCGCGTACGCTATGATCTTTGTGTCTTTTTCCATAAAGAATTTGAGAATCTTGTTGACTGTAAGAAGCCACAGTAGGGGGGAGAGAACTCCTCCTTGTGGTGTGCCTCTAGTTGTCACCTTCCTTATAGAACTGTGTCCAATGTCTGCATTGATGATTCTGTTCTTCAACATATTCTCAATCCAGATTACAATGGATTTGTCTACTTTTATGTCCTCAAGAGTTCTTGTTATGGCCTCTGTGTTTACATTGTTGAAGGTCCCCTCTATGTCGAGGAAGGCTGCCATTGTAAACTCTTTTAAGTTCAGCGAGCCCTCAATCTCACGGACAACACTATGCAGAGCACTCTCCACTGATCTGCCTTTGAGGTAGGCTTGTTGAGTGTTGCATAAATTGCGTGAATTTGTGAGTCCTCTGATGTATAGGTCAAGGAGTCTCTCCAAGGTTTTTAATAGAAATGACGAGAGACTAATTGGCCTATAGTCCTTTGCGGCAGTATGGGATGGTTTACCTGCCTTAGGTATGAAAATTACCTTTATTTCTTTCCACTGTGTTGGAATGTACCCCGTTCGCAGGCAATTGGAAAAAATGCTTACGAGATAAGGTACAATGTGGATCTGTGTTTTTTGAAGCATCGCTGGCAAGATATCGTCCGGGCCCGGTGATTTAAAGGGTTTGAACGAATTTATTGCCCATGATACTTTATCCGCTCTGATAATCTTGTTTATCACTTCTTCGGTTGTGTAAACCGTAGGAACCGTCGTCTCGAAGGAGACTGTGGTTTCAGGGGTTTTACAGCTTGGGAAGTGGGTTTCAGTCAGCAGTTCTAAAGATTCCCGACTGGATTCTGTCCAAGAACCATCTGGTTTAAGGATGAATCCCGGGACGCAGGGGTCCTTGGATAAGATCTTCCTGAGCCTTGCGGCTTCGTTACTATAGTAACCCCTTCTTTACTCTATGATTTGAGTGCTGCCTTCAAAGATTTGACAACTTCTTTAGATTGAAATTCTTGGAAGTCTTTCTCTGTTATGGTTGTGTTGCTTGTCATTCTGAATCTTTTTTGGGCAAGATTTGGGCAGATGCTCAGTATGTGCTCCATGGTTTCCTTGGCCTGCCCACATCGCCTACGGATTTCTATGTTACTAAGATTTTATTATATTTTATAATATTTATAGGATTGTTTGGCAGCTTTAGCCTGTATGGCAGTGCAGTCGGCTGCCCGTTGGATTGCGGAGAACGAGTAGCAACTTTTATGTGCTGAACATCATTAGATCGCAAAAAATCAGCGAATTCTTGGGACGTAAAGCAAGAGCCACGATCTGACACGATCCGATTAGGTCTCGAATAATTTTCAAAGTATGTCTTCAAACATAACACGGCTTCTTTACTTTGAGTACTCTTTACTGGAAATAACTTTATAAACTTCGTAAAACCGTCTACTATCACAAAGAGATGTTTGCTCTTGGAATGGGAACACGAGAACGGGCCGAGATGATCTACATGTAGAGTGTCGAACGGGGAGTTCCCCTTTGGTATCGGGTGTAAGGTGCCTTCGGTTTTTCCAGACTCGGGGGAAAAATAAATGCATTTAAGGCATCCTTTAATAAATGTCTTCACTTTGTCCTTCATCTTAGGAAACCAATAGATTTCAGATAGGTGAGAAAAACATTTCTCGACACCTAAATGGCAAAGGGCCTCGTGATGTGTTCGAATGACTTCATCTTGTCATTACGTTTACGGTAAATCAATCCGTCAATCATCTCAAAACAGGGACTTTCGTTTTTCTCTAACTCGCGAGCAATTGTAACAATTTTTGGATCCTGCCTTTGTGCAACCGCAAGGATAAACTCAAAGGTTTCATCGTCCACGTGAAGAATGTTGAATGATCGACTCAGAGAGTCAACATGCGACATACGATCACCCTTTCTATGTTCAACCGTGTAGTCAAATGACTGGAGTTCTAATACCCAACGAGAAATGCGAGGATTAAGCATCTTTTTGTTCAATGTCAGAGCGAGCGCTTGACAATCTGTTATTATTTTAAATGGTAGTCCTATTAGATAAATCCGAAATCTCCTTAAAGCATAGATTATGGACAGTGTTTCCAATTCGTAACTGTGGTACTTACTTTCTGAGTCCGTAGCACGTTTCGAATAGTAAAACACTGGATGGAATTTATTATCTGTTTGCTTTTGAAGCAACACTGCTCCGAATCCAATGCTACTCGCATCGCAGTGCAATTCAGTGGCGTTATGTGGACTATATATGAATAGTACAGGTGCAGCCAACAATCTGTCTTTCAATAGTTGAAATGTTTCCATTTCCTTCACGCCCATGGAGAACGGAACGTTCGTTTTTAGGAGATCATAAAGCGGTTTTGCAATATGTGCAAAATGCTTGATGAACTTCCTGAAATAAGAACATAGTCCAAGGAAACTATGAACATCTTTCGTACAACCGGGGATCGGAAAGTCACGAACAGCTGTCAGATTTGCGTCATTGGGTCTAACACCTGTCTCATTTATAGTGTAACCTAAATACAAGATTTCTGTTTGTAAAAACAAGCATTTATCCAACCTAAGCTCCAAGCCTTTAGTTGTTACGATATGAAGAACTTCTTTAAGGATTTCCAAGTGCTCTTCAACAGTTTTCGTCGCAATTAGGATATCATCTAAATATGTTAAAATCTTGGACTTAGAAATCAAATCTCCAAAAATGTGTTTCATGAAGCGCTCAAAAACTGACGGCGCATTTCTGAGACCAAAGGGCATTTTGGTATACTCATATTGTCCGAAGGGGGTTATGAAAGAAGTATACTTCATAGATCCCTCTTCTAACGCAACATGGTGGAAACCATTTTTCAAATCTAAAGTCGTAAAATATTTCTTCTCTTTAAGACGATCAATATGATCCTCAATCAGAGGTAGCGGATAATTATCTCGCAGGGTGATTTTGTTAAGTTCCCTAAAATCTACACAGAGCCTTAACTCCCTATTCTTCCTTTCGACCAATACTACTGGTGATGCATACTCCGAATTGGATTCCCGTATAACACCTTTATTTAGTAAATCTGTTATAATTTCATGTAACTTCACCTTATGTGAATGAGGTAAGCGTCTCGGCGCATAATGAAATGGTAAATCTTTCGATAGTATAATTCTCATCTTAAATTCACTTTCATCTACATACGTGTTTCTCTGACTAACTAAACAAGCTGACTTCACCATGTCTTTCACAATTACTTTAATCATAGAAGGTAAGTTTTCATTTACATTAATACAGATATCGAATTCATTATTGCTTATATCTATATTGAGAATTTGATCTAAGAAATCTTCAGTTTTATCTATGGTACTTACAAGACTTTGAGACTCACATGTTTTATCCGATGATTCATCCGTCAGACTTGGAACAAGATGATGATTCGTTGCGTTCAAGTTTCTTGGTGAACGTGATGTACAATCATTTTGCACCTTTGATTTTGTTTCAGGCATCTGCAACACCACACCAACTTTGCTGATGAAATCTCTTCCCAGTATAACTGGATAATTCATAGAGAAGTTCTTTACTACAAGGATTTGCAAATTGATTAATAAATGTTCATAATAAATACATGATTGGATACTTCCCAGTACATCAAGGCGGCTATTATTAACACCACAATAAGTTTGACAATTGGCATCGGGAGGTGACATCATAAACGGCGGTAGAAATTTTTCCTGAACGAAGCTTATGGGGCTTCCTGAGTCCAATAAGGTTACCAGAGTCGTTGAAGTCTGAGAATTTCCTTTATGAAACTTGTAGTATAGTTCTTTTTCAAATTCATTGGCTGGAACGCTGTTCTTTCTGCCAATATTTGGAGTGCTAAAGATGTCCATACTACCGACGTTCTTCATGCTGTTGCTGTTACTAGTGCTATGGCTGTTGTTGTTGCTTTCATCGTCGTTGATGAACGTTGACTGGTGTTCATGCTGTTGTCGTAGTTCGGGTGAACAATATGAACTGATGGGTTATTGCAATTTCGAGCGATATGTCCTAAGCCACCACATTTGAAACACTTTGTTTGATCACTATTTTGATAACGGGGTTTTATTTCGAGTAAGTTATCTGCCGTACTAGTTGTTTGAGTATGGACTTTACTAAGTGTGCTTGTGTGAACTGAACTGATTCGGGTATTTCTTGGTGTAAAATTACTTTCGCGGCAATTGTTTTTGAACTTTTCATATTTGCGTAATGCGAGTTTCAACTCTTCCATATTGTTTGCGTCATATAAAATACTTTTGTTTGTTTCAGTGTCATAAATACCTTTGATGATCAGCTGCATTAGATCTTCCTCTTCTATGGGATTGTGAGAAGCAATCTCCTGCATGGCCAAAACATATTGTTGCATGCTCTCTTCTCGTCTTTTCTTCCGTTCCCTTAGCTCGTTGTATATATCTGCTTTGGTGACGAGTTTTTTAAATTCACTCACTAGTGCTTCTTCTAATTCCTTCCAGTTACGCACATCTTTAGATCGTAAACAAAGTTTTGCAGTACCACTAAGCAATCTTTTTCCAAAAACAAATTTGGTATGATCATTTAAAGAGAAAAGCTCCGCGTGCTCTTCGAATTGTGATATCCATCTGTTCACTGGAAAATTATCGTCTCCGGTGAATGGACACATCATGTCATCGAAATCTCTGAAGCTATGAAGAGAACCTGATAAATTGCTGGGAACATCTTCCTCTAACTGCAGCTCCCGTAGCTTCCGTTTGAGTTGAGCTATTTCCTCCTTCTTCTTGTATACGGCACGCAATCGCTCCAATTCCTCATCCAGATTGTCTTCGTCATCTATGTTGTTGTTAGACACTTGCACGTTTTGGGATAATGATCTGTCGACAGTTTCCACGCCATTATGCTCCTGGATCAATTTTCGAAGATCGCCATCTGAGTAATCTTGAACTATATCTTGCACTCGTAGTTTTAGTTCCGCCTTGCTGCCACTCGCCTGCATCTTAAGAGATCGCAAAATGTTTTTAAGCGTTGCAACTGTTGCAGTATCAACAAACTGGAACCACTCTTCGGACATTTGGACACTCGCGATTACAGATTACAGCAAATTATAATAAAACTCACGTAGTCAGATAAATCAAAATTGTTTCTTATTTTTTGGCGACTATAGAAAACTTCATGCGTTAGGCAAAAGAAACTGAAAGTACAGTCGAAAACAGATCCCACTTCTGAATTTGTATTTGTCCCGCCAAGTGTGTTACACGATCTTAAATAGACTGAGGTAACCGGGAGAATCGCGCGATCAGGTTCAAATTCCTTAGCCCGGAATTAACGGGCATATTTACTTGTCCGAAATATTGAAACATGTACACAGGGTGTGTATGAAGTAAAACCAGGATTAGTGAAAGTAGCACATTTTGTTAAATCGCCTACACAAGTACCTTCACTTTCACACATTTTTGTAAAGGTTTGAAAAACGAGAATATGTGGTTTCTTGAACAGAGAGGGCCTTTCGACTGAGGATGCTCTTCTGGCATATTGTTCTTTTATAAACAAAGGACTGAATGACAAATAATGTTGCGCCGGTCTCTTCGTAGAGCTTCGTACCAATGCGTTCGATACGGTAAACCACGACATTCTTTCGAACAAGCTTTATGTTGCCGTTTTTCAAGGTTTTATGTACAACTGATTTGATTCGTACCTCAAAGATAGAGTACCGAAAATTAGAGTAGGTGATTGTATCAGCGATCCCAAAGTGATATCATTGGGTGTACCACAAGGGTCTGTTCTTGGCCCCATCCTATTTATACTCTACATCAACTCTCTTCCTTATCAACCTTTTGTGGGAAAAGTTACTGCTTTTACAGTTTTTCCCATTGTCTACAGCTCAAATAATAATCGTCTTAATTTGGTTGCTGATATAAGCCGCGATGTACATTTGTTACGAATCTGGTTTGTGGAACACAGATTAATTATCAGCAGTAAAACGAAAATTATGCATTTTGGCCTAGGCATGCAAGTGTCCTCCGACCTCGAAATAAATTTGCTGTCGCCATAACATGGTAAATTGTATATGCACTAAGGAAATCTGCAAACCCATATATAACCATGGACTGTCTTGCAATGTTAATTGTTTCAAAGTTGAAGAAGTAAAAAAATTTAGGTACCTAGGCATTACAATAGATCAAAAGCTGAGGTGGGGCAGAGACATCGCGGGCCTAAAAAAGACTATAAAGACTATTCGTAGTCTTTATCGACTTAGAAAATGGTGTACGAATCATACTTTAAAAGCAGTTTATCAGGCAATTTTTCATTCGAAGCTGCAATATGGTATAAATTGTTGGGGGGGATGCCTACATCATTTATCTCCAACCACTTGTTGAGTTACAAGAATGTGCCACCGGAATAATATGTAAGGCTCACCCCTTATCCAATTTGATAATGCTGTTCAGCGCCCTAAAGATCCTGCCAGTTAGACATCTTTATTACCACCTTCAGTCAAACTTACTCAGCAATCTATTGACCCCAACGAATCTCGATACGCACTCTCCAGGTTAAGAGACAAAAAAATCTATGAGAACATTCGACTCTTCTTGGCTTATCTTCATGACAAATCAGACTCGGTTTGCCATGAAGGTAAAACAAACACCAGCGTAATGGTCTCAATTCAACAGGAAGGTCTCCCCACCGATTTCACTACCCTCAAGAAGCTTTTCATTAAATATCACGAGTTTTACAATATCTCACTCAAAAAAGTATCAAACGATCTTGATACTTTCAGACAATATATACACTCAAAGCGCATATCGCACCTTCGGCCCTAAAAATCTCACCCTCCCTGCCACTCTAACCACGTTTCAAACATGATTGTGGATCTGATCATTCCTAATATTTCCTTTTATTATGTAAAGGTACGTCAGGCCAAAAAAAATCTGCGAAAATACACAATTTTCAAGTCTTAGAGAATAATACAAAATGTGAGCTCAGCCCTCAAAAAGCATTTGAAAAAAATCAGAATCAGAAATCATTTTAGAAAAATGTAACGTAAGGTCCTTTAGTATTCTTAGAAGGTTGAAACTTGATACAAGTCGAAAACGAAAAACGAAGAGGTACTTGTTTCTACCACTCCTTGTACCAACTCTTGCCACCTAATCCTCTTTTTATAATCTGCAGTATATAGCCGTCCATAACCACCAGTTCCACAAAGTTCTTGGGTCACTATAAAAAATAAAATTAGATCCACGTCAAGGTTACATCCAGCGTAGCAGCATATACCTATACATACAGATATTAAATCACAACATTAATTGAACATGTCAACCCCTCTAACTGGGTACGAGTGCTCGCCCATTCTCGAATGTCTATTCCCCTATTTGTAATTTTAACCTTTTAGTAATTATGTCATTTGTGGATGAAATAATTTTCCAAATCTGTATTATTGTAAAACGTGTATAATTTCGACCCAAAAAACTAGGTTAATGAGTGCAATTGCTCTATCCAAATTAGCAGCTTCTGGTTTGCTTTTTTTTCGTTATTAATTGATTTAAAACTGGGCGAACCATAGAACCATAACGGAAGTATTGTCAAAATTGTGATGTTAATGTTGTTGTTGATATCTGTCGTGTTTAGTGTCCTTCCATTGGCGCATGAAAGTTTCATCGTTCGTTGCTCTTCATCACTATTCACGTGCACAGAGGTTCTCGTTATACCAATTCTCAATCGACTTTCTTTCTCTTTAATTCAACCCGATGTTCAAACGATGTGGATAATTTGCGGTATACATCCAGAGCTGAATCCTATTGTATGTTATGTTACCATTTCTCTAAGGAACCTGAGAAATGGTAAATGTGTTTGATCCATCAGCCCGACATGGTGAACACGGCCTGCCCTTCGCTGATTTGGTTGCGAAACTCTTACTTCAGTCCGCCTTTTTATAAGAGGTTTCTATTGAACACGTTCTTAAGACTTCAAGCCTATCGATCTAAGTCGAACATTGCACCACGTCTTCCTCCTGTTTTGAACACTCTGGGCGATATTTGCGATAACCCCGCCGCTAGAGAGAAACTGTATTACGTGGCAGTTGGAGGGTGATTGCCTTCGGTTTATCAATACATCAATTGATGATCAGAGTGTAAGTCCATCTGGCGTAAGTGCCAGCTTCTGTTGACATGTCAAACAATTTGTTTTTTTTTTTTTTTTAATTCATTTTTGTTTTTATATTTTAAGAACATACTTATCCTAGACATAAATGTTAAAACTAGCTTAAATAAAACTAACATAAAATACCTTACTGGCCTTATACGGATACTTTAAAGCAAATAGAAGAATTTAAGATTATGCCTTTCGACCTTACGATAAATTTGCGATAGTTAAAATAAATAAACAACTTAGGCTAAGAAAAGTGATAAATGGTATATAAAAATTTAGCATCAGATAATTTGTTTTTACAAAGAAATTTATATCTAAAAATAACTCAACCCTACGTTAACTAAAATATATATACAAAAATAAATACATGATATATATTTTTATTATAAAGGGTGTTTTTTATAGAGATATAGAACTTTGAAATGGCATAAAACAAAGATGTTTTTTTTAAATTGACATAAAATTGACATTATTCGAAAGATAATCCTCTGGCATTATAATCTAAATATAATTTCTGGCATATGACCGCCCAAAACAAGATTGCCGTTGATCCCAAATTTCATAAGCGAATTTTGTTTAGATGAAGCTCACTTTTGGTTGAATGGATACATCAATAAACAAAACTGCCGTATTTGGAGTGACGATAATCCTCATGTGTATGTTGATGCACCGTTACATCCACAAAAACTGAGTGTTTGGTGTGCTTTATGGGTTGGTCCGCACTTCTTTAAAAACGATACTGGCCAGAACGTTACAGTCAATGGTGAACGCTAAAGAGCCATGATTACTGACTTTTTCGTTCATCAATTGAGCAACCATGATATGCAGGAGTTGTGGTTTCAACAAGACGGCACACAGCTCGTGCAACAATTGATTTATTGAAGGAAACGTTTGGTAACCGCATAATTTCACGTTACGGACCCGTGAATTGGCCTCCAAGATCGTGGGATTTAACGCCGCTTGACTATTTTCTGTGGGGATATGTAAAGCCGCTAGTCTACGCCGATAAATCCGAAACGATTGACCACTTGGAGGACAACATTCGACGCGTTATTGCCGATATACGGGCACAAATGTTGGAAAAAATCATCGAAAATTGGCTTAGACTACGTCCGAGCCAGCCGTGGCAGTCATATGCCAGAAATTATACTTAGGTTATAATGCCAGAGGATTATCTTTCGAACAAAGTTAATTTCATGTCAATTTAAAAAAATCATCTTTGTTTCATTCCATTTCAAAGTTCTATACCTCTATAAGAAACACCCTTTATATACGAGGCCGGTCCGACAAGTACTTAGCCTCACCACCAGATGGCGCCAGTATCGCAAGAGCAACTTACTATCGTGTAGTACATTCTAGTAGACGGCTACTGTCGGAAAAAGAGCAATATAGGCAGGTGATTCGATTCTTGTTTTAGGGAGGGAAATCGCGCAGCGAAATCTGGGATTCGCAAGGTGTGATCCACATCGACTACCTGGAGAAGGGCAAAACGATCACAGGGCTGTATTATGCCAAATTATTGGACCGATTCGACGCCGAATTGAAGAAAAAACGGCCGCACTTGGCGAAGAAAAATGTGCTCTTCCACCATGATAACGCACCGGCTCACACCTCCGCCCTCGCCACGGCCAAATTGGTCGAATTGGGTTACGAACTGCTGCCCCATCCACCGTATTCTCCAGATTTGGCCACGTGCAACTTCTTTTTGTTTCCAAACTTGAAAAAGTCACTCGCCGGGCAGAAATTTCAGTCGAATGAGGAGGTCATCGCCTTCTTTGCAGACTTCGAGAAAACATATTTTTCAGACGGGTTAAAGAAGTTGGAGCATCGCTGGGTCAAGCTTAAAGGAGACTATATTGAAAAATAAATCGCCATTTCTCCAAAATTTTTGTTTTTCTTTTGTAGGCTAAGTACTTATCGGACCACCCTCGTTATTGTTTTGTGATATTGTTGTTGTTTTTTATATATTTTTTTAAATACAGCTAAAAATAAATTAAGCCTTCCAGTCACCCTAGCTTGCCCCAGTCTGCCCTAACCTACCCTAACGTACTCTAACTCCTTCTTATCTACCCTAGTCTATGTAAGCCTGCCATTGGAGGCTGACCTACTAAAATTAACCGCTGACGCAGTCTGCTCCAACTAACAAGAGCGTTGATGCTGTCGGGCGACGTCTCCCCGATGTTGGTGCGACATCGATCTACTAAACATGAGGTGCTCGAGCTCGCCTAGCGCAATATCACATTCGTAGAGGAGCCGCCGCTCCATGGACTTACGGGCCACGTGGAAGATTAGCGAAACAGCCAATTCATGCTGGATCAACCTACATTGATCTAAATAGAGGCATGCTTCGGGGGAACAAAGCCGCTAAGGCACACTTTCTCGTAGTACATGTAATTTGGGATCATGATCAGGTTATTGACCGGAGTTATTGCCCTCGCAACGTGACCTCGACTCAGTTTTATTAGAAAATTATCCACCCGTAGAATCGTGGCCCTATTGTATAGTAGCTCGTTCGGGTAAAATTTCATGTCCTCAGATTCGGGTGTCCTATATAACCCAAGACAAGTTCTGAAACATTGTCTCCAAACACCCGAATCCTTTCCATTAAGCTAGCTCTCACATTGAACTATGCAGGACATCCATAGGTCTAATTAAGGCCATGTAGTAAATTACCTTCACTCGAATCAAGTTGGTTGCTAGCTAAAAGCGCCCCGGGCCCTCGGCAGAGCAGCATCTATATATTTGTCAAAATATAGATATAAGTCACGCTGCAAGAAAGTGACAATTTGTACGCGATTAAATCGTCCGCATACACTATGGAATGGTGAACCTGTGCATTGGTTGTTCCATTTGTTCCATTGGATATCCGACACGAGTTTCATTCGACATACTCCCCTCTGAAACCGAATAAGTTAACCGGAATGGATTTATTGTTCTTTACCCATTTAGACAGGACTTTATTGTCCACATTCTCGAGTAATCTCTTGATACTCGATACTACTTGTTCAACTTACGATTCGCCGCCGAAAAGAACTGGGTGTTAGCTAAGAAATCATAATTAAACCTATTAACATCAAAGTTTTCTGATTGCCAATGATTGATATCATGTCAAAGGTAGAAGTGGTTAAGCAGGGCGAATGCTTTCATTCACTCTATATGCTTTCTGAAAGGTAGCTCCTATTGTCAAAATCCTCGTCCAGGACAATGCTCCCAGGATCTATGTTGTTCACAGCAAGCATTAATTGTCTGTCGTTCTCCGAAGCTTCAGATCCTGAATGTCATACTGTTTTAAACTTACTTTTGTTCAGTGACTTCAACGTCCTGGTCTTCGAGTTTTGTCTGTCGGTAATTCGCCTGTACAAGATTTTGAATCCTGGTGGGAATCTACTTTTCTGCTTTTGCAGTTCGTCGAGAGGCCCGTTGTTATAAATCGTGCGCCAAGCTGTTATTTTGAGTAGATGTAAAGGCTCTTCGCGAATGATATGTAGATTTGCAGTGCCTTAGAAGAGCAAGTTTTATTCATTTAATTATCCTTTCATATGGAAATGAGGCCCGTCGCTTATGAAGAATTTAGACGGAGCATCGTCCATTTCATCGTAATGGCTTAGAAAGAACAACCTCAAGTCTTTCACCAAAATGCAGAGAGGAACGTTGAAAGGCCATTTGTGTGGCACGACGTCTGGTCGACCTTGACGGTTCATTCACGACATTTTCAACGATAGTGGCGATATTCTCGTTAGAGGAAGCACTATAAGGCCTTTCGACACTACTATTGTAACGTGTTATTCCAGTTCCTTCGAGGCTGGAATATGACCAGTTGCTGACGATCGGGAAAACAGACACGAGTATTCCGCCGTCTTGAGTTGTACAGCGTTCAATAGCTAGTCGACTTTACAAATGTAAAAATAAAATGTACAACCGCCCTCGTGTGCAAAAGTTATAGCATCTTCCAACAGGCTGATACATTTTGTATCACCCACTTAAGCACGTAAATGGTGTTTTTTATTGAGGTATGGAACTTTGAAATGGAATAATACAAAGATGGTTTTTTTAGATTGACATGAAATTGACTTTGTTCGAAAGATAATCCTCTGGCATTATAATCTAAATATAATTTCTGGCATATGACCGCCACGGCTGGCTCGGACGTAGTCTAATCTGGAGGTCCAATTTTCGATGATTTTTCCAACATTTCTGGCCGTATATCGGCAATAACGCGGCGAATGTTGTCCTCCAAGTGGTCAGTCGTTTCGGATTTATCGGCGTAGACTAGCGACTTCACATATCTCTACAGCAAATAGTCAAGCGTGAAACTATGCGGTTACCAAACGTTTCCTTCAATAAATCAATTGTGGCCCGAGCTGTGTGACATGTTGCGCCGTCTTGTTGAAACCACAGCTCCTGCACATCATGGTTGTTCAATTGATGAACAAAAAAGTCAGTAATCATGGCTCTATAGCGGTCACCATTGACTGTAACGTTCTGGCCAGCATCGTTTTTAAAGAAGTACGGACCAACCCATAAAGCACACCAAACACTCAGTTTTTGTGGATGTAACGGTGCATCAACATACACATGAGGATTATCGTCACTCCAAATACGGCAGTTTTATTTATTGGTGTATCCATTCAACCAAAAGTGAGCTTCATCGCTAAACAAAATTCGCTTATGAAATTTGGGATCAACGGCAATCTTGTTTTGGGCGGTCATATGCCAGAAATTATATTTAGATTATAATGCCGGAGGATTATCTTTCGAATAATGTCAATTTTATGTCAATTTAAAAAAACCATCTTTGTTTTATGCCATTTCAAAGTTCTATATCTCTATAAAAAACACCCTTTAGAAGCAACCGAGTGAAGTTGAAAAAAGGAGTTGGTAGACAGAGGCTTAGGTGTCACGTAATTTATCGTTTGGGATCTTGTAGCATTGCAGAAAAAATATGGGCCTTTATAGCAATTTGAATGATGTAAATTTAACCATTGTAATTAACAATATCCGTAAAAGGAGAATGCTATCCCAGAAAGACTATAACCGTGGCTGTTACCTTACCGGGTTCATTTTAAACTATACCTAAAGGTGAAGACAAAGTTTAGTTTTGCACCCTGCGGTTCCTCCTTAGCTTAAGATTTCAGCTTAGATTCCACAAGGCTTCCGGAAAAGCTTACTTGAAGCGCTTATGGGGACATCTGTGTCCTGCCTTAACTCTATTTCTTCTAACCTACTAAGGCAGAAGCCTTAGTATTGCTTTATTTGTGTTTGTCTCCTCTTGTAAAGAACAACGGTCAAAGAAACTTCAATGCCATGAATCGAATTGGGTGAACACGGTTGTAAAAATAAATTAATTAGGTAGACCTTCCCACTAACGAGTAAGATGACGTTATTATCCCAATTTGCAGTAAGACCATGGTACATAAATATGTGCAATATTTTTTTGGCCGTAGCGAGATTCTACGCTTGTGGCTAGTTTAATAGTGGCTTGAAGGATTTTACGACTATTATTACTGCTTATGTTCAGAGGCTTACACTGTGGTTACGGACGACTTTATGAGTGTCGCTGAAATATCAAAATGCTCAGGCAACCTCAGATTGGCGTTTATTTACGACTAAGTGCTCATAATCCTTGATGAAAATGTAAGACAAAGTCATATGTCCCCGGTTTTAATGGAGCTATTGGACAAAAGTTAAGTATTTATGCGGCATAAAATAGCTTTAAAATACAAGTTAAAATATTCCATTCGGGACTTGTGACATTACCAAAGTTGGTACTTTCACGGATAACCACCTTGGTGGTCTTGTTTCACCATACGATTTAAGATTCCTTTTTGTTTGAAGACATTACTGGTTGGAGAAATTGAAGCCTCTACAGCTTATGGGGAAAGTTTTGTAGATCATTAGAGTTGAGTGAAAAACAGGACGAAGAAACAGGCGAAGGAAGAAAACTACACAATCAAGAACTCGATGAACTTTATTCAGCCTGAGTAATTAAATCACGAAGACTAAGATGGGCAGAACACATAGAACGAATGGACAGTGGACAAATAGGCAAAAGAATAATGACAACCCCAGGAAAAACACTGCCAAGTAGATGGGATGTATGAACCTAGAAGAGATGGAACAAAACAGTGCAACATGGAAGGAATACACTAATGCAGGGGTTCCCAAAATGTGCGCCGCGGCGCCCTGGAGCGTCGTAGAAAGTGAAGAGGGGCGCCGGCCTGAGTTAGGTGGATTAAAAGATAATAATTATATTAAGGACAAAATAATACGTATTTCTTGTTCGACTATCAGTCGCTTTCTGACTAATAATATTATTGTCGAAGAACTTTTATTCTGCAAAAGCATTAACTAAAGTACGTAAGCCCAAGACTGGTTTAACATTCTTGACAAATTGCAGAAAATGGTTTGGATTGGGAAAAGTAATGGTGTATGTGCTGATAGTCCTCGCAGGTATGGAGGAATACAAGCGCTTATTCGTAAAAAAACTCCGACTGCTATGTGGACCCATTGTATCATCCAGGGTAGTTCTTGCATCAAAGTCAATGAGCTTTGAATTGAACCAAATACTAGAATGTGTAATTAGTGCAGTAAACTACATAAAAACTAGGCCGCTAAACGCCAGTCTTTTTAAAAAACTATGCACAGATATTACTGCAATTCACGGTGATTTAAGAATTTTTAGCTGAAGCTTGATTTTCCGCTGTAGCTCTATTCAAGAGCAAATATCGCTCATGGAGTGTGGAGCAAGAAATAAGCCTCATTCCCCGCTTTGAAAAATGGTGTGAAGGCTCACAGGCTAAGTAGCTATTGTATATTATTTTTGTTTTTCTTAAATATTTCTTATTGTTTTCTGTTCCAACTCTAAATTCTTATAAATGTATTAGGTGTGCAAGTTCTCGCTGTTTATAAAGAGGTGGCTCCAGTAGAAGTGCTGGTTGATTTTGACGTATCCGAAACGTCATGAACCAAGCTTAGATATATGGTAAACAAACCGCTTTGACACATTAGTGATTTTGTTTTTGCGTAATATTTTTTTGGTGTTGGGAAGTGTTGTTTTTTTTTTTTTTAGTTTAAAGAAAACGGCGGCTAAAGCGCATCGAGAACTCCAAAAAGCTTACGGAGATGCTGCTCTAAGTGAAACAACTTGCTGTGATTGGTTCATTGTAGCATTGCTCGATGAGGATCCATGCCAAATGCAAAAAGAGCTTGCTTAAATATTAGGAGTTACCCGCCTATTTCCAAGCGATTGCATGCGTTGGGAATGATTCAAAATTAAGGAACTTGGGTTCCTTATGATTTGAAGCCAAGAGACATTGAGCGTCGGTGATAAAAAATGTATTCATTACATCAACCCAAAGAGAAAACATTCATGGGGACAGCCCGGTCATGCTTCTACGTCGTCGGCTCGGCCGAATATTCACGCTGCGAAGGTTATGCTATGCATTTGGTGGGATCAGGGCGGTGTTATTTATTATGAGCTGTTGAAACCAAATGAAACCATCACTGGGGAAGGGTATGGAATTCAATTGATGCAATTGAGCCGAGCACTGCGCAAAAAGCGGCCACAATATGAGCATAGGCACGAAAAATGATTCTACAGCATGACAACGCTCGGCCTCACGTTGCCAAACCCGTTAAAACTTACTTAGAAACGCTCAAATGGGAAGTCCTATTCCACCTGATATATTCCCCAGATATTGCGCCGTCCGATCATCACTTGTTCCGTTCGATGGGACAGTCTGGGACAGAGACTCCACAGGTTCGTGGATAGAAGAAATATAGAAAAAAGTTATCGCTAGTAATGAGCAATACTTTGAATGATTCACTTGTAACCGTTTTTTCACAACAAAGTTGCATTTTCATCAAACAGCGAGAACTTAGTTGCGCTCTTAATGTCTGTGCCTATTATTTCATTCGACTGTATCTTTTTCAAATAGCTAGAGTAGGGCGTCGTGACAAAATATTAAACTTGTAAGTGCGCCGCGGGCTGAGAAAGATTGGGAACCACTGCACTAATGTCAATAATAATTATGCATATTATTATGATAATAATTATGCAATGCTCCAGTGTGACTTCGATCGTATTGAAAATTATTGCGATGATTGGAAGATAAAAATTAGCAACGTGGACAACGATTAGCGATGAGAAACGCAGGTTGATATTTTGGTATCTGACATATAGATAATTGCCTTAGTGGAGCTAAGAAAGCGTTCTCTATGACAAAGGGTCTGTTTAATAGCAGACAATTTGACGTCATGTTAAAAATCATATATTACGTGGCCCTAATAAGGCCCATCATCGCGTATGGTGGTCCGGTGCGGTTTAATGTAGCGCCAACTTATATGGAAAAGATTCATGTATTCAAGAGGCAGTGCCTAAGATTCTTAGAATATACGGATAAAGTGCCCTAGTTATTTATGTATAAGCCTAATAAGGTGCTGTAGGAGGGAGCAGGCCTAAACAGATTCGATAATTTTGAAAATGAACGGAAAGTATATGGCAAGGGCTATGACGAATGATAATAATCTGATCTCTGAATTATAGTATTACGAGAGCACACTCCGAACGGGCTTTCCTCCAGAAGCATTTCCCCATATTGATTCCGAAAGGTTTATGCAATCTTGAGATGTGGTAAACGGCTCATTCACTACGGGTGAATATGCTGTATTGCTCCAGTGAGAATCTCCTCACTTGCTAGATCGTAAGTCAGATTAGGATTAGCTAGGGTATCTTTAAAGGCTGGGCGTCATCATGCTAAGTTAAGCCTGTTAGTCCTGGCGAGATCGTAGAGATGCAGCAGCAGAAACGCAATTAGGAGGGTGACCACTCAGAACAAAAGACTCGAGTGCTAGTCAACCTGGTAATATTTAGGACTAGAATTACGCAGCTCAGGCTAAGCTCTAGAATAAAAAAGAAAATAGAAAATAAAACCTGACGCTAACTTCATCACGGATCTAACGACCGTCCTATACTTACTTGTCAAACACTAAGGTCGCCTTAACCCCTCGCCGTGAATAGAGACACCGGAAGGTGTCGTAGTGCTCGTTCCGAGAGTATCGTCCTTGAGGCTGAACATGTTCCGAATAAGTCTTTAATGCTAGCCTATGTCGTTGTTAGCTGCATGGCATTTTCCAGGAAGATTGTTAATGCCTGCAGACCTCCAATCGTGCTAATCCATGCTGGATGAAGTGGACAATTCTTGGTCCAAATTCATCATGAGCGTGGAGGCCCTCTGGGGCACTCAGAACTCATGTATAATTCATGAGTTATTATATCTATTGAAGAATCGGGACTGGGGGACATGTAGTTTCAATAGGATAATGTAACCGCAAACACAGCTCGCGCTACAATAGACATTTTGAATGATTCGATTCCCTGTCGTCTAATGTTTCGTTTTGACGATTTGTACGGGCCGGCAAGATTGCTGAATTTAGACTTCTTTCTTTGAGACAGGTCTGCCAGAAGGGCTCAAATGTTAGTCTACCATGACGGCGCCCACGGGACCAATATCATCTTCGAAAAGTAATAGAAAACAACCTAAAGCTCCAAAGGTATCTTAAAAATTATTATGAAATTATGTCGTTTAATTTCAAGGATATAGTAAAACAACATTGGATTAGCGTTGTCCGGCTGTATAGGCTTGTCCAACAAGACGTGTCATTAAATCAGAAAATCCTAACAAGCTATGAGGTAAGTAAATGAATACAAAATCACTCTTTTGATAGCATTTTTTGCTACCTTTTTACATGCATCACAAGGAGCTTCGTTGAGCAGCGCAATCCATTCATTAAAATAGTCGCGAGAGCATCATTTTCAAAAAACATATAGCTCATCAACACTGCCATCCGGAATGTAAAAAAAAAACTGACAATTTTAATGGATGGAAAGGTGGTGCGGCTATTTTTTCATTCATCTCACTCCTGGTGTCAACTGAAACTTTTAGCATGTACGAGCGTGGTCCGATAAGTAGGTACTTAGCCTCACCGCCAGATGGCGCCAGTATCGCAAGAGCAACTTACTATCGTGTAGTACATTCTAGTAGACGGCTACTGCGAAATCAAAGAGCGTTTGGATGCTGTGTACGGGGACTCTTCTCCTTCGATGGCGACCATCAAAAATTGGTTTAACGAGTTTCAATGTTTTTTGATGAGCCACGTCCAGGTGCCCCGAAAACGGCTACCACGGAGGATAACGTGACAAAAATCCACGATTTCGTATTGGCAGACCGCCGATTGAAGGTTTGCGAGATAGCTAAGGCAGTATGCATTTCAAAAGATCGCGTGGGTCATATCCTGCATGAAATTTTGGGGATGAGGATGAAGCTTTCGGCGCGATGGGTGCCGCGTTCGCTCACTCCGGACAACAAGCGCAACGGTGGGACCACTTCAGAGCAGTGTTTGACGCTCTTTAAACGCAATCCGAAGGAGTTTCTGCGTCGTTTCGTGACAGTCGACGAAACAGGGATCCACTGGTACACAACAGAGACCAAGGAACAGTCGAAACTCTGGACTTCACCCGACGAACGTGCTCCGAAGAAGGCGAAGACTGTCCCATAGGCCGGAAAGGTGATGGTCACCGTTTTCTGGGATTCACAAGATGTGATCCACATCGACTACCTGGAGAAGGGCAAAACGGTCACAGGGCTGTACTATGCCAAATTATTGGGCCGATTCGACGCCGAATTGAAGAAAAAACGGCCCCACTTGGCGAAGAAAAAAGTGCTCTTCCACCACGATAACGCACCGGCTCACACCTCCGCCCTCGCCACGGCCAAATTGGTCGAATTGGGCCACGAACTGCTGCCCCATCAACCGTATTCTCCAGATTTGGCGCCGTGCAACTTCTTTTTGTTTCCAAACTTGAAAAAGTCACTCGCCGGGCAGAAATTTCGGTCGAATGAGGAGGTCATCGCCTTCTTTGCAGACTTCGAGAAAACATATTTTTCAGACGGGTTTAAGAAGTTGGAGCATCGCTGGGTCAAGTGTATCGAGCTAAAAGGAGACTATATTGAAAAATAAATCGCCATTTCTCCAAAATTTTTGTTGTTCTTTGTAGGCTAAGTACTTATCGGACCACCCTCGTAGGCCTAACTCTCTATAATTCAAAAGTAGAGCCTCAGACATCTTTCCCGGGTTACCTTGCCGGACGAGCACTGGATTAGGGTCCCTACGCCACAAGCTTGTTAAAGACAGTTTTCTGCCAGAAGGCTAAACATTAAAGGACGTTCCCGCTAATGTTCACTGTTTTTGTAGTGTTTTTGGTCGAGCATGTGCCTCGTGCTTGGTAGAGTTGAACCCACTTTCAACTCCTAAAAAACCTTTTTGCGTTAAATGTTAAGACATTTCACGACTCGAGTAGCGCACAATCTCTTTCGATTAGCTCCCTTGGTATTTTATTACGGGTGGCCCACAGGCACATCTAGTCAGATTCCTTTCAAATTCAACGAACGACAATTAAACATAATCCGCGACATTTCCCTCTGACGGGGTAGTATGTCGCGATTCCTAAAAACGCGTACCTCTGTCTAAAAAACACAGCAAAAAATCCATTCATTCGTAGCGACAGTCTACGAGTAAATGTATGTTACACGCGAATACCTTTTCATCCAATCAACGTGTTTTGCACGTCTTAAAAGCCAATCAAGCGAATGCCACACGCAAAGTCGAACAAATCAAGAGCTTGATAGATCGAAACGCACCAGCCAACAGCATGTTAACCGAACTGCCTTTCAACTGTCACCATTCCACATTGCCAGCCAATTTGATAGCTAACCTCTGGCAATTGCGCGAAATTAGACAAGACGTCTCCGCCGACAACTAACACCTTATTTTAATTATATAGCCTCTCAATCCGTACGCGGAACCGCAATTTTTCAATTCGACACTAAAAGCACTCGCTTTCCATCCGCAAGGAGGAGCCGATACCAGCCGGGGCCATTACCACGAAATGTCGTCAACTAGCTCATTGGCCTGCGTCTCCCAAATCGCTGCGGTAAATCAACCAGTGGCATATAACGCAACATTAGTAACACGATCGCCCATTAATTTTGATTTTTTCCATTTCAAATGGCAAAGCGGATAAAAAGGAAAAGCTACGGTCGAAATGCAGTGTTGAGATATCGAGATACGAGTGCAATCATGTGCTCAAATACTATCCGTGTCTGTTGGCGGACGCACACTGGTTGGCAGTCCGAATCAAAATAGGTTCTGCCGCTGCACCTCGGGTGTCAGTTGCACGCCACACGTGTTCGATCGCGGAGGCCGTGCGATTTTCTCACCGGCATGAGCGCACATAACACTTAATAGGTTAACGCCGATCATTTAAATAAACAGCCCGAAGGGGTTTTCCACTTAACCCGGGGCGCACACACGACATACGAGCGCATATGGGCTTGTGGGCCGTTGGCCATAAGGCAAATGGCACGTAGCGCCACCACGTCGACATGGCGCGTGGGTCGTGTTTTGTGGAATGACTTAAACTCCTGGCACATACTAATTTTTTCACACCTTCTGGCGATCGGGTGTCCGTCCCGCAGCTGCTGATGGGGACGGCGACGGGGACCGTGGGCTATTACAAATCGATCAGACGATCGACTACTCGACGTGATTAGCGATTAGAGGCATTAATGCCTTTTAAGATTGTGATTAATCGAATTGGCTGACAGAGTGTTTAGGAACACTTACGTTCCACAAGTGGGTTGCGTTTCGCCCGGAGGCCGTTTGAAGTGATTTTTCTTTGGCGCGCGACGACAGGCAGCTAAGTGGTGTGCTCAACGCCTTGTGCCAGCAAATCCATTTGCATCTGCATTCCCCAGCGAATGTTGGAATTTTCTTTGTACGTCCTAATGGCATCGCACGGATGACTTGCCACTGATGATGACTCACTTATGTATACGCGATTGCTACCACTCGCACTTGCACGTACGCTCGCGCGTACTCGTATTATGTGTCAGTGTCTCGGGCTTCTGGGCCGGCCGAATGAATGCTTGGGCGCTGCCCACGTCTGTCGCACGGCGATCATTGACTGGAGCCATAGTCGATATTTCGATTAATTATCTCAGCGATAATTATATTTATTTACTCGAAGCGTCGTTTTTTGTTTTGGTCGTTGATTTTGTAGCGACTCCGAGCGTCGGGGGCGCCATTCAGTTCGCGCCTTTCGGTTTATTTCGGCTATTGTCGGCGGTAACATGATCATCAAGAGCGAGAGAGTATTTTTGGATGCCTTGAGGGCAAACATATGCGGACGTGCATTGGATACATGGTCGAAGGCGTCATGCGAAACTTGTTTTCCGACTTGTTATTGTTTTTACTCTTGCTTTTTATACTTTGTTGTCGTCGTTGAAGGTTTGAACTGTTTTTTGTATAGACTGGCGGCATGGACTGATATTGGGTTTCGGATTGTTGCTTTACTGTAAGGTTTCATTTCAGCGCGACAGACTGACAGTAATTAAGCAATAATTTGGTTAATATCTGTTGAATGTGATGCTGGCTTATGACAACTAGCGTGTAGCGTCGGGGTGTCTGTTTACATTAACTGTTAACTGTTGAGCTTCTTCTGCACATCCACGGAAGATGGGTTTCAATTAATGCAATTCGGGCTTTATTAAGCGTTCGTTTGAGACGAATTTTGCAATCGACTTTAGGTGCTTGCATGGGTAAGTTGGATGCGATGTTAAGTAGTCACTGATTACACATCTCGGCTTCGGTACTATAAACACGTGGCATACTACTAGGGCTATCGCGCAGCAAAATATTTAAAAATAAAAAATCGTATGGTAAGTATGCGGACGCTAGGAGCAAAATTGATTTGTCCTGTTGTTCGTATGTTACCACAGTGAGGTCTCCATTGTTGTATGTACCTGGAAGAAAAATATTTAGGAATTTTTTGGCGTAGCTTACCTTTAGTGCGTGGATAGTATAAATTGTATACCTTAGACCTTAATCCCTGAATTTTGTTCCTAATTAGCCAAGGTTCTTCGATTAAGGCTATGTCTACATCTTCCTGCAGCATGTACATATATCATCAAGTGGTCGGTGGCTGCTTTGCAGTGGTGTAAATTAATTTGCACCATTAGCAGCCTCCTTTGACTTGCCGCGTTCATTGAGGAGCCTTACCCTCAGGGTTCCCAGCCCGAACTTGATTTTGCCAGATCTGCTACGGATTCGGTCGAGTGGCTTTTGGTCAATGGTCACCATGAGGTCCTTTCCCACTCCGTTCTTACTCTTGGTTGAAGAAATGGCCGGTAGTAATAATAATAGTTAATAATTTTTTCCCAAATGTTCATACCTCACGTCGAATATATTTTTTTCTAATTCAAATCTTTTCATTCCATCTTTTCATTCCATAACTTCATTTATTGGGCTTAATTCAAGCTAGCTTAATCTAATCTTAACCTAATCTCACTTACTAGGTAGGGAGAAGGGGAGGGTGGTTAAGAAGGCGGATTTTTAGGCATCGAGTGCTGAGGTTGAAATCGAAGTAAGGATTCGAATTAACAATTCCCAGCATACGAGAAATAGAAATATTGGAGCCATAGGCAGTACGGTGGGTGGGTAGATAGAAGAGACGGGGATTTCGTACGTTGCGGGGGTTAGTGTTGATAGAGACAGAGTTATAGAGGGTCGCGCAGTCAATGGTACCTGAAAGGAGACGATGGATAAAAATAATGTCAGATACAACTCTTCTTTCTTCCAACGTGTTCATGTTGATTAGTTTAAGGCGGTCTTGGTAGGGTGGTAAAATCAAAGGATTGCCCCAGGGGAGACCTCGAAGAGCAAAACGTAGGAATCGGCGTTGGATGCTCTCGATTCTAGAAATGTGGGTTTGTTGGTAGGGAGACCACACTTGGGAGGCCTATTCAAGAAGGGGCCGGACAAAGGTTATGTAAAGAGATCGGGTAACGTAAGGGTCCGAGAATTCTTTAGACCATCGCTTCACGAAACCGAGTGCAGAATTAGCTTTAAGGATTATCTCATCGATGGGTGCCCGAAAATTAAGCTCTTGGTCACATAATATGCCAAGATCGCGAATGACTTGAACCGTGGAGATGGGTTGATTATTGAGGAAGTAGAGACGAGGAGGAGGTTTGATTCGTTTACGTGAAAAGGTAATTGATTGGCATTTGGAAATATTAAGCTCTAAGCAATTTTTGGAGCACCAGGTGGAAAAGCTATTGAGATCAGATTGAATAAGGGAAGAGTCATGACTGGAGGAAATGGTCTTGAAGAACTTGGTGTCGTCGGCGTATAATGAGATGTGGGAGTGTTTGATCACCAATTCAAGATCGTTTATGGAAAGAATGAAAAGAAGTGGACCTAAGTGGCTGCCTTGGGGGACGCCGGAGGAGGCTAAAAAGGGGTTAGAGAAGGCAGATCTAAAACGAACATTATAATAGCGATTTTCCAGGTAAGAAGATATCCACTTCAAAGAAATGGGATCGAAGCCAAGGGAGGACAATTTGAAGAGTATCAGTCTGTGGGAGATTTTATCGAAAGCTTTACTGAAATCGGTTGAGATAACGTCGACTTCTTTGCCGTTCTCTAAGGCTGATAGGGTAAAGGACACAAATTCAACAAGGTTAGTGGTTGTGGATCTGCATTTGAGAAAACCGTGTTGTCTAGGGGAGATTAATGACTTGCAGCGAAAACTTAGTGTTTCGTACAAAACACTCTCGAAGAGTTTAGGTATATGTGACAGTTTGGCAATGGGACGATAGTTGTTAACAACGTTCTTAGGACCTTTTTTATGTATAGGGGTGATAAATGAGTTTTTCCATAAGCGGGGGAATTCACCTTGGGATAGGGATAGGGTGAAGATTTTCGAGAGAGGGCGAGAGATGGTTGAGGAGCATTTTTTTAGAAATATGGCAGGGAGACCGTCGGGTCCAGGAGTGAATTCATCATTAAGTAGATTTAATTTGTTTTCGATGACATGAGAATCAACTGTGTGTGGGAGAAATGGTCCAAGCGAAAAATTCGGTAGATAACACTGTTCAACACATATTTTGTGACATGAACATTTTTGGGTGTTTCAGATTGATTTCGGCATCCAAAAAACTAATATGAAAACAGAAATTGCTTATCACCCATAATTTTTTAGTAAAAAACATTTTTATATTTATATGTATGCAACGCATGCTAAATAGAGCTGTTTATGTAGAGGAATAAATATTGCACCGTTATGCATGATTTGACAAACATATCGTGTTCAGACAAGTTCATTCCTGTCTGTTTGTTGTAATAAATACGCATCTAACTCAATAGCGTGTGATATTCTATAGCGTACGGAGTTATTCTCTATCTCGTATCGCGGAAAGTCGCAACTATCGTGTTTGTGTTCTACATCTTCATGTTTGTTTATTACCGTGTATTAAAAACTAAATACAATGCCTAGGAAGTGTGTGAATAATGTCAACAATTTTTGTTATGTGTGTGGGGAATTAACTTTTAAATCCCAAAAACGTAATTTCACCCAACTTGTCCGATTAGCTTACGAACTTTATTTTGGAATTAAAGTAGGAGATCAAGATAAGTCATGGGCTCCTCACATATGTTGTAAAACTTGTGCAACATTGTTAACAAGTTGGTTGAAAGGTGCAAAACGTCATATGCGCTTTGCTGTACCAATGGTGTGGAGAGAACCGAAAGATCATGCCTCAGATTGTTATTTTTGTCTTACTAACGTACATGGCATCGGCCCAAAGTCCAAGCATACTGTGCAGTATCCCAATTTACCATCAGCTTTACGGCCTGTCGATAATAGCAAAATATATCCTATTCCAAAACCACCAGAATCGTGGGGTTTGGAAGAAGGACTTGAATATGTCAGTGATGCAGCTAACGATGGTATGCAAATTGAACAGGAAATCGACAATCATCCAGACTTTCAAACACCAGAATGTTCAACAAAGTCACATTTAATTTCAAACGCTAAACTGAATGATTTGGTTAGGGATTTAAAACTATCGAAATCACAGTCAGAACTGTTAGCATCCAGATTAAAAGAATGGAATCTCCTTGAAGGTGATGTACATATAAGTGGCTTCCGAAAACGTGAAAAAGGGGGAAGAAGGGACATTAGTATACTGCATGAATGTTAACAACTTATTCGATGCGTTAGGACAGAAACATGAACCAAGCAATTGGCGCCTATTTATTGATTCCAGTAAACTAAGCTTAAAAGCAGTTTTACTTCATAGCGGCAATAAATACCCATCTGTACCTATGTATAGCTCACGCTGTTTATATGAAGGAATCATACGAGAATATGCGATATCTCCTACAGCGCGTACAGTATAAAGACTATAAGTGGTCAATCTGTGGAGACTTAAAAGTTATAGCGCTTCTTGTTGGACTGCAGCTGGGGTATACAAAACACTGCTGTTTTCTGTGCGAATGGGACAGCCGTGCACGAAGTCGTCATTATATACAGAAAGAATGGCCAACACGTCGAACACTAACTCCGGGTATAAAAAATATTACTAATGAACCCCTAGTTGATCCTAAAAACGTATTTCTACCACCGCTCCATATCAAATTGGGCTTAATGAAAAATTTCGTTAAAGCTCTAGATCGAACCGGTAGAGGGTTCTTATATTTGAAAGAGAAATTTCCGAGAGTAAGTGAGGCAAAAATTAAAGAGGGCATATTTGTTAGACCACAAATACGGAAACTTCTGAAAAATAGTGAATTTGACAACATGCTAACTAAGAGCATGGAGAGCTTTTAAGACTGTTGTGACAGGTTTTCTTGGAAATGTGAAAGCTGAAAATTACAGAGATCTTGTAACTGAATTGCTTAGTGCTTACAAGGAAATGGGATGTAACATGTCACTTAAAGTTCACTTTCTGGATTCTCATCTCGATTTCTTTCCGGAGAACTTGGGTGCAGTAAGCGATGAACATGGAGAAAGGTTTCACCAGGACATCGCAGCAATGGAAAAGCGATACCAAGGTAAATGGAGTCCTACCATGCTTGCTGATTACTGCTGGACGTTACTTCGAAATGCCACAGGAATAAAATATCGTCGTAAAACATCCGCAAAAACATTTTAAAGTAAGTGTAACATGACAGACATATTAATATAGATTTAAATTTAGTATAAAACACAATTCATTATTGCAAAAAAAACTATGGGTGATAGAGAAAATCTGAGGTCATTTTCTGATTTCTAATGTAATTTTGCTTAAGAAACACTATGTTTTATGCATGCCACAGGGAAAAAATTGATTTTTGTTGAACAGTGTAATCAAAGTATGAGAAGTCTGGAGCAAACGAGTCGTCGGCGAAAGACTGTTTAAAAAAGGTGGCGAAAAAGTTGGCGATAATATTGGGATCATTCGAGGTTTGATCGTGGAAGGAGAGGGAGGTAGGATAGCCATCGGATTTTCTTTTATAGTTAACAAACTTAAAGAAGGACTTTGGATCGTTTATAAGATTGGCTTGCGTTTCTGTTATCTGTAAAGTGGAGATAGCTGCCCAGGTAGTTAGAAAAGTCATTGGATGATTGAGTACGAAGGAAGATTGGCCATTGCTTATTTCTTTTGTTTCTTAGAGAACGGCGCCTGCGATTATACCAGGGTGGGGAGGTGGACGAAGTTTTGCGTTGTGAAACGGGAACGTAAAGAGAGATAGAGTAAAATATTTCCCTGTAGAGTATGGATATAGCATCATTTACGGTTAGGTTATCAAAATTGAGAGGGGCATTTTTAAGGTATTCATTTATTAGATGAAATTTTGCTTTGTGGAAATCGTAAGAGGCCAGAACTGTAGGAGGTTTATTCTGTGATGGAGAATCGTGAAAGAAGGAAAGGAGGAGGGGAGGATGGAAGTTATCGATGGTTGAAAGGGAAAGGGGACTAAGTGAAACAGAAGAGTTGAGAGGATCGGTTGTGAATATGAGGTCGAGTTGTCTACCCATGTAGTTTAGTACGCCACTAACTTGGCTGAGGTTTGAATCTGTTAGGCGATCCAAGAAGAGACATTCTTTGGTCGTAGATTGATCGTCTAATTGGGTCCATTTAAGATGAGGAAGGTTGAAGTCACCGAAAACAAGGATTTCATCTTGAGGGTTTCTTAAATCGGTTAATTGGTCGATTGTGTTGATGGCGAGTTCATAGGATTCAATAGGTTGTGAGGGCAAGATGTAGAAACAAATGATGTATAGTGTCTTCTGGGGTAGAGCAATCTTAATTGAAACAAAGTCGATAAGTGGTGAGGATGATACTGCAATAAGGGAAGAGTCAATTGTATTAAGGACGGCTAGTAGAACGCCTCGACAAGGACAACCGTCAGTGAGTCGGCTGAGTTCGTCATCGCGATAAACATTAAAATTTGGTGGGAACAGTTCGAGGTTATTTATGCTGGGGATCAGGTTCGTTTCAGTCAACGCGAAGACATCAAAGGGCAAAGCATGTGATTGTTGCAGGATAGCTTGGGTTTTCGAGCGGAGACCTCTTATATTTTGATAATAAATAGTAAGAGGGAGGTTTTTGCAGAGGGTGTGGGTGACAGGAGGATAGCGACAATTAGGAACGAAAAAACCTGTCGTGGTCGGCTCGGCTACGCTGGAGGTGCGATATCCGTTTTGAGTGTATATATTGCCGGAAAGTTTCGAGATCATTTGAGACTTTTTGAGGGGAATTATTGAAGAATTCGTGGTATTTTACGAAGAGGTTTTTGAGGCTAGCGAAGTCAGCAGGAAACCTTCCTGTTCGATTGATACCCTTACGCTTGGGTTAGTTTTTCCTTCGTAGCAAACCGACTCTGACTTATCATGGAGATAAGCTAGGAAGAGTCGGATGTTTTCGTATGTTTTTTTATCCCTTAACCGAGAGAGAGCATAACGACATTCGACGGGGTTAGCGGTTTGCTGGGTAAGTTTGACTGTGGGGGGCAGAAGGGGGTCGATAAAAGATTGAGAGGAGACAGAAGAAGGATTTGTTATGGAGGGACCTTTTGATGTAGGGATTGGTGAGGAATTGGTTGTGTTGTAGGAGATGGAATTCGATTTGGGGGCAGAGGAGATGGAGCATGGTGTGGGGTAGAGAATATGGGAACTGCGGAAATTTGGGTATTTTGCACCTGATCTGAGGTCGAAATTGGGAAATGAACTCGGTGGGGGTATTTGGTTCGGAGTCTGGGTCGGGTTTGGGGTCGGTTTTAAGGAAACCCTTTGACGTTGGGGTTTGGGAGGAGCAGAGTAAGAAGGTTGTACATTAGAAATGGAGGGGTGTGTGAAATTAGGAAAGAGATTCGTCTTGAAGCTCCAGTTGTCACCGGGGAGGGTTGGGATGCTTATTTGGTTTCGGATGACGATTTGTGGAATTCTGGCTTATGGAGGAAAGCGAAGTGTTGGAAGGAATGTGGTTGATATAATTTGTTGAGAAGTGGGGCTCCTTTCAGGTAGAACTCGGAAAGGTTCATGTTATTGAGTTTATCCAGACGGTGTGCCCATTCAGGTTCTGCCCACGAGGTTCCAAACTTTTGAATTGTTTTTGGGAGGTCGGTAGATGTTGACGGCTGCGCGTTAATCTCGGTATCACAGTTATCAGTTTGGATAGGCGTAGTTTTCTTTAAAGTCGGTGATTTCTGCAACTCGTCGAATAGGTATATATTCATAGGAGGTTGTGGTGATTTGATGATGGAAGGAAGAGAATCGAGTCTAGTAGTCAGCGATGAGAGTTCGGCGACTATGTTGGCAATGGATAGGCGGGTAGTCGAAAGGTCATCACTTAAGTTATTCAGCTTAGGTAGAAATTCATCGATTAAGGGGGAGTAGTCGATCTGAACATATTCAGGATTAGATGATTTAGACGAGGATTGTAGGAGGGTGTCGACGTCGGAGCGGAAAGAGGTGACCATATCTTTAAGACTGTCCGGTGTCTTTCGCGACGTAACGAGTAGTCGGTTTATCTCAGACGCAAGTTTGTCGAGCTTGTTGGTGAACTCTTGGGCCAAGTTGGTATCCACGAGATTTTTGACCGTGCGTAAGATGTCGTCGGCCCCCAGAAAGTATTTTTTGGCGGACTCAGACGAGTTGTCCACGGCACTGGAAATATCTTCTAAATTACTCGTTATTACATCGAGGTCATTTGAGATTTTTTTATTCGATGCGGAAATGTTGCTTAGGGTGGACGTCATAGTGTCGCTATACCAGTACCATGTGAGCAACTCAGCGGATTTATTTCCGTAAGTGCAGTTCACATTCCCGCAGCACTTTTCCATAATGGGCGATATAATTGGGTCACGAAGTAAGTGAGAAAAATTGACAACGCAGCGAAGGGGTAGAAACGAGGAAACGAGGTTACTGATTTTTTGTTTTTGTTTTTTTTTTTTTTTTTTTTTTTTTGTTTATTTGTTTGTTCGTTTGATTTAATTTGTCTCGTCACTGAACGTATAAACTGGGGGTAGCGAGGCAGAAGGCAAAAGACACGACCGAGCGGCTTGGAAGTTGACTGTTGACTACGACTAGCTAAAAGCTTTGGCGCCTTTTTTCCATGCGTCCATTAAGCCTTCTACGAAAAATGCTAGCAGAGTCAACAACATTCTCTGCAAATCACTGAAAACTTATCTCAAAAAAAGTAAAATATAATAAGTTCGACAGATGAACCATTTATTTACTCAATATGCCTTTATTTTTAAACGGCCTTACCGTGTTAAATATATTTTTCTCTGACCATTGTAGACCACCTCCAATCGGTTAAAAAGGGTTACTATGCAATTCTAGTTGTTCTTTATATCCATTTTTATTCAAAAAAACTTACTTTAATAAGACATTACTCTTTAACTTAAATTCCGACCGTTTCTAATTACGCGCCTACAATTCAACGGCACACTTCCAATTGGTATTCAACACCACATCTGCTTGCATTAGAACTAGGGCATTACTTTCCCTTGTTATTTGTTACCACCTACTGATCTAAAGTTAACGCACCAACAATACTTAAAAAGACATTTTCTTCGACAGTAATTCTTAAACAATAGCAACGGCATGATCTACATCTAGAAAATTGTTGTGTACCTTCCTGAAGCGTTTCTAATTAGTTGGCCATAACCATATATTATGTATATATCTCGCTGCTACTAAGTCGCAAAGCGCATTTCTTCTATTCGTGTTGGTAATAGGTCTTATTAATGGCTCATCCAACAAGAAGTGTTATTTTACATTTCTTGCTATTGTAGAACTGTTAACATTCAACTATCATGGTGATGACCTAGTTACAGGAGGTTATTAAGTTTGCTTTGATACACAGAAGCACAGTGCGATTAAATACGAGTACTCTACAGAAATGACAAAACTATCGAAACATTTTGTAGGGTTTGAGCCTGCTTTTGGTTTAGTAAATTTGATTGATAAAAGTGAATGTCTAGATTTTGACCCAGGCTTATAAACATTTGTGAAAACAAGGATTGAAGCCAGCAGATAAGGCACAATACCGTACTAGAGCTGGAAATTAATAGGTCACAAACTATTCGTATTTAATATGACAAGTACAGTTGCTGTTTTTTTTTGTTTTACGTTTAATGTTAACTTTGAAGAAACAAAGTCCAGTGGTTTTTAAGACTAGTTAAAACTAGTTGAATTTTAATTGAAATTTTCCACTGCCCTCAAACAGCCTTCGTTGCCCTCATCTGGACTGTCATAAGTGGCTTATCCAAACTTATCAAAACAGAAATATCAAATCTTTTGAGTACAAAAGTATGTGCACTAATTGAAGAGCTCTATAGGAATCACTACTTTAGGTAGCTTTAATATAACCCATCACTGTATGAACCTCATGGAAATATTGGTTAATCGTCAACTTATGAAACACCTTTAGCCGCGAATCTTCCCAATAATCGATATCGCCAATAAAATACGAGTATATTAAGAAAAATGCAAGTACGTCGATGACTGATGAATGGATTGAAGATCACCTTTTAGACTCCTTTGGGTTGATTTTCAATTTCTTCTTCTGCAGTTTCTCCCGATGATGATAGGATGGTTAACTTCTCCCATGCATTTCAGGTCTTACGATGCTTGCCAGAACATCTGTAGGACTGTAACAAGAGGATCGTCATTTTTAAATTCTTCAATACCAATGTTGCCATCGATAATATAGGGTTTTCCAAAAAGGACTTGATAAATTTTTTTTTTAAATAAAACGCAAACCATTTGAGATAAAAACTTTATTATCGGCTTGAAGTACAATCAAAACATTTATGAATGGAACTCGACTTCGTTCATATGGCCACCGCGAGCACGTTTGCAGTGGTCGATTCGTTGGACCCAATTTTCGATGACTCGGCCACACATTTCTGCCGAAACGGCCGCTATTTCGTGTTCAATGTTGGCTCTGAGCTCTTCCAACATCATCGGCTTATTGGCACAAACCAATGACTTAACGTAGCCCCAAAGAAAATAGCCTAGACGCGTTAAATCGCACGAACGGCCAATCGACTGGCCCATTTCTTGAGATAACACGCTCATCAAACTTACTCTTCAATAAATCGATCGTAACGTGGCTTGTGGCACCATCCTGTTGAAACCACATGTCGTCAAGGTCCATATCTTCCAATTCGGGCCAAAAATAATCGGTAATCATGGCGCTATAACGCTGGCCATTCACAGTAACGTGACGATCGTTATCGTCGACGAAAAAATATGGCCCAATAATGCCGCCGGCATGCAAACCGCACCAAACAGTTATTTTTTGTGGATGAAGTGGTGATTCATGAAGCACATGTGGATTTTCACCCGACCAATAACGCATATCTTGCTTATTGACGAACCCATCGAGGCAAAAATGATTTTGCGATGAAATTCATCATCTTGGCGCATCTTCTCCAGAGCCCAATCGGAGAACGTACGTCGCTTCAAATGGTCCATCGGCTTCAATTCTTGAGTCAGCTTGATCTTGTATGGGTGTAAACCAAGATCCTTACGCAAAATACGCCATAATGTGGTCTGAGCGATGCCCAATTCTTGAGAACGCCGTGGAATTGACTGATTTGGATCGTTTTCTACGGACGCCTGAACGGCAGCGATATTTTCGACACTTCGACCAACCGGCTGGCACGGCAACATCACACAACAAATATGTAGACTCAAATTTCTGCACTAAGCTTGTTATCGCCTGTCTACTAGGGCGAGAATTACGACCAAAAATTGGAGTTAATGCTCTTAAAGTTGCGGTCACCGACTCCGAATTTCGATAGAAAATTTTTATAATTTGCAGACGTTGCTCGTTCGTGTAATTTACCACGATGAAAACGTTGAGTTTACTGAATAAATTAACAATGACAGTTCGATGATTAGTGGAAGGGTGCGTTCACAAATTAAATTCAAAGCTGTCAAGTCCCCATTCGAAAACCCTTTATTTGACCCTCTCACGAATGCTCTACCTCGTGGAAACGTTGCAATATCGCAGTAATATTGGGAGGGGGGGGCTCGATGACAATATTAACAACTTGCACGCAGGGTAGAGTTTACGAACTGTTATAAGCAAATTTGAAGTCAAAGAATACGAACGCGTACAAAATGCGTTTCGATTAATTTCGAACTGGCGCATAGGAAAGAAGATATCCCTGAAACCAGCTAAGACTGTCTTAGTACAATACTATTCACTAGACAAATCAAAGTATAACCTTGTCCAGTGCCAGAAGCTGATAATTAATCTGATCTGACCTTAACGACTTAAGTTAACCTAACTCGAATACAAACAATTAATTTAAGAAAGCCACTAAAGCACTATGGTCATATCCCCGAAGTTATGGTAAGCTCTGGAGATTAAGATCATAACACTTGCAACTATGTATATGGTATTTTAAGACAACATAACCGACGTTATGGAATCCTGCCCAAAAAGTGCACTGATTAATTTTACTTCAATTTATTACTTGTTAAAAAGCTAGCAGTAAACAGTGCAGTAAGAGTCTTGCACTGCAATAAGACCCGACCACAACATCTATACTATACTGTACTCTAAAAATTTCGTTAATTTTATTAGGATTGAAGCCGATACCAGGAAACTTATTAACCTTTTACGTCATGGCAATCTGAAATCTCACTTCCATATAATTAACCTTTTCTTGGGATCAAAGTTCATACTTTTTCCTAGGACGACAAAACTACTAAATATAAAGAGGGTGGGTCATTTCAACCTTCGGCATCTGATAGTTCTATAGAATTTGTGCCTTAAAAGAGTATACCCTAGTTGGGCTTCCCCTCACGGGCTCGGATTGTACAAATTTCTTAGAGAACAAGTAACAAACTATGACAATTCTTGTATAAAATATGTCGTGAGCGATAGGGCCCATTGTTCTTTGAATACTCGTAGGACCGTGATGGACCATCATAACGAATTTTTTTGTACTCAACTTCTGGTTCCATTTGGCGATCGCCTAACTTAATGCCTCTGTGGACTTCTTCAAAGTTTATGTCAAAAAGCCACGGTCCCTGGGTATATTAAAGGCAATACAGCCACTATTTAGCTCGCAAAAATTCGAAAATTGATGGCAAATGCCAAAAAAAGGAAACCATTGCCATGCCATTGCTTGATTTGCTTTGCCGATGATCTATTATGCAATATGATATGATATTGAGAAAATGGTTCACATTTTTTTGAAAAAAAAAAAATTACTTAAAAACCTCATAAGGGCTTAAATAGTCCACCCATTACTACAATATATAAGTGTCCGTTCTCAGAGAAATTGTAACTTCTGACAGTGGCTATTAATGAAAGACGCCGATTTTAGTAATATGAAAAATGCTTTAAATCAGAACAGTCACGCATGTACATATGACTTCCTAGAGCCACACTGATAGTCTCCAATTATTTCCTTAGCCTATGATATTAGTCTTTTTAAGAGAATATTTTACAGCATCTTAAGACATCGTGATAGCAACGATACGAGAATGATGACCAAGTTTTTCTATTCCTCGGAGATAGTTTCATTATTTCACATACATAGTTCGGATGAGCCCATGTAACTTCTCTGTTAATTCCTCTCCAGCATATTTTTCTGATGGTAAATTTGACCCCTGCGGCCATGTTATTCTTAAGTCGATGGATTACTTTCTTGGCAGTTCTACCTGAATGCCGTTTTCCATTGCTGCTTGTTCTTCATGTACATTAAATAGTTTATCGAAGTATTTCCTCTGGGTACAGCGTTTATGCCTGCATTCATGGTTTCCGTGTTTTCAGGAGGGAAGTCCATGTAGAAGCAGGAAAATGACGGGAAATTCATGAATTTTTTTAAGTGACTTATATCCATCCGATTGATTTGAAATTTTTATTTGGATTTACTTTAAACCTAAGGTACATCAAAGTATTTTTTTTTTTAACAAAATGGCGGCCATAGTAGATGGTAAAGTTGGCAAGGTCTCATGCGACTATGCAAAAGGCTGACCTTGTAGCATCCACAATTTTTATCGGAAACAGAAAATACAAAAAGTTTATGATTGCTGAACATATTTTGTACCTTGTAAACCTCTAAAACTATATAAAAGTCAGAAATTGAAAAATTCGACTCTCAGACAAGTTTTGCAACCAAAAAGTTGTCATTTTTGCAACACATTTGTTAAAAAATATATAACTTTTGAACAAAATTATTGAAATAATGTAGGTTTACATTGCGTAGAATCTTATTAACTACATTCGTTCAGAATTTCCGCACGATCGGACCATTAGTTTTCGAGTTATGATGTCAGCCATTTACAAAAATGCGGTTTCGAGAAAAACGCGTTTAAAGATTCAATAGACCTTATGAGAAGGAAAACTACTACTTATGGTAACTTTCCAGCTAGTCTGCTATTCCAGGTCCATACAGCAACCCTTCATCTTCTTCAAACATTCAATTTTTTTCCAATAGTTGCTGTTTTCGAGCTCTACGAGCTTCTTTAGTGTCCATGGAGCTGCGGCGGTTCTGTCGAGTTATTCGCGCTTCATCCTGGTTTTCCGCGAATATTCGACAGTAAGGCCCAATACTTATTTCTAACTGATTAAAAAGTTTTAAAATAGACTGATAGCCTTCATTAAACATGCCAGCAGCAATAAAGGCTGCTATTTCAATGATTTTGAGCCCCGAATGTAGATGTTTCGGAGCCATATTCCAAACTGTTGAATTGAAACTTTCATTACAATTCTGGGTATGCCCACCCAGACATCTTTCCAACAAATCTTCTCTTGTTAAATCTTGATAAATAGGCAACAGATTCTGTTTCAATTCCTCAGGTAGCATTGGTGGTAAATCTAGAAGTTGTGGATTCTGATTTTGAGCAACGGCCTTCTGCCACTTGCACCAGCTGTCCTCTCCTTTGCCATGATATCGTTTTTCATTCTCTCAACCCTACGGATATGGTTTCTATAGATTGCCAAACCATAGTATTTTGTTAATTTTTTTTATAACGAGATCGGTCAATTTTCCACGACCACCGAGTTTTTTTTCTTTTTTAATATTCCGTAGACGACTTCCCATTCTTTTTTCAATATGTCCTATGCATTCACTCTTTGTCACCGGCGACTCATCGCCGTAAGGATTCAAGTCTAAAATTGCTTTAAAAGTCTTGGAGTCACTGTCGCCAATGTAATTCGCGTACTTAACACCATATTTTTCTTCGGATCGCAAAAACATCTCTTTGATAGTCTCTACCTCCATTTTACCGGCAGATCCCTCATGATTTTTCATGCACTCTTCTTCGTGACTTTCAAACCAATCAACATATTCGGTGGTGTTCGTTTTATTTTTCCAAAAATTGCGGCCTTGACAATAACTACTTTTCACCACCAGGTCGATTACTTTGCCGGAATAATATCCTACAAGCGATGTTACGCCGTAGAGAGATTTGAAACCCCTTTTTTTCCACGTTCCGTCACCTGAAACCTTCAGTTGTAAAAGAGGTCGTTCGTGTTCAGAGTTTTTCTCTTTTTCTTCATCTGCAGCTCTCTTAGTCACAAATTGAAACATGGAGCTGGCGGCAGCATGTACATGCTCGATCATGCTTTCATATGTGTTTTTACTCAAACCACCACATAAGTATATCCATAAGGCTGGAAAATAAATTGATTCCAGCTCGACCGACGCCCAACAATCTCTTGACAATCACAATGCGTCTATTAATTTCATAACCATTTCTAATGGAAGGTCCGGAGTTGATATGTACCCAGCCACAACGACAATCAACAACTAATTTGAAACCAAGACCTCGCTGACCACTTTCTTGAAAAGTGACCGCTTGCTTGCACACTCGGCAGATCAGTAATTCTGACAATGCCAGAAAAACAGTAGCCAACTCTATAATCCGATATCCATGTGATGGATAGGACACTATGTCGTCACTGCACGCACTTTCGAGCTTCCGCGCACTTGCACTTGTACTTGCGTTTTCATTTTGGCTGCCTTGCGTAAACTGATTGCCTTGAAAATGCCGTTTACGTGGACGACTTAAGTGTTTTGGTTTCTTTTTACTGCCTTTTGGATAATCAGACATTTTGACCAAACACGACGAGAAGCTTGACTATATCCTGCGACGTTCCGAACCAAAATGACGCGGCCGTTGAAATATTCTTTGCAGTTCAAAACAGGTCAAAACAAGCTTTAGCAAGCGTTTACCTGTAGATAGCGTTCTTCTTTTCAAAGCGACGCGCTGTGAGTTCCTTTCTAAAACGGAGCATACCTTTGGTTCTAATAGGAATTCGATGTCGAACTTTTTGCATCTTAAAGTTAAGAGTATAAACTAATTTTTAAAGCAAAAAGCTCTTGTCGCACTTAAACACGAAAATTCTTTCTGAATTTTAATAATTTTTTCCTTAACCGTTGTCGTTTTTTATTCCGAAGGAAACGCCTGACTTCCTTTTTGCAGAGTTTGGTTTCTCTTCATTTTTCCTCGTATTCTTCGCCAGACGTACATATGTACATATGTAGCTATGGCGTGATCCCCGGCCATCGACATTCGGTCGTTATGAAATACTAAGGCTATTACGTTCTGCACAATTTAATTGCTGATGAAGAATTCTGTGCCAATATTGTTGGTATCCGTGCCGTGCCGTTGCAAAGGAAAGTATACCCACCATTAGGGGCTGTTCCGTCTGAAAGTCGAACTTCTCGTACAGCTGTGATATTGAATTTACACTTACTTTTTTTGTGTTCGAAAAGTTTCGTTCCATGAGTTTATCCTTAGTTTCTGCGCGTCTCTGTACCCGCAGGGAAACTAGTGTACCTTCGAAATTTGTTACCTAAGAAGGTTCGGTTAAAGAAGGATTCTCTATACTTGACCTTCCTGCGATGTTCCAGCGAATCTAATGTTTTAGTAATGTTGGAGTTATCTATCAGTTTTATCGCGCGATTTTGTATTCTGTCTAGTAGGTGTAATGAGGTCTTGGATGCACCGGACGAGACATGAGCGTTAAACTCTAGATTGTAACCAGAACTAAGGGTGAGAAAGATTTCTTGCATCTGTATAAAAAGCCTAGGAATTTCGCAACATTCTTGGCAACACTGAATATGTGGTCTTTCCAATTAAGACTTTTAGTGACACACATACCCGGTATGGAAAGCTTTTCGGTTTCTAAAATACAAGTGCCATTCATGGATAATGGCTGCGGGTCGGTGATACGCTTGAACTACAGGAGTCAGCACTGTGCTTTGGAGACATTAAATTCCACTCTTTTTACACCATGCGCAATGATGCTGTCAATATTGGAATTTAATGAGCTTAACATACGATGCCACTTATTGTTTGCAGCCGAAAAGTAGTGAACGAATATGAGGAGTTAAGGGTACTGTCGTCGGCGAAGGAGTGAATTGGATTAGAAATGACAGAGAAGAGATGATTTATAAAAATGAGAAAGAGTGTCGCAGACAAGACGGAGCCCTGGGGAACACCAGCAGTTAAGAAATGGATGTCAGACTTGAATCCGTCAAAAATAACTTGAATTGGACGATTCGAAAGGTAATTTTCAATCCATTGTAGAAGAGAGTCATCGATCCCGAAATCACGCATTTTCGACAAAAGGGCTTCATGCTTTCGAAATATCCAGTGTAACTATTTTGCTTTCACACGCTTGGTGAAGCGAGCGATTCCACCGAGTGGATCTGTTTTGCTACGGAAACCACACCGTCGGTCATTGAGGAGTTTCCGTGATTCAATATATTTCATAAGCTGATGGTTACTCAACGTTTTCAAGACCTTAGAAAGAAGGGACGTTAGTGCTTTCGGTCGTAGTGCCCGGTCGGTTGTTGGAGGGAGAAGAAGATTCGACTTTTTTTGGTATAGGCTGGACAAATGCTGTTTTCCACGTACTCGGTAAGGGCCCAGAAGAGGAGGAAAGGTGGAAAAGATAAAGCAGCGTAAAAGAAAACCTCTTCAGAACTATTGGGGCAAGACCATTTGGACCAGCAGACTTGTGTATGTCGAGGTCTTTGAAAACCCTTACGAATGTACGAGTGAGAAAGTGGATTAGTCCCATGATAGAATTGACGCACTCTAGCACAGAGGAAGACAACGTACAAGCTGGGAGCTGTAAGCTGGTTGCGAAGTGGGCAGCAAGTAGGTCAGCTTTATCTAAGGGGTTAACAGCTGGAATGTCATTTAAAATGAGCGTTAGTATAGCCGACGGAGTTGAGTTCTTTATGTTTTTTTTTTATAAACGACCAGAAACTTTTGCTACCTTTGGGACATTGAAGGAATTTACGCTTCGATTTTTAGTCGAATTCGAGTTTAGCTCATCGAGTGTGAGTGTTGCAGTCATATGTACTGTTTTGGGTTTTCCTCTGAACTATTTGCGTTATAGGCCCGAAAGCTTAGCACCCTCAGCATAATAGCTTCTTGGCAGCTCAAATGAAACCACGTTTTATCCTTTGGCCTGGTGCGTTTAATCTAACTAGGAATAAAATTTGCCATGCCAATTTGAATAATATTTGTGATAATATCAGCTGCGGGGCTCGCGTAGTTATCCAGGAAGCACAACGACTAGTTAATGATTGAAAGAAGTTGTTAAAGCCGCACCAGTTGGCTTTCTCGTAGAGCCATAGTGTTTTTTTAAGAGCTTTTTCTTTAACGGGGTGGTGGGAGTTCGAGAATTTAGCTGATATCCCCAAATGGTTGGCGGTATGACTAGCAATATCGGGGGTATGTGACGGCTCATTCATTCATTTTAGGTATTTTAATTAGATAAGAGCGAATCCACGTCGTTCGCAAGAAGATGGATTGTCATGCGTTTGACTCAAGCTACCTTCAACACTCTTTTTTTCTTGTAGTAAATGGTAGTTGTTAATACAAATAGCCTCGGCATTATAACTCTGGATTAACATAGACTTAAACTAACATTCCCCTCCAGCTAAGTCGTTTCCAGTGCCTCGTGCACAATCACAGTTGGCCTAGGTTTCATTCGATCTGTGTTCGTTCATAGATGCAGAGGTTCTCTACCGTATTGTCCTTCAGGGTCGGATTCAAAAACTCTTTTGGTCAGAGCCATAATTTTTTTTTTACCAACGTAAAGTTGATCCTATCAGCGTTGAATCCATAGATATGTTCCGGGCCAATGTCTTGATCTTTGGTTGAAACTTTTCTTCAATTTGAGCTGATAATCATACTTTTTTTTCTTCCAATCACAAAGAAACAGCTGTTAGCAGGAATAAGTCTACATTGGACTTCGTCACTGATATCGTAGTTACTTACTACTGGAGTGACGAGAAAATCCCTAACTACCACGAAGTTAAAGGTGCTAACGTTCCGGACAAGACAGTGATGATAGACGTCGTTTTTTGATAGGATCATTCTGCTTTGTAACAATGCTTTTCTCCATATCATTTATCATTGTCATTAGTGTTTCGTTTCCTACGAAGTTGAGAAGAATCATCATTGGTAGCATCGCTTCCATTAGACTCATCGATTGATTATCAGAGCTTCTATGAGATTTTTTTCCCAGAAAACCAGTTTTGAAATGCGGGCTTAGAAAAGTGGCAATTTGATATTCTCATCAAAGGTGAAGCGTTTTTTAAGCTCAATTTGTAGTGATTTCAATCTCAATAAATTTGGTATTTTATCTGCAGTCCCTTCCTTTCCCAGGTATTTCAATAACGTGATAACATGTGGAATCACTTCTGAGATGCAGGAAATGGCTGAGATTATTACTTTAGTAATCTTTTCGGACGATGTGAAGAGGTTGAGGCATTGTTCCATTAACTCCCACTGAGAACGTGTTAAATTAAATAAAGGGACAGCTCGCTTTTGTTCTTATAATCGCTTCCTAAAATAATATGTCCATCGTCTGCTTACATCTTTTATGGGTTGAAGTTCAGCTTTTGCATTTATTATATTAACCCCACAGACATGGACGAGTAAATGGATCTTGCCTTGAGGAATATTTCAATTCTCTTCATTGAGCGATGAGCTCAAAATTCGCATGCTCTACTTTTGTTTGTTAAGATGTATGTCTTGCAATCTCGGCTTCCCGTAGTTTAATCTACACGTTTTTTATTACTACTTACTGTGCCAGCTTCAATCAATTGATCGTCGGTTGATGGATTTCAATGAGGATCATTGGCATATGGCTTCATCCAACGTCGTCCGGTAAACTCCGGGGCGCTGATAACAATTTCAGAGAACTTGTTTTTCTCCTAAGGGCTTCTGCCCAGGCTGGGGGTGCATATAGGAGAATAGAGCTGACCATTTCAGGAAGTGTGATCTTTCTTATGTACCCGGGACCACTTTGTTCGCTAGTAGCCTGGAGAATGCCGTTTGTAGTAACGACACTCTCTCGCGTAGTTCGCATGAGTTCTAAAACGCAGCCTGTTATCAACCATTATTCTTATGAACTTTCTCCCTTCCTTCAAGACCTGCAGTTTCAAACCACTGCTTGATTTGGGCAATTACTGACTCGACGATTTGAATGTGCTTTGGAAAGGTTACGACAGCTATGTGATCGATTCCGTAAATACCTTATTGCAGAACGCCGTAGTTCATAAGGTCCCACAGGAGAGGACCCAACACGGAACCTTGAGGTACCCCTGTAGACAGTGGTAATATCTAACTCCTTCTTCTCTGTAATATCTTAACATTCTGTTGATAAAGTAGTTGGAGACTATCCCAGGCAAATAGTAAGATGTTTCCATCCTTGCAAGTGATTTCCTTATTTGGCACAAGTCAAGCGGTCAAATAATTTTTAAAGAATAGTCTTCGGCCCCCGCCACCAAGAGTATCCTTCTATGGCTTCAGACGTAATCTCGACTACTATTTTAATAGCGTCGAAGCCTTGCTGATAATTTGATAAAGCTCTCGATTCTACTGATGCAGCGAGTAAACTGTCGAATATTATTAAAGCTCGGATCTTCCCCACTTTGTCTATCAGGCATGGGGCGCCATGATGACGGTTTTTCGGGTGGTGTCCGTTGTAGCCTCTAAGATTTTGGGAACCACTGTCTGGTTTCTTTTATACGTTGGCCTTCTTTGCTTTTTTAGGAATTCCACTGGGTAAAGGCAGCTTGTTGTATCTCTTTTTCTGGTAAGAGCTTTCTGCAGTTCATCTAATTCGATGGCTGGCCTTTTTGCTACATCTATTTTTCGAACCATTGTGAATATAATAGATGAATTCTAGGAAAACAGGTGCTCCACAATAGTTTCCAGCATTTTTGGCAGTCTGACTGATGGCTTGTTGTCGGTTTCATCGCCGAAAGTTCTTGCTTTGCCCGCCTTGATTGCTTTTGTTCGCCTGTCTAAAGACATCTAGATGTTGTTGGAGATCGACTCCTCCTTTGAAGCATTGGACGTAAACCTTAACACAATTCGTACTTAGTGTTTTTCTTTTATCGTTTCGCCAGTGCGATGAAGCGGCTCTTCGAGTTAGTGCTTATCTAGCCATTACCTAAATATTTTGCGTGAGTGAATGGGACAAATTTTCACCCAGTGAAGCCAGTGAATAAGTGAGCCAACCAACGACATCATTACTAAAACACCATGTTCCAGTCTAAACTCAAGAAAACCGTTACTATGCTGACATCCCCTATAATAGATGTCACTGACACCGCTATTGATCGCTAGATACTAGCGTTCTATATCAGGAATAATTTTCTCGGTCATATTTGGGGCCATTGTTTTTTCGATAAGCCTTTCGAACTCGACTTGTTTGACGAGCGATTAAATAATATTTTATTGATTTCGGGTGGTTAATGTCCCACAACAATTTGCTTTTAATTGTTTCCGTCAGAGTTATCAGTTGTTTTTATGTGTTGTAATAATGAATAGCGACACGATCTTCTTACAACGGAAATAAATACGCTCGCCCCTCAACCCAGCACGCACTGCGTAGCTAGTCATCCTCAAAATGCTGAATGAAGATTTTGTGTTATAACCTTTATAGGTCGAATGGATCGCCTGTATATGGCATGGTTTTGGACTGAATTATCTTATACTATTTACAAGGGTGGTCCGATAAGTACTTAGCCTCCAAAAGAAAAACAAACATTGTGGAGAAATGGCGATTTATTATAGTCTCCTTTTAGCTCGATACACTTGACCCAACGATGCTCCAACCTCTTAAACCCGTCTGAAAAATACGTTTTCTCGAGGTCTGCAAAGTAGGCCTCCGTGGCGGCGATGACCTCCACATTCTACTGAAATTTCTGCCCGGCGAGTGACTTTTTCAAGTTTGGAAACAAAAAGGCCAAATCTGGAGAATACGGTGGATGGGACGCAGTTCCTAGCCCAATTCGACCAATTTGGCTGTGACGAGGGCGGAGGTGTGAGCCGGTGCGTTATCATGGTGGAAGAGCACTTTTTCTTCGCCAAGTGGGGCCTCTTTTTTCTTCGATTCGGCGTCGAATCGGCCCAATAATTTGGCATAGTACAGCCCTCTGACCGTTTTGTCCTTCTCCAAGTAGTCGATGTGAACCACACCTTTTGAAACCCAGAAAACGGTGGCATTCACCTTTCCGACCGATGGGACAGTCTTCGGAGCACGTTCGCCCGGTGAAGCCCACTGTTTCGACTGTTCCTTGGTCTCTGATGTGTACCAGTGGATCCATATTTCGTCGACTGTCACGAAACGATGCAGAAACTCCTTCCGATTGCGCTTAAACAGCGTCAAACTTTGCTCTGAAGTGGTCTCACGGTTGCGCTTGTTGTCCGGAGTGAGCAAACGCGGAGAGACATCGCGCCGAGAGCTTTCTCATGCCCAAAATTTCATGCAGGATATGATGATCTTTTGAAATGCCTACTGTCTCAGCTATCTCGCGCACTTTCAATCGGCGGTCTGCCAATACTCGATCGTGGATTTTTGTCACGTTATCCTCCGTGGTAGCCGTTTTCGGGGCGCCTGGAGGTGGCTCATCAAAAACCGACGTGCGACCACGTTGAAACTCTTTAAACGATTTTTTTATGGTCGCCATCGAAGGAGAAGAGTCATCGTACACAGCATCCAAACGCTCTTTGATTTCGCTGCGCGATTTCCCTTCCAAAAACAAGAATCGAATCACCGACCGATATTGCTCTTTTTCCATTTTTCTAAAATCCGCGGGCACTCCCGCTTCCACACGCGGTCAAAACAAAACTACGAGTCCGATCCGGCTAAAATTTCGACAGTAGCCGTCTACTGTGTACTACACGATAGTAAATTGCTCTTGCGATACTGGCGCCATCTGGCGGTGCGGCTAAGTACTTATCGGACCACCCTCGTACATTCTTCCTTTTTGTTCAGCAACCCATTCTAAATACCAACATGATTTTAGAAGGCTATTTTCGGTCATAGCCATACATAAAAATTTCATTGATTAATTCTTGGGTAAAAAAAGTTACGCTCTTTAGCCTGATTAGCTTTCAAGGTATGGTCTGATACTATTTGGATATCGTCGAAAAGTATAGGCTAAACGACCATTTATACAATAATAGTGCAAAAGTTTTTTGAGCATCATGTAATGATTTTTTTCAGCATAGACACGATCACTTATTATGCTAGCTTCCATCGAAAAATGGATTAAATAAAAAAAAATTTAAATATTTACAAAAAAAAGCTAATTCTTACAGGTCACAAAAAGATGGAATGGCATTCGATTAGCTTTACAAATTATCTCCCAGAAATTACTAACTACACTAGATGATTAACACCTCCTTCGCGATCATGATAAATGTTAATTTTTAGTGCAATTAGTTTTGGAGTATCAAGATTATGGTACTTACATGGTGGCGCTACAGCTCGGGATTAACATGTGCGCTGTAATTAACACGCTTCTTCAGCAAGTATGCTTTTGCGCGAAACGTTTCTAGTGCCTCATGCGCAGTGGGTCTAAGTTTCAATCCACTTGTGTTCCACCTCAGATGTGGGAGGTTCTCTACTGCATCGTTCTTCGACTTGGGTCTCGAAATCTCTTTTGGCCGGAGCCATGTTTAATACCTAGCCATATTGCTTGTTCAATCGGTCGATAAAGGGGAGGCCAAATACAAGTTTCTTTTAAAAAATGCAATAAAATGAACAAAATTAAGTTTTTCCCTGTATTTATGCTTTTCCCTGCTTTATTCGTAAGATCGAATATTCCCAGTAATCACAAAATACAACATCGTTCAAGAGGATGCCTCGGCTGGCTTCGCAGTAGCGCATTCTGTCACCCCAATTTTCCAAGACCTTGCTGATGGTTTCGGGCTGTAGCTCACGGATTGCTTGGATAATATTGGCCTTAAGTGCTTGAATCGTTTCCAGATTGTTGGCATAAAAAAAGTCCAAAGGGGTCAAATCGCAGCTCCGAGGGGACCAATTGACATCGCCAAGACGGCTGATAAAACGATTTGGAAATTTGGTGCGCAAGAGATCGATTGTGCCATGGCGCGCCATTCTGCATAAACCAGAGGTCGTCCAAATCTATGTCTTCAATTTCATTAAAAAATAAGTCGGTTAACATGGTTCTGTAACGCCCACCGTTGACCGAAACGTTGTTCCCAGCCTTATTTTCGAATAAAAATGGCCCAATGATGCCACCACTCCACAATTCGCACCAAATTGTCACTCTCTGTGGATGCATTGGCTTCTCAACAATAAGGTGCGGGTTTTCCAAGCAATTTTGTAGCCGCCAAGATGAAAATGCGCCTCGTCAGAAAAGATGATTTTTCGCCCAAAATCTTTGTCAATTTCAAGCTGCTCAAAGGCCCAAACTGCGAAGCGATAACCATTCAATTGGACCTTGTAAGAGAATAATCCGAGATCTCTGTGCAGAATTCTCCTTAGGCTAGTGCGTAAAATGTTGAGCTGTTGAGGTCGATGGCAAGTTGATGTTCGTGAATTGAGCCCCACACTCTCGGCCACAGCAGCCACATTCTCATCTGTGCGCACCATACGACGACGGGAACCATGAACTTGCGTACAGCAGTCGCGGTGGATGCTTCATTTCGGCCAAAACTTCTTTTTAAAAAACGCACTGTTTGAGTTACACAACCCTCAGTTTGGAAATAAGTTTTCAATATTTCCCAACCTTGTTCAAGCGTAAAGCGATTCATTTTGTTCCGCGGTGGTATGGTACTGACTTTTTGTCAAGATTTCGAGCGGGAACAGCTGTCAGTGTCAAAATAACCTATGATGAAACACTGGATGAACCACCATTTACATGCCAGGCTTATGTCGCCGTATAGCCCTTACATACGCTTTTTGTTTTCTCTAAACGAATGAGAGCTTCTTCGTCTTCGTAAAAGTCTTCTTCTTCTTCCTCTGTGTCGTAAAGCAGGAGCGAGATGACTAGTATAAAAAATAAAGTTTGTGATAAATATTCCGAGAAAGAGGTCTGTTACTAAACTGCCTCCTAAGCCCACAGAAACAGCGATTAGCCGGAATAATTCGACGTCGAACTTTCGCGCTGATGTCGTCATTACTTATTACGTTGGAATCGAAGGAGTCTTTGACGACCTCGAAAGTATACGTGGCATTGTTAATGTGCTGGCTAAGACTTTGCTGATATACGTTTTGGCATCATCGTTGATGGCACTATATAATTTGTCTTGCATATACGAATATTTATCTGTGTCTTCTATATATATATATATATATATATATATATATATGTCTATACGTCTCTGTGTCTTCGCTCGACCGCGTTAATATCATTCGCAGTACAAGCGTATTGGGTCCAAAAAGTTGAAAAATCTTTAAGAGAGTGAAAGCTTATTTTAAAGACAGTTGGCGAAGACAAAATCTACTGAGAGGCTGGTAAGTTTGTTCGGAAATACTATACTATAGTTAGGGATGTTGTCCACAAATTCAGAACTGAAGGCTGCTTAGAAATGAAAAAGAGGTAGGGGTCGAAAAAAAAAAAATTGTCGTAGGTAAATTAGAGGCGTATTATATATATCACTTCCGACCTTAAGTACCGACACTTCCCATAATTATTCTGTACAAGACGTCGCATTATTATCTGGCATAAAACCACATTGGTATATACTATCGTTTTTACCAATGATTTTGACTGCTCTTACAATACGAATTCTATAGCTTGGCGTAATAAATGGAGTCTTCTTTCTTAAAGATTGAACAAGAATGCTGAGGCTATATTTATCAATCATGCTTTCCGCTGTTCATACATACCTTACGAATGGACTGGAGTATGTTCCTGACTAAGTCATCTCCAGCTATTTAGAAGAGTTCAGCAGACAATTCGTCTGCACCAACATATTGAAAACTTGGATGATTTTGCCTGACAGCGGGGTTTTTGATATCATTGCCGTGATACAGTCTGATAAAATTTTTGAAATTCTTTCAAAGCACCTTTACTACGTTTTCATGGAATATAACAACATGTTGAGGCTATCATCACCAGGGGACCCGTGATGCTCTTGGAACGTATGGCATTTGGGATTTTACAAATTCTGAGTTCTTGGTGGTGAATTCAGCAAACAAGAACTTCATATATCAGCATTGGTCGAATTATCACTGGATAGAGCCAGTGCGTCAGAGATGCTTATAATCTCATTATTTTAAAGCTGCATTTAAGTTTATTTTGTAAAGTGACTCCAAAGTATTTGTACTTGAGTTTGTACAATACTATAATTTTTGAGCTATGTCGCCTGGTCTATTTCAAAAGCATCTTCTGAAGCTTCTTTCAGATTTAAGAATAATAAAACTAGCTGAAATCTATAACCTTCAGTATTTAGGTCACAGCGATGATGTTGGTGTCATTCAGTGGAGTACAATAGACGTGGAAAGCTCGCGAACCTTGAATGAACCATCCTCGAATACTTCTTTGAACCGTGCTATATTTTCATTACATCCAATCGAGATATGACTTACGCTCCACAAGAAGTCGTTAACACGATGAACGATATTACAATGTTGTTAATAGTGATTATGCGAGTAACAGGAAAGATGCATGGAGACGGACGATCTTTTTGGGAAACAAGCCCAAACAACAGTTGGGCCATAATAGTTGGGTGTAAAAAATTAATTTAACCCTGTAAGCTTAGAACTTATATTGTAGTAGAGTTCAGATTAGTGTTAAGCTAACCTAGGCTAGCAGAGAAAAATGATAAATCGTCATAGGAGACCTCAGGCGGTTGGAAAACAAGACTGAGAATTCTAATGGGGCACAATCACCATCTGCTAAAAAGCTCAGCGATGGTTCCGTGAGGATAAAAATTAAGTTGAGAATGACGCGGTTTAGTAGGTTTACAAAAGGTACGTATAAGCATCCTGATCTGGGAGTATTTTTTTATGGATCACACTTCCTTTCGCGCATATTGGGGAAAACTAGTGACCTACATACATTCAGCCAGTATAGACTTCCATGCAACATTCGGCATACACTGGACGTTTAATAACGACTTCAATGTTCACAAGATTTTTGGCAAGATTGATAAAAAGCCTGTATTCGTTACGGAAGACAATTCGATCGACTTAGGGACGCGACTGCCCCTAGATCATGATCCAAATAAATATCGTTATATAATACACATTCGTCAAAAGGCCGACTCATTCATTTTGGGGGAAAAAAAAAGTTCAAAATCATTGAATGATAGTGGGCGCTATTGACGTTGTTCTCACGGTCATTTTTGAAACCACGCTTAACAGGGCTGGTCCATTGGCAGCTCTTGTATTGCCTGAGGTTGCTCATCTGACTAAATACGTTTATTAACATATCCATTCAACCAGAAATGAGCTTATTCGTTGAAGACAATTTTTCGATAAAAGACCAGATCTTCCTTCTAATTTCTAAAACCAACTCACTGAAAATTCGACATTGTAACAGATCGCCCGGCTTCAGTTCTTGGACGTGCCATGGTTTACATGGTTTCAAACCAAGATCCTTACGTAAAATTTTCCACGTACTCAAGTAAAACAATTTCGATTGCTGCGAATACCGGCGAACGCACTAAACACAGTCTTCATTAACACTTGCGAATATCGGATCGTTATTTTCCCCTGAATGCACGCATACGGGTAGGTGGCTTAATGTCTAATGGCGTAAAATTGTTGCGAAATTTGGTCAGTATGGCCAAAATTGCTTGCTCAGTAGGTCGATCATGATGACAGAAAAACGGTCGAAACGCGCGAAAAACGTTTATTACGGAAAACAAAATTCGATAATGAAATTAAGTCATTTGTAAGTATTGTTCGAACTTAAGTCTTTCTGCTGCAGAATGGAAATACAAAGTGAGCCAAATTTACTATATTTTAACTCACGTGAAAATGTTTGGTGAGCGGTGAAATATGCAGCACTAAAAACCAAACAATAAAATAATCATCATTTACAAATTAGACGAGCGGGAACTGCTCCGCATTTAACCCCATTGTTTGTTGTACCATTCATTGTTGTACCTGCGTAGCCAAGTTAGTGTTAAAAGTAGGACAGTATGTTATTTCGATTCCCACTAGTGATATTTTAAGAGGCAGTGCTTTGACACCAAACCTATCGCAAGCGGTACATGTAAAATCCTGAGTTTTAATAGTTTTAATCATTTAATACTCACCTGCATGCAGTTGCACCAACTCGACTTCAAAAGTTCGGCCTGCACATCCTCGTCGGCTAAAGTTATTCTTGTCCCCCGTAAAATTTATTTTTCAATTAATTGTGGCCTTAGAGACTCTGGTGGCATGAAGTAAATTTTTGATTTGTAGCTGAATCCGTCTGGGTTAAGTGTTGTGACAAAGTAAAGTATGTTATTGCCGGCGTTTGTGACAATCCTTGCAGCTTTTGGCTATCAAAGGTTGCTCGAAAATTCTCATCGGATCCCATTACCGTGACATCGCTGCATGTGTGGATCCCAGCTTCTACTTCAATGCCGTTGACAATAACCGATTTTACTTCCAGCTTACTAATTTTTGTCTTGACTAAATGTACCGCCTTGGAGACGTCTTTTGGTCTTTTCGACATTCGGCTGAAATATGTATGCCCAAAGTTCTCGCAGCTGAAACATTTGGGTCCTCTGTTTTTAAATTCCCACGCCTTGTTTTTGTGACTCCGAAATTGAAACATCTTTGGCCCTCTTTATCTTTGGTCTTTGTCGTGTGTGCGGGTGCTGCATTCCTACTCGAATTTTGAGCCTTACAAGAATCACGAAAACGTTCGTACTCAAGAAGCTTGGTTTTAGAATCGTACATCGTCACAGCACCATACAGCTGTACCATCGATGTAGTATTGCATTATGAAACGATCGTCCACGTTGCCTCTTGACAGCAACTTAAATTAGCAAACAAAATTGTCCGCAAATCATCCCACTTCATCAATTGCGCAGCTGTCTCGAATTCTTCGATCCACCCCCTCACGTCTTCTTTGCCACTGAAATGCGTTTTATGCATACCCTGAGCATACCTACTACACTGAGGGTTATGTGGGACTCAACCAGATTTCCTCAAACAAATTTTAGTTATTCTAGTAATACCCACTAAAATCTTTTATGAGGCGGCAACAGAGATGTACCGAAGATTTTATCGCCATTGACGATCTGATGTTTTCCTAGCCGTCGGCTTCATGAAAACCGAGTATATCATCTATCCATCCAGTAGAACTCTGGTGGATATTTCCATGATCACATCTGTTGAGGTCAGGTTATTGACGTAGTCTGTGGAATAGATGACGCGCCAAGACAAGGTTGCTGCTCCTCACCTGCCTGCGTCTTGGTCTTGATGAGGTATTCCAGACCTGGATGTTCTTGGTAGAAGCCGATCATCCTTCTATGTCTTACGCACATGTCTCGCTGGTCACTAACGATCTGGATATCTAAGACAGCTGTTATGCCATTCTTATCGACGAGAAGATCCGGATAACGTTTCCCCGTTGTGGTCCGAAATTCGGATTCGACCAGTTACTACTTGGAAGTTATTCTCGACGCATTTTTTTAGATGCTTACGATGGCGTCGTGGCGTCTTATCCTGATCCCATGAGTTCTCTCGCAAATTTTGCAGGACAGGGTTGATTCCGGCACCTTGCTCGACACCTTCTATCCAGCTGGGCTGTTCCACGGCATTATCTTAAACGGGTTGGTAAGTTATTGATTCGAACTCTATTAATGTCTCGCCCTGTCAAGAATCTTGTCGGTTCCTGCTGCCATCGATTCTGGCTTGGAACATCTCTGGTCTGCTTCAAAGAGGATCCATCTACTGAATTGTACAGTTTGGATCTTCAGAAGTGTCAAAGATCAGTTCAGCGATCGTCAGCCTCCTTATACACTTCTCTCTTTCCTCTTCAACAAATTGACCTGCCGTGCTCCTCTGCGCTTCGTTGGACATTCTTATGTTCATAAGTCGTCGAAGACGCATAAATGAAACTTGGCATCTCAAAACTGCTATACTGCATCTGCTATGTTCGCATGGATATATGTAGGCGTTTGACACATCTTTACTAGGGAAGCACCACTTCCTCACAGCACTCCTGGTGATTTTGTCCAGTTTGTTGAGGATACCGATGTTGGTCTCTCCCAGCGTCTTCGAAGCTGTCCGTTGTTTTACGTGTTCTATTTTATTTCGCAGAGATGATATATTGGAGTCGCCAACTGTGTTTACAGTTTGTCTTTACAGTTTGTCAGAGCCACTGCCTTTAGGATGTTATGGGTGCGTTGCTGATTGGAAAGGTGCTAAACGGTACTGAATATACATATTTGCACCTTAGTTTCTCAGAGGATTCGGAGCCCCGGACGCAGGAGGAGCTGGATCAAACTGGTTATACATAATGGGGATGTTTGAATTGAATGCTGATTACATTCTGTCACGTCGGTAGTAGCCCAAACTGATTCGAGCTGTCGAAGCCGATTTGTAAAATGTCTCTGCCACTAAATGCCTTGATGTAATCCTTCGCTTCTTTTCGCCAAGGCTTTTGTGGATTGTAGATCTATAGCTCTAGATAGGGACATACGTTTTTTTTGGGATAAGAGCTATTGAAGGGAGAATGCCTGCTGCTGCTGTTCATTATTTATTCAAAAATTGAACAAATTATTCGCTTTTAGAGAAGAAATCCCTTTTTTATTGTCATAAACTCCCCTGATGTCACTCCTTTCTCTGTACAGCTGCCTGGCTTCTATCAAGTGATTGATATCAGCACAGCTGCAACAGCTGAAAGTGTCAACTACAATCGCGTCCAATCTTCTTCAATCTTGCCTCATTTGCTCCTTAATATTCTTCTCACGCTCAACAAACAGCCGAACAATTTTGACACACTGATCTGATTAAGCCTTGAAGAATGACACGACCATCCCCCGGCCCCTATCATCACAGATAGTATCCAAGGAATCCGATTCAGAATTCCGTAGTCTTGGAATCCGAAATACGCTTGTGTTCGCACAAAAACGATTCGCATCTTCCCATGGCCATCAACACGTCGGTGTTGCTTTGATGTGACAAGGAGACAACCTCCTGTCGAAGCCGCCGAACACACACGCTATCGTGTTAGATTCAACAGTATTTTCGCTTTGTTCCTACCGTTCGCGAGAACCAGCGTTGTGCAGCGCGATAAAATTGCAAAATTTTCTTCGAACTTCTTCAATTTTGTTTTCTCTTCGTTTTTGGTTGTTTGAAAAATAATTGAGTTCGTAGTCCTTGAGACAACTTAATGGCTTTCCAAAAATAGCATCGAACGTCATCGCTTTTTTTATTCATTTTTGATTTCTCTTTGCTTACAGCTCTGCGTCTACTCGCCGGCCAGACGGAGACCATTGAAGGAGGTGGTGCGTTCCCGCCGCTGTTTAATGTCGCACCCCGAGCCACGATCACTGTCAATGCCACTTGCGGTCAGAACGGTCGCGAGGAGTTCTGCAAATTAGTCGATGCATATCCTCATAAAAATTGGTCTACGCAATGCGGCATCTGTAATGCGCAATCATCGGATCCGGCGAAGCAGCATCCGATCGAGTCGGTGCTGAACAATAGCAACGTCGACGATCGCTGGTGGCAGAGCCCTACGCTGCAGTATGGAAGGCACTTTGAATACGTCACCATAACAATGGACCTGAAGCAGGTGAGTGGTGTATCTTCTACTTCTTTTTGGTTTTATTTCTACGATGTATACTGGTTCCAGTAGCAGGGTCCTGCTTTACATGCAGTCAAGCAGGTCAGATCTTGTTAGTTTAATTGGAACCACCGCATCTGCGAGCTAATGTTTGGGCCGACCGACGAGTGAATTTATGCGAAATGTGCACCGAGCCCATGCGGCGATTGGACATTTATCTGCGGAAATTTATTCATAATTCATTTTGTCGTCTTGAAAGCGCATAGTTGTACTGGGTACAGGTTCTGCGAGTCGAGTATGTCATTGCGGTTGGGGTGGACACTGGTAACCGTGTAGTGGAGTCTGAAATCGATACTTACTCTCATGGAATTTCTAACTATCTTATAAAATTCTGAAGTTTATTTAGGTTTCTCGAGTATGGCTTTGGTGTGGTCGTTAGTTTGGATGCCTTACACTGCGATAAATGGCAGTGAATTTTGGCTTAAGTCGCATGGCCGTAGGTTTATGGGTGATGTTTCAGGATACAAATGTGCTTAGTGCTTCTGTTTGACTGTCTACGGGATTTGTTTCATGCCAAGCATCGGCCAACCAGTGGAAAAAATATGAAAATCCTGTTATTTTTTTAACACAATTCAGTTCTGTGGCTGATGGCGGTAGGTAGAAGAGTAGCGGTGAGGAGAACATGGGACAATTTCTACGATCCTTTTTGTATGCTCTGACTAAGCTATTCGTATAAAGGCCTAAATTTCCAAATTATTATCCAAAATGAAGGCAGAGTTTCTATTCTTCAAAATGAGCTTTCATAAAACTGGAATAAAAATGGCCTACATTCATCAACAAAAAAGAATTATATCGAAAATGTTCTATAAATATCTATTGTTTATAGGAATTTCGTGAATCTGGACCTGGGTTAACTGCTAAATTTTATTGTGAGGATCTTACGCTACCTTTTTTTCCAAGACCATCACTTTCAGCTGCTCCATAAAATCTGATGAGTTCTATGCCTATAGTGTCTTATTACAACTGCGGCAAGTCCTTTGCTGCGGCAGTTTTCGCTTCATATTTTATTTCCATCATGCCATGCTGATCTTCGAAAATTTCAGGCCATAAATGCTCGCATTATTGACCTTTCGGAGCTCGCGAGATCAATGGCACGTTCATAGATTCGCCCCAAGAAAAGCAGTATGAAGCCGTCAAATCGGGCAATCTCGCCGGCAAATGCAAATCGCCAAACGAAACATTAGGCGACCAGGAAATGCATCTTTCCATGTTTTTGTCGCACGAGCATGTCCTACAATCCCTGTTTATCAATATGCTGCAACGAAAGCTGGTTGATGATGGTCTTGTATATCTGGACAAATGAGCCATTATGACACCCCATGCAGTGACTGTGTGAATACTACATGGATTCTCAGAGCCCCAGAAGAGCAAGCATCCGTTCAGATGGAGATGGGTCTCGTTGATCATGTTGATCCTCATTCGATCGAAAATCGTCTCCTTTGTTAGTAGCTGATGGACTATCTACACCTTGAAAGGGGATATCTTCAAGTCCGCCACCAAACTGCGTTATAGAGACGAACGTCGAGTTTCACTGCTTTACCGCGACAGCTTTCGACCCAGCAGCGATATTACGAGGCCTTTTGACGCCTCTTCTGTCGTGTATTGTTCCCCTCTCTTCGAGACGAGCGGCTAAACACCTTGGTATTTGCGCCTGCTTACAGTTGGATTCACATTAGTGGAGGCATACAAGAAATTTTAACAAGTGGGACAAAAGCATTAGGTCATTTACGTTATGTGATCTGCAAGCAAAGTGGTCAGCTAAACATTTGGATAATGCTACCCTTCAAAAGTTACCCACAACCAGGAACCACCAATGAGACGTACCTCTTAAAATGTCCGCCGACATTTGTCTACAAGCTGTGGCGAGCACGTGAAAAAATGAAATGGGAAAGAAAAGGTTTTCGGCGCAAGCAGCGCTTCTCACTCCCACTTAGCAACTTAGCTGGCATGTCGAGCTTGCTTTGAACTTACTCTGAACAAAACCTGCTTAGAAAGCCCTGACTTGTATAACAAATATACTTAAGCCCTCAGCTGTCATTTGATTACACCAGTCAATAAAAAAACAAACTTCTCTCAATATGTCTTGATGAAACTTTTCATCGTGTTCATCGGAGACTGCTCCAAAATTGCAGGGACGAAATCCAAGTGAGGATCTAAAAAGTTTATTTTGTCGTCCAAAATCCAAGAAAACACTTCTTCAAAAGCTGTCGTTCCCTTGTTTCAGCTTCGTTAAACGTATTTTTAAAATTGGCGTTCTTCATAAACTCTCGTATTTGTCGATCCACAAATATTGGGTATTGAATTGAGGTAATGAAAGCCTTCAACGGCCTTGCTTATAGCAACTTTTTTAAATAGACCCTGGGTCTAAAAGGGATTTTTTTTCACTTTTAACTAAAGGTTCTTCCATTAGATTCTTAACTCGATGCATCAAACTTGGTCTTTTGGGGCTAGTTTTTTACTACGTAATGCTTATTTTTGGCGTCATTCTCCAATGTCTCGCTCGCATAAGAAACAACACATTTTAGTGTATCCTCCTTGCAGTCCAGTTAACATTGACACAGTTTCTAGATCAGCACAAATGTTACATGCTGTGATTATTTTTTCAAATAGCAACTTCATATTTTCATACTTTTTTTCATTTGTATTACATGTGGGAGCGAAACTAGAGAATATTTATTGCCATTGTGAAGTAGGACAGCTTCTGAACTGAACTTATGTAGATGAATCAATAAAAGTCGTCATTCCTCTAATCCTTCAGGGAAACACGGTTCTTGTAAAAGTTCTTTGCCATCATTACAAAATAGCAAATCACCCTCTTTGGTACAGTGAACACTGCTTTGAGCGTGACCTAAAGGAAAAAAGGAAAACCACTGATATGACACTTCGACCAGTTGGCGCAGGACGGTCGGAAATACTGAAGAATTTATTCCCTAAAAGAATAATCTCAAGTATTCGGCAGTTTTCCGCATCTTCATGGCTTCTCGACATATATTCTGCATCTATTAGTTAGAAAAACTATCAAAACAAAACTGAGAATTGCCGTCACTTGCAAAAGAGGATGACACATTTTGGGTTAACTTTGGGTTACCTTGAAATATCCTTCAATATTAAAATTGATTGGGCTACAAAATCAGGGACAGCCTTAACGAAAAAAAAAATTAAATATGGAGTTCCATTAGGATGGAAATTAGGTCCATTGGTTGTTATACTAACAAACTTCGATCACTTTTAACAGACAAGAGTCATTCAATGCTGTGAATGTTTGATGACATGACAAACATGAATTAACATATACAATACAGATCAAGTCTACAACTGAGAACAGTATCTTATATATAGAAATAAGCTTAGGTTACTGTAGAGCTTCTTAAAAAGAAACGCCCGAAAGTAATATTAATCATATTACGTGGATATTTTTATTTTCGTCTTCTACTAGGGGACACCAGCGTGAAATAAAGGCACAGTGATATTAGTGTTAAAAATGTTAACTTCCTTAGGATACCCATTAAGGCGATATCCCAGACAGATAGGAAGCTGGGAAGTCTTTGGATATGGTCTCTGAATTCTGAGATGTTTTGTTCAAAAGTTAAGTAGACTGAGGCAGGTACTTTGACCTTTCCTAGCTATCTAAAAATAATTGCTTTTCGATTTTGGAATAGATTTAAGATCTATGTACGCCAGTGTGTTAGTCGGAGGTTATCTACGGACCCAGGAACCTACTAAGTTCGACTTTGTTTATCCGTGTCATGTCTTGCAGAGCATCATGTACAGTATCATGACAGTCCTTTCGAAAACTTGAGCTCATGCTACATATGTATGTGTGTGTAAGATCAGAGATTTGAATGATACTTAACTAGTGGTGACTATATTCAGAGCATTCCTTTAAGGACAGACTTGAGGTTTATGTTGCCATACATGTTAGGATGGGTGGATGGAGGATACTCCCAGTTGGTTAGAAATCTTGCAGTTTTTTGCCAAACCAACCAATGCCTTCTTCGATCCGTGAAAGTATACCATATAAGGCCTTTGAAGTTATTTAGGGGCTTACCAGTTTCCCAGGTTAAATGGTTTGGGACCGACATCTCAATTTTAAAGGTTTACATTTGTGGTAGGATGTTTGATATCATCTCGTATTCGTCTCGTATTGCGCTGCGTATGGCTGTTTTTTATCAGTGACTCTGGGGCGACAGTTTGATAAGTTAGCATGGTACTTGTTATACCGACACGTTGAAGTCTTTGGAGACTTTCATTTTTTATAGTTATGAGAAAACTTATATTCGTCTGCTCGGACTGAGGTATAGATTGATAACTCTTACAATCTCGATACAAGACGAAAGTTTCAATCCCCAGGTTAAACTTAACTGGGGCGACAGGACAATAATGCTTTGGTCAATTTTGTAAGACTGTTGCTGCACTAAAACTGTAAATGGGGCTTAGGATCAAAGTCAATACTTAGATATTTAGCTTTGTCTGAGGACATCATATTTGCAACTTGTAACTAGGCAAGATTGTTTTCCTAGTGAAAAATCCTTAGACAGTCTTAGTTAATGGATAAACCCTATTTGACGCACCAGTCAGTGATTAATTGGACCATAGTTTTCATGCGTTCGCAAGCTTTTACTTAACATTTGCCTATGACAATGACCACAAGGTCGATGGCATATCCGATGATTTTATAACTGATATCAATTAGTATTTAGAGTGAAGAATCTCATAGTATGTAGAGTAGGTCGTAGATGACAATTGACGTCACATGCAGCAGCAGTAGAAGGGATCCACCTTATGGACTATCTATTGTTGCTGATGTCTTTACTGGCATCTCTCCGGACGTTGGAGTAGTTGTGGCAATATGGCTTTCGAGCACTGTCCTAACTCAGCGGTAAGTCGAATGATTAATCCTATGACGATAAGACCCTTACGATGGTGTAAAGAGACCCCTCGATATTGTGGCAATAGCGATAGTTTTGTAATTTAAACTGGCTTCCACTCGCCCATGTCCACGTTGGTGGTGTATGGCATCCTCACTAAATCCTTCTTCGTGGAACGCACATTGATGAGTGCTATTTTCCTCAAATATGACACTGATATGAAGTTCGATGAGCTTTCCCCTCGACCTAGGAAGACATGACGTTAGACTGACTTAAACAGAGGCAATATGATGAAGTCCAGCCCCTTTTGAAAAAGAGTTGGGAAGACTCCATCTTTAGTTGAGGCTTGGTATGTCTTAAAGGAAGCCGATTGCCCACTTCGTTCTTTCAGTGCTGAATAGCATGCCGGCGGGCTGCTGCTTCTTCTATTCGGTGATTTGACGATACTTGATTAAGTACTGATCTGACGGTGTTAATGGGTAGAATCAGGAAAGTGTACCTCAGGTAAATCATCCCATTGATATATGCTTTCGACCGTGGCTACAATATATGAGGTTCTTTACCTTAAATGATAGAGTTAGTTCACTTTCCCTAAGGAAGCAAGCAAACTCCACCTTCTACGGCGATGGCAGCCAGATCTTTAGTTTATAAAAAGACGCTTTAAGATACCAGGTCCCGAAACGCCTACAATATAAATGAAGGTCCTTATGAGGCCAGCCTCAGCTTAATACCAGCAAAAACTTAATCCAACTTAAAAACTAAAAAGCCAATAGTTATTGAGTTTGAAGCGATTGAGTGGACAGAGTTTTAAGCATGGAGTACGACATGTAAGTCGAAAATCGAATGAACACTTCGCAGCATATGACAGATAGGCCATAGAAGATGCTGCTAGGTTGATAGAAGAGACTAGAATTTCGTATATTGAAGGGGTTATTGCTAAGTAAGATAAAGTTGTATAGGGTTGCGTGGTTATTTCAGCGTATTCATGTTAAATGTTTATAAGGCTGGTCTTGATAGGATGATAATTTAGACTGGTCTAGGTAAAGAGCTAGGGACAAAAGATTGTTCCAGGACCGAGCTCTAACAACAAAACATAATGACGTTGTATGCTCTTGATTCAGGAAATGTGAATATATTGCTACGACAGAGGTGTATTGAGAACAAGATTATGTTTAGGGATCGGGTTAGGTAAAGATTGGAAAAGTACGGTTCTTAGCTCTGTGGCTTTACGAAACGCCGAATTCTATAAGAAAATTGTTGTGGGTCGCGAGTTACTTGTGAAGAAGGTAGTAACGGGAAGAAGATTTGGTGCGTTTGCACGAAAAAGTCATCAATTGGCACTTGGAAATGTTAAGCCCCAAGAAGTTTTTTGGAAAACCAGATAAAAAAACTGTTAAGATCGGATTGAATAAGGGAAGAGTCATATCCCGAAAAAAGGTTCTTGAAGAACTTGGTATTCAAATGAAATGTGACCATTTCAAAATCGTTGAAGGTGAGAATGAAAAGGAGTGGACCTAAGAGGCTACCTTCGGGAATGCCGGAGGAAGAAGAGAAATGGCTACGAAAAGCGGATCTGAAACAAAACTGTATAACCACTATATTGGGAAAATGAAATCCACATCAATAAAGTGAATTCAAAGCCAAGGGTGGACGCTTGCAATAGTATGAGTCAATCGGTTGAAATAGCTTCATTTTCCTTACTATCATCTAAAGCTCAGAGGATAAACCAAACAAATTCTATAAAATTGGTGTTGCAAAGATTTAGGATTTGGTTATCTAAATTGAAATTTTAGTGGATTGTGCTCTGTAATGGAGAATCGTGAAAGAATTAGAGAAGAAGGAGAGGATGGTTACTGTAGATGGTTGGTTGAGAAAGGGACAAAGTGGAATAGAGGAGTTAAAGGAATCAATCATGAAAACGGGGTTTGGTTGCATACCTCCCTAATGTGCTACTAACCTGGTAAAGGTTTGAATCAGTCAGGCGATCTAGGAAGAGACATCAGTTGGATAAGAGGTAATATGAAACGATTGATGGTCTGATGACGTCTATTTAAGGTATGTTAGATCTTAACTTCAATCAATCTTGATTGTAACAATGTCGCGATACGGGGGAAGAAGATATTGTAATAAGCTACGGGTTCATTGAGCTTGGAACGGCTGGTAGGAGGTCTCTACAAAGGCAACCATCAGTAGATCAATTGATATCGTTGTCGCGATAAATGTTCAAATTGGAAATAAGTGCAGGTATTCGGGGATCAGGTTAATTTTAATTAGAACGAAAACTTCAAAATGTCAAGCATGTTACTGTGACTGTGGCTGTATGAGCGTTAAAATATTCAATAAACGATCGATCAACTGATCAGCATAAAACGGCTAAGTCTCATTAGGAAGTCAACAAAAAAAAGCTAATTAGCAAGCCTAAAACTGGTAGTTCGACACAGAAGTGATAGACCAGACCGATGAAGTATTTATTCCAATGGCCATCTTCAACATAAAAAAAGCTTCAGCAACGCTAACTTTGGGGTTGCCCTGCTCTGTCTTCTTCGAATTAGGTGTAGAAAGCCATGTTGGGAAACAGGCAGGTTTTCCAAAGCTTGCTTCCAAGGTGAATACGATGAAAAGTACCAAGGTTTAACCTACATTTTCACTCGTTGCTTTCCATTCAATTCAATTAGGCAACGTTCTCTGTAACACAAAGATGGTTGTGAAGAGAAGAATAGACGTGGAACTCCTGGTCGTAGACGAATAAGTAGAAAGTGCAAAAGAAAGTGAAAATTATTATTCATTTCAGAGAGAGAGCGAGGTCACATATGTAAATAGTGGTGTTTGTGCGAAATCCCTTAATTTAGCATTACTAACGTGCCTCAGAGCGTCTTCCGAAAGTTAAGGAAGCATGACGTAAATTTGTTCCACTCAAGAACTCCATGGCCATCACGAGTCTTATACATATAATCTGTTACCTGTTCCTCGGGCTTGGGGATTGCTTGCATAATAAAAATTAGTCACACAAGATCCATGCAATGGGACACTACTTTGGACGGCATCCAATCTGGCATCCACATCAAAGAAAATTCCAGGAATCCTCGAGTGGAACAAACAACTTCTCCACAAAGGAATAAAGATTTTGTTCTGTCTCTGGTCGGGAATCTAGCCGCAACAAGACACACTTCTAATTGATTTTAGTTGGTCGTTGCGGCTCCCAAGTGGATTGGACCAATCTGCTACAGCCAACAAAGTAATCGATACCCGCTACACCAGCATCAACCAGTCCCAGACGATCAAACAACTGTACATTCCTGATCGTTTAATCAATGCCTATGCCACTGATTTATCTCGAAATTCCCAGCCCATGTATTCCCAATCTTCTAATCGCAGCATACAATCCACTCCCGGTCGCGGTCAGTCTCGATTGCACACTTCTCTGTTGCAACAGTCGTTATCTCTGGAAACCATACAAAGAAAAAAAAAACGAAAAAGAACATGATCTGAACCCTAACCCTCTCGTCTCGCAAATTCGATAGCGCATTCCTTCCTCACAACTGCCTAGATACACAGACACACTGCCTGGTCTTGGCAGCACCAGTTGCATCTAATCGAACCGATGTTCGATGCTTCAAGCTGATAAACGAAAAACTGTTATCGGCGATCGTTAATCAAGCTCCGCCAAACGGCGAGTTAATATTTCAGCCAAGATGTTGCATAAATTAAGAGAACCTATCCCCGGCCAACCAACGCCGGATAGTGATTTATTATGACAAGCAAGTTTCCGTTTCTCGCGCGGAAGTGTACCAATCATAATCCCATAGGGAACGACGTCACGTCCCACTGGTAGCACCTCGGCATACCCATACGGAATGCTATCGCTGCCGTTTTCATATGTAAATACTCATTAAAGCCAGCCAGACCCATTAAAATCCTCCCTCCCATCGGCGTATATACCTATACAAGTCTCTTCGTCGGTTCATCACCGAACGAACGAGATCGCGCTGGAAGTGGAGTGTAGATCACTACCAGGTAACCACGTCGGTATTACTTTGTTTACGTTGTGTTTGTCTGACTCACGATCTTGTTGTGCTTCGCCTCGTGGAATTAAAATGATGATCTTCGCCCGGTTCTCATTCGACGTAGATCGGCGGATGGGGATCATCTGTGAACTAAATGGAGGTTATCAACGGCCGCAGACGGGCAGACAACGACGACATGGCGAACACATTGTCCGATACCATCGATCCCCTGCGCGATCTCATCGACTTGGCTCGGGTTCTTCCACGATCGGTTTCGCGACGAGGAGGCATGAAGATAAACAGCAGTTCGAGGTGAGCGGTTTGCAGACGTAATGTGGAACTTATCGACTTCGATTAATTCTGCGGTGGTTATAGTCGGCTTTTTTCGCTACTTTGTTTTGTTTTTTCCCGACAAGCGGTATCGACAACAATGATCAACTGCCTGCGATCTTCCACCCCAATGCCTTGTCATGGATATGGTTAAAGAGCCATGTGGAACGTATGTACGATCGTGTTGTGCAGCGAGGGTACTGTGCTATGTCATCTTTCATTATGTCACCTTCAACTGTCAACTATGACGTCTGACCGACTTTCGAGATCGATATCGAACGATATCGTTTCATGGGTTCCGCAAACCTGCGAAAGGCGTGGCAATTGGGCAATCCGTCGAAATGTCAACTTGGGTTGATCGATCTTCGCGTGTGGTCCGTCAGGTCTTTTTCCTTCACTGATCTGTCACCTCCAACTTGCGATCTATCAAATATTTTAAAAGACCTCTTCGACCTTTCCTACCTTTACGTCTGTCTGGAGTTTGTTTAACATACCCCTTTTACTTTTCTTGTTTTCCTTAGAAATAGTTTATAAAAAGAAAAAAAACAAAAAGAACAGTTCCGCAGCGCATTGGCTTGGAACAGAAGCCGCAAGAAGGTAACGTGGACATGATAAGTAGCTGCAACTTCCTATTGTTTGTTTATGTATAGCAGCAGGCAGTCCCCATACGAGTATCGTTGGAAGTAAATGTTTTGCTCTACGGCATTATTTACGTTGGAACCGGAGTTGCTACGGAGACAGACACGCGATCTAGAATTGTTGCAGGTTGTTCAACTAGTGAAGTAAATGAATTTGAAGAATTGATGTGGTAAACAATCGAGGGAGTCGACAGGTTGTGTGGGAGCTGATGTCAAGTGACTGATGACAGGTTTGTGTCAGGTTGCAACTAGGTTGGGTTATAGTGTGGATTATGTTCGATGTTTCTTTTTGTTTTTGGGAGGGGGTTGGGAATCAGGTAAATTGTTTGTCGATGAACAATAAACAATTTGAGAAAGTGACAGAGAATGAATTGAATGTTTTAAGTGACCTAAAATCTTGCCGAGTACTGAGGATGTAGAGCTGGAGGTATTTTTACTCGATTGTAGGCGAATGTTATGGTAGGATCATGTCGATAATCTAGCACTAGGGCTTTGGGACCATAACTGGCAACTGGTAGATTGATTAAGCAAACCTCTAAGAAACAGATAAACCTACCTCTAGATTTTAAGGCTTGCAGCGAATTGCATGAGTTCAATCATTAGCTCCATGCTGGTTACGGATCCCTTGACACTTCTCTAGTGACGTTTGGTGACATGGAACCTATAGGAAAAGTATTCGATTTTCCTTGGTTTCGACAAATTTATGTTAACACAAAGTTAAAAGCACACCAGCTTCCCAGAGAATAATGGTTTTACCTTGGTGACAAAGACGTACAAGGCAACTCATTTTTGACCAGAAGGTCTATAATTTTTGGATAAGTATTGACTAAAAGGTATGTGAATATTCTTGCAATGGTAGTACTTGAGGCACTCTTTCGATTCTAGAACCAGGTAGGTAAGTAGTTTGAGGTAACCACCCAACTTTGCGGGTCAGGGTACAATTAGCGCTTAGGCGCCATTTTGATGCCCCAAAACTCGTGAAACCTAAGGGGTATGTCGGGGGTAGTTCATTTAAATCCATTGAGATAAGGAAACCGGTTATGTTGGCCAAACTGAGCTCGGCTACCTCTAAGAGGTCATCGAGGAAGTATTTGCCAAAAATGCAGAACCTGCAACTTGCCAATGCTGGATATTCGCAGAGAAAATGGTGCAGGATTTCCCTGCGTGGGTTTTGAGACGACTATGGCAGTGGATGTTAGACCATTTGCCTATTCTGGCAGTGTGAGTTTCTACAAGCCAATGGCCCGTTTCGACGGCCACGATACTATTGAGGAGGACGTTTATTTTGTTTTTTCAACAGGAGGGCCAGGCATTTTTTGATATCCCCACTTGACCCACCAACGATTGGCTATGTTGAAAAAGTTTTGCAGGATATTGCCTCTGAGAACGTTCAGCGACAGGCTCACAGATTCAGTAGGGAAGTTTGAGGTGACCCCGAGCTTGGTTAACTCATCACACCCCTCTATATTGCTGTGTCTTGGAACCCAAAGGAGCATGATATCACTCCCTCTAATTCCTATTCTTTGCTTTGCTAAAGCAGGCCTTTATTACAAAATTAAATATCGAATAAACGCGTCCGGAGAAGATACCATAATTTGCACCCAAAAGTCATGGAAAAATTCTCTTTAAAAACGGCATATTCGATATTTTTACGCCTCAAAACGTGAAGACATGCGAAAAAGAAGGAATATACCTCGAAAAAATTACCGATCGTATCAAATTTCAGGTGCCTCTTTGACAGTTGACAAGGGACTAAATAACCAGTTTGACGAGTATGTTTCAGACATGTCTATCAAAGAAATAAATACATAAAGTGAATCAGACTAATACCAAACTAGTGAAACTAATAAAACAAGCGAAATTATGCAATTCCCGTCACTTTTTGAACACACTCATGTACATAAGTTGGCTTAAGATTTTTTTTAATTTTCGTGGGGGCAAACACCCCCATTTACTGAGCTTAATTCAAGCTAACTTAATCTAACTTAATAACTAAGAAGAGGGGCGAGCTATTCTTAGAAACTTTGATTGGGAGAAGGGAAGGCTATTGAAAAGACGTAGTTTTGAAATGGAGTGCTGAGGTTGAAATCGAAGTTAATATTCGAATTAACACTTCCAGCATACGGGAAATGGGTTCATTGGAGCCGTAGGAGGTGCGGGGTGCAGATAGATAGACGCGACAAGCACTGCGTGTATTACGAGGGCTAGTGTTAAGAGATATGGGGTTATAAAGGGTGGCGCAGTACCTGTTAGAAGGCTATGAATGAAGAAGATGTCAGATATCTTTCGACTTCCCTCCAACGTACTCAAATTGGTTAGACCATGAAGGGCCAAACGTATGAACCCACGTTGGATGCTCTCGTGTCTAAAACTGGGGCGAACAAAGGTAAGGGCGAACAAGTCACGTAGGGATTAGAACATTTTTTAGACCAAAACTTCACGAAGCCGAGTGCAGAATTAGCTTTAAGGATTATCTCGTCGATATGTGCGCGAAAATTTAGCTCCTGGTCACATAACATGCCAAGATCGCGGATAGCCTGAACGGTGAAGATGGGCTGATTATTGAGGAAATAGAGACGAGAAGGAGGTTTGGTTCGTTTACGTGAAAAGGTGATTGATTGGCATTTGGAAATGTTAATCTCCAAGCAATTTTTGGACAGAAAAGTTGTTGAGATCCGATTGAATAAGAGAAGAATCTTGTACAGTGAGAGGTTTGAATGCTTGATAATAAACTCAATGTTGGTAATGGTAAGAATGAAAAGAAGTGGACCTAGGTGACTGCCTTGGGGAACACCGGAAGAAACTAAGAAAGGGTTAGAAAAGGCAGATCTAAAACGAACACTGTAGTAACGGTTTTGTAAATAAGAAGATTTCTACAATACTTATATATCCAAACCAAGGGAAGACGGTTTGAAGAGTATTAGTTTGTGGGAGATTTTTCGAAGGCTTTACTGAAATCAGTTGAAATTACGTCGACCTCATTCCCATTCTCTGATGCTGAGGGGGTGAAGGGTACAAATTCGACAAGTTTTGTGGTTGTAGACCTGCATTTGAGGAAGCCATGTTGTTTAGAGGAGATTAGAGATTTGTTGTGGAAACTTAGAGTGTCATATAAGATACTTTCAAAAAGTTTGGATATATATGATAGTTTGGCGATGGGGCGGTAGCTGTTAACATCACTCTTCGGACCTTTTTTTGAATAGAAGTTATAAAAGCGGTTCTCCGTATCTGGTGAAATTCTCCAATGGACAGGGATGAGTTAAATATTTTTAAGAGCGGGACAGAAATAATGGAGGAACATTTTCTTTGGGAGACCATCGGGTCCAGGCGTGAATTCATCATTAAGCTGATTCATTTTATTTACGATGGTATCGGGGTCAATAGTACGTGGGAGAAATGGTCCAAAGGAGAAATTTGGTAAGTAGTCGAAGTAAGTAGTGCCCGGTACAAAGGAGTCAACGGCAAAAGATTGTTTGAAAAAGTTGGAAATAGAAAGTGAGAGAGAGTAGAATAGATGAGGTTGGGTAGCCACCAGATTTCCTTTTGCAGTTGAGAAACTGAAAAGAGGACTTAGGATCGTTTATAAGTTTGTCTTGTGTTTCGATCAAATAGCGTTCGTAGAGAGAGGTATGAAGCTCTGTAAATTGCATATAAGTACCAATATAATTAGAAAAGTCATTGGGGGATTGGTTACGAAGGAAGATTGCCCACAGCTTGTTTCTTTTGTTTTTTAATGAACGGTGCCCGTGATTATACCAAGGAGGGGAGATAGATAAATGTTTGAGTCGGGTAAGAGGACCGTAAAGAGAAACAGAGGAACTAAGGGGTCTGTTATGAAAATCAGGTCTGGCTGTCAACCCATGTAGTTAGAGATGCCACTAACTTGGCTAAGGTTTGAATCAGCTAGATGATCTAAGAAAGGACATTCTTTGGCAGCAGAGGGATTAGTGGCAAATAAGTCTCAGCAACGGGACAGCAGCGTGAGTTAAACTCTCGAAAATAGACTTATCGTTCTTCCAATAATATTGTCCAAAGACGTTATATTGGGAAATTGCAGAATGGACGAGAAACGTGTCGGCGATAACGACATAAAAGGAAAAGAGTTGTAGCTGTGACTGGAAAGGCGCCGATCACATCGTCAGAAGGGCAAGCAGTGATAACGAAGTCGTGACAACCAAGGAGTGACAACCAGAAGTAGTTACAACAACAACAACCAAGAAATAGTCGCACACAACGACCAAAGAACAAAGGAAGCCAAAGAGATCGAAAGTCTGGCCGAAGCTACACCAAAGCAGAACCACAACAACAACAACTACCACACGAATAAGGTAAGGAGTGTTCGTCAAAGCAACGACGCAGTGTTGACGGTAAGCTGGCATCACATTGCACAAAGTTAAAAAAAAAAAATTAAAAGATAAAACCTTTCGACTACGTCGCCTACAAGCGAGGGACGAGTGTGTGGTAAACACTAGTTGGGGCTATCGCACAGCGAGTAAAACGGTGAGTGGGGACTAATAGGACGAAATTCATTCTCCGACTCCGGTTTTAACCCACACGAGATTGATCAACTCCTATTAGTATTTACTCCCGAGGCAAATACCATAGGGTCAGTTCCCCGATTTGGGTGTTAACCTGGAAGGGCCTGACCAAACGTTATTGCCGCGCTTAAGGGCACAAGCCAACAACAGCTAGGGCCTCGACTCGGGTTTTTATTCGGACGGGCTCGCCTCACACTTCTTCTGGCAACACATCACCAGTCGGGATCCTCGGGTTCTCACCCAGAAGGGGACTGACTGGGTGCTGTCAACGCGACAGCTACGAGGTGACAAGGCGCCACTACGACCAAGTGTCTCGAACGGGTCTCAACCCAGAGGGACAGAGTAGTGCGTGAATTACAATACATGAATAGCATGTCTGTCGGTGTCACAAAAAAATTTATGTGACAGATCCTGACCCGGCGAATATACCCCGGCCTAGAAAGCTCGTTACATAGCGACTCATTTACATGAATTGTCTAAGGATCGTGTACATAGAATGAAGTAGGCTACCAGCGTGTAGCTCAGTCTGGATACAATTAATGCTTTTGATACCACATCTCGTTTGACCTATGTATGTTGCAAACAGGCATTTTTGAAATGTTCAGATCCATCCTATTGAATTGAAGAAAAATACTAGCCAGGCTGGGGAAGTGGTGGACGCTTTCATTTGATTGAATGTTGTGTTAGGTACAGCAATCGATGTTAAATCGTTTGTTAACACTGCAACCTGAAACTTATAGACCAGCCAGCAGTACTGCTTGACGATGCCGGATCTGTTTAAAAGATCCTGGGTTCCACCACTCATATTGGAGAGTCAAAATTTGTTGGTTGGTTTGATTCACCGGTTAGAAAGTGTTGAAGGACGTTGTTTTAAGTTGGCTTAGCATAAGACTTATGATTGTGGTTATTTGCGATAGGCCTGCTTTTTTTACTGTGGCCTAAAACCCAAAGAGACCTTAGTTGCTGCTAGCCCGTTTAATTTCTGTTTGCATTTCTCCACCAGTTTTCATGCAGTGGTTGCTGGGAGTAGCTCTTTGATGGTTGCTTAAAACAGACCCTTAAACGAAGGTGCCATAGCTAACAATGGGATGGAAAGTTATTTGGCTCTCCACCTTTTAGGTACCGTGTTGTTGCAGGCCTACAAAGCTGTGCAATTTATTTTCCTTATTTTCTATATGAGTTCAGTTAAGCTCAAATACGGTTCTACTATCTACTCAATCTTATTTTTCAACTTTTGTATTATTAAAACGACTGCTTCATATAATGTATTGTAACAGCCATTGAAAGTCTCAGTATAGCACAATTATCCACAGAATAAACAGTCCTATTTCAAGACGTCTTTTGTTTAGATCTACATATCAGTCGCCTAGGATGACAAACATTAATTAAATGTCTTTTTCAAGCATGTTCATGGTCTTGCTTGGTTTCAAACTTCCCTATCATGTGGATCACACAAGCAGGGGCTTCTCTTCCTAGCTTCCAGTAAAAGAGTTTAATCTTGCCCGTCACAAGTAGCCAGCAACTAAGATTGATCTTCATATCACACTGCCGTTATAAAACCATGCCTTTCCTCGCTCACAGTGCAATGTGATTCCTTTCCTTAGAAACCCACTTTTATTCGGTCACGAAAATCAGTGTCGGGCTTGTCGAAGCTCACGGCGGCATCGTTAACATTCCCCAAGTCTAGCTTGAATGGACGCCTGTATTTCTTCCTTCCACACAAATCATTCAGATTAATTGCAGTATCACTCGCGAGACAGTAAAACGCTGAAACACAGCAACTATTGTAGACGCCAAAATCCACGATCCACATTCGCATAATATGCATTCCAGCGCGCCCTGCTAACCGTCAGTGCATCGCAACATCATAAGATAAATGTGACTCCAGGCTACATGTGTTCTACGACTTGACACCAAGTCACCGTACGAATGCCGTTCGTTCCACGAACGCAAAGCAATGCGACACATAGACACCGAAACGAACTGAGCTGATTCAGCCCAACATCACCCCACCACAAGCCACCAGATGTAAGTGATCAAATCGTAAATAAATTTCAACTGACAAGCATAAATGTCTCGGGGATTTTAATGAGCACACGCACCCGACGTTGCACCGCAAGCGTTCGAGTGAAAGCCCGGTTACGGTATCTGTACTTGTATCCGTGCTTGTACGCCATCCAGTAGCCATGTCGGTAGGACACACGATCCTGGTGAATGCGCTCAGTTAAGTTGAGTAGTTTCTACCATCAGTCCTGTACCATGATATCATCCAGAGATCTGGTAGCCTCTATTCGGACAGGAGGAAGAACAGAAATTTGTCAGCTTCTTCACCGCGCCAATGTCCAGCAGCCATACTCGTACCGCGTCGTGATGGCTCACAAGTGTCGGCTGTTCATCAATAGTGATGAGTATGCAGATTGTCAGGCGGTGACTGTTGTTTGTTGTTCCACGTTCGCCATTGACATCTCACCGACTGACAGATGAAAGGAAATGCAATCTCTCCACGACATGGGTACAAATTGCTGAACATATGCTATGCAGTCCCTATCACCCGCACGTCGAACGTATAAACAACGGCGGTCCAAGTCGAATCTGCGTTTAGTTCGAACCAAACAGCAACGATCGGTTCGGCAGGGTAATTGCTTCATTAATCGATTCCAAATATGGTTTGACGCTGTCTTAAGCCGAGCTCCTGAGCTTGGTCTAGACTTTAAGCCCTGAGCTGTACACCGACTAGCGGGAGGAGGATTTGTTGACAAACGCAATTATTTTAATAGTCCCCACAGATGGAGCCAACATAACATAACACCAAATCATTCCAGCCATTCCAGACGCGAGCGGTTGCATTTGAATAGAAGGTATGTGGCGTTCGATACGAGGTAGTCGCTACGGTGGGTATCTATGCTCGGCGGCTGCTGCTTGCCAGTCAGTATCTAACGATACAACGAGCTTCCGAGAGGAGACACTAAAGTCGTGATTTGATTTTGCTTTTAATGATTTTCCATATACGTAAGTCCGTTCGTCCGTCCACACCGACTGACTAGCGCTACGATTAAGGACATCTAACCAATTTGGAAGAATTATTTTTTGGCCAATAAGATATCGTGTACGGGCATTGGATTCGATGTTTTGTTGTTGGAAGAGATTATGCAAACTGCTGATTGAAATTAGCCTAATTCGGACGCCATTATCCCAGCTGTGCGAGTCAGCTTGCACGATTGAATAGGGGCTAGTCGGAGACGAACCGCGTGGGGAGGTAGCAAAGGGAGAGAAATAAAGATGAGCTCAGTGGAGGCGAGTAATTATCATGCAATAATGAGTGCTGCTTAGGCTTATTAAAGACTCAGTTGCTTTGTGGACTATTAAATGGCCATTAAAGCATTTGGTCTTTTCATTCCCAATGGTTTTATGGCAGTGATAAAAGGTTTTATTCCCAAGTCTTGCGTAAGCTAGTTCAGATGAAGTTGTGTGGGCTGTTCATTAAAAGACACGGCTCGCTGGTAATGGGCAATGGGGCGATGCGAATAAAGTTGGCCACCGTAATAGTGGAACGAACTACTCGTGTTTAGAAATCGCCACATCAGACGTTAATGACTTCAATCAAAGAATTACACCTTTTTTGAGCGGCAATGCTTGCGGAAATAATGAATAATGCGACAACCACACACGTTGTATGTTGAATTACAGCCGTAGCCTTGTGATACATTTCCTGTTTCATTTTTTGATTTCAACTTTACATACCAATCCTGATTGACATAAGTAGGCGCCATATGCTTGCTTTAGGTGAGCTGGTATTCCTCGTTAACCTACGAGTGCAGTTGTTACTAAATATGCTCTGTTTCCGTCCATGTCTTCTTTTCGTTTTTATAGAAAATGGGAATCCACGATTTTCCAATATATGGCATAGTGGTTAGGAAAGTCAGATTAGAAACGTCGGATGGTAAGTTCGACATGTGACATGTCTGTCGACAATTCGTCGTCGTTTCTACTTGTTAATTTTCACCGGCGTTATATTTTTACAACCAAATAAGCCAAATAAGCGTCATTTGCGAGGAGATTTTCTTTTTTTTGCATTGAGTTCGAAATACTTTGCAATTGAGGAGCGTGAGTTTTTAAGAGTTTTGGTTTATAATTGTCAACAAGATCAAAAGGAAGTTGCAAAAGGGTATACAATTTTAATTTGATTGATAAATTAATACTTGCCATTCATATTTCAAAGATCATTTTGTGTAAATATTCACCACAACTACGTTTTAGGTGGTCCATACGAAGGCTTGGATTTTGAATCACATTCATGAGTATTCTGGCTGAGTGAGATACCAGCCATTTTATAGCAGTTTATGCTGGCTTATCGGCGCAGTGATCCCCGTAAAAAATAGTTTAAATAGTCTAAAACAACTGATTTCTCGATTGGACCATCGATTGTAGCGCTGCTCTGCTGGAACCACATATCGATGAAGTTCAGGTCATAGATTTTTGGACGAAAAAAGTTCGAAATCATTGATAAATGGCAGGAGGACGGCAATCTTGTCCTCACCGTCATCTTTGCAAAAAAGGGGCCAATAATTCGCACCAATTATGGACACCTTTCCACCTTTCTTTATTATATTTTGCTCATTGTCCAGAGAAAAGTGAGGATAAACTTCAATGAAGTAGGGCTAAGAGGTTCGGCATCCACCACGTCGGCCCCAAGGGTGCGCCACCGTGCGCGAGCGAAGGCGGGACAGTCGCAGAGAAAGTGTTCTGCTGTGTCATCCTCCTCGCAACATGTAGCACACGTAGGCGTCTCTGATGCCAAGCACGTACAGATGCTTGGCAAAAGTGTAATGGCCCATAACGACGTCCGTAAGCCTTCTGCAATCATTTCTCCTTAAGGATAAGAAAAATCTTGCGGACTTCTTGCAGACATCAGGGAGTACGCGCTTAGTCATCGTGCATTCTGGATATTTCCCCATCGACGACTGTGTGCTTTAAAGACCCAGTCGTTGGTGTCAGATTTGACCATGGAAGCAGGTAGACCTAAGGCGGGTTCAGGTCCTGAGAAACTCTCCTCTGAGCGCCTTCTAGCGAGTTCATTTTAGATCTTGTTTCCTGGGATCCCAGAGTGACCTGGGACCCATACAAGCCTAAGTGAATTTAGTCTTCCCACTTTATTCAAAAGTGTTCAAACTAATTTGGAGTTGGATTGAGGGTTGGACGCAGCTTTGAGTGCAGCTCTGCTGTCTCTGCAGACGCATATGCTTTTTCCCTTCCACCTGTGCTTAACAACATAGTGCATGGCCATTAGGATTGCATAAATCCCTGATTGAAAGACAGATGCATATTTTCCAAACGAGAAGTGCAGTCATATATTTTCGCGCTCAAAGAAAACTCCAGCGCCGGACCCCTGCCCAGTCCTGGAGCCATCTGTGAAAATGCGAAGACAGTCCATTCCAGGTTCAGTGTCTGGCTAAAGCCAGTCCTGACGCCATGCAAATGTGACTGCCAAATTACAGCGCAGTAGGATGGCAGGTGTCATTGCGTCAAAAGGCATATCCATGAGACTGGGGTTGTTGGATATTTCTCGCGCAGGTACACTGTCACTTTAATGCGAGTTGTACCACAAACCACAACCCTCTGATATAAATGTTAAGGGGTGGAAGATTCATCATAGCATCTAGAGCAGCTCCCGGTGTGCCGGGAAAAGTCCCCGCTTTTGCCAAAGTCACCTTTGTATTGCCAAAAGGCTGACAGTGCTTTAGTGGTTTTGGACTCAACATCCTTCGACCAAAGAAGCTTGCTATCTGTGATGACTCCCAGGTACTTAGCTTCCTTGGATATCGGGATGGGAATGCCTTTTAGCACCAGCTGAGAAATGCCAGCATTTTTCCTCCTTCTCGTGAAGAGAACGACATCAGTCTTAAGAGGATTAATCAACAGCCCATTACTGGTCCACCAGTCCCCGATCACAACTAGCGCCGCCTGCGCTTTGAACAGCAACATCATCCGTATAGGCCTGGGCATAGATTCCAGAGGCATTGAGAGTATCGAGCAGAGAGTCGACCACCATACACCATAACAACGGAGACAAGACGCCACCTTGCGGGCATTCCCTGTTTAGTCCAGACTTGACACGTTGTTCGAGGCTTGCGTCAGCGATCAATGTCCTGTGCACAAGCATTGCTTTGATCCACAAAACCACTGCTTCATCTACGGCATGCCGTCTAGCAGCGTTACGTATGTATGCTGTTAAATTTTGTATTATCAAAAGCCCCTTCAATGTCCCAACTAGGTTTTGAAGCGCAGTCTCGCGGGATTTTCCACGCTGATAAGCATGTTGCATGTCCGAGGGAGGATGCATTCGAAGGGCAACTTTGCCCACGTGCAACTCTACTAATGCCATGCTCCATGCTTTTCAGCAAGAACGATGTTAGACTGATTGGTCTAAAACTCTTGGCGAGTGAGTAATCTTCTTTCCCTATTTTGGGAATAAGGACCACTTTCTCCGTACGCCATGGATAGGTATGTATATAGGCAAGTGCCAGGCTAGCAGTGAAAATTCTTTTCAGAGTAGAAAGCAGCTGTCTTATACCTTTTTGCAGCATAACAAGGTATATCCTATCAGTGCCCGGCGACTTGAAGCCATCGAAAGATGCCACAGTAAATTCACTGGCCTCAGTAGTCGCAACGCGTGACGCAACCTACCAGCTACGCTGAGTTGTTTTCATCGTTTCAGTCGCAGTTTTGTCGGGAAATGGGTCTGAAGCAGTAAACTAAGATTTTCTGCTTTAGGCTCGGTGAAGGTACTATCAGACTTTCTGAGAACATTCAGCTTTTTCGATTTCCCTCATTTGAGAACATTAACCAACTTGCTGGTCGCGCTCAGGGATTTGATCTATTCGCAGAAGGACTTATGGGAATCATTCTTCGCTTAAGCTTCTTATAATCCTTTTGCTTCTATCGGTATTTATGCCAGTCATCTTCCGAGTTCGATTTAAGCGATCTATTCAGGAGACATTGGAGCTCAGCGTTCCACCAGGGTACCAATTTCCTGCTTTGAGGTTTTTTGACAGGACATGCGAGATCGAAACAGTTGGTGATGGCGCTGCTCAAGTTATGAACGGCATCCTCCACCTAACTGAGCTTACTTGAATTTGACATATACAACGAATCATGCGTAAACTGTCAAAAATAGAACACTAAAAAACCGAACAGCAAAAACAAATCATCTTTTGTTTGTAAAAAAACGGGTCAACGCTACAGATGTGGTTATTTCCACGTAGAAAGCAGAGTGTCCTGGACCGGGAGAAAAGTATGAAGGTCTATGCCAAACGCAATAAAGCAGATTTCGCATGCTTTAAAAATCTTGACGCCAACGGCAGTTTTCGACGGGCGAACTTTTGTCCCAGCGGCAAGAAAGCTGAGGATTTCCGCATCGTGTTATGAAGTTTTCCCAATGTGGAACGTATAACGATTATCTTCGTGGCATTCCGGTATGGATTTTTCAGTAAGGACACAACAATTTTGTATTTACATAAAACAGGGAATACGAGGGGTGATCCAAATGTAATGATCCGTATTCGTAAAATACGGTGGTCACAATGAAAAAAAAATATTAATTTTTCTATATCATAAGTCAATACATTTAGTCCATCTTTTTCTGAACCCAGGATGCTTTTCTTGACCCTCCCAAAACGCCTCAAGAGCAGCTATAATTATCGTCCGCAATTTCTTGCTCAAGGCTCGCAAAGAGGGCGGGTGCTTGAGCATTTCGAATTGCGTTCCTTGAATGACTTCCATCGCCGGTGCATTGTCTTGGTAAAACAGCATTCAATTCAGGGTCCCCAAAAACGGATGCCGCACATGGCACTTTTTATTTCTTTGGCATCGATGAGGAGGCAGACTTCCGAGTCATCAGTTGTTATTTATCAGGATCAGAATGGTGGATCCAGGTCTCATCAAAAACATAAAAAAAAATATTTCCTGTGGATTCGTTTTTTTCCTTTACTCGGTTAACAATTTCGATACTCAACGCCCTGACACCTTTTTCAATGCAATTCGTTCGGAAGAATACTTTGAACGCTTCCATATTAGATTCCTGTGACCTCAATGACTTGATGGTCACACAACATTTTCAACTTTTTTCACGTCAGGGACGAGGATGGGCGATGTTCATTTTCAGTGGATGTTCTGCCAGTTGGGCCAAGGAGTCCCAGTGTGCTATGGTGAAATAGGTGCAGAGTTTCCCAATTTTTGACTAAGTCTCTGCGTATGTCTTTGGGTTTTTTTAGTCACAGGTACTTGATGATGGCTCTAACTTCGTCTTTTTTCCATTTTGATGTTGTCCCTTCGACAGGTTGTATTCAAATAAATGCGAATGGTAGTCCATTTATATGATTTTTTACGCTGTTTTTTTTGGGGGGAGGGGGTGGGGGGAGGTTATACGGACTGAAAACAACTGATTATCATTACTTTGAGATCTTCGTAATTGCGATACTGGACGAGTAGAATTACTAGTAGATTACACGAATATTGAACTTTCTCTTAATTGATCTTTTATTTCATCAACCGTGAAACATTTTGTTGAAACCACATGTACTCTTACGAAGTCTATCCAGTCTATTCTGGCGAAAGGTCTTTTGACCGGTCCATTGACCGCAACATAACGATCATTTTCAAATATGGTTCAACGACATGGTCATTTTTTTCAATACAGTGGAGCACATGTGGGTTCGTTGCTGTCCAATAACGCATATTTTGCTTATTAAAAAGAGCGTTATCGCTGTGAATGATGTTTTATATGAAGTTTAGGATTTTCTTCAAACTCTTACAGATTTCAATCGGAAAAATGCTAACATCTCTACCAAAATTCGCAAAGCCAATCGTCCCACCAAACAGATTATTACGACTGAAAATTGTAGTGAGCGCTCTTAAAGTTGCGATTGACCGAGGTTCGTTTTTTTTTTTTTTTTTTTATAGAGTTCATGCAGGTTCACGAGTGTACGCTCTTATGGTGTTTGTCACACAACCTGGACGGGGTGGGTGCAGAAGGTTTCTGTCGAATATGTTCGTTTACTACTCTCCGGGGGTGGTTGTCTTAGATATGATTTTAGAGATTCGACTGAATTTAAATACTTTGGTTGTAGTTCACAGTAACCCTTTTGCTTCCATGTCATTAAGGTGATTTATTGGAAATGCACACACAGAGTATGAATTTTGAAGTGACCTTATGCTGCGAATGTTATGCCTTTGTTGCTGGCAATTTTTCGTATGGGAATAGTTCTTGGCTATGGACAGACTTGAACTACAGACCTTCCGCTCAACAGTCGATGATGATTACCATTGCACCACGACCATTCCCGTGGTTGCAAATATGAGAAGACCTGATGAGCGATTTCATCAAAAGTATGACTATTTAAAGGCAAAGCCAAGGCGGATATTTGGCGAATATAGTGCTTAATATTGACACCAGAACTTGTACTTTGAGCTCGAATAAAAATATTGGGTCTATAACTTAATTCGTGCGGCTTTGCTAAGAGGTGCCGTAACTTGTATTATTCCATTGTTATTATTCCATTGGAACATGCGTTGGAAAGCTACTGTCATTGTACGTCATTTCAGTATATGTCATTCATTTGAAGCGTAAACAACAATAATTTTTTTTCACTCAAATATGTCGAACTTTGTGCCTGAAAAAGTGTTTTTGCGGGGAGCTCTTCTTCATTACTTTAATATGAAGAAAACTGCTCCCGAAAGTCATCGCATTTTGGTGGAAGTTTATGGTGAACATGCGCGATGCGAACGTGCCAAACGTCCTGGGCAGCAAAAAAGTTTGAAGATGAAGAACTGGAAGCATTACTCTATGAAGATTGGGTGTCACTCAAGCAGCCATTTCAAAACGTTTAAAAGCAGCTGGATATATTATATTCAAAAGCAAGGAAATTGGGTTTCACATGAACTCAAGCCGAGAGACGTCGAAAGGCAGTTTTGCATGTCCGAAATGCTGCTGGAAAAAAGGAAAGGAAGTCATTTTTGCATCGGATTGTTACTGGTGATGAAAAATGGATCCATTACGACAACCCCAAGCGCAAAAAATCATATGTGAAACCCGGCCAACCAGCCAAATCAACGGCAAAGCCGAATATCCATGGCGCGAAAGTAATGCTCTGTATTTGGTGGGATCAGAAGGGTGCGCTGTATTATGAGCTGCTAAAACCGGGTGAAACCATCAATGGACAACGCTACCGAACACAATTAATCCGTTTGAAGAGAGCAGTAGCCGATAAATGCCCGGAATATGTGATCAGACACGAGGCAATAATTTTCCATCATGACAACGCTCGGCCCCGCGTTGCTATTCCGGTTAAGAACTATTTGGAAAACAGTGGATGGGAAGTTTTACCCCACCCGCCTTATAGCCCAGACCTTGCCCCTTCTGACTACCATTTGTTCCGGTCGATGCAGAACGCCCTCACTGAAATACGGTTCACATCAGAGCAGAATATCAAAAATTGGCTTGATTCATTCTTGGCTGCCAAGCCGGCGCAGTTCTTTTGGGATGGGATCCACAAATTGCCAGAAAGATGGGAAAAAGTCTTAGCTTCAGATGGGCAATACTTTGAATAATACTATTGTACATGTTTCTCTTAAATAAACGTTCAAATTTTGAAAAAAAAACCGCCCGAATTAAGTTATAGACCACTTTTGATAAAAATGTTATATTTTTCCTGTGATGTAAAATGACACTTCTTGTTGGATAGCCGATACTATTTACTCATAGCAGACTCACATCAAGTAATATTAAACATTTTTCTCCCAACCTTTTCTGCACTAAACTCAAGTTTTCCAGCTCAAGTTTTAAACAACCAACAACAGACTAAACAACTGGTTTCGGCAGCAATTCACGTGCAGAGAGTGTACGTTTAAGAAATTTTGAAGAACTCAATAAATGACATTACACGAAACATACTAATACAACCAGCAAAGTTACTAAATTCGCTTTACTTTTTGAACAAAGCTTACACAAGGCTGATGTTACAGCCTTCATGGGATGTCTACGTCATCTCCCAAACTCCTGTATGAATACGCTCAGTTACATTTAGGTCGGCATGCTCCTTTCTTTCAAGCTCAGAAATATTTAAGCACCTTTCAATAGGTGGGTGTCCATAGCCCTCATAGTTGCTCATTCACTTGGATATAGCCAAGCAGAGTTTCCAATGCTTCGGACAGATCCGACTGTAGTTTTACGCTGTTATTACCACGTACACCTTTATCCATACGAAGACCAGATGAAACGCTCATTCTGTTTCGCTCCTCCCTGGTAACATCATCAGTCTCTTTATAGATTGCTTGGCCATCCTGGTATGACAACAGCTAAAAAACCTTGATTTGTTGCAGATATAGTACCTCCGAGCGAGCTCTTATACTCCTCCAAAACGCCAACCAAACTTGGATTGCTTACATCCGCAATGATAGGACTTTCACTTTTCCATTTATTTCGGCCCCGAAAGAACTCTACCGAGACCATAAATAACGATCTCCAGCGTCAATGGACATGCCACCAACCTTGTCCGAGATAAATGACTAGTGTTGAATCGTTTAGTCCCCTGCTGCCACACACAGTCGTCTGACCACTTACCTGGCTTAACACTGACACTTACTCTCAAAGCTCGCTGCTTTCCCAAGGGAATCCCGAACCCTCTGTCAACCATTCCATTTGTATCTTATTTCGACAAGAGGCGCATCCACTCTATTCCCTTAATCCCCCGCCGAAAACTAAAGTTAAAAAGAAAAGACCAACAAATTCTCACATCAAAACATCTCCCCAACGCCATTAATCAAACCATTACCGGCGTCGCCATCGTCATCGTTATACGCCGCCTTATTTACGTCCATGCCCAGACAAGCGCGACTATCCACTATCGCACGACTCTAATCCGAATCAATGCGCATACATGAATTCAAATAGCAAACGAGATCGCCTTATCTCGCGCCTTTCAGCGGCCGCTGCTGTTGCTTCTGTCGTTTCTGCGTTCCTTCATGTCCGTAGGGGCAAACGATAGACACACATGATCACTTCTCGTAAGTGAGTTGATCCAACCAAGTGACCACTACCCGACGTGAATGGGACTCTTTTCTGGCCAACGGATCACAGACACCGAATCAATTTAACGGTGTTGCAGCACATACTACATAGACGGAATGAAGCTAAATTATTTTGGCACCTTATCTCCAAACAAACAAACAAAAAAACCGCCAGTTTCCAAAACGCCAAAGCAGAACACCAATGCGCGACGTTCGGAAATAGATAATCGCACGAAAATAACTCTTGTCTGCGTCTGGTGGGAGCGAATGTTGCTCCTGTTGCTGCTAGCAACATCTCTGTATCTCCTGTGATCGTGTGAAAAATTTGCATGCCAAATCGCTTGGTAAGGTGTTACGACCACACTATGGTGGCGACGACGCTGATGATGTCAAGCAAGAGAGGCCATCCGTTCGTTATGTATGTAAATTTTGGCAGTCGGTAGCGCAGAACAAAAGCGGGACAACGCGTACCTTGATGAACACAATCCCGCCACAGACAGTTTGAGGCTACGTCACATCTCAGCAGATACAAGTGGCACGATACATTTCATAGGCAGACGGTGAACAGTGCACAGCGCTTCCGGGGCCCGAGACTGTGGCATGTTAAGCGGACCACGTCAAGCTTGCTATCGAACTACTTAATTGAGTTGTCGAATGTTACTCAAACGATTCCGTCTGCAGATAAGGTCGATAATTTCTGATAGTTATCATATAATCCACGGATACATGCACGCGCAGTTGCTTAAGCACTTAATGCCCAGTGGTTGGTCGTGCTCCTTGTGCCCGAGGGATGAATACCTCAACTTGTTAGCACTCCACATGGTGCGTGAAGAGGTAAATCATTTGAAGAACCATAAATTGGAATTAGAATTCGGAAAAGCGTCAGCGGTATGCTACTGTGACAATGTCGTCGCGTGAAATTCCAGCCAATGAATGACTTTGTCACCTTCATACTTGGCTTGTTCTGTAACTTATGCGGAGGCACTAACACTTTGGATTAGCACTTGACCAGTGTACTTGGTCTTCGGCTGTTCTTGTTCGAGTTTGTAATTAACTAGCTACACGGTGTATTCGCGGTTGAGCGAGATAATATATGGAATTTGGAATGGAATCTCGGACTGGACACGGACGCGGAAGTCGTTGGGAATACCGTTCGGGTGTCATGGTCGCAGTCGAACTGGAATCCAGAACGATTGTAGACTCGCAAATAGGTATGTGGCTTGAGAGAATAAAAGTGGAATTCTTAGAAAGAATGCCAGAAAGAGGCCCTTCTTATGCAAACAGAATCATAACGAACTTGCCATTCGGGAATATAATTGCAGTCATGGTGATCGTGAGTTTATTTGGCCCAATCATCTCGACCAATTTTCTAGACTGCCTAGACGCAGCTCACATACTTCTCCTCCTTCATTGTGATTACTATACAACCTTATTTCTGCAGGCATTACCCACATATGAATTTCGAAATAACCACAGGCAATTTGGCTTTTGCACCAAGACTGGTCGCGTGTTTGGCCGCCTTATCCACCACCTATCATCATAGCTTTAGCATGCATTTCAATTGTTCCATGAAAAGTAGAAGGGAAAAGGTACAACCTTGAGGTACTCCAACATGAATTAAGAGCGAATGATCACCTGGTCTGATTTGAGTAGAACAAAATTCGCTTATTTTTTAACTTTTGCTCATCTGGCGATAAACTTTATATTCTTCACAGAGCCGAGTTGGGACCGTGATCCCACTAACAGCGATCGAAAATGCTCTTCTAATGCACTTCTATTCAAGCAAGCAGAGAGAAGAGAAGATTCATTACACCCATTGCATACATAAAGAATTAGAAGAAGCTCACAAAAGGTTCGCAATAAGGTGATAGCTGGCATTATATCAGGATTCTAAAACTCTGGGAACGAGAGGAGACCTTTTTGAGAAGATAGAGAGAGAGACGACTTTAACTCCAGTGGTGGCACGTAGAGACCGACAGGTCTTCTTCTTCTTCGTCGGCGCTACAATTTGTGGCGAGCCTGGGCGTTCTTCAAAATTTCTCTCCAACTGGCACGATCTTTCGCCAGCAGTCTCAAGCGCCGCACGCCTAGTTGGTTGAGATGTCCTTCCACTTGCGTGCGCCATCTTAAATTCGGCCGTCCTCGACCGCGTCGCCCCTCAAGGTTAGATTCAAAGAATTTTCGAGCCGGAACTGTGGTGTTTATGCGCTCTACATGGCCTAGCCACTTAGGCGTTGGATCGGTAGACGCCGTGCTACGCTCATGTTGGTGTACAGCCCGTACAATTCACTGTTCAATCTTCCCCTCCATTCCCCATTCACGCAGACCGGACCGAAGATCGAGCGCAGAACTTTTCTTTCCAAACGACCTAGGGCCTCCTCATTCGCTTTAGATAAGGTCCATGCCTCTGCGCCATAAAGCAAGTTTTTCGAGAGAGGGCTCTGCTTCTTAATTGCCTCCTAAGCCCAAAGAAACAGCGGTTGGCAAGAGTTATTCTGCGCTTGATTTCGGCACTGCATGTCACTGCGGAGCCAAGGTAGACGAAGTTCTTGACTATCTCGAAATCATACCTGCCAATTCGTGCACCCTGACCAAGACGCCGGCGGTTCGTGTGCTTTTTCGACGACAGCATATATTTCGTCTTGCTCTCATTTACCGCCAGTCTTATCTTAATCGCTTGCGTTTCAATGCTCGTTAATGCCTCATTGACATCTCGCTGAGTTCGACCGATTATGTCAATGTCGTCGGCATAAGCGAGCGACTTGAAAAAGATCGTGCCCCTCGTGTTGACCAGTGAATTTTGCACGATTCTGGAACTCGTTGATTTTTCCAGGATCTGCCGTATTGTGAATATTTGATCGATGGTGGACTTCCCGGGCCTGAAACCACATTGATATGGACCGATCAGTTTATTAATGTAGGGTTTCGTTAAGACAAGACAGCAGAGAAAATTTGTAAGCGATGTTCAGGAGACTTATACCTCTGTAATTCTTTCCTTTCTTGTGGATCGGGCAAACGATACTAAAATTCCATTCATGGGGCATGCATTCCTCTGACCATATCTAGCAGGTAAGCTAGTGCACACTCCCAACCAGGTCATCTCCAGCTGCTTTAAAGAGCTCGGCAGGTAGTCCGTCTGCTCCAGCACTTTTATTAGACTGAAGCTTAGAAAAAGCATTCCTAACTTCGTCCAGATCAGGGGGAAGGAATTCTCAGCTATCATCGTCCGTTGTGAATGGGTCATCCTGCCTGAAAGTGGAATCTATTTTGTCATCACCGTTATACAGTCCGCAGAAGTATTCTTTCCAAATTCTTAGTGAATCTACTACTATGTCTCCATTTTCATCCTTGCAAGCTTCCGTTCTTTATACTCTTGGCAAGATTGTTTTATTCGTCGATAAAACCTCGGAAATTCATTCCTGCTCCGTTCTCATGCCCTCTTTTTTTTCTTCTGAGAAGCTTATGCTCCTCCCTCATCTTCTGCTCCTACAGCTCACGAGTAGCTCTCGTCCTTCTTTGCAGCGCCGCTTGATAGGCATGCCCTCCAACACTCGTCGTCAAACCATGAGTTCCTTGTTGGTGACGTTTTGAAACCTAGTACCTCAGAGGCAGCACTCTCTAAGGCTTGTTGATAGCGGGTCCATTGGTCTTGTACGGATTGAGCAGGTGTTGGAGGATTTTCCGAGAGCCTAAGGGAGACGTGATCTACATACACTCTCGCGGTCTCATGGGATTGCTCGATTTTTCTGAGCCAGGCATATTCACAGTCGCAACCTGGCTGCTACAAGGTAGTGGTCCGAGTCGATGTTGGATCCTCGGAACGTTCGTACATCTGCCATTAATCGTAATGTGGTCAATCCCCGTGTGGATGTTGAGATGCGGGGAACGCTACCAACTAGGAGATTTCGCCCCGTTACGAAGTCTATCAGCCTGAATCCATTTTCGGATGTGGTGTTGTGTAGGCTATGCTTGCCAATGACCCTATCAAAAGCGATGCGCTTTGTTAGTCGTTTTCTGCCCGAGAGACCGACAGTTAGACAGAGGATAACTAGAGGGTTTTTGAAAAGGGTATAACACTTTTGTATTTTATAACAAACGCAACTCTTGACTTTTTTATGATCTGCCAATGTCAAAATGCCAGTAAAGGCGTCATCGTGTTGACACTCATGAACAAGCAGTATTTGGAACTTATTAAAAAACTTGCCGGAAATTCTGAGTTTGATGCCACAACTCTAAGAGCACTTGCTCCATTTTCGTTCTTGATAGTCGTCCCATCAAACAGACGGATGCATAACCTGTGTCAACATATTAACTATTGAATATTCCTGTTCCAGTAAGACAACGAACGGTTGAAATAAAGCAGTCCTTAGTGCTTTAATTCAAAATGAGGCCAAATCAATCGATTCCACTCCCTTCACAGGAATTGATAATCGCTCAGTCCATATAGTGGCAAATTTTGAGTCAAAATCAAGGTCTAGAACCTTTCAAGATCAGAGCTTTGGGATCACTTTGAAGCCCTGCATCTTCTCTGAATGAGCTTTTTGAAAGTTTTGAAAATTGGAAGAAATTCCTGAATTTAATTTCATCCAAAAATCATTCTTCGAGTTGAGGCTCATTATCGGCTTAAACTCAAATGTGCTCCAAGAAACTTTATTTTTCGTTGATGGAAATGTCCAGCATGTTACGGTCAATAGAGTCCACTATCGTCCCATGTTGAAAGATTACTTAAGGCCAGAAGTGGATGGTTTGAAATTTAGATAATGCCACAGGCCGCATACCTGGTCAAACAATTGATCTATTGACGGGAAAATTCTGTAATCGTGTAATCTTGTAAAAAGGTTCAAAGCTCAGTATTAATATCGAACATGAAACCAGCCGGCGTCGAAATGTGTGGAAGATGACCGAAAATTGACTTCAAAGAATTGATCGCTGCCATCATTGCCCATCTCGTCAAGAGACTTTCATACTCAAACATACCATAGGACACTTTTAAATCGGAAATGTAATCCATAGGCTTTACATACCTTACAATGAGTTCTTCTCGGGCACTGGTTGCTAATGGCTCCGCGAGTGGATTTTATTTATACTGCTAGCCAAATTGAGATTTTTAAAGTGGACGGGGGTTTTAGAGGGTGCTAGGTATCATTGAAAGCTTCTTAAAATTAACTATCCAGGAGGGCATATGAATAACTTGCTCTTCTTTTGCTTTTAATTCTTATATAAAAGTAAGATGCCATAGCTAGCGTAGGCACTACGACTTAAAAAATCTGCTGTGCCGAAAGCCAATAAAATACGAAGATCCCCAATCTTCCTCATTCCGCGGGAAAAGTATATTCTGTGGAAGTGATATTTCAGAGGGGTCCTAAAAGGTCATTGATTTTATCTCTATTAGGTTAATGATCTTTTTAGAGTGTTGTTTAAAGGTTGTATGATCTTCTTTTGACGGTTGAGTCATTAAACCATATTCCAATGGGACAAAAGTTGTGATACCAAAAGTCTAACAGCGTATTAAGTCCTAAAAACAATTTTTTTTTTTTTTGATTTGGTTCTACAGCCAGTCCTTTGAGTGCTGCTTGGCTGTCGGCAACTGGACTGCCTCAAGTTTTAGGTAAGGCGCTTAAATGCTGACCAGAATATACTAACACTATACTAAAACACCTTTAATATTTTTATAGAGATCTCCAGTCATCCTGATCAAATGATTTAGTATCAATATCTCGAATTCTATTGTCGAAAGTACGTTTGTTTTAAGGTATGTATTTGGCGTCGTTATGGTCAGAAGTGTAGGACCATTACCTTCCCACTTAACTGCATTCCTACTGGTCCGCTTGTGGGGTCCGCCGGTTTGACCTCAGAAAGTAGCGGCAGGCTTCCCGGTTTGGGATTACTTCATCGCTGAGGCCAATCAAATGCTGGTGTTTTTGCATTTGTTTGCACCAATTGTTTTTCGGCCTGCCTTTTTTGCGTGTTGAAATTGGAACGTTGATTGATATCGCTTTTTGGACGGGGTTCAAAGGATCGCTCCTTTGAACATGGCAATATCAACTGAGTCGGTCGCGCTCTATCTTTCTTGTGATGGTTTCTTTTACGTGGAGGCTTCCTCGGATCTTTGAATTTCTAATTCTGTCACGCTTTGTTACTCCCGCTGTCATGCGAAGCATCTTCATCTCAGCTGCCGTTAATTTGCTCTCATACTTTTTGTGCACTGTCCAGCATTGTGAGCGCCGGACGTACAACTGAAGTGTAGAGCCTTCCTTTCAGCTTAGGGGGCATTTTTCGATCACAGAAGATGGCGGAGTTTTCCCGCCACTTCATCCACCCTACGCTTACGCGATGGTTGATGTCGTCATCACAAGTTGCTTCTTTATTAATCATAGATCCCAGATATTTAAACTTTTCACACTTGGGAATAGGCTGATGAGAGTCAGAGAACGGGCAGCACAGATACTCTGTCTTCTTTGAACTAATACGATACCCATGTCCCTCAAAAATGTCCACCCACACATCAAGTGCTCGTTGTAGGGACGCCTGATCATCACTTATAATGGCTCCATCGTCAGCAAAGAATAGCTGGTGCACATTGGGGTCCATCACTTTTCCTTCAAGCAAGCAATCAAGGACTGCTATAAAGAGCAGTGGGCTGAGGACGCTCCCTTGGTGTACACCGACTTTGATTGCGTACTCTTCGGTGACTCCTGCGGTGCATCTTACTCTTGTCATTGCTCTCTTGTACTTGTCCATGATCACTCGCACGTAGGTTTCTGGAACTCCTTTTTGTCTTAGCGCTACCCATAAAAGATCTCTTGGTTGCCGGTCAAAGGCCTTCTCGAAATCAACCAACACCATATGCAAGTCCTTTGAAGAATCACGATGCTTTTCCATCATGATCCTTATACTTTGGATTGCATCTGTTGTTGATTTACCCGAGACAAACCCGCACTGGTCATCAGATAGTCGTATTATTTTCCGCAGTCGGCTATCTAATACCCGTTCAACGATCTTCATGGTGTGCGACATCAGCTTGACAGAACGGTAGTTATCACAATTTCGCGTATCACCCTTTCCTTTGTGCAATGGAAGAAGATAGCTTTCCCTCCATTGATTAGGCATAGTGTCGCCTCTCATAAGTTTGGAGATAAGAACCATGAGCCATCTAGACCCGATGTCTCCCATCTTTTTCCAGAACTCAGAGGGTATCCCGTCCGGCCCAACAGCTTTTCTTTTCTTGGAGTTTTTAACCGCGTACCGAACTTCTTCGACTGTGATGTCGGATATTTCGGCATGATTCGGGGCGGCTCTTGGAAAGTACACTCGGGGAAACTGTTCGTTCAGAAGTTCCTCGCAATACTGTCGCCATCTGTGGAGAATTTGTTCGTCTTCGACAAGGAGTTGGCCTTCAGCATTGTTAATAAACTTTGGGAAACGAATCTCCTGAGCATTTTTTCTTCTCTGGGCGGCTATCTTAAAGATATTTGCTCCTTTGTTCAAATTGCTTTGTCGAAGCTCCTGGGTAGCCTGGTTCCTGTCAGACGCGGAAGACGATATTTCTTCCAACTCCTGATAGAGGCCTTCCATGCTTTTCGCTTTGAATTCGGTGCACTTTTTCTTCGCGATACCTTTGCAATATCTATGTATATACCTTTTCACGGCGAGCTTTTTCCTCTCTATTAGTAGAAGACCACTTTGACCAAGCTTGGAAAGCCATTTTCTTTTCGTGTATCACTGCTTTGGCTTCGTCTGTCCACCACCAGGTTTCTTTTGCGTGTTGGCAGGGGCCTTTAGATGTTCCGAGCAGTGATTTGGCTTTCTCCAGGCCAGATTGTTGTAGGGAATCCCACATGTCTTGTGCTCTGCACTCCTCATTACCGACGTCATCGATAATGGAAGAGAGGTAGTTTTTCATGATGGTAATAAAAGCTTCGCCTTTTCCTCTATCCAGCTTATACCACTTGATTCTCTCAGACACCTTCGTTTGCTGCTTTGACTTCTTACTCGCCTCCATAAAAAATTCAGTCAGGAGGAGACGGTGTTGAGGGGCGATCGCGTCTCCCAGGATCACTTTGCAATCTTTAGCTCGTGGCTTCATGAAACTGGATACCAAAAATAAGTCTATTTGAGTTTCATTTCCGCCGCTGCTATAAGTGATCAGGTGCCGGCTTTGTTTGACGAACATGGTATTTAGCACTATAAGACCGTACGACTTGCACATGTTTAGGATATTTTCACCTGAAGAGTTCCTGGTGCCGTATCCCAGCCCTCCGTGGTAGCCTTCATAGTCTTCGCTTGTCTTCCCGACATGTCCGTTTAAATCTCCCCCAACAAACAAAAGCTCTTCCTTTGGGATGATTTTGACAAGGTTGTGGAAATCTGGATGCATCTTTTTCTTTTTGTTCGCATCCTACTTGAGGGGCATATGCGCTTACGATGTTCCCCACCTCACCATGCATCACCAACTTGAGAACGGTCACTGGACTTTGAAATGGTTAAGACGTTGCCAAGTAGCTCTGCCGCAAGGATGATGGCGATTCCGTTTTTTCCTTGTTCCAATCCATAGTAAAACATTTTGTAGGCTTTTGTTTTAACGTCCAAGAAACGTGCCCGATTACCGGTGTTTCGCCATTTCGTCTCTTGTACGCACAGGATGTCTACTCGCCTTCTAATCATCATTCCTTCAAGCTCATAGCTGCGACCACTCATGCTTCCAACGTTCCAACACGCGACTCTTAACTGTGGCTTACGCCGTTGCATTACTTTGCTATCCCCCGGAAATCCTATAGCTCTGACCCGAGCATTGCTGCCCGTCCCAGGATCACGACCATTAGTAGTGCCTGACGGGGTAGTGCTTTTCCTTTTAGCGTTCTTTTCCATAATGCGTTTTGTTACTTCTCCCTCCTTTTTTGACACGGGCATGCTCCAGATTTTTTTTTTGTTTGATCTTACTCTTACAACACCGGTGATCTCCAGTCGTGCCAACCCACTGATTTGCATGCACACTTGTGGGGCAGTTTAATGGTGGTATATGTGTCCCTAGGCTCACCTTGGTGTTTTCTAAATTGCCTAGATGTGATTTTTGTTTACCTTTGTTTTAGTCGCCTTTTACGACAAGCGAGAGGTATTGCTGCAGGGATATTCCTAACCCGTCCCTGCACAGGTCCCAGTTTACCTAGGCCTGTTTCTATTAAATCTCTGATTATTTGGGGGTGGTTCCAGCTAATGTCGTCTGCATAGGCAGACCCGTTGTCTTCCAGGGATAGTAGTATTTAGTTTACAACTAGCATTTACAATTGCGGTGATAGTATTCCTCCTTGTGGTGTGCCACGTTTTACCACGTTTTGTGTGGTAGCAAGCGAATTTCGATTGAACCAACCTGCTTGAAAGCATTTGTTTGATCCAAAGTCTTGTATTACCATTAATCTCTAGTTTGCCTATTGCATTGGTGATGGCTTGTGGTTTTATGTTGTTGAAGGTTCCTTCAATATCGAGGAAGGCAATCGTGGTGAATTCTTTTATTTTCGCGAATGTGCTAATCCCCCAGCTTTTCTAGCATCATAAAAAGAAAGGAAGATAGACTGATATGTAGTCTTGTAATTGTGTATAAATTTAACATTTACTTCCCTTCAGGATAGTGGTACGCAGCCCCAATCTAGACTGGATAAGAATAATACCAAAAGCCACGGTTCGAGATTGCCGTAAGCACGTTGCATCTCTACCGGGTAGATTCCATCCGGACCTGCAGATTTATATGGAAGGAAGCTATTTACTGTCCTTTGGAGTTTCCTTTTGATTACTACTTCCTTTGAAGTGAACGGAGGACTCAGTATTAGTTGTTCAAAATTCAAAAAATTCAAGAGTCTAATGACACTTCACTAGTCGCCGTTGCGGTGCCATCTGGTTTGTTGATTAGGGTGGGTATAGTGGCAGCCTTCGACAGTACCTTTCTTACTCTACTAGCCTCATTAGTTTCTTCTATTTCTGAGCAAAAATTACGCCAGAATGTCCTTTCTTATCTCACTTTTGTATAATCTGAGGCTGCTCTTGTAACAGTTCTAGTCCTCTGATCTGTTTTGTTTTTTTTTTGCTTTTTTGAAAAGTCGTCTGCTTTCCTTTCTAAGGGTACCAAGATCAGTAGACCACCATGGAAGTTTGGTTTCCTTTATTGGTCTACTACTTGGGCAAGTCTTTAGAAGGGATTTGTTCATTGCTCCTGTAACTTCAGTCGCCAGACGTTCAATGTCTAATTGAGCGGGGGCCTCATATTTATCGCAGTTGATCCGTTTGGGATTCCTAAAGGGTTTTTTAGGTGGGATCTCAAAGTTTGGATGGAAGCGAATGTTGGGCTGATCAGAGAAGGAAGGAGTTTATGGTGAATCTGCTCCGACCGATAAATCATGCAAAGAATGGTTTCGACGCTTCAAAAGTGGTGATTTTAGCGTCGAAGACAAAGAGCGTCTTGGCCAGCCCAAAAAGTTTGAAGATGAGGAAGGCTTTACTGGATCAAGATCCGTGCCAAACGCAAAGTGAACTCGCAGAATCGTTGGAAGTGACTCAGCAAACAATTTCCGTTCGGTTAAAGAAATTTGGATTTATTCAAAAGCAAGGAAATTGGGTGCCGTACGAGTTGAAACCGAGAGATGTTGAAAGGCGATTTTTCACCTAGGAACTGCTTCTTGAAAGACATCAAAGGAAGGGATTTTTGCACCGGATCGTGACTGGAGATGAAAAGTGGATATACTACGATAACTATCATCGTCTACATCGACGACAAGGAAAAACATCCACGGTTCAAAGGTCATGCTCTGCATATGGTGGGACCAGACGGGTGTGGTGTACTATGAGCTGCTAAAACCAGGCGAAACCATTGATGGGAAACGTTATCGACTACAACTAATGCGTTTAAACCGTGCATTGCGTGAAAAACGGCCAGAAACGACCGAACGGCATGGCAAGGTGATTTTGCAACATGATAACGCTCGGTCCCACGTGGCTGTAGCGGTCAAAAACTACCTGGAAACGCTGAAATGGGAGGTCTTACCCCACCCGCCGTATTCTCCAGACCTTGCTCCTTCCGACTACTGGCTTTTTCGACGGATGCAAAACGATTTGGGGGTTCACCGGTTCGGGTCTTTCGAAGAATGGCTCAATGATTGGATCGATTGGAGAGGACTCATTTTTTAGAGATGGTAGATGGTAGAGATGGGAAGAAGTAGTCGCTTCCGACGGACAATACTTTGAGTGATGTATTTTTTACGTTTTTGAATAAAAAAAAAATTTTGAACACAAAAAACGGACCAAATTAATTTGTACTCCCAATAAATACTCTAAAAGAGCCAGCAAAGGGAAATTAAAGACATCTGTGGGGGCGACTGCTTGTTGTATTAACCGAAAATGGGAAGTCAATGTAATCCGAACCTAAAGTTGATATCACATTGTGCGGAAAAAAGCTACATTGAATAGTATGGCCCACGTCGATTAGAGCTGTGGCTCATCGAGTGGAAAAATGAATAGGTATTGATAGTACTAAGGTTAATTCGTCCATCTAGGTTTGTGGGTTAAAACCACAAACAATTACGCAAGTGTTACCAATAACTGTTCGCTTGGTAAATATAAATATAATAAAAAAAAACTAGTCCTCCGACTTGAATTTTAACTCGGAGAAGTCTGGTCGAGCGGTATAACCGCCCAAGCATAGCAAGCATTCGCTATTAGTCAGTATCCGGACTCAGGACTTAGCCCAGAAGGGACTGGCCAAGTTTTTTCAACGCGAGAGGACCAAACGGAATGACTAAGGCACCACTACACATAAGTGTCCCAATCGGGTTATAATCCAAGATGACAGAGTAGTGCGATGGTTGGGCCGACACTGCTAGTGAGAGACTTGAACTTGGCGAGCATGGCCAAATACTTGTTGATCCACCTTTAAGGACATTCGGACATTTGTACCATACAGCAGGAAAGGAATAAAATAGATTTTATATAAAATCAACGTCTATGCTATTCAAACACACTCTGTGCCTCAACACTGATGCCATGAGCGAGCCGACGTAAATCTGCTCAAATGGTGTTTCTAGTTAAAAAGTCGGTGCTATGCTTTGTTTTGGAGGACAACATATTTACATATTTTTCTTTTCGTTAATTGCTAGTCCTATTTAGCTAAGTTCAGTGTCGTGTAGATATGGAATCTTCCCGTGTTGAATAATGAATTAAGTTCAACCTCTTCAATAATAATGCCAGAAAATCACATCACAGCACCCTGCGATGGTCTCGGTAAGTTCGTTACCGACCTCGACATCTCTAACATCATCCTACCGGGGTGCAATGGTAATCATCACCGACTGTTGAGCCGAAAGTCTGCAGTTCAAGTCCATAGTCAAAAACAATTCCTATACGGAAAAATTGTGCAACAATATCAGTTGTGAATGAGAGATGTTCAAAAAGTGCTGACGAAGGCATAACACTCGCAGCATAAGATCACTTCATACTCTGTGTGAGCATTTCCAATATAAAACCTTAATGACATGGAAAACAAAAACGAGTTACTGTGAACTACAACCAACGCAAATTCAGTCGAATCTTTCAAATCCTATCTGGGACAATCACCCCCGAAGAGTAGTGAATGGACATCTTCGACACAAACCATCTGCACCCCGTCCAGGTTGTGAGACAAACACCACTAGAGCGTACACTCTTGAATCTGAATTATACAAAAAAAAATCCTACACAACCTGACGAGTTTTGATAAAGAAGTAAAAACTCGACATTCTGCAATACGGTAATGCTCTGAGGTTGTATCCACCAAAAGCGTCAATTCGTTTGGCAATTTATAGATAAGCAATAGAGGTATAGAAACAAGGCGTTACCTGCTAGGAGGTTAATCAGTTTTTTGACTTGGAATAATGCAAGCTATGTGTTCCCAGAACCTATTAAACAAGCAGATTTTACGTGGGAAACTCTTGACAGAGTTTCCATTGATATTGACCATATGGTTCTATTTGGATGTCCTAAATTCGTCCTTGGGGTGGTCGTTTTAGCCTTCAATGCGGCCGTGACAATAATAATATAATCTTGTGGATTATAAAATCGGAGTGACGGACTCGATCTTGGTTTTCTGTCCAATGCATGTCAGTATTGCTCTCTATTTGTAGCCGGTTAACAACGATTTAAAAACCTTTTCTAGTCGAGCATCTAGGCGATACTGACCGAAATACAGCACCGACTTGAACCACGTTTTATCGGGGCAAGAGGCAAACGCACTACCCTCTCTCTCATAGAGTTATTAGCTACTCTTTAAGATTCTTTTTAGCCCTTTCTATCGAGATCATTTTGAAAGGTAAAGTGAAATCGTTCTGACAATCCCTCACCACCTTTGTTGTGGAAATCTGCATCAACGAGGTGGAGATTAAATAAAGAGCATCAGTGCCCATTTTTGGCTTGAATTCAGTTCAACAGCAGTTGATTCTGTAAAATCTTCCATGAAGTGAATGGCTCTAGTTCCAATTGCTGTACACAATGATTCATTAAGTGTTCGCTCTAGCTTGTCCTTAATATCAATCTCAATATCTCAATATTTCACTAAAGCCTAGCTCTGTCAATACTTGTCCGGCTTCTTGGAGTCATTTTGCCTCAATTTGTCATGCACTTGTATGGAAGCTCCGGAGCCAGTCCATAGCCTCTAATGACGATGACATGGTGTTCGAATCCCGCCACAGCCAAATCATTGAAATTGTATTTCGCGCCAATTTAGAGTCTGTCTGTCATGTTACTACAATGGGCCTGAATGGGCCCGGTTTCACGACGTTCTTCACTACCATTCAGACATAAGAACAAAGAAGCAATTCTTCTGCAAGCGGTGTTTGCTCGACCTCGAGGTCTTTGTGATTTCCACGACGCAGGTGGCTCACATCACCGCAACACTTGCCAATACACTTAACACTTCACGTTGACACCAGCCAAATCCGTCCGACATTGACGCGACATTTGCTTCAATCAAAGCCCCAATCGCAAACACGTGCAATCCTGAACTTTACTTATCTGTCAGTACAATCTCAAAGCCTCCTCATATGCTAGTGCTTAAGTGCCCTAAATACCAGTCAACAATCAATTGTAGATCCCCCGATCCATACCCACCTCTCGATCGATCGACCTTCCCATGATGCATTGACAGCCAATCGAGCGTCATGTTGTTCCACTCGATCTTCGAGTCAATCTCATTCCGAATCAAGGTTACCCCATATCGCTCCATCCATTAATGGAATTTGCTCGTGATAGCCCATACATCATTGTTTGTTTTCCGTTCATCAGTCACGTCTCAGGAAAGTAACAACAATCACGTGATCACTTCCTCCACAGACGGCTGTCAGATCACTGATTCATTGAATCCATAAACTCGTCCCTTTGTTCCATTAGAAGCCAGAAAACTCCGATCCTTCCCAGACCATGCTCGTATGCCTCTGTGGCAGATGACCAAAAATAGATTCAATGTTTGAACGTTCAATTAACGATCCCTGCGCGTCCCAGAGCATTTGGAATCAATTAGCATATTCCAGAGCGATTGAACAGAGATTTACGAGTATGTGCTCCTGACCTAATAAATATACCGTTTCCGGTCTCTTTTCAGGTTTACCAAGTGTTCTTTGTCATGCTGAAGTCGGCCAACTCACCGCGACCGTCGTCGTGGATCCTCGAGAAGTCCCTGGACGGAACGAACTATGAACCGTGGCAATACTTTGGACTAAGCGAGGCGGATTGTCGACGTCGCTACGGGGTATCTGGACAGAATGGGAAGTACATGTTCTCGAACGACACCGAGGTGATCTGCACGACACAGTTTTCGAAACCGCTGCCACTAGAAAATGGCGAACTGCACGTGTCATTGCTCAAAAATCGCCCGGGTGCCATGGAGCAGACCCATGAGTTGATGGATTTCATATCCGCGCGGTACATCCGGATCCGCCTTCAGGGCATGCATTCGACGGCGAATCTGGATAACAGCGTGGACTGGCTGCTGGACTCCCAGTCGCTGGAGAAGAGGAGTTTCTATTCGTTGAAGCAAATTCGAATCAGCGCTCGTCTGAGTTGTCATGGTCATGCTGAGAAGACAATCGAGGTGGCGTCCGGCGTGGATCCCAAGGAAACGTCGTTCGAGTGTGTTTGTTTACACAACACCTGTGGGACTGATTGCAGCTCATGTTGTCCACTATTCCAGGATAAGGCTTTTCGAAACGGAACTGCGAGGAAGGAGAATGCCTGTCAAGCGTGTCAGTGTAATGGCCACGCCACGATGTGTGAGTTTGACGAATTCCTGGAAGAGGGGATCTGTCAGGATTGTGCAAACAACACGGCCGGAAATAAATGCGAATTCTGTCTATCTGGCTACTTTCGTCCTGATGATGCGCCTCTGGACACCCCTTGCATCGATTGTCAATGCAATCCAGTTGGATCTGTGGGATGTCATGCGAAAGGGGGAGAGTGCATTTGCAAAGAGGGATTTCAAGGCAAGCAATGTTCTCAATGTGCTCCGGGACACCATGGCGACAATTGCACACGCTGTTCCTGCGACTCTAGAGGATCTCTCCCAGGTGAGGAATGTGAGGATCACTGCCTCTGCAAAGCAAATGTTGATGGTGAGTCCTGTACCGAGTGCAAGCTCGGCTACTTTGGTTTATCGGCGGAGAACCCCGATGGATGCATGAAGTGCTTCTGCTCAGGAGTTGGTATCACCTGTAGTAGCGCCGACATCCAAACACTGTCCTTCGAGACCCTAAACGACTGGAAAATCACAGACATAGCTCGAGCGGAGATATTCCATCCCAACTTGGATGCAGACACCGGGAACCTGGTCTATGCGATGTATGACATGAGCGACATAGACACCCTGTACTGGCTGGCTCCTTTGGGCTACACTGGCAATAAGCTTACGAGCTATGGATCAAGAATTTCGCTTCACGTCTCATGGATCTTCATCCGCGGCGACACCAGTGGTCATCCCACATTGGCTCCAAACATCATCTTGATCGGACGTAATGGACTGAAAATTGCCTATGGAAACAACGAGTACGAATCGGATTCAGTCATCATGGACATAATACTCAAAGAAGAGGGTTGGTACCATCTGCTGGATAGTTCCGCTTCATTTCGCGGACGTGCGGTAAGCCGAGAGGAGTTCATGTCCATTTTGGTCGATGTGGAATCTATTCTCGTGCGTGGATTCTTCCACACAGACCAAGTCGAAACGATACTGGAGAGAGCAACGATATACACCGGCGGCACCGAGCTGGGTTCCAAAGCAACCACTTTCGTGGAGGAGTGCTTATGTCCACCCGGATACACGGGATTCTCGTGTGAAAACTGTGAGTTTGGCTACATCCGGATAGAGGAGAACAACTCGACCAAATGCATCCCTTGTCCATGCAATGGGCATTCCAATTCCTGCGACTTGCAGAGCGGCAACTGTGGTGACTGCATGCACAATACATATGGAGAGAGGTGAGTTTTCCCCCGCATTTGATTTCGGTTTGTGCATTCGCTTACATTCCAAATACAATCCACTTTCCAGATGCGAGCGCTGTAAGGTTGGTTTCTACGGTAATTCAATGCGTGGAACACCAACCGACTGCAAACGATGTGCCTGCCCCCTCCTGGTGGATAGCAATAACTTTTCCCCGAACTGCCAGTTAAAGCGTCTTAGCTTGGATGTAACCCATTTCGATGCAGCTGATTCGGAGTATGTCTGCACTCAGTGTCCCGAGGGATACACCGGCGATCACTGTGAGATGTAAGTGTCCGTTCTCCTCAATCTATCACTAACTCGATTGACATCTCTTTGTGACAGGTGTGACGACGGCTATTATGGAAAACCGACGGAAGTCGGATCACAGTGCCTACCGTGCCCATGTGACGGCGGTCCATGTGACGTTTTCACCGGGAAGTGCATAACCTGCAGGTGAGTAGAGCAATCATGGCCAATAGTCGTTATGAAGCTGACCTTTTATGATTATACAGCGGCAACACCGAAGGCTGGCACTGTGAACGTTGTAAAATGGGTTACTGGGGCGATCCAGCTGTCGGATGTGATCCGTGCGATTGCTATGCCGAAGGATCGGATAGCGATGTCTGCGATAGTGTCAATGGACAGTGTCTTTGTAAGCCACGGTTCGGCGGTCAGAAGTGCGACGAATGCGAGTTGGGATACGCAGACGTGGATCTGATGTGTCCGGCTTGTGAATGTGACATGAGTGGATCGCATAATGACATCTGTGATCCGTTTAGTGGACAGTGCAACTGCAAGATCGGCGTGGCCGGACTGAAGTGTGACGATTGCGCGGATGAATTTTTCGGACTCGAGGAGGACGGCTGTGCTGGTGAGTACCTTCAATTGTTCCATTACTATGTCTATGTACCTTTGGCCCGATGCCGCTAACTACGATAGAGCGGCAAAGATGCCGGCCATCAGCGTGTTCCTGCACAGTAGTAGGTAATCAGTCAATCGTGTCAGCAGGGTTGTATGCTGCTGCTACTGTACATCATTTGTTTTCTGCTGTTTTGCTCCTCTTGTTAGCTGTCTCTGACCACAAGGTGCCCCATAAAGCGGCGATACACGAAAAACCGCTCTTCGCGATGGATGCTGCTTCCAAGATGGTATATGGGTATATAAGAACGGGTAGAGTCCAAGGTTCCATCTTCTCAATTGCTTTCTACTTTACCTTTCTTGTTTTTCTTGCTTTTATTTTATTCTTTTTTTCTTTGTTCTAAGTCGAAAGCTTGTGTTGAAGTTGCTGGTCGGTCGGTTGCTGGTGGTGATGATGATGATTCCTGCCACCACCACCGCTACCGCCATCGGCTACTGGTGTATGAATCACTTTGTTCCAACGATTGTTTGTTGTTTGGGATGCTTCAGTTTTTTTTTTTTTTTTTTCTTCGTCTTTGTTATGCTTCTTTCTACCTTCTGTCGCTGGCGGTTTCAGGTTCTGGTTCTAATGTTGGATGTTGCTGTTTATGTGTGATATGTTGTGTCCATGGCTTTTGGGTTTTGAGGAAATACGTCGTGCTGTATGAGCGCTGTGTACATACATGTCTTGCTCGGATGGTTTTGAGTTTCTTCTTTTTTTTGCTTTGTGTCGCTGATTATTTCTGTTATGTACTGAAAGGTAATGGGGAAATGGAGACTCTCTGGTGACATTTGAAGTTTGTTTCTTGGAACGGATTAGTGGCAGATAAAAAAAAAATTAAGTGGATTGTGGTTGTTTATTGGGCGCCAGTTGCCAATTGTTAGGTGGCGCGCCCTAAACATAGACTTGACTCTGTCGTTTTGTTTATGAAATGGAATTGGTCCAAGTGAAAGTTCAAACTTATGTCCAGGAAATGTGGGCTTTAGACCGTTGGAATATGAATTTCAGTCCAATACTTTTATTAACAGGATAGTGGCTATCAGGTTCCCCTTTAAGTATACTATTCTGTGCCAACTAGTCGTTAAATAGTGCCCAGACAAACTACTTAGAAGGCTTTAAGGAGATTGTGATCATAACGACGCGACGCGCTGTCATGTGACTTTTTTAACTTAATACTCGAGAAGATCGTGCGAAACCCACAAGTCAACACCAGAGGCACGATCTTCAGAAAATCCTTTCAATTGCTGATTTACGCGGACGATATTGATTATTGGCGTCAATGAGGCGTTTGCTGGCATTGAAGCGGAGTGGGCTAAAATGGGTCTAGCGGTAAATGAGGGCAAAACGAAGTACATGTTGTCATCAAGAAAGGACGCACTACATCGACGTCTTGGACAGGGCGTCACAATGGGCAGCAGGAACTTCGAGGTAGTCAAGGCTTCGTCTACCTCGGCTCCGCAGTAAATAGGGACAACAACATCGGTACCGAAATCAAACGCAGAATCACTCTTGCCAATCGCTGTTTCTTTGGGCTCAAGAGTCAATTGAGTAACCTCCCTGAGCCCTCTCTCGAAAGACCAAGTTGGCTTTATATAATATTCTAATCATCCCAGTCCTGCTCTATGGTGCAGAAGCATGGATGTTGTTAAAAGCGGATGAGGAAGCTCTTGGTCTTTTTGAGAGAAAAGATCTGCGTGCGATAATTGGCTCTGTTATTCGGCGGCATGTGCCTGGTTAAGCATCTACTTAAAATAGCTAGGCGTATGGGCGTATGGGCAACAAAGGTAGTAAAAAGGTTGTATATTTCAGTTACAATCCACCAGATAGTCTCCTAGAATGGGAACGAAATTAGTTGTGGAGCACCGCGATCAGTTCGGTAAGATCGAACCGATTCGGGTCAAAAATAATCTTTCAACGTGGCACTATAGTGAGCTCCATTCAACGTACCCAGGCGATCGTATCCCTCACCACCGGCTTGAAATCCACATCAAACGATCACGTTTTGTGGATGCAGTGAAATCTCTTGAAGCATATATGGGCTTGTTGTTGTCCAATAACGCCACTGCCAAAGCCATTAAGCTAAAACTGAACTTCATCGCCGAAGATAATTTTCTTCTGAAATTTTGAAGTACCTTAAAAAATTTGCAAAGCCTAATCGGAGAAGTTCCGGCAATTCATATGATCAAGAGTCTTCAGTTCTAGCGTAGGTTGGATCTTGCTAGGGTTAGATCTTGGCCCAATCTTATGAGTGGCATGGTATCGATTGATTTAGCTCATTTTGAACTGAAGCACTAATGGCTGCATTAATTTCGGTACTGCGACTAGTACGTTGTCTCACTGGCACAGGAACATTCAGTGGTAAATACGTTGATTCAAATTTGCCCGTTATAGAATGTAAACTTTATCCGGTGGGTGGGGTATATCCCAACACAGTGGAAAGAAATAAAGGTAATTTTCATACTGCCGCAAAGGACTATAGGCCAATTAGTCTCTCGTCGTTTCTATTAAAAACCTTGGAGAGACTCCTAGACCTATACATCAGAGGACTCATCAACTCACCCCACTTATGCAACACTCAACACGCCTACCTTAAAGGCAGATCAGTGGAAAGTGCTCTGCATAGTGTTGTCCGTGAAATTGAGGGCTCGCTGAACCTAAAAGAGTTTACAATGACAGCCTTCCTCGACATAGAGGAGGCCTTCAACAATGTAAACACAGAGGCCATAATAACAGCTCTAGAGGACATAAAAGTAGACAAATCCATTTTAATCTGGATTGAAAATATGTTGAAGAACAGAATTATCAATGCAGACATTGGACACAGTTCTATAAGGAAAGTGACAACTAGAGGCACACCACAAGGAGGAGTTCTCTCCCCCCTACTGTGGCTTCTTACAGTCAACAAAATCCTCAAATTCTTTATGGAGAAAGACACAAAGACAATAGCATACGTGGATGACCTGGTTATCTTGATAAAAGGTAAATTTCTACCAACTATCAGTGAACTAATGGAATCTGCGCTGAGAGAACTCTCCTCGTGGGTAAGACAGAACGGTCTGAGTATAAACTCCCAGAAAACCGAGCTGGTCTTGTTCACCAGGAATAGGAAAATTCCGATATTTGCTCCCCCAAAGTTAGAGGGCACTCCACTCAAACTCAAAGCGGAAGCCAAATATCTAGGCATCATTCTTGACTCAAAACTCTCCTGGAAAAGGAACCGGGAGGAAAGGATGAAAAAAGGATTGAACGCTTTTTATGCATGCAAAAAGACCTTCGGAAAAAGATGGGGCTTGCAACCGTACATCATTCATTGGATGTACAAAGCAATCATCAGACCCATTTTAACTTATGGGGCCCTAGTCTGGTGGACTGCTAGCAGCACAAAAAGCTATATGAACATGCTCAACAAAGTACAAAGGTCAGCCGTTGTTTGTACAACGGGAGCCATGAGAAGCACGCCGCAAGCAGGGTTGGACATGATTCTTCAACTCCTCCCCCTGGATCTATTCATAAAAGGCTGCGCTGCAAAGAGCGCTCTCAGACTACGGGAGTCCTCTCTGTGGAAGCAAGCCAACTATGGACATGCGGCCATACTTAAGATAATAGACGACCTGGGAAGGAAACATGGTTTTAGTAGCCTCGCAGCTACGACCGACTATATTTCCCCCCAAAATGACTTCTCTCTCAGTATACCTATCCTTTCCCCGATAGAGAAGATTGGCTATCAAACGCCGTAATCAACGACCATGAGATCACCCTCTTCACCGACGGATCGAAAATGGACACAGGCACTGAGGCCGGGTTCTACTCTGATATCCTCCACAAACAGGAATCATTCAGACTCCCTGATCTGTGCAGCGTTTTTCAAGCAGAAATCCTGGCAATAGAGAAAGCAGCCAAACAGGTAGCCGATATCCCACCATCTGATATCACTATCTTCGTAGACAGCCAGGCTGCACTGAAGTCAATAGAATCCTGTATAACGAGATCAAAGGCTGTCATGAAATGTCGCCACTCACTGAGGTCTGGTGGGTCCCGGGCCACAGCTCAATCGCAGGGAACGAAAGAGCAGACGAACTGGCCAGGCAAGGTTCTGAAATGGACATCAGTGAAGCGGACACGTCATTGCAACCACCGATCAGCGCATTATACGGGATCATAAACGACACAATCATCATCGTCTTGGCTTACAAGATACGACAGCTACACGACAAGATCATCGTGGCCAGAGTTCAATGTCGGAAAAACAAAGAAGCTCCTGGCGCTGGACCGTAACTCGATCCGTATGCTCGTCGGAGTGATCACAGGACACTGTCCCATGCTCCGGAAATGGGACTCGGGTTCCAGCGATCTCTGCCGGAGCTGCGGCGATGAGGAAGAAACTGAGACGATCTAACATCTGCTTTGCCACTGCCTACCTCTCCAGAATCGACGCCTAGTGTCGCTAGGCCAATGATTCTTTACAGAGATTGCGGACGTGGCTAATGCAGATATATCGGATCTTCTAAAATTCATTAAGAGCACGGGATGGTTTCAGCCACCACGTGATAGGACAGGTTAATTTTATGTGTACCCACACAATGGGCCTCTTGGCCTCCGAGAGGAAGTGATGTCTAACCATCACACTCCCCTTCTCTAACCTAACTTAACCTAACCTTATCCGGTGGGTCGATTAATACAACTAAAAGATGGAGTCAGCGCTCTTAAAGTTTCGCCCATCGACTCAGAGTTTAAATATAATTTCTTAGCATCGCTCGTTCATGCATTTTACCACGATAAGAATATAAGTTTCGATTGACGTTCTTGCATTAACGGATTATGAAAAAATTGTAAACCTGTATTTATATTGGAACATAAAATTGTTATGTCTCTATTGAAAAACCCTTTATAAGCCTGCAATCTGTAATCAGTCCAGCGGTATGTTCAATGTTCTAAGAACGGAAACGAGCGATAAAATCAATGTTGTCATCCTCCGGAAAATTCCCATTATCGTATACTCATGCTAGTTCTTCTTACAATCCCATAAAAGCTTCGAGAATTAAGTTGAATATATCAACGCACATTTGAGCTATCTCTATTTACAACTGAGTTTCTTTAAAATTCAACAGTTCTGAATTACAGTGACAAGTTCCATATCAAAAGCATCGGAGAAAATTTTATGACATGAGCCATTTGATATGCCAACATCTTTAGCTACTTCTCTGTGTTTCGGTGATCGTTCATATTCACTTGGTTCGCTGCCATATATGTATGTACTACAAGTAAGCCCACAGTTTAATACTTATATCTCGAAAACGTATTCTGCTTCTTATAATCAAAATTAATGCAGATTTTGTTCATTTAAGGGGGGAAATAAGCGTAGAGGTCTCAAAAAATAAAATAAAATTATTTGCCATAAATGGACAACAACTACAACTATTCAATAATATACCCTGAAAATTTTAAAACAAAATTCCAAGCCATTTAAAAATATGTACGCTCTACTTAAACTGCAATCATAAATAATATCTTTATTTTTACTTATTTTTTATTGCAAAAAAAGAACCATAAAACGGTGAGAAATCGTACTTAATTTTCTAAATCTAAAAAAATGGATTTTTTTTATTTTTTTGTGATAATTTTAGTTCAAATAGAAGAGACACTCAGAAATTAGTATTTTTTTTTTAAATTGATTTCTGATAAAAAATGTGACCTCCAGGATGTATACAAACTGCCTATCCGGGCAGCAGCTGATATCTCCGGGAATATTCAGTAAATGTTCTTCAATATGTCTATAAAATATCCTCAAAATCTTAATGAAGTATATTTATTTTTTATATGTTAAAAAAAATCATGAAAATTACTCTAAATCCCTTCCTTCTTCCCTACTTCCCCCTTAAAAAGAACGAAACAAAATTGCCGGTGGCACCAAGATCCATGCCATCTCTTTTACAGCTGACAGCAGATAGGCCCAAAATTCATAATTTGTGTGTACATTTCCAATATAACACCTTAATGACGTGGAAACAAAAGAGTTACTGTGAACTACAACCAACGCAAATTCAGTGGAATCTCTCAAGTCTTAACTAGGACAACCACCTCCGGAGAGTTATGAATGAATATCTTCGACACAAACCATCTGCACCCCGTCCAGGTTGTGTGACGCTGTAAAAAAAAAAAAAAAAGAAGATAGTTTGGGTGTATACAGATATATTTCAGATCAGTCGTTGTGTTGCTACAACGATGTAAAAATTGCCACAATCGGAAGAAAAAATATTCCTATTATTTTTTGAACACATGCTTTGCACATAGCATGTACAAGCTGGCGCAAAATTAATCACCCTATCGGAAGATGTTAGATAATTTTTGCAAATGACATCGCACGTCAATCAAACGCTAGATAATTTATACTCCGCAAGAACGTGGAATAATTTTGTCGATTTTTACCAATAATCGATCGTGGTGTTAGCGCAGCGTGAATTTCGACGTCGATTTTATAATCGTGTCGCGTCAACTGGGCAAACATTCCGATTCCGGTGCTTAGCTACTCGACTTGAACAGATTGGAACCACAGAAAATAATGCGGGGCGGCGTGGACGCTACCGGATTGGTCGTTCGGCCGAGCATATCGCAGCAGTGGCTGCCGATGTCGCTGAGAACGAAGAAACACCAACCAGATGACGAGCAACGCAATTGTGCATCACCAGACGGACCCTACAACAAATTTTAGTGAAAGACTTAGACTTGTTCCCGTACAAAGTGCAAACAGTGCATCAGTTAATGCCTGCCGACCGTCAGTCGAGTGTGAATTACTGTCAAGCCATCTCTAATCTTAACAACGAAGAGGACGATTTTGTGCCGGTAATCGTCATGAGCGACGAGACGCATTTTCACTTAAGCGGTTACGTCAATAAACAAAATCTTCGTTTCTGGGGCACTGAAATTCCGCGTATGATTCATGAAGAGCCATAACATCTACTCAGAGTCACTCTGTTGTGTGGCGTTCATGCGGGAGGAGTGATTGGGCCGTGTTTATTTGAGGACGCCGTCGGCAAAACGGTCACTGTTACTGGTGAACGCTACAAGACCATGATAAACGATTTCTTACTGCCCGAATTGGATGAGCGAGGTTTGGTGAATATGTGGTTTCAACAAGAAGGTGCAACCGCACACACAGCACGAGTGGATATTGCGAAGGAAGCGTTTCTGGTCGCGTAATCTCCGGTTCTTGCGATTTGGCATGGTCAGCAAGACCGCCCGATTTAACCATTCCAGACTTCTTTCTTTGGGACTACTTGAAGTCATGGGTTTATGCCAACGAGCCTCAGCCAATCGTAGCCCTTAATTGTCATCGGAAATCTTGCGGAAAGTCATGGAAAATGTGATAAAACGGGTACAAATATGTATCAACATTGGCGGCAGACCATCTTTTCCACTTAACACAAAAAATTGTAAAGGTCCAGATAAAGATCTACATCACTCAAAATAATTTTTTTTTGTTTAGTAAAAAAAGTAATTCAAAAACGAAATTGGATGATTAACCTTGAACATGCGCCGCCAGATAGCGCCAGTATCGCAAGAGCAACTTACTATCGTGTAGTACATTCTAGTAGACGGCTACTGTCGTTTCAGCCGGATCGGACTCGTAGTTTTGTTTTAACTGCGTGTGGAAGCGAGAGTGTCCGCGGATTTTAGAAAAATGGAAAAAGAGCAATATCGGTCGGTGATTCGATTCTTGTTTTTGGAAGGGAAATCGCGCAGCGAAATCAAAGAGCTTTTGGATGCTGTGCACGGTGGCTCTTCTCCTTCGATGGCGACCATCAAAATTGCGTTTATACAGCCAGTCCTTCATCCACTTCCTTTTTTTATTTTTTTTGCTTTTTTTTCTTTCACATAAATAAATAACCACACAACGTGGTGGCACGTCGGTTTTTGATGAACCACGTCCAGGTGCCCCGAAAACGACTACCACGGAGGATAACGTGACAAAAATCCACGACCTCGTATTGGCAGACCGCCGATTGAAGGTGCGCGAGATAGCTTAGGCAGTAGGCATTTCAAAAGATCGCGTGGGTCATATCCTGCATGAAATTTTGAGCATGAGAAAGCTGTCGGCGCGATGGGTGCCGCGTTTGCTCACTCCGGACAACAAGCGCAACCGTGAGACCACTTCAGAGCAGTGTTTGACGCTGTTTAAACTCAATCCGAAGGAGTTTCTGCGTCGTTTCGTGACAATCGACGAAACATGGATCCACTGGTACACACCAGATACCAAGGAACAGTCGAAACAGTAGACTTCATCCGGCGAACGTGCTCCGAAGAAGGCGAAGATTGTCCCATCGGCCACCGTTTTCTGGGATTCACAAGGTGTGATCCACATCAACTACCTGGAGAAGGGCAAAACGGTCACAGGCCTGTACTATGCCAAATTATTATTGGGCCGATTTGACGCCGAATTGAAAAAAAAATAACAGCCCCACTTGGCGAAGAAAAAAATGCTCTTCCACCATGATAACGTACCGGCTCACATCTCCGCCCTCGCCACGGCCAAATTGGTCGAATTGGGCTACGAACTGCTGCCCCTTCCACCGTATTCTCCACATTTGGCCCCGTGCGACTTCTTTTTGTTTCAGACTTGAAAAAGTTACTCGCCGGGCAGACCTTTCAGTCGAATGACCAGGTCATCGCCGCCACGGAGGCCTACTTTGCAGACCTCGAGAAAACGTATTTTTCAAACGGGTTAAAGAAGTTGTAGCATCGCTGGGTCAAGTGTATCGAGCTAAAAGGAGACTATATTGAAAAATAAATCGCCATTTATCCAAAATTTTTGTTTTTCTTTTGTAGGCTAATTACTTATCGGACCACCCTCGTAGTTCTCCGTCTTCATTCCTACAGGCTTTTTCTTTGGCTTTATAGCCCGGCATATTCGTTTTATTTTCGTAAAACTTGTTAGCGTCATTCCTGTGGTGGCATCTCTCCACCTCCCCGATCTCACTCTTTCGTGCTCTCATTTTTTCTTCCTTAAAAGCGTGTATTCCTCTGTCCTTCTCTGCTCGTAGAGTTCTCGAGCGGCTCTCGTCCGTCTATGTAGCATGGCTTTGTACACAGTTTGCTTTGTTACATGAGTTTGTTTGCATTGCTCATCAGACCAGGGGTTTTTAGCTGGTGGCGGTTTGAAACCCAGCACATCAGCGGCAGCGTCTCTGATTGCGCGCTGGCAATGCTCACACTGTTGTTCTGCGGAGTGTCCCTGTGTCATCGGACGTTGCGAAAACTTGAGGAAAACTCGATCGGCAAAGATTGACGTCAAACTCTCGTCGACCGGCTCGACTACGTAAATATCCTCATATAACCTTGGCTACGATAAGGAAATCATCCGAGTCGATGTTGACTCCTCGGAAGGTTCGTATATTTAGGATGCTCAGGGAGTTTCTGGCGCCGATCGCAACGTGATCAATCTGGTTGATGGTCGACAGATCTGGTGACCGCCAGGTTCCTTTATGGATGCTAAGATGTGGGAGGCGTGTGCTTGCTACAAGGAGGTTACGCACTGCTTGAGTTCGTTGTCGGACGCGGCTGTTATGTACGCTGTGTTTTCCTATGATCGACTCAAATGTGTCCTCTTTTACTAGTTTTACGATGAAATCTCCTAGTACAATTTTCATGTCATATTGGGCGTACGCTCGGTCCAAGAGTTCATAGAAGTCATTCTTGAATCGATCATCTTTTTCTTCCGTAGGGGCATGAACGCTTATAAGGCTTATATTCCTTTGTTGCGGTATGTTATGAGACGTTGGAAGCTTAAGACTTTTTGTTGGAGTCATTCTCGAATAACAAGTCCGCATCCGATTAGGCTTTGCGTATTTTCCTTATAGCAGTTAATGTAATAGATATCACAGTTTTTCATCCTTTTTTTGCGTGGTCCATCCCATCGCAGTTCTTGGAGTGCGGTTATATCTGCTTCGTACCAGTCGAGGGTTTTTCCCAGTTGGTTGCCTGCACCTGGTCGCAGATTTGTCCGTTTATGGTATATGGGCCATCGACATTAAATATTTGTTTTCCGCCATAGGGATGTTAACCCTAAGAACAATCCCCAACCTAGAGGGCCAGGTTCGCTGCACACATTGGTTCCTTACCCGACGAATGCCAGGCCAGCTATTCAGGACAAGTCACGTGGAGGCTGTGTGTCAGCTTGGATTGAGCAGGGGCATAGATCGAAGCTGTGTTTGCCATGTTAAAGACGATCAATTTCTTTGCTCTGTTTCCTGTCTTCCTCTCTCCCCATACATTTACATACCACGGTTCAAAATATCGGAAGATCGGTGCCAAAACACCTGCGAAATCTTTCTCGCTTGACAAAAAGATTGTCACTGGCGAGACCGATTTGGAGGGAAGACGATACTTCGCGTTCGATGGGAGCAGCACACCGACCGGTTAATGCCAACCGTTTCCCCCAACAACTAATCAAATTGCAGCGTACTCTGATAAAGACTGGATTATAAACAAAAACATGGCACATTAATATTCCTCCACGACAACGCTTAAGTCAAAAATGGTTCAAAAGTACCTACAGTGATTGTTCAAAAAATAAGGTGACTTTTTGAATTCCGCGAGCAGACTACGGAAGTATATCGATGTTTTCTTTTTTGGTATGTTTAGTGTTACACATGTATTTCCGGCCTTACTGCAGATGGTTAATAGTAATTATTTTCCATAAATTTCAATATCGACAGTGAAAGAACTTCTGGTTGAAGCAGAAATGGTTTTGTCACATGGCTTAAGTAACCACAAATGCGTTGAGCCCTAACATTTTTCATTTTAGTAGAACTGTAGACCTCCTAATTGGTATAAAGCAAAATCCTTCCAATACATAAAGAAGGGGATTTTCATTTCCAGGCTAAACCACCAGTCGCCTGGTCGCCTTGATGACATCTTTATAAGCTCCACACGTAACCGCCCAACCAGCAATGTAATTCATTTTAATCACTGCTACTATCATCATCTGCTGTTACATCGCCATTGGACACCACCAGTCAGGCTCTCATAACCACACTCATCGCACATAACTCCGTTCCCAAATGTATGTATGTGGTTCGCACCCCACATGGCCCATCCATACAAACCGTTCATAAATTATGACGCAAAAAAAAAAACAAAAACGAATTCGAAACAAAAGCCAGAAAAGATGCCCCCAAGGAGAACGCGCCACAATCCTACCACCACCTCACCACCATCAAATGCACTTCTTCCAACCAACAACTCGATGCTCCTCCGCCACATGATGTATGAATGTTTGGTATATATCCACAGCCTTAGCTAGAGGAGCATAGTTCATAACTAACGTACAAGAGCACGGGGTAGACATTTGGCCTGGATTTCATGCATCGCATTTAACTAGGACAGAACGCGTGCATGCCACTCGGTTTCTGTTCTTTTGTTTCGGCCGAAAGTAGATTTAAAGAAACAAAAACAAAATAGAAAAATGAATTAAATGCACTTGGCCGATGGCAAGATCGTGTTACCAATAAATCCACGTAATGGTCTGTGAGTCCACACACCGAACGCGTCGGATGTGAAGGACTTGTGATGATGAGTGGCACGTCCTCTAAACGGCGTGTAAGACACCGTCCGTCGACTTGATGCGGTGGAAGTGGGTGACAAATTCGTTTTGTAATTCTATGCCCTCCTCGGATCGGATGATGGTACAAGTACGTGTATTATATCTTGTCCAGGAGAACCGCATAACAAAACATAACACAACGACACCACGAGGGAGAATATCGATATAACTAGGCCATGCGGTGTAGCTGTCTACATATGAGGTATCTAGATGCTCCGTCGTATGTTGTCATGCGTTGGCAGTTCAGAAGGAGACGAGAAGCAGATAGAGATACAAATAAACTGACCCAGATGACTGTCAACTAGGTGTCCCATTTCACTGTTTCACGCGCACAGCCGGCAGTAATCGATGATAACCTACAGTGTACGGTCGAAACTCCACCGCAATTGCTGGATATCCATACGACATTAGTCGGGAGATTGTGAATTAATTGCTGGAGATCTCGTGGCTAGTGGCAGGTTGCGGATGTCGCATGTAATTTAAGTGGCAACCGGCCGATTAGGATGACAAAATTTATGGCGACACAAGGATTTTATAGCGATTCCATGTAAGCTGTCGATTAAAAAACATTAGCAATGTTTTGAATGTCAAGACCGTTAGGAATAAACAAAACTATCAACCGGCGCACTCCATGAGTATGCACTTGTCGCACTTAGCACACTCGGCCTTTCACTAGTCACTCTGCCACTTACGTAGATAGCATCCACACGCTCTTGCCCCCATTCCCATCGGGTCTCGAGTAAATCCCTCATTTTATGGCTACTTCTTGACGATGCACAATCGAATTAGCTAGAACCGATGCATCGTGACATTTCATTAAACAAATGCTTGTGAGACGCACCGTCATAAACCTTAAGATTTCACAGTCGACCACAAAAACGCGCTTTTGATCGTGTGGACAACCCGGACAATCCGCTCGAATGACTTGTTTAATTTTCATATGAGCGTGACTTCCTCAATTCTGTTTCAATGGGTTCTAGCTTTTCCTGTTACCATCGCGTTGCTTTCGAACTTTTCTTCTCAAGCGGCCTGTTTCGACGATCGACCTGACTGAGAGCGACACCTTTCTAATGAGATACAACGGAATGCGGGCCACATTCACACCTTACACTTCGCATGGCCACTCCGATAAAATCGAAATCGCTCAGGCACATGTACACCTGTAGTCAGCGGATCGACAGTAACTGTCACTCTACAGCAATCAGCGATTGGTGATTGGTGTAAATCAAACCTAACGGCGGTAGTCGACCATTAATTGATCTCTGATAGCTACATTTACCCCCTTTCTCCTACACCTTACATTGAAACAAGAGCGATCAAAAGCACATCAGCTTACCAACTTACGAGCTCCGCGCTTTACCACTTCAGCAGCTCGCCAGGTCTCCAACACACGAACGAATCGACGGGAAATGTCAACAATTTTGATCGGAAAACCCGTCGAGACCATGCATCTAGGTGCACTCCCATGTATGCACTAGCTCGCATGTGATATGCCAATCGGGACGAATGATACACACGCTGTGCCGGGGCTCCGTACTGTCTCTGAGTCGAATGGAGTGTGCTTCGTTTCTTCAGTCTTGTTGTTGTTGTTTTTTTTATTCATTTTAGCGGCATTGTGGGACGCATAAATAGGAAGAATCCTGTTAATGATTCCACAGTCATGAAGGCGTACATGAGATTAAGTGGATTGTATCGGATGCGGGTGAGGGGAGAGGTTGAAGAAGATGCGAAAAACAGGATTCGACGTTGGTGATTGATGAGCGGCTATTTAAAAGGAGCGACAGAGTTGCCATCATATAACACTTATCATCCAAGTGTGTTGTTTTCATTATCCATTGCGACTATGGGTGATTGGCGACAGGACTAGGTCGGCTTATATTTCACTATTAAACAGGACTTAGTAGCTTTGAGAATGTAAATAAAATCTCATGGTCTAGCGATGGACTTTTTCTAGAGTACTCGTCGTAACTTGCCTTATCATCGAGGGAAACCTGCCAGATGCTAACGTCATACGCTTGCACAACCGACCTTATCTTGGCCCTGACAAGTCTGTCCACAAATTTGTCCATTATCATTAGCCAAAAGCTCCACACGATTTTGGTGATTCTGCTGTTGCCCAGATACGTTGGGCAAATCTGTTTTTAAGCTTGGATACGATCCATAATACTTTTGTCATGAACTCATAGAGGGATTAAAGTATGGCTTCAGTATGAACGTTAGTCACGGCTTCGTTAGTAGCTAAGTACTTAGCCAAAGTGTACCATAACCCCAACAAGTTTCAGTGAATTTGCTGACCACTAATGAATTCTCAATGTGTGGTCATGTGGCTAATGGGTCTGAAATATTTTGAAGATTCATGCTCGCACAGACTCACTTTGGGCCCCTTTTCCATGAAAGAGGTACCTAGTTAAGGGATGGACAGCTATTGGTAAAGTACCCCCAAAAAAACTCTCAAAAGAACCTGTCTTCTTGACGGTTTTTTTTGTCCCTTTACGTCAGCTAAGTCGAAACACGGTAATAAGCTTTTCGAACGGCCTCCAATGGCTTTTTTTCACTAAGCTGCCATCGCTCAGTAGTTCATCAGCAAGCCCGATCTAGTGGTCATCCAACGACCAACTATTCGTCTACCCGGCCGCCATATGTGGTTGCAAGCAACTACAGCTTTTAACTAATATTTTTCAGTTTAAGTGGTCATTTGACAGCGTTTGATCAAACATAGCATAGAAGGGTGAAGGTAGATTCACGACTTAGACACTTTCCAGTTGAATATGGTGCTAATGTCGATTCTGCTCCTGTAATTGTCCTCAGTGCCTGCGATCACGTTTATACTAGTTCTGTGATGCGCTTCTGTTTCTTCTTAGAAAGCGCTAGAGACCGTGACGAACTTCGGCCTTAACCATCTAATCTCTTTGGTCAACCATTTTCAGATAGGTGTTGCACGCCAAGTTGGTAGAGATCGTTTCCTTTTAAATGCGTCACCTAGCATGTGGAGTTAGGTATTAGGGATTAGAAGGCAGATAGTGAGTTTTTGAATGCGGACTACTACCAACTTCACGTTTGTTACTTAGAGACCAGTATATTGAGACGCCTCAGCAGCTTCAATCTGCCGTTCTCCTATCATAAAGGCAGCTTAATCATTTTTTCCAAGATATGCGTAACGAAAAATAAGTTCACTAACGTAAGAACGTATGAGGTTTGTTCAAAAAGTAAGATGACTTTTAATTTTTCTCGAAAAATGTTAATTCATCCATCAATAACTCTTTTGCCCCCATCAATGTAACCCTCCTCAGATACAGGTGTTCGTGGTGCAATGGTAACCCTCAACGACTGCTGAGCGGAAGGTCTGTAGTTCAAGTTTGTCCATAGCCAAGAATAATTCATATACAGAAAAACTGTGCAACAACATTAGTTAGGAATGAGAGATGAAAAGAAAATGTTGACGAATGTATAACATTCGCAGTATAAATTCAATCCCAAATTCATACTTTGCGTGTGCATTTCCAATATAACACCTTAAAGACATGGAAACGAAAATAGTTGTGAACTACAACCAACGCGACAAATTCAGTCGAATCTCTCGAAACCTATTTAGGACAACCACCCTCGGAGAGTAGTGAACGGACATCTGCGACACAAACCATCTGCAGCCCGTCCAGGTTGTGTCGCAAACACCATAAGCGCGTTACTCTTGAATCTGGCCGAACCCTATAAAAAAAAAAGAATACTTGTAATACAGGCCCGGTAGATACAGTGACTCAGGCATGGTTATGGTTATGGTATTGTTTTTAGCTAAAAAATTACGCACCAGCAACGATGAGTGAATGGGTGCATTATCCTGATGCACAGCAATTTTTGTTCCCACAGATCCAGACGTTTTCTTGGTATTGCTTCACGTAAACGGCGCATAACTTCAAGGTAATATTCCTTGTTGATCGTTCATGTCACTGAACAGCTCCTGAGCGATGCTCATTTGGTCAAAATTAGGAAATTTCGGAACAAACTTCACTTCGCTGCCTAAAATATTTGTAAAAAATTTCAAAGCATGAGCCAACCGATATGCCAATATCCTCAATAATAATTTTCTTTACTGCTTTTTTCATCTGTTGTTCAAGATGCGTCGTCGTGCATCGTCGTTAACATCTCCTCGGCCTTCTGTAAAGAACTTATGTCATTTATAAATATTTCTTTGCAATCAACAGATTCAAATTATTATTATTATTAAATGGCGATACAGTTCATGATGAGGGACACCCACGCGCTCTCCTTCACTTATGTTGCGTGCGATTAGTGTTTTTTTCTTTACACAAGTGAAAAAGAGAGTACTGCACTGGGTAGTGTATCGGCCTCTGACGTGCTATGAGCGAGTTCGGGTCCCGATAACATCAACGCCATCGAATGTTTATTTCGCGGTTTTTCTCTCCATGGCGGGGTAGTATTTACTTTAAAAAGGCTTCTTTCGGCTTTCATGGATCTTAAGTTTCGAGAAATCACTGAACGTATCAGCCGCACGTTAACCTTTTGAGAGTTGACAGCACCCTATACGACTGGTTCAACTAACCATGTTTTAATAGATGCATACCAGCGTGTTTCAGACAGAAAAGGTCGAGTGAGTCAGTATAAATTTTATCTTACAAACCTACCTATCTACCAGTCAAGACGTCGTTGGACCACTTCTTTTTTCTGTAACAGCATATACTAAGTTCTGTCTTCATTTACCGCCTCAAACGCTTCATTGCCTTCTCGACCCATTACGTCGATGTTGTTGACTAAACAGACTTTGACGGAATGGTCCTATTCCTTGTATCGACCAGTGAGGTTTACAACGCCCTGTTAAGAATGATATAAAGAGGGATGTTTTTCAACCTCGAAGGTTTTACTGACCCTGATCCTGTAAAATCGAAAAAAAATGACAGGATGTCAAACTGGATGTGGGATTAATAAGCCCCGGCCTGAAATAACTGACATCACATTGTTGCGGACCAATCAGCGGAAGCAATAATAATAGGTTCGATTTTTGGAATTATAAATGTTGCCATATCTCCAGGGTTCAAAGCCTTCAGAAACCGAAACCGAGTGTGTCTGGCATTGGCATTAGGCATTCTGCTTGCCAGCTTTTTTTCGTCTCGAATAGCTCGAGAACAAATAATTAAATCGACTCCAGATCAATTTCATTTGAGGCGTAATTGGCCAGTGAACACCTGAAAAGATTTGTAAAAAGTTGAATTTGGAGAACAAAAAGTGGGAAGCTGATAGTTTGGGTGGCCAATCGGACGTATTAAGTTGAGTTTATGGATTGAAAAAGCAAGCAGTATTTTAAGCGATTATCGCATAAGCACCCTCTTGTAAACTAGATGTTTGGTCAGTACCAAACTCGCTCTTCAGTCGCCTCAATCTATAGTGAATTAGTCACTCTGCATGATGTTGGGGTTTTTGCATATCATCTGTAAAGGTGCTTTTTCCATACGATTTTACTACCTGTGATCTATTTTCGTCTCTGCGGATAACCACTATCATTTAACTTCTTGATTGTTCTGAACTTCATTCCTGCAAAAGCATAGCTTTTTTCTTAACTTTATATCTAACTTGTTCTAGACAAAAATGCTTAAGTCTATCTTAACTATCTTAATTAATTATAATTACCTCCCGGGTCCTATGCGGGCACATTCTTTCAACATTACGATAAGCTTAATTGACTAAATGATGACTAAATGAATGATTAGTGATTAATAGTTAAGAAAAGTTTTTTATTAAGAAACTTAGCAGCTGATTGGAATTTTTTGATTTTTAATAAAACTTTTGTTTTCAATTTGGTTTTTTTTTGTAAGCCAACAATTGGTGTCGTGCCAACGATTATGTTTGGACAACGGAGCTTCCTCCAGTCACCAAGGCGTCGGGCTTCGTGCATGACACTAAAATTGAGGCGCTCTGGTCCGCAGAGCGTGACATCATGTTCGTAGAGAAGTTATTGGTTCACAAAATTGGGGGAAATTTGGAAAGTAATGTCCCCACTAATATATCAATAAAAACAAAACCGCATTCGAAAAGACGGTATCTTCTCCCTCAGTCGAAGTTATGTGTTTTCTTTTTGCCCAATCTATTCTATAGCACTTGTGATTTTAATTGCAGACTAGGGCATCTGAAAGTTGTTCGACTGTACGTACGAAGGACTTAGAATTCCAAGTGAAGAACCAAAAATCATAGTCCCCCGATCCTTCGCTTGAGTCGTGATAATTAAGCTCATCCATATCCGAAACTTTTAGTTTTTTTTTAAAACAACTTTTTTTAAGATTACGGCAGGTTGGAATGTAGCCCAGCCTATTTTGAGGTACAGATACCTCGCAAATCACCCTTTTCCATTCCTTCCACACTGTTTTACTTGCTACTCCTCTCAATTCAGCTGATGAGAAGGCGCGTTGATTTCTTGGTGAATGAGTTCTTTAAAGACAAAATTAAAAAAGGCTTCAAATCTAGTTTTAAGATTCATCATATGTATGTGATACCAAGTCACGTGTGACACCAATTATTGCGGGCTACTAATTTTTGCAATATAAATCTTAGACTTTTTTTTAACCACGAATATGTTAAAGTTTTTGTCGTTGAATACTATTAAAAAATCTTTTCACTATGCCTTATGCGTAATATCTATGAAGACCGGTGTGACCAGGAGTTGCTTCGGGTGGCTAAGCAAGCAAAGCTTCAATGAGGGATCAAGAGATTTTACACTGAATGTTGTTGCAAAGCCATATGTTCCTAGTCTCAGTCCTCTACCTCCCGTCACTACGAATGGATTGGCGGATGTGTATTTTTATCATTGTATTTTCACCTGTACTTAAACTCTGTTACCTATAAGAACTCATTGATTCATTAAAAACCTTTCTATACAAAGTGAGGATTTGTGAAAGTACTGTGGTACTTCATACCTAGTAAACACGGTTGTGCGTAGAAGCTGCAATGGGACATGTGGGTATACTCTGCAAACTTCTTCAGCTCCAGGCTCAACTGGGATATGGACAAGTCTGCCTGCGTATGACTTCAAAGTAGTGGAAGTAAGTTTAAAAACGCAAAACGATTAAGCAGAGTGTGAAAGACCGTAGTAAAAACTGGGTTTATGGAGTTGTAGGTCGATAAGAATGGAGTCCGCTTCGCGCAGCTCAGGGTAGCCATAGTTCGTGAGCGGAAGATGGAATGGGCAGAAGACTTCGATAATTGGTGTTAAGGGTAATCATATGCAGTAGTGTGAGGCATAACAGGCAACAAAAAGTCATTATTCAAGTGACTGTTAATTGATTAGCTTTAAACGATCCTTATAGGGAGTCAATTTAAAGTACCAGTCCAGGGAAGGTCATGAAGGGCAAAACCATTAAGCCTACGCTGGTCTAAATCAACGATCTAAGTACATGTTGATGCCGTAAGAGGGGGACCAGACCGGGTTAGCATATTCAAGAAGGGGGCTAACGAAAGTAGTATACAAGAATTTCGCGATTTGATAATGTTGTTGACAGGGGAACAAACCTCATGAAAGATGAGGTAGTTTTTGAGTGGTGGAGAGAAGCGCATACAGGAGTAAGGAATAAATAGTGAACTTGTTCGGGTTGGATTGGGGAGAGTAGGTATCAGTAACCACAGACATATGTATGTTTGGAGATTTTCATATTATCAGCGTGAGGTGATATTCTTGATGACACAGTTGACATCATTATGGATAGGATGAATATTGCTGGGCCAAGGTAGCTGCCTTGAGGTACTTCGGAGGTTGCGTTAGACGCATCAGAAGTATAAAACTAGGCAGGAAACCCCAACAACTGAATATAAAACATATAATTCATCATGTTTAACAACGTCTTGTCACAAACTCAAACCGGTTGTCAATCGAGCCTTCAGGTTAGTTAAGGAAAAGATGACTTTGTAGTATCTTAAGCGATACAATAGAGTACAAACATTTTGTTCCTTCGCCCATGTTTTTGTGGATTGGTATGATGATCCTATTCAAAACTATCTCTCCGAGATGACTGTTCGATGTTTAGTAGGCAAATTCGACTACGACCGGACCGAAATGTAGTCAGTCAAGACCCATATGTGATCGAAACCTTAGGTCTACTTAAGCCATTGCTATCGTGCTTCAGAGTGTACAACACCCGATTACCTTAATGTACTCGTAAACAACCATGGAAAACGCTGCGGGTTCGCTAATTGGGAGTTGATCTTCTCGAATAAATGAATGTCTGAACAAGCAAAATTATCGGATTTAAGGGCCAACCATAACAGGCATAAACGAGCATATGTCAGCTTGCGGAAATGTCTTATTACATTCAAAACCTATGACCTGCCTATAATGCGAATATGTGCGGTTTCGTTAAATGTTCGTTTACTTATGCGAGCAGACGGAAGGTCTCAATAAAAGAAGACATTCCGGCCGGAATTTCGACAAGTGACGTAGCCACACCGAATATAAGCAAACCGAAAACAATTTGACAGTTCCTTATGTTCGATTCAGTTCATTATGAGTAACTAGACTTTTTGTTGGAACATAAGCGAGCATTTCGTTAGGTTTTGACATAAGCTTATGCTCGCTTACGTCTATTATGGTTAACCCTTTAGACTGATACCAAGTGCATTATGTGATAATAGCTTTTTGGTGAGGATTTTGTTCGGGAGAAATCACCGGTTTGGACTTTATCCAAAACGAAACGGGCATTGCCATCATCATCAACGACGAGCATGATGAAACGACGTCATTTGGGCCATTGAACCTCTTTCCCATTACTTTTTAGAGATAATATTGGTCAGGTTACCATTTGGACTCTTTTTGCCGCATTTTCAATCGCTTCAACGAGATCTTCAGGCGATATTTTCTGGCACGACAAGAGGATATTCTCGTTATGAGAATTCCACGATTTGTTCTAACAGTGTAAGAAATAAGTCAATACATATGGTTTGCATATGGTTTGTGTCGAATATGTTCGTTCACTACTCTTCGAGGGTGGTTGTCCTAGATAGGTTTTTTTGAGAGACTCGACTGAATTTGTCGCGTTGGTTGTAGTTCACAGTACTTTTTTGTTTCTATGACATTAAGGTATTATATTGGAAATGCACTCACAGAGTATGAATTTTGAAGTGACCTTATGCTGCGAATGTTATGCCTTTGTCAGCATTTTTTTTTTTTGATCATCTCTCATTCACAACTGATGCTGTTGCATAATTTTTCCGTATAGGAATTGTTCTGGGCTATGGACAGACTTGAACTACAGATCTTCCTCTCAACTGTCGGTGATGGTTAGAATTGCACCACGACCACCCGCATCGGTTGTGTCATTTTGTTGGGACCACATGTCCTCCAGTCCAAATTCATCACTCTGAAACCATATAAACTTCTTAATCATTATTCTGTATTGTACTATCTACGGCGTCCTGGAAAAAATAATGCGATTAATCAGGCGGACAGTCTGTCCTTCAAAAGGGGACATCTGGAAGTCATACGTACCTGGGCTTGACACTGATTAAGATATTTTCTTCTATAGCATGGCTTAGGTTCCACGCAATTAGCTGTCCAAACTTATGTTTCACTTGGGGCTTGGGGCCAAAGTCCTGGAAGCTCATCCACTGTTTTGAAACTCTTATACACAAGAGCGTCACTCACCGCTCGTCAAATTTGTCTTTTGTTCATAGTCAGTTTAGACTCTTATTAGACTATGTTCTACCAGGGCTCTGAGCAATGCCTATTCATAGAGCCTTTTTTTCACGTCTAATCGCTAGCTCTTTTTAAGTGACGAAATGAAAGGCAAGCTTTTTGCCATTACTGATTTCTTCACAGCCAAATTTAATGCTTTAATACCATAAGCCAGGTCTGGTCTGGTCTTACAAATTTAACACAACTGCTCAGGTAAAAACCCATATATCTGTCGAACAAATTCTCAGTTTGAGCTTCGTGAGTAGCACATCTGAAACAATCGTTTGGCTTTTTTCATCTAAGAGAATCCCATGGTTAGTCACACTCATATTCAACGTTCTGCTTACCCACTCACATTTGCTTTGAAATAATATTTACTGTCTTTATTGCCTGCGAGGTTAAATGCAGTTCAACTTGCAACATCATAATCCCGTGAAGCACCTAACACTTGATGCGAAAAATCGAAAAAGCCCACTGCACGTTCCAGGCGCTACTCCACCGAAGTCATCTTATGCAATCGCACAAGCCCACAACCTCGTCAGACACAATGGCACCGTAATGGCTTTTATTTACTTACTTAATTGCTGTCATTATAAACCTGACCGAAGACGACTTCAAGCCCACGTGCACGTGCGTAGGCTGCTCGTCTGTCTACATGGAGCAGAGGTCAATGGTCAGAGGAGGCTTCAATTTAGCACTAACCTAGGCGGATGCGAGCGTTACAAATGATCTATTTATTTTCGCGAGTCAGAAGGAATGGGGAACGATCAACTCGGCAACTTTCAACATTAGCCCACTTTTGGTGGTCTCGATCGTCCAGTCTGCCATTCACCGACTGACAGCTCACGATGATGATGATGATGATGATGACTCCACCTTGTCGTAGCTAATTAATTAACTTCCTTACCTGCCGGATGATTTGTAATTCCCGATCCTCTGCGTCGTTCGTCATGGGTGCGTGTATATATGTATCTCATTGGAGAAAAAAACGCCCCCAGCACAACAGACATTTACTCCAGTGAGCAACCTACGCTAGAGCAGCGTCAAGACCCGTCTCGTACCACCGTCGACTGGTGTATGTGGCCAGACCTTGAGTGCAGTCGTGACGAATAATGCCAAAGTAATTGTTAACAAAAGTCGGCCCACTTGGAGTAGAAAGTACGGACCTTGGTCCAGTGATGTTAGATTCAAACCAATAAACCCAGCAGCCAGAGCAGCAGCAGGAGGTTCAAGTCAATTTGGTCAGTTCGTTGGGTCATAACTTTTCAATTAGAACACTGGTAACATGGCATCGAGTTTCTTCCGCGTGCTGTGGGGGAATTTCTTAATTTGACAGCCTTGAGTGAGATACTTTTTGTGTCGAATTTGATTGGCCGATGCCGACCGACGATCTGAAGTCAGCATTAAGCTAGAGCTTCAGATCCCATCTGAGGTTTTGCCCTGTCAAAGATGTGGTTTTCATGGTTTTCGATATTGATTTAACTAACGCGGTCATTATGCAATTGGTAAATTGAATGCCAAACGCCGCAATGCCGGGAGCGCGTGCATTCTGCAATCAGAAATATGGAAACCGTCGCGAGTTCCTAACTAGTTTCGTGAAAGTTCCAATCAACGTTCGGTTGGCAATGGCCCGTGCTAAGCCGGCGTAATCAGATCCTTTTGTGGTTCGACTTTTAACCGAATGACTGATGACTGCTGCCTGATGCTGAATGCCTGCACTACCTGGGTATCCGGTGCACTGGTGTCTGGTGACGGATGGCTGCGGTGTCTCTATGACGGTTTTGGTGAATTTGGTGGTTTTGTCGTGTGTTGGGTTGACTAAGAAAGTTGCGAATTGCGTAAAATGTCGACAAAGTCTTTAATGTGGATCGATGTGGAACGAGTTGCGGGAATGTTTCACTTAAGCGCCCGTGTCTGTTGAAATCAGTTTTTGGTGGCTGATTTTTTCACACTCAGACGTTGACGTTCTGAGACGTTGTGGAACGCAGGATACTGCATTCTTGTGCTCATGAGTCATCGATAATTCTGACATTCTGGGTGGGTAGTGAAAAAGTCGTAAAAGTAAGACGGCAACCCTAGAGGCCGTGACGCTTATCTAGAATGGGTTTCAATAGCCGTTGGAACTTATCGAAGAAGCAGTTCATGTGTATCTATCGGTGAAGTCAGAAACTTGCCGACCATGCGGAATCGCTGCTCTTTTTCTTTCAGGTTTGTTCTGTGGTCATAAGCTGACACATGTCATTTGAATGAAACCCGATACGCGTGATGTGGTGACAAACTATTGAATTGTCACTTAATCGTCGCGCTCTGGCCTCATCTGTATTGACTTAGAGGTTTTTGTTTTGGCTGTTGTTGGACAAATATGTTTGACATCTTGTGAATCATCCGCATCCATATGTTTCCTTCTTCCCTCGTACTAACTCGCTGATGTTGCTGGTGGTGGTGTTCTGACTTCATGTGTCGGCGTTTGGTATATGGCGGATTAGCACGCAATCAGAAAAACCACCGGGGAGTGGATCGTAATTCATTAGGCGAAGCTACAAAGAGTGAAAGAAAAATCTTATTCTTTCATCACCACAGCCGTGCTAGGAGCCGGGGCTATAGAACCGATCCATGATCAGTTAACACAATAAACGAGTGTGGTACGACCTTTCGTTCCTCATTCCATCCCGATACAATCGCGCATCGCGCACACACATCGGATCCACAAGCACTACGTATCATAGAACCATGGGTTGAAGGTAGAATATGATTCCACTGCCATTGATGATCTTTTTTGCATACACTGCCGAATGCAGTCGAGTCTCGCTCGTAAGGGGAGGTGATGTTATTGCAGTTCAACAGGTCATCGGTAGATAGCATGTGCTGTGCATGGGCCGTTTCCTCAAGGCGCCTGCCTCACACTCTAACTAGGCATAACCAATTGAAGTATATTTGCAATTTATCAGAGGATTGCCATTTCGTCCCTGCTCTATCGACTGGCAACACCTATGAGAAACAAACCACAAGTGTTTCGCAGCTCTTCAAAACTGAACCATCTGCTCCGCGTTCCACTGAAACCATGTTGAAATGCATTCCACATGGGTTCTCGTTTGAACAAGGGCATGTCTATCCATTCTTTTTTGTACTTTGCCGACCATTTCGTTCCTTCGTGGCACCGACAACCGTCAACCTTTCTCAGATGGCGACGATATGGGTACGAAGACGAATCTAGTGACACTTGCAGTCAACAACAGCGTCTATTGTTATGAACGGAAGTCAAATAAGTAAACAAGTTCAGCACTTGTAAAAGGGAGACGACTCCGATGGAATAGCATTCAACGACCTGAGGTACGAGATAAGCAGTTAAGCATGTTGCGCAACCATGTGAATGTTGGTTTAGTGCATATCTCAGAATGTTACAGATGTCTTGATAAGCTGCAACGAAATCTGTCTAATTGAATAACATAATGTCATCAACTTTCTTCTGCTGCATCAGCACCCATCGCTCTTTGTTGCGGCTTCGCTGAAAATTTTAATTTTCGCCTCTGCCACTGCACCATGCATATACGACTGCATTGTTTCTCATGCGACGCGGGGTCCTTGACGGATTTACTGTGTTGGCGAATTAGTGAATTTCATCACGTAAATCCCGTCGACATTAGATTTTAATTAGTCGAACAGGAAAATTGAATTCGATAGGTTTGCGGTTGGCGTCAACGATAGTGAGTCTGTTGGTGGCAAACGGCTTAGACGGCGTTGGAGTTCGTGTCGAGCGTGGATCGTGGTGTTAAAGACAGTAAATAAAACGAAAGAAGAAACGAGGTGTAGGATAAATATTTTTGCGTAATTTTTTTTTTTAATTAACGAGTCGGCCGACGTACCATCGATTGATTGGAATCAAGTGTGTTTGGATTCATTATTAGGTAGTTGTAAAATTGTGCAGACAATCCGCTTGATTTGCTTGCGGTTAACGTTAATTGTGTTCTTTTGTGAAGAAGAATTCAATCAAGATTCACGATTCTTGCATTCGGAGGACGTATGACGCAAGCTTGGTCAGAAAGCGGTCAGTCGTAAATGTGGTATGGCACAATTTTGTATGAAGTTTGTTTGAAAAATAACTTGCCAAAACACATATATAACCAAGACTAAACAATCGGTAAACATGGCGAAATTAGAAATTCCCGATACTTTTTGAACACACTTCATTAATCAGACCAAAAAGGCAACTTAAGCATTGATAACCAAATTTATCACGACTCAATAAAAGTGACTATACAGAGTCATTCGCTTGACTATGGTGTCCGTTGTCTGTGATAATAAATCGCTTTGATTATGATGATTAGTCGGTTGACTGCGATGATCAGACTTGCTTAAAAACACTGCTCAATCTTTCCACTATTTCGATCAGTTGTTTGACAATGATGATGGGTCGCTTAGTAGTGATAATCAGCTTTTACATAACAATCAACTGCCTGATCGCTTTAATCTTATGATCAGTGATTTGATGGCCAATTGCTTGATTATGATAATCAAGTCAATACTGACCCGTCGATTGACTATGATGATCAGTCGTTAAAATGGAATGACCAACTACTTGACTATGACGATTGATCGCTTGAATATGATGATAAGCCGCTTAAATTTGAGTCGCTTGGCTCTCAGTCGCTTGACTCTCAGTCGCTTGAATCTAAGTCCCTTAACTCTCAGTCGCTATCAGTCGTTTGCTGATGATCAGTTACTTGGCGATGATTAGTGGATTGGAGAAGATCAGTCGCTTGGCGATGATGGGCCTCGCGATAATCAGTCCCTTGACGATAAAATTTAATCGCTTGGCGATGATCAATTCCTTGGCGATGATCAATTGCTTGGCGATGATCAGTCCCTTGGCGATGATCATTCACTTAGCGATGATCTGCCGCTTGGCGATGATCAATCCCTTGGAGATGATCAGTTTCTTAACGATAATAATCAGTCGCTTGGCGATGATGCTCTTCACACTAATCAGTTCCTTGACTATAATGATCATTCGCTTGGTGATGTTTAATCCCTTGGCGATGATCAATTGCTTGGCGATGATCAATTACTTTGCGGTGATAAGCCCCTTGGCGATGATCATTCACTTACCAATGGTCTGCCGCTTGGCGATGATCATTCACTTACCGATGATCTGCCGCTTGGCGATGATCAGTACCTGGGCGATGATCAGTCGTTTGCCGATGATCAGTCCCTTAGAGGTGGTCAGTCCCTTGACGATAATAATCAGTCGCTTGGCGAAGATCAGTCGCTTAGCGATGATGGGCTTCACACTAATCAGTCCCTTGACTATAATGATCATTCGCTTGGCGATGATCAATCCCTTGGCGATGATCAATTGCTTGGCGATGATCAATTACTTGGCGATGATCAGTCCCTTGGCGATGATCATTCACTTACTGATGGTCTTCCGCTTGGCGATGATCAATCGTTTGCCGATGATCAGTCCCTTGGTGGTGGTCAGTCCCTTGACGATAATAATCAGTCGCTTGGCGAAGATCAGTCGCTTAGACTAATCAGTTCACACAGCTTCACACTAATCAGTTCCTTGGCTATAATGATCAATCGCTTGGTGATGATCAATCCCTTGACAATGATCAGTTGCTTGGCGATGATCAATTACTTGGCGATGATAATTCACTTACCGATGATCTGCCGCTTGGCGATGATCATTCGCTTACCGATGATCTGCCGCTTGGCGATGATCAGTCCATTGGAGATGATCAATACCTTGGTGATGATCAGTCGTTTGCCGATGATCAGTTGTTTGCCAATGATCAGTCGTTTGCCGATGATCAGTTGCTAGACAATGATCAGTCGTTTGCCGATGACCAGTCGCTCGACGATGATCAGTTGCGTGGCGATGATCAATCGCTCACCGATGATCTGCCGCTTGGCGATGATCATTCGCTTACCGATGATCTGCCGCTTGGCGATGATCAGTCCCTTAAAGACGATCAGTCCCTTGGCGATGATCAGTCACTTGGTAACGATCAATTGCTTGGCAATGATCAGTCCCTTGGAGATGATCAATACCTTGGTGATGGTCAGTCTTTTGGTAATGATGAGTCGCTTGGTGATGATTAGTTTCTTGCTGCAATGATCAGTCGCTTGATGATGGCCAATTACATGTAATGATCAGTATTTTTCTGAGGTGATCAATTGCTTGATGATGATCAGTCTTCTACTAAGATGATCAGTCGCTTGGTGATGATCAGTTTCTTGCTGTGATAATCAGTCGTTTGATGATCGCAGTTGCTTAACTATGATTGCTAGCCGCTTGACTATCTTGATTAATCGGTTATCTATAGCAATTTGTCTTTTAACAATCTTGATCTTTGAATCTTTTGCAATCTTTAACCAATTTTTTGGTGATGATTAGTCACTTGGTGATGATTAGTTTCCTGCTGTGATGATCAGTCGCTTGATGATAATCAATTACATTTTGATGATCAGTCATTTGGTGGTGATCAGTCGTTGGTTGATGACTAGTCTCTTGCTGTGATGATCAATCGCATGGTGATGATCAGTCGCTTGGTACTGATCGTTCATTTAACTGTCGCTTGAATATGTAAACCAGTCTCTTCACTATGATAATTCTTCCCTTTTTAATGACCAGCCTCTTGCTGTGAAGATTAGTCGCCTATCTATGGTAATCAGTCTCTTAACCACCTTGAATGGTCACTTGACTATAATGAATAGTTACCCGATTATGCTGATCGGTTACTTGATTATACAGATTTGTCGCTTGAATATAATGAACAACTGCCTAACCATAATGATCGGTGGTGGCCAATAATAATCAGTCTCTTGGGTAAGATTATCATTCGCTTGATCATGTTGATCAGTCTGGTCTGGCATAGTACTGGTCCCTGGGCTACACGGTGGGGTACAATTTTTGGTTTCCACGTTTATTGTCACGCTCTCTTTGCCATTCCCTAGCTTTTAACACCTCGTGAAACAAATTTGAATGCGAGGTGCTTTCATGATGTCTACTGACACGCTGACGTGCTCCAACTCTGCTAATCACTTTTGTTGATTATCCCACATCCACGCTGACTGGTTCAACTCCATCGCATATTCATAAATCAGAACATGTCAGCAACTAGTTCTACTCTTGAAAAGACCACCCGAGTCGAGCGAACCCTTGACCTCTCACAAATCAAGTTTCCGGTCCAGCCTCTATCTTCCTACGTAGTAGTAACCACGCTCACTTCATCATCTATGACCCACATTTCCTTAAGATACCGCCCTCCGGATAGCAAGCTCGTGATACCGGTAATCAAAACCTGAAAATTCCTAATTACCATTGCTCCCGAGTACGATCACCGCTTTTCCTACTCGCGACCCACCCATCAATGCAAAAAAAGGAAAATAACAATCTCCACGACTAGCCTTATATCCAACATTTAACCTAGCCTCCCGTACTATTGTTACGCCTCCACATTTAAATGTGCTACACATGAAGCATAAAGCATGCTAAGGACCGGTGTTGCAAGGAGGCACGAAAAAATGCCAAAGAGAACCTTCAACGGCAAAGCGAGCGAACGAAATTAAATTGAATTTATTGTAGACATAGATACGCGTAATATCCATCCGGTTTACTAAGGTGGTCGCGCAACAAGCAAGCGAGCACCAAGAACAGCAAGCGCAATCCAACGTGCAGGGAACCGAAATACGTCGTATATGTGTGCCTTGTTCGGTTGCTCCGTGTAAGACTATTTGACTGTGCGACAGGCGAAACGTGTACGAAATAAATTATCCATACGTACAGATACTATTCACATTTCCACGGAATGCCAACCGCAATCATACAGTCACATAAGCCGTGGCACTCTGGCAAGGACCTTTCCCCTCCATTAGACAGATCTGCATTTGTAACTACCGAACCCGCGTTTATGTCTGGCTACAAGTGCCCACTTCACCAGGCGCGAAGAGGTCTCAACTCGCTCAATATTTATTCAGTTCAACACCTACGAGTATAGAGGTATATGACGCGAAATATGCTCATACAAGCAAGTTACGATTATAGGGCAGATTAAGTTATTATAACATCTCTATATGCGCATAGATATGTGTGGCATTAGTGAAGGTGCAACGTGGGCCACATCAGCGAATGGATTCGTCTGGGAGCGAGTGAGTCTTATTTTATTTTCGTGTGGCTATTATGCTAATGGGTAATTTAGGTGAATTTGCGACAAGTAGTTGGTGGAACGTAAGTTTTTCTTCGACTAATAGTAAGTTATGGCAAACTGCAAATGAACTGAAGACACTAAAAGGCAGGAGCGGATCGGACGTCTTCGAGTCCGGGCGGAATAAATCACTCAAGCGAACCCATCTAACACACACTCATGACTTCTGACTTCTCCTGACCACACACGATGTTCCTGTCGCACCCATCACGAGCAAAATGCTTGAGATGACAAATGTTCTGTGTGCAATTAGACGCTGATGTATGCCCTATATTGCTTGGAACGCGAGTGCCTCGCTTTCATCTTTCTTCCTAGATCGGTGGAATCACGATTTGCAATGGGGTACGACTCCTCGTATGTGGGAAGGAAGCAAAAGTCGTTGTTGCACTCTAACAATCAATCAAAACAAAAGCAAACAAGGAAGGGGAAAAGAATTGTGCTTCCACCTTCTGCTTATCATCACAGCCTGCTTGTGTGTCGTGCCTCGTTCGAATGCCACGATTTGGCTTTTTCCTAGGATCCTGTCGTCGCAAATTCTACGAAATGTCATTGTAAATCGGCTTGGTGTACATAATTTATTTGAATATCAACCGGAGTGGAAACGCAGCGTGGAAAATGTCAGGTGGACCGACCAACCTGAAATGTCTTCACCGAATACTTTATCAGATATTATCCCGGACTGTCTCATACCTGCTACATAGTTTATCACTTAATCTCACAGTGGGATGGCCAGTTGTCATAGTTGCGGTTGCAGATGCGATGCGCAAAGTAATTATCAAAAGTGCAATGGAAAGTGGAACGTATGCCGGGAAATGAGTTACGAGATGGAAATTACGGTGCAGAGCTGAGAAAAGCAAGACTCACATGAAGGCGCAATAAAAATCATGGGCGGAATTTAAAGTAGATTTGCCAGGCAGGTGGGGGAGGGAGCCAGGGAGCCCATGCTATCCGACGAGTCCATGCTCTTTAAGGCTATTAGGCGAGTAGAAAATAATTAAATTTTATGAGAAGTAGGCTGTATCTCGGATAATTTGAAATCGATCGCATTTGAATGTTAAGTAATCTTACGTAAGATAGTCGATGGATAGACCAGGAGTCATCGATAGCCTTCGGTTGCGTTCAAAGCTCCAAAGGTCAAAGTACCACCCTCTGAGTGGCTCATCCACTCCGACAGTGTTACGATAACTTCTTGAGACAATTGAGTAAGCAGAAAGCCACTTCAAAGCCATTGGAGTTACCTTCGTTCGAGTTGTGTGCCCATAAAAACACACTTAAATCCATCAAAAACGCTCTGCATTTATGGTAATTCTTCTTTTTTCTCCGGTCCTATCCATGATACGAGTAGTATTGCACTTTCAATGCGCAGAGCTTATGTAGGTACAGCTCGTCTAATAGGAACGTATCTTATCTGCAAAGTCATTAGATCATAGTATAAAAAAAGAAAAAAAAACTTCTAAGTGCCTCGTTCAAGGTAAACAAAAAGTCTTGAAAACCGATGATAAAAAACAGACGAGGAACCGAAATAAAACCAGTGTACTTCAAATAGATCAATCGAAAAGCTTTCCACCTTTCCGAACTACTAAACTATCGCTCAGCAACATGTTGCTGACCGTTCGACAAATGTGGCTAGATCACGGCCCCAATGTTGCACGATCAGTTCAGGTTGTGGAGTTGACTACAAACGAGACGATCCCCACTCGTTGAGTTCGAGGTAAATTCAATCGAGTTGGATGCGACAGTAGCTTTGGAGTTGTCGTCGCGAAGAGCCTGAATCGAATGCGAATCGTCGTCGTTGCCGGTCGCGGGTACGCGTTGATCCGAAACAAGAAAAATCATATCTAGTATATACACTTACCTGCGAGTATATTCTGAATGATCTTCGATGATCTTTTGCGGTTTATGTCGCTGTCGCCTGCTTCTCTATGGTTAATCATTTTTTCGATCTTTTCTTCCTCCTGCTGTTTCGTTTGACGAGTTTGTTAAATATCGATTAATTTACTTCATCATCGTCTCGCGCGGGTTTTTTTTTTTTTTTTAACTACTTTTTCGTGATGATCAACCGATGATCTTGTGGTTCTAAAAAAGAATAATAATAATAATAAAAAATCTTCCATCTCATCACAACGATGAACGGCGGTTTTACGATACCAATGCAGATGACGATCGTGATGATGATGATGCTAATGATCATGAGGATGACGACGGTAATGATTGTGGTGATCGCGAATCGCAATCGATTAAGAGTGTAACGGTGAAGCAATCGAAAAGTAATAGAAAAAGGTGATCTTCAACCCAATATCCTTGTTTTCTCTCATCTATTTCCACCATCTCGAGGGAGTGAAGGGAAATGGACAAAGTGTGCTTAGTGCTTCTGTTACCCACTACGGAATGGGATGCAATCTAAAATGAAAAACCAATGGATACCGCAAAATGAGAAAAAGTGATTAATTACAAAATGATTTATTGTGATCGTAATTAATTGAATGACAAAGTGTTGTTTGCTACTTGAAACGAAGTGTATCTATTTTCATTTCGATTGATGATGGTTGGATCGGTGGTAGTTGATGGTACTTTAACCGATCGCGGATGGATTCGAATCGAGTCGAGAGGATTTAATCTGAATCTAGTTTCTTTATTTATCCACGACCGAATGAGTGACTTAAGGGCAAATAACGTAAAATTAGTAAAAAAGAAATGTCAAAAAATGTAAATAAAGGGGATCGTAATCGTTCTTCTTAATCTACTTGACTCCGGCTAGAATTTGTTCTTTTTTTTTCTTAGGATTTGCTCTCGAGCGGGAGATAATTAATTGCCTATGTCAAGTTGATTCCATGTTAGTGGAGCGAGGATCAATGAGATTATCGCGATCGGTAAATGAGCACGACATACACGTATAAGGTGTACGTTTCACTCTGGGTTACTAGGACAATTGGCTATCGGTTAATTCGGAAGGAATTGGAAGATCTCATATGTAGATCAGTACGATCAGTGAACCTGCTAAGAGGCATAGGTCGGTTTTCTGTCTGTAAATAACTTTAAAGCAATTGCAAAGATCTTCTCTTCGGGGTGCCTAAGAAAGCTAAAAATAACGATCAGCATGATCTTCAGTTCTCTGGGTATACAATTTTGTTTACTTTCTTTTTTATGTGATGATTAATCACGCTTCGCAGAAATAAAATGTGAATAGAATAAAGTAGGCATCTAAAGGTGTTTTTTTTAATACCCTTTTCCACGATCTTTTTTTTTTAAGAGCTACATACTATATATGTATCCAGGATGTACAATAGTATAAGAGTTGTCCTTCTTATTCGATTTCCCAAGTCGTTGTAAGATGACTTCATTACCAAAAAAACATGAGTCCATTTTTTTCTTGAGGAAGATCATTAAAATTTTGGAAACTTCTTGAAGTTTCAGTTGCAAGATCAGTTACAGATCAGTTACATTATTGCTTTTATCATGAGTATTTGGATTAGTTAATTCGCTGAAAAATCGTCGCCCAGGAGAGATATACATATAAATGGTTTTGTGAACTTCTCAATGGAACATAAAATCATTTAAAGTTGATCTTAAAACCCCAGTGTCCATCTGTCAGCCTAGCGGATTCATGTCGGAGAATAATGCAAAAAGTATATATATCGTTGGTTTTAAAATCTGTGGGCTCTAAATAAGAAGCCACCGCCTTAAATGATTCCTTTTTAATATCTTAATTAGTGCAAACAACATGATCGACAAAGTGTAGATCGCCTCAATACTATCTGGGTTAATAGAACATGATCATCTCGCTATTAAATTTAGTGTGCTTTAAAACTCATATTTACATATCTGATTGGTAAATCACTTAGTGTCTGGTTGCGTCATATAAATTTAATATATCTCCTCGTAATAATCCACTCCAAAGGCCAGGAAATCTTGAATTGGGTTATCTTAATCGCTAGTGGATTAGCCCATCGAGTTGATTTATTTTATACGACTTCATTCGTAACTATGAATGATGAATCTACCACGATCACTAATTCAGCCTTACTGACAAAATGCATATTAATATGATAAATAGCCGTTGGAAGTCATTTTTCAACATCTATTAATTCTTGTTCAAGATCAGATGTTTTCAATAATAGATGAATGAGATAACTACGGAAGTTCTTTGGGGTTAGTAAGATAAGTACGATCATTAATGATTTTTTTTACATGAGATCATCTTGTAGGGTATATTGGTAATATAGGTTTAGCGAAAGTACTACCAAACGAGAAAGGTCATTACTCAAGGGAACTCTATTACAGGTCGACTATGGTTGTTATATAAGGTAAAGCAATTTCCAAGGTACTTTATACAATTCCTAAATCGTGCTAGGAAATGTGAACAATTATTATTATACCGAAGAGATAGTGAAAAATAAAACACATCAACTTAAAAGGAAAACAATGTGATTGCAGGGTAAGCTGGAATGGCACTTAGCATTCTGGGACAAATATTAAATTAAGATCTAGAATACAATTGTTTTATGATTCCACTCTTCGTACCAATCTAATAAAGCTTGACATCATCACCACGTACTCTGTCGACTTCTGGCAGGGAAGCCCTTAGAGAAGTGCCTTATTTTCAAAATTTTTTTTCTGCTTGCTGATGTAGGTTTTCCTTAGCTGTATTACGATTTCTTTGCACTACTAAATTTTTTGAGCACAAGGCACACAGCGTCTTGGGCCGTGTTCCTCTGTTGACTCTTCTGTCCCTTGACTGGACGGCATATCCGTACAAGTACGACCTCTTGTGGTATCTTCGAACAGATGGTGCATTTCCTATCATATGCACTGTCTGGAGGGAGCGTGCTAGTTCTACACTATTAAAAATTATTATTACAGAATGCGATTGCTCCAATATTCAGTTCAGCTTCAGAGGGTTCAAACGTAGAGACCTTTCTCCAGTTTCGATTTTTTGCTTAAAATCATTTGGTAACGATTAATCTCCCTTAAATTTCCACCCGAAGGTCTTTATAATGAGTTTGCTTGATGCCAATGTGAAAAGCTTTTTGCCTTTATACCCTCGCTAAATTTACATTCTTTTGCATCCAAGTGGTCACCGCGGTTTTATGTTTTGCGAATACCTGGGTCTACTCTCTGCTATTGTCGAACTGTAGAATGGCAGGAGTTCCCAGTAGAGTTAGTATCTCTAATAAAGTTTTCCACTTCTTCAGCTCGTTTAGATTTAAGCGGTCTGATAAGTGAGTATAAATTTGTATTCACCGTCGGCCTGAGATTTAAAATTGATAGATCCACATGGCATCTAGAGTTGAACTCAGACGTTATAATAGGCTTTACTACAATACCCTTTTCAAGCCCTTCGTGCTTTTGTTGACATGGCTCACAAATTTGAACGCATAGTTCCTCTATCCTTTCGTGTTATTTTTTTGTAATGACTCCATATCTATTTCGACCAGCGATCTCTTTCATCGAGACCAATTTGTGGATTGGTGTTTTTCCGCAGTGACCTCTTTTAACAACACTTTGTAGAGTTCATCTTCGGTATGAACGATATTCTTAGCACGTGTTGCCTTTCTGGACGTTGCTAAATCGCTGTAAAATTGAGGTTTCATTAGTAGCTCAGCACTTTACTCAGACAACGCCATAATAAACAGCAGCAACGTGCTACGCAACAAATGTTTACGCGATACTAGACACCCCACGATCATGCGAGCGGATGATGCAATACCCCTTCATTTACCCCGTTGCTGTAAACTACCCGAATTTAACACCTTTCCGATTGCTGCTTAAGAAATGTGCAGAGTTCCTAGGACATGTGTATAGTAAAATTTATTTCACACGTGGCAAAAAAAAATTTTTTTCTTAAAGTTTCTTCCACTGAAATATTTAGAAAGAAATGAATTGCCTTGAAGTGATCGATGCCTCCAGAATCCGATCACAGGAATCGGCGAAAGCCTCACATTAGTTCCAAATTGAAATGTGTACAAAAAATATATTACCTAAATTGGCGGAAAAAAAAACTTACGTTTTATTTACTCTACGACGATCTACAAAATCGGAGCTGCTTTTTGGCGATACCTTAATTACAAATTCCAGGCCAAATTAACCAATATTCACAAATTTAGGGTGCAGATCACCAAAGTTCCCTTTGAGCTACGCGAATAATTTTTTAAATAAATAAAACACAGAATAATTGGGATTTTGGACTGAAATTTATTCCAAGTATAGAACATATGTTCAATTTATTTTCTTCATATGACTACTGCGAGCACGTTTTCATCGATCGATTTTTTTGGAGCCGAGTTTCCACCACTTGTCAGAAACGTTTTCAATTTCTCACTCTGTATTGTTTCTCAGCTACGTTGGTGGATTGCCGAACGATTACCGATCTACCCTTTCAATATATTGATCGATTGACCTGCTGTGTCGCATTTTGCACCATCTTGTTGGAGCTACACATCACTGATGTAAATTCCATCCAATAGTAGTCTTCCAACATGTGACGGTTGCCAGCTCCATTAATCCCAACATGACGATCGATTTCATCGACAAAAAGATACGGAGCAATTGGATCTCTGGCATGCAATTTTGTGAATGAAATGGGATTTCTTGAACCACATATGGGTTTATAGCTGTCTAATAGAGTATACGAGGATTGTTCAAAAAATAAGGCGACTTTTTATTTTTCTCGAAAAATATGTGTTTATTTATTAATATCTATTCTGCCACTCCAAAAAAAATGCTTCTTAAAGATAATACACCAGCTCCAGCACTTCATGCTCGAATCAATTCTGGTATGCGCTGTTGGTATACTCTTGGGCTCTTGTAGCAATGCATTTTTCGCCTGCTTAATCGTGGCAAGTCGCTCGCCTGTTAAAGATCTTTTGAGTTTTGGGAACAGAAAAAAGTCACCGACAGATCCGGTGAATATGGTAGCTGAGGTTTGATTACTGTGTTTGTTTTTTGCGAAAAAAAATTACGCACAAGTAACGACCATCGTGATGCCACAGGCATGCTTTTTTTCTCCTCAAATCCGGTAGTTTTCTTTGAATTGCTTCACGTAAACGGTGCGCAACTTGAAGGTAATATTCCTTATTAACCATACGGCCTTCCGACAAGAATTTCTGATGAACTACGCTGTTTATAATCGTAGAAAACAGCGAATGTTTCACATTGGACTAAATTTGATTAGCTTTTTCCGGTCTTGGCTCTTTTAGTCGGTTCCATAAGGATAACTGGGCTTTGATTTCGATGTCATAATCTTATACCCATATTTCGTCACTAGTTATGACCCTTTTGAGCAAATCTGAATCAACATCCACGTAATCTATCAGCTCCTTAGCGATTCTCACGCGACGATTCTTTTGGTCCAAATTTAGCAATTTTGGTACGAACTGCGCTGACACACGCTTCATCGCTTGATGCCCAAAATATAGCCAACCGATATGCCAATGTACCCTGCAACTTCATCACTCTGATAGTGATTCAACGAAAACAACTTTTTCTTCTAAGTGTTTATCCATTGTTAACGTGTTGGGGCGTCTAGCGTGGGCTTCGTCATTAACATTTTCTCGGCATTCTGTGAAATACCTGAACCACTTATAAATACTTTTGTTGCCCAAAGTAGACTCGGCGAATGCTACAGTCAATATTTCAAGTACACTCGAACACCTAATTTCAATTTTCACACAATATTTAATACAAATTCTTTGATCCATTATTTTCAATAGCAGAACATTGTCAAGGACACCAAAACGCGTCTAATTTTTATATAATATATGTGAAAAACAAAATAGGTATCAAAAATAGCCGACAATATCAACATATGTTAGGGGACATATCCTAACATATCCATCCATATCCCAACCTAACAATAATGAGAATCCGAAACAAGAAAGTACTTAGCTCGCGAAATTCAAAAAGTCACCTTATTTTTTTAACAATCCTCATAAGGCAAATTGATGTATTCGATGTCGTTTTTTTACGTTGATAGCTTCTTGGCATTAACCAATGACTTGGCCTAACTCAATAAAAAGGTGGCCGTTCGATCGGACCATTTCTCTTGATTGAACGTTTATACTTCATTGATCGTAACATAATGATCCTTTACATCGACGAAGATATACGAGGGTGGTCCGATAAGTACTTAGCCTCACCGCCAGATGGCGCCAGTATCGCAAGAGCAAGCGACTGCACTATCATGTAGTACATTCTAGTAGACGGCTACTGTCGAAATTTCAGCCGGATCGGACTCGTAGTTTTGTTTTGACCGCGTGTGGAAGCAGGAGTGTCCGCGGATTTTGCAAAATTGGAAAAAGAGCAATATCGGTCGGTGATTCGATTCTTATTTTTGGCAGGGAAATCGCGCAGCGAAATCAAAGAGCGTTTGGATGCTGTGTACGGTGGCTCTTCTCCTTCGATGGCGATCATCAAAAATTGGTTTAACGAGTTTCAACGTAGTGGCACGTCGGTTTTTGATGAGCCACGTCCAGGTGCCCCGAAAACGGCTACCACGGAGGATAACGTGACAAAAATCCACGATCTCGTATTGGCAGACGCCGATTGAAGGTGCGCGAGATAGCTGAGACAGTAGGCATTTCAAAAGATCGCGTGGGTCATATCCTGTATGAAATTTTGGGCATGAGAAAGCTGTCGGCGCGATGGGTGCCGCGTTTACTCACTCCGCACAACAAGCGCAACCGTGAGACCACTTCAGAGCAGTGTTTGACGCTGTTTAAGCGCAATCCGAAAGAGTTTCTGTGTCGTTTCGTGACAGACGACGAAACATGGATCCACTGGTACACACCAGAGACCAAGGAACAGTCGAAACAGTAGACTCCACAGTGGACTTTAGCGATCGTGCTCCAAAGAAGGCGAGACTGTCCCATCGGCCACCGTTTTCTGGGATTCACAAGGTGTGATCCACATCAACTACCTGGAGAAAGGTAAAACGGTCACAAGGCTGTACTATGCCAAATTATTGGGCCGATTCGACGCCAAATTGAAGGAAAAACGGCCCCACTTGCCGAAGAAAAAAGTGCTCTTCCACCATGATAACGCACCGGCTCACACCTCCGCCCTCGCCACGACCAAATTGGTCGAATTGGGCTACAAACCCATCCACCGTATTCTCCAGATTTGACCCCGTGCGACTTCTTATTGTTTCCAAACTTGAAAAAGTTACTCTCCGGGCAGAAATTTCAGTCGAATGAGGAGGTCATCGCCGCCACGGAGGCCTACTTTGCAGACCTCGAGAAAACGTATTTTTCAGACGGGTTAAAGAAGTTGGAGCATCGCTGGGTCAATTGTATCGAGCTAAAAGGAGACTATATTGAAAAATAAATCGCCATTTCTCCAAAATGTTTGTTTTTCTTTTGTAGGTCCGATAAGTAGGACCACCCTCGTAATTCAATCACACCTCCGGCGTGAAATCCACATCATACGGTAATTTATTTTTATGCTCTTGAAGCACACAATTAAGATTTTTTACCATATTTTCCACAGCCCTACCGAGGAGTCTCGACGCTTCAAATGACCAAGAGGTTCAAATTCATGCGTTTTCGTAAGAGCTTGATCCAATGCAAAATTCGCTACAATGAGGACTGAGGTTCCCAATTCCTGTGAACAGCGTCGAATCAAGCTTGTTGGCTCATTTTTAAGTGGAGTAGTTACGACTGTTATATTTTCAGCCCTTCGACTGGTGCGTTGTCTCACTGGCCCTGAAACATTCAATTCTGAATTTATCAAATTTATCCACTTAAGCATGCACAGTCAGTGCATCAGTACAACCGAAAATTGATTCAAGCGCTCTTTAGTTTGCAGCCAACGACTCAGAATTTCGGAAGTATTTTTTATTATGTTTTAAACTTTACTTGTTCATGAGCTTTACCACCACAAAAAGGTAAGCCTTGACGAACGTGTTGATATTGATATTGTAGATCATAGAGGAAAATTATGAATGCATTTGTGTCAAACATTTTTTGTACCTATTGAAAACCCCATATATTACTAACATTGCTGGAGACCAAAGCTCTATTTTTATTTACTACGGAGCGATCTACATAATCAATGCTGCTCTCAGGCAATGCCCTAATTATAGATTCAAAGCCAGGTTGACAAATAGTTATAATCGCAAAGTGTAGATCGGTAAAGTTTTCTAACTGCCACGAGCACTTGTAGCAATAGAAGGCTTACATAACAATACAAACTTTGTTATTGCAAAATCGGTTCTGAATTTTTTAACCGATAAAACACTGGAAATGCAACCATTAGCAGTAGCAATAATATAGGTAAAACCAGAACTGATCTTGCTGTACTGTGATTCATTAAATAATAAAAAATAAATAAACGTCGGATTAACTGACACTAATTTTGTGCTTACATTTATAGTAGGCTTGATTGCGATCGAAGGGAAAAAAATTAGAAACGTAAGCAAGATCGCCATTCGAACTATTGCCTCGTAATACCATTAATAAATGCGTCACCCTTCGTAGATGTTATTATCTATTGTCTAGAAGGCGTGACATCAGCCAATTAAAAGTTTTTTTTTCTGACTAATACAAACTATTGGGCCTTTAGGACGCTCACTTCAATGCAAACAAAGATCACATAAGGTGGAAGATCACTAACATAAATTGAAGATCAGTAGACGTGGTATACTTTCTTTCTGCCTCGATAATTTCTAACACATAATCGAGTGAGTAAGACCTTATAAAGTCTAGTCACTCACATGTCTGACATCACTGATTACGAAATGTGATCCGGCACCCACGCGATCATAAAAACCATATATCTCTGCCATCACGTTCGTCAATCTCTCGAATTGAAATCAATTTGGATACCACTTACATGGTAAACAAAACGTTTAACAAATTAACGTGTACCCTTGAGTAAAAAAACGATGAGGGACAAAAATTAAGGAGATCGATAGAAGTAAACCCCAAAATTGATCTCAAGTTCCAAATCGTTGAAGATATTCTCCCTATTCATTTGAATTATAAGCCTTACCCGATAGATATTTAGCCACTCCATGGTCCCATTATCATTAAAATCTATCAGAAGCGGTACTACAAAAAGAAGCCAATAAAAGCGAAATACGCGAAATAGAATCTGATTTGCCTTCTTTCGTCGAACCATATACTATGTACGTATCACTAGTTATGGTGGAGGTATTCGACGTTTCTTGTGAATAGGACGAAGTACACGCAATCAGTATACAACAATGGAATTGCTGAGGTGTCTCTTGACCTTCGAATTTCTGGTTTAAGATGTAAAAAAAAAACAAAGAAATCAAAATAACACGAAACAACAACAAGTTTCGATTCAAATTCGCTACGCGCGCTGGTGTTCCATCTCTATGGCGAGTTAGTGTGGCTGGGTCATAGGCATACAAGTCGTTGGTGATCTTAAGTCTAGGTTTTTTTACCTGAAGGAGTTTGATTTATGGAAAACCTTGGTTGTATGCTGTGCTAAGATATCTTTAGCACAATTTAAATGCCCATACGGTTCTCGCTCGTGTGCAGATACATGTGTATCCATGTTTCCATGTATGCGATCACAAAACTCGCTTTCTGTCGTATGTACATATGTATGTTCGTTCGGCTATGCTAGGACTGGGTATGTTCTTCGAATTGCATAACACAGCGTCAAATTACCCATTACATAAGAGTAAGTTGTAAACGAACAGAGTTCATATGAATCAGTGAAGATAGAGTGAATTACTGAGTAGCTATTTTTGGGATAATAATGCACTTCCGAGGTGTTCTGTGTCAATCGGGACACAAAACATAAAAGTTGTGAAAGCGATCTTTCAATGGTGAGTATCTAAATAACTTCGTCAACAATCGCTGGTGATCAGCGATCGGTGATCAGTGATCAGTCGGGCCGACCCCTTCATCAGCTCAATGTAAACAACGATTATAAGACCAGCAATTTAAGGCTATTGCATCCATCTATCCATCTGCAGTGTTGTTGATGATGATGATCTTACAATATATCTATGTATTCACGTCATTGTCCACATTATATCGATTGCTTACTATCTGTTTACCTTGAGCAAGTTCAAGATTAAAGAATTATTACATAGGCTCACGGAATAGCAGTACATGCCGTCGAACGAGTAATATGCAATTATGTAATTCCTTAGAGGCTCTGTGGTTGGTCGGGTGTATGCCAATGAACAAATCTTGCTGATCGTACGACGAGCGGCACGACGACAATTTCGTTACGATTATATGGCGAGGAAGAAAATCATTTGAAAAGGAATATCATGAATGATGATGATAGTGATTTTTTCCTCTCTCTCTCTGGCTCGTCATGGATATGAGCACCTCGGGCAGGATCGCTGATCGTTTATCTAAATCTGTGCCATCGGAATAGTCTTTTTGCATGTTTTGCATTTGGGTAAGTCTTTTTGATTGATCTAACACGTGGTGATCGTTCCACATCGTTTGATTCTTAATTAGATCACTTCTCAGGCTCTCGATCGCTTTATCAAGATATTTGTAGTGACCTTACATCCACAATTGCATACAAAATCAGCAAATGTACATCCAAGTAAAACAAACTGCACATACATAATTGATCGTAAATCAAGTAAATACGATCACCATACAGCCTGAGGCTTGAAACCGGCGACTTAAAGGTCTTCTTTGTGTTCTACACTCTTTTGTCGGCAACAATTTTGATCTTGATATAGCAACACGATCACTATCGCCAGATGATCGCGGATGATCGGTTTTGCAAATATTTACACAGGATCTTAAAATACTTGGAATAAGGTTAGAATGATTTCACGACAATTTATCAGACGATCTTGTTTGATTACATTCAAGTCAATCGTAACATGCGATCCACAACAGACTTCTGAGGCAACCCATTGCTCAATTGATGTTTCATACTCGTGTTTTCCGCAGGAAAATCAACATCAACATAGAGTTTTCCCGGATTTTCCACGACCCGGTGATCCTCTACAGCCCTTTGATGGGTCCACTGAGTTATGTAGAATTCATCAATAAACAAATTGAAAAGAAAATTCACGCGCCTTCATGGTGTCTTTCTCGGACTTTAGTGATCATACACTAGCAATTGGATCAATTGAATGTCTGTTGGACAGTAGTGCTGTAGCAATTTTTCAAAATTTCAAACGCATATTTCATTTTTGTTTGGATTTCCGAAAACATATTCATAGATCGATCGTCAAACACTGACAAAACTAATTGATGAAAATGTTGCTTTTTAATGAGTTCGCGATCCAAGATCGCGTGCTGCGCTTTCATTCCGAGCCAAGGAGAGACACCCACTGTCGGGAATAACAACAACAACAAAAAAACTAATTAGAGGAAAATAAAGAAAACACATGGAGCCCGACCACGCAATTCAAGTTGACCTCCTTAGGGAGGCGATCGTTAGGGCTAACGATCATTTAAGCTTTAATAGAAAACAACTTTTTTTTTTTTTTATTTCGAAGAACATCATTGTGGATTGAATGGATGAATTAAAAAAGCATAAATTCGGTTTCTTAAATAGGAAAGGGGAAAATCAAGAGAATACCGGCGGAAGTTGAGTGTGTAGGCGAGGCACAGTGCCCGAGTGGATGGGATTGGGGCTATCGTCATAGCGATAAGATTGCATCGTTGGTCAAGTTCGAACGGAGTTTGAGTGGGGTTACGATTGCAAGAAAGAGCGGCAGGGTCTCCGTTCATTTCGTTTTTGTGTGTGAGGTAATTGAGTTTTAGGTGGAGAGGTGCTTGTGGGATACTTGTGGCTTTAAGCTGAAAGTAAACGTTTTGGCCGATTGAATTTAATTAAGTTTTCAAATGTAGTGTTTTCAAATGAGATGTGGAAATATGCTTCCGTACTGTGAAGAGCAAACCACTTAAAATTTCAGGGACTTTCTAAATGTTAGTTCTCGGGTGGTAACCTATAAATCTCAAAAAGTATTGTGAGAAGTTCTGGTAACGAAAAATCGCGTATTATGGCTCGAAAGCGCTCTGCATAGTATTTCAGTGGACGCCATGGGAAGAGAAAGGGGCTTTCCACAAAGAGTGCCCTCATTTTACATAAAGGGGTTTTTCAATTGGCGCGGTAGACGTGGTGGCCCTTCACAATCGATTCTTCAACGTTTGGTGGTCAAATTTGAGACGAACATCGCCACGATCCGTGAAAGTCTACAGCAGAATTTGGTGTTTCGCAGATTTTAACTTGGCGAATTCAGCGTTGGGTCTTGGGCCTACACCCCTACAAGATCCAACTGACCCAGGAGCTCAAAGTACAACATCACCACCAGCATAGGCAACGCCGTTTGTTCGCTGGCTGGGCTTCGGAGCGTTTGGAAGAGGACTCCAATTTTGGCCGATTTTGACGCATTTATTGATGAAAGTCTAATGACTATGTATGATACGTTGATGATACGTCGTTGAGCACTACAGAACCAATTTCTTACCACCCAAATTGAATCATATGGACGTAGACTACATGTGGTTCCACCAGGACGGCGCTAAGTGCCACACAGCGAATGCCACTATAGACATTCTGCTAAACGACTTGAGGGTAAGGTTATCTCTCGCATATGTGACTTAAATTTGCCACTAAGGTCATGCGATTCGACCCCCTTGTGGATGGGTTTCCTGAAGTCGCAGAGTTCAGGGGGGAGGGTGAGTCCTAAAGTCGCTGGATTGAGGGGGAAGGGGGTTTCCGGACTCGCAGGTCTATGCGAGTAGACTACAGTCGCCTGATGCCCTTAAAACATAACATAGGCCATCGACCAAATTCAGCGCAAGAGTCATTGAAAATTGGACCACTCGGATCCATGCCACCGTAAGAAGCCAAGGCGGGCATTTAAACGATGTCATGATGATATTGGCCTTTCAAAAAAAAAGATAATTTTGTTAATACCTCACACACATTCCAAACATTCCATTTCAACATCTACCCGCCCTTATTGAAAAACCCTTTAGAATAAAAAGAGTGTGTTGCGGATCAAGGGACATACATTTTATACCACTATGATTCAATGCCACAGGTCTCCACTGCTTATTTTACAAGCTCAATTTGGAGCTGAACCTCAGAATGATGTTGTTATCTAGTTGGTTCTATGAGCTTACGCAGCCTTTTAATAAAAAGTCTAAGGGTGTTAAATCGAACGATCTCAGTGACCATTTCATATCGTCTCTTCTTTCAATAGCGCGTTCTGTAAACTTAACTTGTAACAACTCACAATGCACCGCCTTCTTGCATCTATGTAGGTACATATCATGAGACCGCAAAGAGTTTGTTATTGTGGCCCGATATCGCCGAAAGATGTATGGCCCAAGAACGCCGCCTGTCTAAAATCCATATCAAATAGTAAGTTTTATCCGGATGTAATGGAGCCTCTTGAGCGTCGTGCTGTGGATTACATGCTCCTCAAGTGCGGCAATGATGATTTTGGGGCTTTAGTGCTTGTTTTAGTTGGATCTACGGATGATTGTCCAAGCCCTTAGCAAAATTCGCCAAATTAACATCATTGAAAGGCCAACTCTTAATGCACAGCAAGGAATCAATATGCTTGGGTCAAGCACCTTTTCAGCAACAGCAGGATTATTAGCCCTTGACAACGCCTTTCAAAGTCGTGCTTGGTCATCAACTGAACCGCTTTGCCACAATTGCTCGGCTGGATGATCATTTCGGTGAAAAGTTTTGCAAATTGACACAAATTTTAACAACTTCGATGCATTGGTGAATACTGTAGTCACTACAGTGACAGTGGTGGTTGTGACTAAATTCAAACATCAACTAATGATAGAATTGGCACTTGATGCGTCGGAGGAAAAAGCAATCAAAGATCGGACAATCAAAGATCGGTTTAAGTTCCATCTCCACTGCAGGTGTAAAAGTTTCCATTAATACTTCTGGCAACAGCCATTTTAGGCCTGGACTCTTAAATTGACTCTTACTCCTTACTAGAAGGTCCTAATGTCGAAAATTTCGAGTGAAAATTGTGCTGGATCAACAATCACTCTTACTCACATTCCACTCAGCTTGTGTCAGTCACTTAAAAACTTCTGCTGATAGGTTTACCTCAACCATTTTTCGTTTGCTTGCGGTTTCAAACTATGTACTTGTTTATTTTATTGCTCAAACTGAACATGGAGCTTTTGTTTTATAGGGTTCGTGCTGGTTCAAGGGTGTACGCTCTTATATTGTTTGTCGCACAACCTGGACGGGGCGCAGATGGTTTGTGTCAAAGATGTTCGTTCATTACTCTCCGCGAGTGGCTGTCCTAGATAGGATTCGACAGATTCGACTGAATTTTGTCGAGTTGGTTGTAGTTCACAGTATCTTTTTTGTTTCCATGCTATTAAGGGGTTATATTGGAAATTCACACACGGGGTATGGTTTTGAAGTGATCCTATCATCTCCCCTTCACAACTGATTTTGTTGCTCAGTTTTTTCGCATAGGAACATCTTGGCTATGGACAGACTTGAACTACATACCTTTTTCTCAATAGTCGGTAATGATTACGATTGCACCACAACCACTCGCGCTCAATAGATGACTCTGGGAGTACTGGGAAGAAATCGACTTTGATTTTTAAATTTTTCGCTGACCGAATCCTAACGTAGCAGTTGTTTCATATAAAATCTATAGTGAATTCTTATAGTCAAGTACCAGGCGATCATAATTCCGTAGCGGGTTCATTAAAAAAAAATATGAGAATTGGAAAGGTTGTGTGATGGGAATTCTCACTAATGGAGCAGTGGTCTTATATTCGAATGATCAATTAGCCACAGAGCATTGTCCATGAAAAATTATAAAACTCAGAGGAATAGATCAAATGATCCATTTGAAATACAAGTTGTCGATAGAAGCGTATGATCTAAGCTGTAACACCAGAAAACTATCATTCCCGATACTTTTTGAACACACGTCGTAAAAATGTGCAATGCCGCTTTGTCCTCTGGTTGGCCATAAAAATAATCAAAAAATCGACCCTGTAAACGTAAACAAGCTTTCTGAGTTCAGAAACGTTCTGTGGCGTAAACTCGAGATGAGGTTTTGGGCAGAGGAATCAACACTCAGATATGGCTAACTAAGGGACAAAAGTGATCGAAGTGAATCACGCTTGCCTTCCCCGATAATCTAGTCTAACCTGGCCGATGGTTTACATAGCACACTAGGCTTTCGCGTTCACACTCTTGCCTCTTTGAAATCTTAAACTAGGGGTTGTAGCTATCAGATTTTGATGGCGACATGTTTATTTTAATTCTAAATTGCAAGCCTTTTCAAGCGATTCACGAATTAGGTTAATCTTAGATTTCCTCGGAAGATGCTCAGCTAATAGTGGGAACAAGTGGGAATAATTGGTTGTCGAAAAGAGCGATAAATGGTGGGTTAGAAAGGCGTTTCATTTCAATGTTTTCACGTAGATAGTTAACGATCTAAACAATATGCGTTGTCGTGTAGCAATTCACTCTGTCATGCCTTTACTGGTATTGTGGCCGTCTTATATGCAGGGTTTAGTTCAACCGCATTAGCAGTTTTCGATAGCGAGGCACTACGCCAAGCTGATCCCACGAAATACCCAACATGATCTTCAATCTACCAATGTTTGGCTTGGACGTCGATGTTGATGTGTGGTCATATTGCTCCCACGTTTTCTTCCACTTTGGACCGTCGTAATGGACTAATGTATCATATAAAATCATAATACGATGTAGAAGATCCTTCGCTTCTTAGCTCCCACAAGTTGAGAGCATCCAATTTTCCTACCTTTGAACCATTCCCAAGGCTTTCAAATTATGGAAAATGGCTTGTTAAGTTATCGCCAATGATTCTGTAAGCTTTTGTTGAGCTTGACATGGGACTCGATCACCTTATGCGTTAACGTTCCTTCACTAATGAAGTCAAATTGTCAACTTCTATAATTATTCCACGCGTTTCAGGTGCAAATTTTTTTTCCAACTGAAGGCAAAAAGCGAAACTTTCCTCCATCAACCGTCATTTTCAAGCACAAAAAACAAAAACTACGGCGATGAAAAATAACAAATATAATGATGATGAGTTGTGGCCAAACTTAAAATGCGACCTTTTTGATCTGACATTTTTGACCAGGAATTATTGCTAGTGGCATCTCTAAAATTGTATAATTCCCATTCGCAAAACAGACATAATAGCACTCTGACAAACCACACGTAAATACCTACGTAAGTACATAACTTCCATTATTGACGGGTTATTGCTGTCTGGGACAGTCGAAGGTAATAGTCAAGCCATGGCCACAGTTATTATACCAGGTCGTTTCACTTTGAATACACGTCACAAACTTGTATGATGGAAGATGGAGACAGATTCTATTGTTAAATAAGGCTTAGTATTACGAAATGCCATTCCGGCTTTGGCAGTTCCCTTATTCCGAACTACGTAGGGTCCAGGATCTGTGCAGCATCTACCAAATTCCACTAAAGGAAGGATTTTATAAATAAATCAGATAAAATAATAATTGGGCCTGCGAGAGCCTGGGCGGAGGTACTGAAGATCAAAGCTACCTCATGAGATCATGGACTAACCTGTCTTACTGGAGCAAACTTAATGTTTTTCTTATTTTAATCTCAATACTCGACTGTTTAAAATGAACAGGAATTATAAAATACAAAAAAATCAGTTTTGGGCTGCGTGTGGGGTGCCCAAACTACTAACTTCTCGTTTTTGGTTACCGGGATATGCGAGACGAGGAACAATTTAATTACGAAACACGACGTTATTTCAAAAAATAAGGTGACCCTTTGAAATTGTATACGAAAAATAAAAGTAAGTGCTCCAACGTACTTGAAGTATTAACTGTCCCATTTGGTGAGTGCAAAAAAAAAACTATAAGTGGTACAAGCTCTTCACAGAAGGCCGAGAAGATGTCAATGACGAAGCCCACGCTGGATGCCTCAGCATGCTATCAACGAGTGAAAAGATTGAAGCAGTGAAGAAAATTGCTATGGAGAATCATCGAATCAGATAAATTGCTGAGCATATTGGCATATTAGTTGGCTCAAGCCATGACATTTTTCCGATGTTTTGAGCATGGAATCTCTGTCAGCGAAGTTTGTTATTAAATTGCTAAGTTCTGACCGAAACAACCGTGGCACGAGCATTGCTCAGGAGCTGTTGAATGACGTAATTGACTATTCAGATTTGCTGAAAAGGGTTATCGCTGGTGACAAAACATGGGTATATCCCAGTGGAAACTACCAGAGGAACCAATACCGAAAAAAGCAAGCCAAGTCCAGCAAAATGTGAAAGTTTTGCTAATTGTTTTCTTCGATTCTAATGTCGTGGTTCATCGTAAGTCGTTTCGACTGTAGGGTTGTATGGTTAATAGGGAATATTACCTTGAAATTATGCATTGAAGCAATACAAAGACTACTTTCGAATTTATGGCGGGAAAAACTCATGGCTTTTGCATCATTTGGTCACCCTTGCTTGTAATCATTCCTCGGGCACCATTCACCGAACTTGTCTCCTAGCAACTTTTTTTCGCCCTAAAACTAAAAAGATTCCTAAAAGCGATAGATTTGAAACGATTGAGAAGATAAAGCGCATTGCCGGAGGAGCTTAAGGCTATGCCAAAAGGCGCGTATCAGAATTGCTTCGAGGTTTGAAAAATGTGCTGGTCCAAGTATAATATATCTGAGAGAGATTATTTTGAAGGGGAGCATAAATACTGATGAAAAAATAATTATTTTTCGAGAAAAATAAAAAGTCACCTTATTTTTTGAACAAACCATGCGTTTTGAGGAAAAGAATTTACGAGCACAGAAATGTACGAAATCCGGCGGCTCGATTCCTCGAAACGACGATGTTTCTAAATGTTTAACTCAGAAAATTGGACCCTTTACAATAACTTCCAAATGGGAAGCTACATTTTTCAGCACAAACAGGAACCAATAGTACTGTATCGATAAGCATAGGTTAGAAATGTTAACCCAATGAAAAACTACAGAGGTAAAAACTGGGTTGTCGAAGACACTATATGGTGCAGTCATCACGACCAGTTCCCGAACAGAATTTTTACAAGTTTTGAAAGATTATGTGAAATACGATGGGAGATTTACTTGGGAGATATACTTGGGAGATTTATCCCAAGCCTTCATCAAGGCCTCTGCCCCAGAGAAAATATTGGGTATATAACTTAATTCGTGCGGTTTTTTTTCAAAATTTGAACGTTTATTTAAGAAAGACATGTACAATACTATTATTCAAAGTATTGCCCATCTGAAGCTATGACTTTTTCCCATCTTTCTGGCAATTTGTGGATCCCATCCCAAAAGAACTGCTTCGGCTTGGCAGCCAAGAATGAATCAAGCCAATTTTTGATATTCTGCTCTGATGTGAACCGTATTTCAGTGAGGGCGTTCTGCATCGACCGGAACAAATGGTAGTCAGAAGGGGCAAGGTCTGGGCTATAAGGCGGGTGGGGTAAAACTTCCCATCCACTGTTTTCCAAATAGTTCTTAACCGGAATAGCAACGAGCGTTGTCATGATGGAAAATTATTGCCTCCTGTCTGGTCGCATATTCCGGGCGTTTTTCGGCTACTGCACTCTTCAAACGGATTCATTTTTTTTCGGTAGCGTTGTCTATTGATGGTTTCATCCGGTTTTAGCAGCTCATAATACAGCACACCCTTCTGATCCCCCCAAATACAGAGCATTACCTTCGCGCCATGGATATTCGGCTTTGCCGTTGATTCGGCTGGTTTGCCGGGTTTCACATATGATTTTTTGCGCTTGGAGTTGTCGTAATGGATCCATTTTTCATCACCAGTAACAATCCGATGCAAAAATGACTTCCTTTTCTGGCGTTCCAGCAGCATTTCGGACATGCAAAACCCTTTCGACGTCTCTTGGCTTGAGTTCATGTGGAACCCAATTTCCTTGCTTTTGAATATATCCGGCTGCTTTTAAACGTTTTGAAATGGCTGCTTCAGTGACACTCAAAGATTCTGCGAGCTCTTCTTGTGTTTGGCAACAATCTTCATAGAGTAATGCTTCCAGTTCTTTATCTTCAAACTTTTTTGGCTGCCCAGGACGTTCATCGTCTTCCAAGCCAAAATCACCACTTTTAAATCGTGCAAACCACTTCTGGCACTTTCGCTCAGCTAGCGCATGTTCACCATAAACTTCCACCAAAATACGATGACTTTCGGCAGCAGTTTTCTTCATATTAAAGTAATGAAGAACAACTCTCCGCAAAAACACTTTTTCAGGCACAAAGTTCGACATATTTGAGTGAAAAAAAATTATTGTTCTTTACGCTTCAAATGAATGACATATACTGAAATGACGTACAATGACAGTAGCTTTCCAACGCATGTTCCAATGGAATAATAACAATGGAATTATACAAGTTACGCCATTTCTTAGCAAACCGCACGAATTACGTTATAGACCCAAACAGAGCTTTAACCAACAAAAACATTACATCCTAGCCCTCAAAAGCTACGAAGTCGCCTCTTAATTGGTATGGGACTGCATACAACTATTACGCCAGCTGGCCGACACAAACATAGTTCACCTCATGTGGATACCTGGACACAGTGTCCATATAGGAAACGAAAACGCAGACCAATATCAAGAAAAGGCTCTGCATCACCATTCATGATGCCAAGACCATTCTGCGGCATACTTATCAGCACCATAAAATGCGACATAAAGAAATGGTTGAGGAACACGGCCAACCACTACTGGACACAAACGGAAGGTAGCAGACAAGCCAAGATGTTCCTACCAACCCCTTCTCTCAAAAGGACGAAATACTCCTTAAACTCTCTAGGAGTCTGTGACTCCTGTGACTATACACAAGATTCCTTACTGGACACTGCCCGGTCAACAAGCATCTTAAAACCATGGGCATCACACAAGAGGACACCTGTAGAACTGCGTAACTGCGTCATCGGTATACGTCACAAACACCTAGGCAGGCATTATCTTGAACATACTAAGTTTTATCATGAACGCAGAATTTTTGAGTGAACTCTAAATGGGGGACATTACAATAGGCCCATCAGAGGCCGCAGTGATCAGGAGACATTGTCCCTCCACCCACCTTAATCTAAATCTAAATCTGAATCATCAAAGAAGTTTAGTTTGTATAAATGACAACATTCAACATTCGAACAAGTACTTTAACGGACTACCGAACCTTAGTAAATAAGCTGGGTTCAACAAACTTCCCCTTAAGCCACACGTGAACTAGTGATTAACTGATATCGGTCCATAGAGGATCTCCTAAAATTGTGGTGGTGGGCACTACTTTGTGAATGGGCCTCACCATTTCATGGTCTACTTTTGGAATTATAATACCTCTGAGCACACACATCACCCGAATGTCTCCTCCATCCGTCAAGAGTGGAGGGTTTTTCTTTTTTTTTCTAAATGCGTGTTCGTTATAGTCATTGTCGTTGTCTGAGTTAAAACAATGCTATTTCAAAATTTAACAAATTTTATTCCAAAACAAGATCAGGTCAGCTTGCCGGGAGCCAGGGTACAATTCCAGGTCTTCTATCTTGAAATTTGCAAACTTTTACCTGGATCTGTCCCGACGGATAGACAGGAAAGCCTTTTCTACCTCAGCTTTGCAAGGTAGAAGACTAAAATGATCTCCTTTTACACGTAATGTATTTTCCCAATGTTCCACTAAAGCCAACATGCCTCTTTAAAAAAAAGTTTTTATCCTTTTGCGCCGATGGCATCTGGGCTTATGAACGGTCGGAAATTTGGAAAAGATGATAATCGGTGGGGATACATCTGGTAATTAAGGTTAGAGAAAACTTTATGTCCAGCTCCAGGAGCGTGATCGGGCTGGTAGGTGGTCTTGCTATATCATGCGGCAGTATGGAAGTTTGCCTACCAAAGGGGCACTCATTTCTCTGGTTTTTTTCATCTTTTCGATGGGGGAAAAGTGAAATTTAATGGTTGCTGTTGAGATTTTGAACCTTACAGCAAGGATTTTCATCAACAGCTGCTGCAAGTTAGTCACTACCAATAACCTTCTCTTGGCATATTTTCTAGTTAAAAATCTGGATTTGGTATACCAGTTTTCAGTACTCAAACCAAATATTTCCAATTTCTTGATCCCAATGAAAAAGAGGAATGAGAGGTACGAGAACCTGATTTTTAAGGACATCCTAAAACTGCGCATTTTATTACGTAGACATAATCATCTAAAACTTGTGATGTGACTTAACCTCCATTAATCAGCTTCATGCAAATTAAGATCGTGCGCTCGTATAAAGAGCAATGTAGCTCATAACTCGCTGCTAAAAGGTATCATTTGGCGAACATTAGTGGTACTAGTGCCAGTTTTATCTTATCCTACTGTCGGTTGTCTCTAAAGTCAGTCATCAATTTTACGATAGGTTTTTATAGGAACAGCACTAATGTCTACATGCATAATGCCACTGATTATCGACTTCAACAGCCACTACAGCCGGTAATCCCCTAATTGTTAGGTTTTCCCGATGGGCGCGACATTCATGTGGCGATAGGTACCATGAAAAGTCAATACACGGTAGCCGCACATTTAATATTTTGCCACGTACTCCCGCCTTCGTACCTATCTATATGCCTAGTATGTCATTCATTCAGCGCAGGCATGTTTACATTGCAATTTACGCATTGTATTACTCAACCTCGGATTTGTGCAATATTTGCTTGGCCTAATAAATGTTCTTATCAATGCATAAGCACGAGCGCAACACCTTGGAATTGAGCACACACGTTGCGTGATAAGGAAATAGAGTAGGCTTACTCTAGTTGTGGCATTTCATTCATAACCCTAATGATTGCATTCATTCTACAAAGGTTTCAATGGCCTATAATCGAGCTACTGACGGCCTTCATGCTGCTATTAGCCAATATCTATTAGTTTCCAAAAGGAATCTCACAAATTTCTAAGAGGGCTGAGACCGTGAGAGACCGTGATTTCCGCCTATTCACTGAAAAAGTTATTGCGTCTTTTATATTGTCCGAGCAATGCCTTTCAACCACTCACTGTCGACAAATAACATGAAAACATATTTTCATGCTCATAGTGGTCGTCATAATGTATACTACTCCGAGGAACGTAGATACGAAGGTAACAATAAATTCTTTTGATACAATCCACCCAACCATACGCTATTGTGTCGTTTTCGTGGAATGTATTAGACTTTCAATTATGAACCCCAATGCTTACCTCACAAACATTCCAATGGAAGCAATTTTGGCGGGAACAAAACCTTGTTAATTGTATGTTTTCAATTTCGAACTAATCTTTTCGTCAAATCTACAATATTTTGTCGACTTCCTTAGGTGGTGTATGGTCTTGGGTGTACATACAACAAACTACTTGTTTGATTAGAGTAAAACACCTAAATCAATTGATCAAGCCAAGTTGGTTGGTTATTGAGCTAATGTTCTGTTACAATTACCCGCTCCATCGCAATCGTTGTACCTGGGGACACTGAACAAGGTATGTGTCACTGTACAGCCCGCATAGTGTGCCATTAAACCTTCTCATCCCACTATAACATATTTAATATTTGGTGCATTTTCTTAGGTTTGGATAGGTATCAGATAACGTCCGTGTTTTATGACAAAACTTTTTGACAAAAACTTTCACATTTTTCATTCTTCTGAATCTTTTAACTGTTTCGGCTATGCAGAATGCCTCCACTGGAACGACTGAATCATTTTATTTAATTTACACAGCAAGGTACGTTTTCTAAGCAGAGTGCAGCACACCAACATAGAATGTACTCCGCAGTCAGCTTAGTTTTGTAGAGGTGGTATCTCAGACCCCAACGTTCCGGAAGGTAGTAAGTCTTCTGATATCGTAATGCTTAGGACTTTTGTAGAATGTTTGACCGAGGTTCTTATGATCTCCTTTGATTGGTAGAGTCTATAACTTTTTGCATAGGGGGTCCAATTGAACTACAACTTTTCAAGACGATTTTTTTTATTTGAAATCGAATTTTACTGAAGTAGGAGAAGTAGTATAGAAAAGCCATTATGTTGTTAGACTGAGCCATTATGTTGCATGAACACTTGTCTGTGCAATATCCTTTAATGAGCGCATCCACACTTAAATGTTTTTACTGTTGACCTTGTCCTGTAACATGATCCATATATGACTTTCGAGGAAATTGTGTCGACGAAATAGAGCAGAGAGACATAGCTTTTCAACCACTCTTGATTGAAGGCCTTGATTGCTAGTGCAGTCTTATTGGCATGTCCATTTTCTCCCACCAAAATGTTTGGATGCCCAAGGTTTTAAATGACATTTTGAATTATTTATTTATAAACGTTCTGGTTTCTAATGGCCAATTGCAGGCTCAAATTTACGTATAACTTTTCTGTCAAAAAATTACGGTCTCTCACGATTTTTCCCATCAGAAAACATGATATTTAACAACTGGCCACGCAACAGCTTCTTTGGTCTATCGAACCTTACTTTTTTTGACCATCGCATCGGTAAGAATTTGTCTTTTTTGGAGTTTATGAGACTCAAAGCATTTTTTTACCACTGCCACAGCGCCTTGCTGTATAGTAGTGAGAGACGAGCGATGGTTCGTACTAAAAAAAGAAAAAAAACGTCTCTGACAGTTTTGTGATTGGTTGACTTTTGCTTGCGCGCTCGCCAAACAAGGACATTAGGAAAGAAGAAATATACCATACCTTACAGTTTTGCTCGATAAAGGTTAAAACGCAAACCGAAAATGTGAATAGTGTTTATGGTATTGATACTTTAACAGTCAATCACGCGGGCTTTTAGTTTCGTCGATTCCGTTCCGATAATTTCAATGTCAAAGATGCATCACGCTCTGGAAGACCAACTGTCGAAAATTAACGTTGAAGTCGTCGAATCTGGTCGTCATATAAGCACTATTTCGATTGCGCTAAGCATTGTGCAAAAACCTTTTCGAACAATTTAAACACAAAAGATACAAAAAGAAGCTCCAAGTATGGGTGCTGTAAGAGTGGCTCATAGATCACTGACGACTTCAAGCGAAAATGTTCGTTGGCGAATCGCGATGAGCCGGCGCATATGGTGACCCAGCAGGTTTTTTTGTGTATTTGGTGGGATTGGCAGGAAATCATTAATTATGAGCTGCCCCCTACGCAAAACTTTTAGTTCGGACTTAGACTTCTAGTCAACAACTGGACCGTCTGAAGGAAACAATCACCCAGAAGCGGCCAGCTTTGGATATCAGGAGAGAGCAACACCAGGGACATCGGGACAATACCAGGCCATACATAACGATATCGACTTGCCAGAAGTTACGGAAGCTTGGTTTTGAGGTTCTTATGCATCCACCTTATGATAACCACCGGTGATCGCAACTTGTGATATTGCTAGTAAATTAAAATTACTCGTTAGAATTAACCGGACTCTAGACGCTTAACATGTTTGTCGATGTGGGAGGATTGTTATGATGATGTAACTTTACCAGTATGTGTGGCATACATGATATATCATGTGCTATCAGAGCAATGCTGGTGCATACGATTTTAGTCGCTGACGCGGCCTTGACAGTGTGTGCCTGGCATAAGCAGAGGGAGTGCCGTGGCGCAGTTGGTAGTGCGTCGGCCGCTGACGCAAGACGAGCTAATTCGGATCCCGATAACACCAACGCCATCGAATGATTATTTCGCGGTTTCCCTCTTGGGCGGGGTACTGGCAAAACCCTCCGTTGCACACTTGCTTTAAAAAGCTTCTCGGCTCTCGCCCTTCGGAATCGGCATTAAGCTTTAGGTTCCGTTCACTTGTGTAAAAAACAAATCGCACATAACATAAGTGAATAAAAAGAAGAATGGCTCTGGCTTTACATGAGCTCCAACGCCATCTCAGATATTTATCTGGCAGTACAATGGACTAGTGCCTGAGTGCTCCAACAGGTAGCAGAAGCCTTCAGAAAAAAAAAGCAGAGGCTGCTCAAAAGGCCCAGACCAGTGTGCATGATGTTGCCAATCTTTCTTTTTGGTTTGACGTCTTGAAAGGCATGATCAACTCGATTTCGAAGCAAACCAAAATCGGCGAGTTATCTCAGATAGACAGTTTCTTTGATTAAATCACGTCGAGTGGGAATGTAAGACATAGGGCTTATCTCCCAGACAGATTAATACGACTTAGAATCCATAGGCAATTTTCTAAAGGAGTAGTTTTCAGTATAGAGCAGTCTGTATGCGTTGCAGGGGAGCCTTTCCCAGCACGCCGGATTCCTTGATGTTGTTATCATGGGATGTAGACTACAAGACATACCTCGTCTTACTCGTAAAAGAAGTGATTTTTGATACAATTCCATGTCCATGTCCTCTGTCTTATGGATATGCCATTTGATGCAGTGACATCAACCGTTTAGTTTCCATGCAATTACACGAACATTTTTTGTCAAAAATGCCTCAATGCTGACACTGAACTCAGTTTTCAAGCAACTATATTCTTTTTCTTGTAGATGCCATACATTACATCGTGAGGCAAAGATGGCCAAGAAGGTGTATCTTAATCCCACAAGTATGTGCTTTCAAAATATAGAGTCAACAGCTAGTGTGGAATTGTTAAATTAAACATACTTTAATTGAGAAATCAGTTTATTGGTTACCGAATCTCTGTCTATAACAATTATGAGGTCTTTCAGGTGGTCATCTACACCTCTTCAGTTCTCAGTAGCGCTCATTTATTAATCTACCAGCATTTTTTTTTCGATCCTTGACAGAACTAATTTCTTCAACATTTTCACAAACTTTGACCTGATGACTTATGCAGACTGCATAAATTACAAACAATCGGCTTTATAAGTTGGGTACATTTTACTGACCTGCCCTAGCATGTAACTATCCTTGGTAAAAATTGTACATGTACCTACTTTAAACATGTCAAAGCCCTCATTCAGAAAGGTGAGGGTTTAGAAATGATTCACTTCTGACAATTAGGCGAGATTTTTGAAAGATACTATGTATTGCGGGGCAATAAGTTGCTTGTCAATGTCAATAGTTGTAACTGATTGCACCAGCAGTGAGTTAAGTCTGGACGTTAAGAGTGCTTATTACTAGCAAAATCGCACAAAATCATCATAAAAGTTTCATTGGTCCACTGCTTGGATCAGATATCAAACAAATTCTACAGGCTTTTTCAATAGGTGTATAATAGTTGATTCTTAAACTCTTTTATGACCTACTCATGTCGAAATACAGTCAAGGTTCATATTTTTTTCATAGAAGGGTTCACGGAGCAACGTTCGAAAATTATTACAAATTATTACCGAATTTCTGAACTGATGACGCAATTTTAAGAGCGCTTTCAAAATAAACCAAATCTATCGACTCCACGCCATTCACAGGAATCGGGAAATCGTCCAGCCTACATAATTAAGACCTCGGCCTACACCCTTAAAAGATCAAATTAATTTAAAAACTGAAGCTATTACTGGGCAACAACATTACCATAAGAGCTTGAAGAGACTATTGCATTCATAAAGTCACCATGTGGTGTGGATTTTATGCCTGCGGTGTGATTAGATTGTTTTTTTTTGTCTAAGAAAATGCCAATGACTAGAATCGGATGGACTTTACATCAGTGGCATGTGGTTTTAAACAAGAAATTGCCAGATGACCTACAGTTGGTGAAATAATGTCGAACTCCAACCTGTGGAACGATCTATTTCCCGAACAATTGTGGGCATGGTATGGGGAAATAGGTGCTCCACAATGGTTCCCAGCATTATTGAGCATGTTATTTGTGGAAATCTGCAGGATTTTAGTCTAATTATAACCATTCAGTAGGCCGTGTCCCATGGGATGGTGTCGGCCTCGTGGCAAGTACGCTTGAAGCATTTTGCCTTTCTCCCTTTGGCTGCTTTTGTTAATTGCCATCCCGCCTGCCTTATTTTCTCCAGATGGTGTAGAAAATCGGATCCTTCAAGGTCCAGAAGCCTTGCGTCGAGTCTTAAGATAGTTCGCCCTGAGTATTCATCTTTCCGCTAGCAGCATAAAACGCCTGTTCGGGTTCCTCTTTTTCTAGGTGTTACCTCATCACGGGCTACAGCTGCATTTTGTAGGAGTTCACACAAGAAAATTTTAACGGCTTCGTTAGTCTTTATTGGGGATCTGCTACTATGGGGCTTTCGATATTTTTTACATGATCATTTAGCGGTCACTCTCCAGCCACTTCATATTGTGCAGGATAGGCCTGCCCTATCTTATATTTGTGAGTCTGCTTCTCCACTCATCACATAAGCTACATACTCGTAAGTATGTATATGTACCGCATATACAAGATGGTACCGCATGCCTCACAGTTGGCCAGAAAAAATTATCTATTGAAGGAGAAGTTCGGTAATAGCTTAATCTTGATAAATTGTCTAGTTAAATGGCCACCACGTTTATGTTATTTATCGCTTATGGTTTATGCCAATAAACCTGTCCTTTTTTATTTATAATTCTCCTTTTTTAACCTCAGAATTTTGTCTGGCTTCTTGACAGTAAGTTATGAATTCGTCGCATTAGGGTTTTAAAGCAAAAATAGTCTCGGCGCTGCTTGTAGTCCTGTACTCTGGGTTTTGTACGCTTGGGATCTTGTACGTTGATCTTGACATTATTTGTTCACGGGAAATGGGCAACGGTTACGGTATTCATAGTATCATATTTAGTTTTAGTTGAGCTCTGTGCTGCAAGGTCGAATCCACAGCTTGAACTACCACCTCCAACGACATCTGTGGCAGGGCCTGAAGTAATTTTCAATAATTATACTCCACAAAGACAGGACAGCCCGGTTAGTTGATTGGAGCAATAAGTTTGGCCCACCATTACCAGTTTACCCAGTGTTCAGCTCTTCAAGACTATGACGATCGTATGCAGTATGGCTAGAACGTATCATATAATCAGTTCATAGATTCTCTTTATAGTCGTGCATTTAATCTTAACGAAAATTTAAACCAAGACCGTTACATCACTCGAAGACTATACAATCCAAACTCAGGCGATCGTGTCTCAAGCAATATTTACTCGTAGTATTTTAACCAAGACAACCTCGACGGATATCATGGTGGCAACCTTACCGATCGTCACAATCCCGATAATCAAACAATCAAAACAATCTAAACAAAAGATTCAGGGAAGAACATCTTCGGGCAAGATCATCGATCGCGGATCGAAATGGAGAAGTTACGCACCTTCCCGGTCGAAGTTGATCATTAGGGTCATCCCTAGGTAATATTGTAATTAGAAAAAGCTTTAGTTAAATGGGCATAGGTCTGGAAAATTTGATTTTTTTGCCAGCCAAAGCTGTCTCTGACTGATTCACGAAGGATTCCCCTAAATAAACTTCTAAGGGTGATGTCCACAAAGCGAAAAGAAAAGATCGTTTTTGAAATTTGTATTTTATTTATCCAGACCAAGTCTGTCGTTACAATAAAGTATTAGTTCTTTTTTTCCCTCAATGGCTGTTCAATTACCAAAAAAACTACTCTCGTAGGCGGAAACACAAGGGTCAAGAGCCGAATAGTCTGCTTCAAGTGGGCGCTTAATTAATTTTATTGCCTCCATTAAGCATGTTTCATTTTCCGGGCTTTAATTAAAAAAACCCTAATTTTTATCTTGACATCCTAATGCATTATTAAACACAACAGATACCGCATCTCTTCCATGTCAACAAGCTAAAACTGTACGCCCAAACAGCTTCCAACCTCGCCTACGATTCCTATTCATAACATCACCCAAGTACGCACGCGACAAAAGCTCCTAATCTTGATTCTCAAATCTCGAAAACATGTATCTTCATCAAAACATCCTCCACGCAACCCACAGCACCTCCCATCAGATAACCATTGTTGAAATATCAATTATCGCTCGCCATATATCTCAACTGCCCAATTAGCCGCGCTGCATGGAAATCGACTCTCAATACCCCGTTTGTGCATATTCACAGAAAGAAAACTTGTTTAGTCGTCTCACATTAATCCCAAGGGGCAAGAATGAAAACATGTCCCGTTGCCGGGCTAACCGCCCCATCCACCCAGCAAGAGTCTGGAATTAATGAAATCACTTCCCAGCATGGAATCCATAACTTAATCAATGGATTTTCGTGTAAAATGCAGCAATATGCAAATAACTTTTCTCCACAATCAATCTTTCGCCGTCCGCACGTCACCTAAAACCCGAAAAGATCCAATAGATATAAAAAAAATAAGTTGTAATGTAATCCTCTTATCCAGGGAAGTTTCGATCATTTTTTAGACATCGAAAACCTGTGAATGGTGTCAAATTTATTAATGAACGATGGAAGGGAGGATCGCCATGCACATACTGACTACAACCACAAGATCCACTTAGGTAGATCACCTTAATCAACCAAACAACAACTGCCCACTTGGTCGTATCTCCGTACCCTCGCTTGGTCGTATCCCCGTACCCTCGTCGTCCGATCGAGTGCTAATGGAATGTAACTTTTTTCTCCTTCGCCTCCGTGTAATGGCGTTGTACGTCTATGCGAGCGGCAACACAGAAATGTTGCCGCAGTGTTAGCCTTGTTGTTGATGGTCGGTATTAGTCGTGCTTATTGGTTTGGCTTCCTGAAAATGAGCAACAAGACGCTGGGTTGTCGCTATTACTGTTGCCGTTTCGCTGTTACTGACTAACTGTTTTCATGTCATAATTTATTCATGTGGAAAATGCTATCCGAATGTTTTGTCATACGAACGAACGCCGCGAATGTATGTGAAGGCTGGTTGTAAGGGAAGTGAGACAGTGGGTAGGTTCGTGTCGCTTATCTTAAGATACTTAACGATTGTGTCGTGTTGTTTTTGCGCAATAGTACGATGTGATCTTTAGTACGTGGCGGGCAGCTTCCTTACCTAGATGATAGCCATCCATCCATCGCAACTGGTTCGGAGATTTATGGTAAAGAATTTACCGAGCCCGGTCTCTCTAGACAGTATGGCCGGTCAAGGTATATCTAGTTATGTTTATAGCGGTTTTGTTTTATTTTTTCGTTTTTTGCCTTCTCTGTTTCTGAGGAATGTTGCGGATTCTTGTTAGCCGGAGATTTAGATTTAGATTCAGATTTAGAATGAAATGGATTCCCCGGAATGGTACACTCATTCGGTCGTTGATAGTCTCTAGTCACTAGTGTCTTTTCGTTATTGTAGTGCGCGGTAAACCGTGACGAGTGTATGACGGCAACGGGCAAACAAAATTTATAAAAAAAAATCACAAATCAGTTCGAGTATCTTGAAAACTGAAAATCAATTTCTCGACAGTGTTTCATTATATAAGTGTTTCAAAAGCATGCCGCTGACAACGGCAGCGGACAATCTGCGGTATCGCCGCAAACGAAAACATTTCATCGGCATCAACTTGTATCTACTTCGCATATCGTTGTATCTGGTCGGCGGGATCCACTTACTACGATCCGCTACGGCAAGTGACTTAGCCTCCGAATCAGTATTGAAAACCCCCAACGATATCGAAACACCGATAGTAACCGATAGTGTTCGTAACAGTTCTAGTGATAAGTTAAAAAATAACCTACAAGCCATAGCCCCAAATGAGGACGCGACAATGCAAAACGACGCACCCATACCACCACTGCCAGTGCAACGACGGAAATTCCGCCGACGATTTCCAGTCAGCACAACAAAAACCACACCATTACAGCATCATCACACCAATCAACAGCGATTTAAGGGCAAACGTCGTCGCATCCATCCACATGCGAACAACGCCACCACAACAGCCCACCATAATAATCGTCCGCATGTCCCGACACCCAAACAACCACAACGTATACCAAAGATCAGCATAAACCACACTAACACTAATATTTATTCTAGTAGTAGTAATTTTAATAGTAACTTTCATTTTTACCATAAGAACGAGAATAACCTGAACGAGCAGACGACCACGTTAAGGATAATGACATCCTTCACCGGTGGCGGCAGTGGTAGTGGCAGCGGCGTAGGAAATGACGAAGGATCATCAACCGATCATTACCTTAATAGCAGTCACACGATACATAGCGATAAAGATCATTTAGTGATTCGCGAGAATACAGATTTCGTGGTGTATCGGAAATTTCATCATCCGGGCAACGTTGCGGTGGGTGTGGGTGGAGGAGCAGCGATCCCGTGTCCGCCAGGATCAAGGATTGTGCCGCATTATATAACGACACGGCCGAGAGGACGCGGTAAGCATAAGATATAAAATTAAATTACAAAGTAACATATTTAATTTCGGGTTGCGGGATGATGATCTTTTAATGGCGATCGTCACGATCGTTTGGTGATCTTTCTTAAACGATCAGCGGCGAGATTAAGGAACGCTCCATACCGCTTAATTTAAATTGAACACCATGATCGTGGTGGACCATATTCTTTGTTTTTCCATCCAGACGAAAGCGGTATAATTTTTAAAAGTCCTAAAAGTGTTTAAAATATAGGCGAAAGTAAATGAGAGAAACCGATGGTAGCCTTGTTAGCCGAGGCAACAAATTGAGCTGACAGCGAATAGCTCTATAAATCATGTGGCTTAACCATTCGGCAAAAATATGGTAGCTTTATTGCTTTCGCGGTAAACCATGGAAGCCGAGACTTTTAAATACATGTACTCTACCTCTATGATCATTATAAAGTGAAAATAATTATCGTTCCTGAATGTTGAAGTACGAGTAATTCGAAATGAAGTTCATGCTAATCCCTTAAAAATGATATCTGCCACGGCCATTTGCTCATGGTTTTATAACTTTTACATAAATTCGCTGCCAAGATTTAACGATCGTTCGCGTCTCTTTACTAATTTAGTTTTACAGGTCGGCACATAAAATAGTTCATTCAAGACCGGCTTGTTTTGATCTTATTAAGAGACCAGAACAAGTTATAGTCAGTGACCAATTTGAAAGTATGTCGCAGCTGTTATCAAAATAGAAGCCGACAATTCGGGTCGCTTTCATTCAATTACTTTCAATTTTTCAATATTATTCGATTCCCTTCTGGTCCGACCGTATAGAGAGCACTATTTTCTGCGTCATCATACAAGGCTTTGAAGACGGTTGTGACGGTGCTTAATTTTTAGGACTCGAGACGAGAGATCCAATTTTGAATGACTCTGTTGCATATGTCGGGTTTAAACTCATTAATGGTTTGAATGATGTGGTTCTCCAGTAAGTCTATTGTTATTGAGTTGACAAAAATCAGCGACTTAGCATAGCCCCAGAAAAAAAAGTCTAAAGGCGTTAAATTGGACGATTTCACGTTTCATCCGGGTCCATATCATTTAATTAAAGTGGTAGTCACCGTCTGCCTATTCCCATTAACCGTCAACATACTATCATAGAGTCCATCAGAGGCAGCTCCTACGAGGGACATCCTTAATTTTATTAAGAACGTAGAGGAACTCTAATCGGCTAGCAAACACAATAGATCTATATTGGTCGTAGTGCCCCATGCTTATTGCTAGCACTAGCCCCCTATTAAAAAAAAAAAAATGCCCCAATGACGCCACCTGCCGAAAATTCACTCTGGAGAAAATGAAATCTCTTAATAGTTCTGTGGATTACTCTCTCCCCTAATTATGCTTATTTATGAAGACGTTTATCCAATATCAAAATGCTGCTAAAATTTGCAACCGTTTCCAACTACCTCTGAGCCCGATCAGCAAACTTCCGGTGCTTGGTGGTCTTGGTTTCTTCATTTGGATTTTATATAGACGATTGCCACAATCTTTTTGCAAAATTCGTCAAGTTGAAGTCGCAAGAAGGACACCTCAAAAGGTTTAGTTCTTCAACCGCACATCCAAAAATAGCAGCAATATTTTAGCTCGATTAGTAACCGAACCGTTTCTTGTGAATTGGACGGTTGAGCGATCATTTCTAACGTAAATATTGCATTTCGTAGCTCTCAAAAAGCGAACAGGGCACGAATTTTAATAACAAAATTTAACCATTTTGTTGAATGATGTAGCTATCTATGATAGAACGGTGACAGAATATAAAGGTTAAGCAACGAAAATGTTGCCACTTGAAGCCTCTGAGCTATAAACAGTCAATGTGTAGGTATAGCTATTGGAAAGCCCATCAGCTTATGTTCTATCTCTACTTCAGATGTAAAGCCACTGTAAAGTAACTTCTTACTCGTACGTGCCTTTGTATAATGTCCTAGACCTAGAGGTAATTTAATTGAAAGGACTATTTCTAGATGCCAAACTCTCACAAGTAAGCACACCACCATCAATTTCCCCGATCACATATGTAACTTTTACGCCACAAAATCCGGCCACATGTCATCATACGAGGTTTGTTCAAAAATTAAGGTGACTTTTTGAATTCACGAGCTAAGTACAGTCTAATTTCGAGTTTCTGTTTTTGTCATGTTGATACTCATGTCTCCTAACATATGTGAACATTATCAGCCATTTTCAATATTTAGCTTGTTTTCCACAGACGTGCTTTCGTAGACCTTGCGATTTTTAGCTGTTGAAAAAATTGGATCAAATCTGTATTAAATTTGGTTTGAGAAAAAAATTAGTCTATATGCTTGAAATGTTGGCATTTGGGAAGTGTACTGTGTACAAGCTCTCAAGGGAAGGTCAAAACAATGTTAATGACGATGCCCGCCTTGGGCGCCCCAGTCAACAACGGATGAAAACGTTGAAGCAGTGAAGAAAATTGTTATGGAGAATCGTCGAATCACTGTCGGAGAAGTTGCTGATGATATTGGCATATCTGTCGGCTTATGCCATAAAATTTTTGTAAATATTTTGGTCATGAAACGCATGTCAGCGAAGTTTGTTCAGAAATTGCTAAATTGTGACTAACAAAATCGTCGCACGAATATCGCTTAGGTTGAGTGACGGGAAAGAGATTCAGATTTTCTGAAAATGGTCATCATTGGTGATGAATCATAGGTAAATGTTTTATGACGTCGAGCCCAATGATCCCAGGGAAAGCGACTTGAAGAACCAAAACCGAAAAAATCGCCTCAAGATCGAAATAAGTTCGTTGAAATGTGAAAGTTAGCCACCCTTTTCTTCGATTACAAAGGCTTGATTGATCGTGAGTTCTTGTCGGAAGGTCAGCAAAACGAAGAAATCGTCCGGATTTATGGCAAAAAATGCATGTCAGTTGAATCACGGTGATGCATCTGCCCACTCATCGTTGCTTGTGCGTAATTTTTGGGTCAGAAACCATACCATAATAACGCTTCTGCCACCATATTCACTCGACTTGGCCCCTGAGACTATTTTCTCTTCACATGACACATGAAAGTACGAAGATTTGCGCCGAGTAAATGGGACCTACAGTTTAATGCCGATTCCGAACGGTGAGCGCCGAGAAGTTTTTCCAGGGGATTTCGCCAGTACCCCGCCGAGGAGAGATTCCGCCTGTAATGAACATTCGATGGCCTTGGTGTTATCGGGATCCGAACTCGCTCATCGCGCGTCAGAGGCCGACACACTACCCACTGCGCCACGGTGCTCTGGTTCTTGCATCATACGTACATCATAGGTGGGAAACATTCCTTAATGGTTTGAATTTTCCCTAGTTTGATGAAATACAGTTTGTGATAGAAAGTTAAATCTGGGAGCCTGCTCTGATCTTTCAAAAACCTTGTATATCAGTGATTATAAAGAAGAGCGTTTTACATGTAAAATACGATATACCAACAATTTTTTACTATGTATTAAGAAAAGATGATATGTCAAAACTGGGTCGAAAATATCTGTGCCGAAATGGTGTTCCTAAATCCACTCATTCTACAGTCACTCTTCCTCATGTACAAAATTCAGATGCTTTTGCCGTTCAGAAAAGAATGTGGCTTTCGTAAAGAATCTAACGTCCTAAAAACAATATCAACACACAATGATGGAACTGCCTATCTGACAGTACCTAACACATTCCGCGGAACTGACTTAGTATTTCCTGATGTTTTTCTCAACGTTATACTCAGGAAACTTTTGAAAATGATGCCCTAATGTGAAAAACAATTTGCTTTGAGCTGTAACGCCAGAAGATCATCATTACCGATACTTTTTGAACATACGCCATGCATATCTACACTGTCACTTTGGTATTTTGAAGCCAATCTGTGCTCTGGTTGCCCACAAAAAGAATCGGAAAAGTGGCTTTGTGCTATTTATCATTTTATATCATTCAACGTTAAGCAGGTTACTCAGAACAGCACTATTTCCTGACTTTGCTTAATCATAAGCTGGAAATGAAGCTGAGGAGAAAGTATTTAAAACTCAGGTACACCAGATATGGTTAACAAAACGACATATATAAAATAAGTGAAGTGCGCTTGCGTACCCCAATATTCCAGTTTAATTTGGTGCTCGCATAGCTTAACAAGTTTTATGCACCTAAAAAATTGATTTTTTAAGCCTTAAACCTGTCAGCTAGAGGTTGTAGCTAATCCATTGTAGAAAAAGAAATCGAGCTTTTCTCTACATTTGGAGCTTTATTTCTGAAAAAAATACTATCAAATGTTTATTCCAGAAAGTATGATAAAACTGCATATGCTTTAAGGCAACCAAAAAATCGACCCAGCTTCTTCGATGACTGTAGATTCTGATGATCGGTCGTCCTATTTCAGTCTTTACATGTTGGTTTTAAAGAGCTGACCAACATGTAGCCGAGTATTTGGATAAGATTACTAGATATTTAGCTGCAGTGCTCCCAAGATATCATTTACCTTCAAAAATCGAATTGGATCCACTTTTATCGTCAGTCATACGACGATGCAAAAAATCCTTCCTTTCTTAAGGCAAGAACAGTGGCTCGCTCGTAAAAAAAAAACCGTTCGACGTCTCTTTGTTTCTACTCGTATGGTACTCAATTACCTTGCTTTTGCACCATTCCGAAGGTTTACACATAAAAGGAAATGAGTTCCTAGGAAAAAGATAATAAAATTGCAAATTATGCGTTTAACATGAACCATGATCCAATAATGACTCCAACCTGCCTGGTATGAGACGATCCTTGTCTTCCATATCGAAATCATCAGTTCTATAGCCAATAACACTTCACTTCACCTTAAGTTTCTTTAATCATTCGACGCCCCTCAGCCACATTTGTGATATAATGTATAACGCCTATACAAAATCACAAATATGAGGAGTTATTGACAGGTGCCCAAGCTTGCCATGTGACGTTTCTTGTTTAGCATTCTTGACCAGTATGTACCGCTAGCGCCATCTGTTAGAAAACAGCAGATTCCTATTCAGGTGCACTTAATAATTTTTTTTTGAAAGTGGATTTATCGTGCTGCTACGACTCTTGGCTCTGTTTTACGATCCTCTAATTGAAATTGCACGCTTTTGAGGACGATATCTTCAATGTCCTCCCCTCTGTGCTCATCTGCTACTAAATATGAATATTCGAACAGCATCTTGGAAAATAGTAACATTATTGGAACTTTGAAGCGTTGATTGGGGAAAAACCGATTAATTTCTAACTAGATTTAGGCTTAGGCGACAAAATATTTTACTTCCGACGAGACACTTACTCATAGGCCCACAGACTCAGCGATCAATTTGATCCCTTAGAGTGTTTCGACGATGATATTTACCGAATTTAGGTAGGTAGCTAAGTAGATAAAGGTAGTAATAATTTACAACAGAAAGAGAGTCTGTTTAACCTAGATAAGCCTTTTGTTCTGCTACTTGATTCTTAAAGTGTGATACTAGCTTTTAGTAGCTAGTATATATACATACCTTCGGTTTCAATATCAACAAAACGCCTTGGTGCTCCACTAGTTTAAAACTTCTGCCACTTTCTTCAATAAATCTATATCATGGACACATCAGTGTCCAGTAATTCGTCAAGCCCTCATGGAAGACGTTGCTGGTATTGTAATCCCACGATGAGGAGAAACACCACGAAATTAAATTTCCATGACTTACCTTCTGCCCGAATAGCACACCGTCTGACTGATCTTAGAGGTCATGGCCTGAGCCGTATCCCGTTTAAGATCTCAAGAAGTCCATGGACTATATAGACCAACTGAACTTACTTCATTTCCCTTCTATTTGATTATTATTCCAGCCTGGAAATAGCAAAAGAACGGCATGGGCTCTACGAAACAGAAAAGGGCTTAAGCTCATCAAAGAAAAGCCAAAAAAAATGGTAGGAAGGGTTAAAAGCCGTTTCAAAGACGTCGTACATTTTTAAAAGTGTCGTCCATAAATTCATCATCCACTGCATGATGACCATAAAAACTCTTACTGTTCCCTTAAGGTCGGTCGAGCTTTCACCGAGAACTTCGTTGTCAGTATGATGCGTTGTTTTCCGTATGAAGGCAAAACTCGGTTACCAACGTATGATGCCTCATCTAGTCCTTGCAATTACTCGACTGCATCGAGACGTCGATTTAGTTAGTATTTAGCCGGAGTTGCTCGGTATATGGTTTAGCATGGGATTTTCGGTCTGTACTGGAGATAGCTAGAGCAAATTGGGTTGAGACCCTAGGTTGTGGCCGCATCTATGAAGAAGAGGAGAAAGATTGATACTAAAACGGATTGGTCAATGATTTGGAACGAACCTCGAACTTTAAGTAAGAGCAAGTTGTTAATTATTGACACCTTCATTAAAAAAACTTAATTCCTGCTTAATTCGTAAAGCCATAATTCCGAGCTGCCTTAGGACAAACCTTAACTTCTTCGTGAGCGAATGAGCTACTACGATTGCTGAAAAGTGTTCTCTTATTTGGCGAGGCAAACTACATAATACCCCGGATTACATCAAGTACAAAAATAACTCCGTTAACCACTTCTAACCCATGACCTTCGATCCAAGCCTTACATTTAAAGCCCATCTGACATATCCTCGATAATAAATCAGAATCAGCATGTGCGAATGCTCACACATTTGTTCCCGACAAAGTGACGAACATTCCTGGAAGCAGTCTTCCACAAATGTTGCGTCATTTGACTAAATGTCATCACTTGCCATAAAGCATTGCCGACACCTCCCTCAACGCCTCCTCAACCGGCTTCACCAATTCCTTCCATCTCTCTTGTGTGGTCCCTGCCAACGTTGACTGCTAGTCGGTATCCAGTGTAATCTCTTGCCAAAAATCACTCCACCATACCCGAGGCAATGGCACATACACACGTACTTGTAAGTCTGATGGAATAACCAGGAGGAAAAAAGGGCTTTCTCTGGCTCACGAAAGTCCAATTAAATTGCAATGCAGCACAGAATACTGCACCGCCAGTGATACGGTGGTGTAGTGGCAGTAGGTCAACGGAGGCCGCGTGATATATGAGATGTTTTTTCTTTGTTTGTACTTGCTCTTTTGTCCACCTCCATTCCATCTGGATGGATTCAGCATCTACCCTGTCGAAATGAAGCGACAACAAGTTGCGAAACAGAAACACATCAAAGTGGCTTTACGTCGCCGCACTGAGTTCTTCAAGTGCCGAAATCACGTTCCACAATCCTCATCATGCGGTTTCGGCTTCCCTTCGACAAAGCAACGAAATGGTGGCTAAAGGTTACCAGATATAGCAGCTATTCTGGGGCCTTTCTGACTCGTCTCGCCTTTGTGCTGCTGATGCCAAAATCGTTCATGCACATGACAGATCAAGTGAAATCACGCCAACTACTCGTACACGGTCCCGCGTACATGGGACTAATCCGGAGCAACAGCACCTGGTTTGCATGGCATGCCAACTGATAGACTCCTCACGGATGAAGGAGAGTTGCAGCGTGAAGCGTGCAGCACTCACCCATTCATTCATGAAGAGACACACAATGTTGTGCATGAGTTCGTCGTCAAATGAACTGGTTTCGTTGGTTTTCTATTTAAAATTCCGAACTAGGCGGCTTAACGCGCGATCGGACGAAGTGCGGGACTCATGGCCCCGGGGATATTGGCGCGAATTTTCATTCAAAAACACATTTTCAGTTTTCTTTTTCCGTAAATTGTCCCTGGAAACCTACCTAGATCGGCTCTGCCCACTCGAACCAGTTTCATCGTTAGCCTGTCTGCCTGGCCTGCCCTGCCATCCCGCTGGTCACGCCTGTCATTGTGTATGAATCAGGAAGACTAGCCTGACGCAAACTATGACAAAAACGAAAACGAAAAAAAAACCTATTTTTGTCTGGCGAGGATTTTTTTTTTGCTTTTTGCCATCTGTTTTTACGTGGTCGTCGCGGACCGGACATAAATGGTCGCGACACCGGCACCCCGTCCATGGCACGAGTCCGACTTTCCTCAACTCCTCGGGATCTTTGGCTTTGTGTCTGTCGGATTGTCTGGTTGGTTGGCTAGTTGGCTGCCTGCTTGGCCAGTTGCCCGCTTTTGCTTTTTGGATCTCTACTGATGGGTGTTAATAGCTGACGAGTGGATACCTTGCCAGGAAATTGAGGAGAAATCAAAACAAAGATATAAAAAATTATGTGCTATGTGGGAGCGAAAATCGGGCGTTCGCGCCTGGCACCCTTCTTGCCTTGGTTACAGATATAATAGTTTCCTCGGATGTGAATTGGATTTGGCACCTTTCGTGACATGCAGCCGTTTGTGCTGTCGCCTGTGGATGATTTTCAATTTTTGTTTTTGCCATATTTTTCTGACTCTTGTCAATTGATCCGTGTTCCCGCTGATGAAAGCGTAGGTGGAGGTGGTGGTAGTGTGCTGAAGTTGACTAGACACTGGCAGACAGATGGACAGACACCCGTTGGATGAGCTTATTCCTGTAGGATGGTGAGTACGTGACTGGCATTCAGTTCGAGTAGAGAGTTTTGCGGATTTCTACATTTACTTGAGTTACTTGTAGATACGATAAAAAAGTGTTAGCCAACGTGGTGGTGATTGATTCATGACGGCTGCGATGGATGGTCTTATGACAGGACTAGGAATGGCCGTTGATTTGTTGTTGAAAGTTTTCTCGTGATTCGCGGAAAATAGCACCTAGTCAGGTAGTTCAAATCGGACGACTCGGAATGGTCGGGTTGAAGGCTGTGATTTCGTTTTTTGATTAACTGCCAAAAAATTGGCTTTGCTTCATTTCTAGTTCAGAAAATGAGGGCATTGCCCTGAAAAGTTGGCTGAGGTCATCGCTCTGAAGCCGCTGTAGGGAAATAAATCAGTTTGGTGCTATTATTTCACGTCAATGAGGTCGTAGGACTGGTCAGGTTCAACTCATCTCATAGCGCTTCATATAAACATGGCTTGATGGTTAGTTTTAGGGATGTAAGATGCTTGGGTTCACAATCTATAATTACGTTGGACTTAAGGTGTGAATAGTAGCTAAAGATCCGATTGGAAAAATTACAAAGTTGAAGGATTGTAAAAGTGAATTTAAACTTTATAAAGGCCCATCCAACAAGAGGTGTCATTTTAAATCTCTTGCGATTGTTGAACTATTGAGATTCAACTGTCATTGCGATGAGTTTTGGTAAATGAAAAATTATGTTATTGCATTCGGATATATAAATGTTCGCGCAACCTGTGGAAAAAGTGAATATTCACTACAAAAATGGTGAAAATGTCTCAGAATAATCATAAAGTTTGCACTTGGGCATGCGCCTTATTGCACAGTTACAGTTAATTTTAAGCCATAATGTGAACACCTCGAAAAAGTTAGTGATGTGAAAGCTCCAACTCGTATTCGTCCGACATGATCAATAAAAATGTTGCCTCATCAGGTGAGGGTGTGGCTGAAAAACCAAATATGTCCCATTCAAAACGACCACAAGAAGTGGACATATCCGCAATGACTGCGATCCGATTTTGCTGAAAGACCTGGGCCTGAAGGCTTGAAAGATCCAGTTGACATAAAAATTGAAACTAATGGGTCACATAACATGTCGTACTTTCACTGGCTGGTTGCTGGAAGTGAATGGAACTGGTACGAAGATCTAAAAGAAATTATGGAGCAACCTCTCCGTAAACTACGAGTTAAAGTACGGTTTCAAGGCTGGCGCTATTAATTTTATATTTAAATGATGGAAGTGCCACTTTTTATGGAAGAGATTTCGTTACCAAACATGGTTGACTGCCTTTTCGGTTGAGATCAAAGCTGTAAACGTCAAACACTTCTATTTTCAACAGGGTATCGCCAGGCGCTACTGAGCCTTGAAAACTTTTCTGGACGCATGACTTCTCGAATTTAAACCCTCAATAGGATTCCTTCTGGGCTGCTGCAATATTCGGCTCATTTCTTTAAGGGCAAAGCCGGCCAGAATTTTACGTCAACGGAGAGCGCTTCAGAAACATGATGATGATTTCTGACTTCTTCGATTCTCAGTTGAATGGCACTGACGTGACAGAGCTTTGGTTTCAACAAGATGGTGTAACATGCCACACGGCGCCCGACACAATCAATTTATTGCGGGAAACATTTGTTGAACGCATTATGTGCGTAATTGACCTGTAAACTGGCCTCCATGATCCCATGATCTCACACCTTTAGACTACTTTCTTTGGAGGTATGAATGCCAATCAACCAGAGACATTGGACGATTTGGAAGTTAACATTCGCCGTGTTGACTCCAGTTGCTAGATAAAGTTGTCGAAAATTGGATTCCAGGATTGCGCTTCATTCGAGCTAGGCTAGTCTTCTCACTTCGTGCCAGGTTCTGCCAGCTCGTCGATGCCCTTTCTTCACGGATGTCATCCGGGGGCGACCAAGTTTGATGGCAGAGAGTCATCTCTGCGACGTCCGTGCCCGATTTGCCCAAAGTATATAAAATATAGATTACGGTCAAGATACACTAGTAATGAATAGCCTAATAATCCTGTTGCATTGCGAATATTATGGCTACCTAAAACTAAAATAAACTCCCCAATGTAGTCAGTTTTTTTCCGGAAAGAAATGGGATCCACTTAATACCTATGGTCTATATGCTTGAACAATGTTGGGAAATAGGGAAAACTTATTTCCAAAGTGAGTGGTGTGGAGCCCAAACAGTGCGTTTTTTAAAAAGAAGTTTTGGCCGAAATGAAGCACTCACCGCGACTGCTGTACGCAATTTTGATCGTGAGACTGGTATATTATTGGACAACGCTCATGATACCCGTCGTCCTATGGTGCGCCCAGATGAGAATGTGGCTGCTGTGGGCGAGGGTGTGAGACTCAACGAGCCGATTACAGTCTGATTTCCCGGGAAATGGGTCTGAAACAGTAAACTAAGAGTTTCTGCTTTAGACTTGGTGAAGGTACCATCCGACTTTCTGAGTACATCCAGCTTTGTCGATTTTCCTCGTTTGAGAACATTAACCAACTTGCTTTTCGCGCTCAGGGATTTGATCACTTCGCAGAAGGACTTATAGGAATCATTATTCGATTTACGAATAAGCATCTTGTATTCCTTTTGCTTCTCCAATGCAAAGACATTGGAGCTCAGCATTACACCAGGGAACCGACTTCCTGCTGGGAGGTTTTTTGACAGGACATGCGAGTTCGTAACAGTTGGTGATGGCACTTCTCAGGTTATGAACGGCATCTTCCACCAATTGCTTTGTTTTGAGTTTAGGCAGGGCTTAAGCTCCTCTCTGAATCGCACCCAGTCTGTCTCTCTCGTATTCCGCTTGGGCTGTGAGGGGGAGACTCCAGACTTGAATTGGAATTATGGTCTGACAGCGTAGCATCTGGTAAGACTCTCCAGTTAGTGATGGCCTTCACATCCCTATTAGACAGGGTTAGGTCAATCACTTCTTGTCGTCTTGCCATCACAAAGGTTGGTTGAGAGCCAACATTGTTGATGATAAGGTCAGACGAAAGAGTGGAGTTTAAAAGATGGTCTCCTCTCCGGTTGCATTTGCTGCTGCCCCAAAATGTGTTTTGAGCGTTAGCATCGCAACAGATGATGAGTCCAATCCTTCTGGCTTCACAGTACTCTACGAGTTCGGAAACCGCCTTAGGTGGCGGGGGTAGTACCGAGTCGTAGGGGAAGTAAGCAGACGCCACGATGAAGTGTTCAATTTCTCCGTGCGCCTTGTAGCTAACTTTCGCAGCCACCAGATCTTGACCACAGAATTGACCAAGTTTGGTTGCCGATAGCGTGTTAAATATGATGAGGCAGACCCTGGGCCTTTCGGATCGCTCATCATAAAGGATCGTATCATCACATATACCACCAAGACCACACAGTCGCTTATTCCACACCCATGGTTCCTGAATGGATGCAATGTGATGATTTATACTACTGCATGCAATTCTGCTACCGAGAAGAGCGGTAGCAGCTTTGCAATGCTGTAGGTTAGTCTGATTTAAACTGCGGAACACGTTCCATCCTTCGACTACTTAACATCAAAGTGGAATAAAATTCTACCAAGGCCGAAGTAGGGCCGTGAATCGTACGCGGATTTCAGGGTCTCGACAGAGCCTTTGTCCAATCCCACAACCACAGTGAAGCCCTCTATTTTCAGAGAGCCCTTTTTCTCTTTGTAGGAATAGACAGTCCAGGCCCTCGTGTCGAGTCCGGGTTCTGCGCACGTAGTCGCGTCAGCACTTTCAGCTTGTTTCCAGGTTTTTCCGGAATCCAGCAGATGGTGCGCGTTAATTTTGGGAGACTAACTATCTGATAGGTAGTAGTTTCCAGGGGAGGGATTTTCGGCACCATGCTCCTGATCCAGGCAGATGTCTGCCGTGGGGAAAAGCTCACCACGAAGGTACCATTCATCAAAACACCTCCAGTAGGTGATCCTCGCAGTGTAGGCAATCTGCGCTGATCATTCTGCTGTCACTGCTAGCTTTCCTTATCCTGACCTTTTCAGATGAGATGGCTGCCTCTTTGTGGGAGAGGTGCTTGTCTCGACTCTTTATGATCACTTGTATCGCCTTTCCAGATTAAAGAGTTTTGTTGTGTGAAGTGCCCGCCTCCGAGGAGCAGTCTTTTGTCCACTTCATCTTCAGATTTTTACTTTGATCTTTGTTGATCGCCGCATCTACCTTCGGACTCCGATTATCCGCCGCCACGTCAGAGGTAGAGACATCACATTCTCTCTCCCCAGCAGGGTTGTCGCCGGCGGCCGTCTTCCGTTTGCGAGCGCTCTTACCTTTTTCGGTTCGAACTTCTGCTCCCTTCCGACGCCGCTTTGGAACAGCTCTGCCAGCTTGAGGTTTGTTGTGATCCGAGAACGCTTCGCCTTCTGCGATCAGAGTCTGTCTGTCTGCATCATCGCCTTTTTCGGCGGTAGTGCCGGCCATAACAGGACCCTGAACACCTCCACCTCCGTCAGTTTTGGAATCTGGCACGCTCTTATTGGGGATTTGGCCGTCACCAATAAGAGGAGGAGTGTTTGAGGCGCATGCCGAAAGTGCCTTTACTAGCCGCCGAAGCTTTCTGCGCTGTGCGCTGCCAAGAAGTACGGGAGCTGCAGATGAGAGGGTCGGATGGGTTTCGGTAGGGGATACCTCCGCCGATCTAATGCTCTTGACTGCTTTCCTAAGAGGTTCGCCTTCAACCTTTGTGCCTTTGGCTGTGCCAGTCTCTTTGCACGATTTTCGGGCACGCCTCTTTCTCCTTCTTTTTTGGCACTTAGCAGTGCAATTTACAGTACGTCTGGGGCTCGTTCAATCTCAGCGGTTTCCCGTACCGCGCAATCATTGGTGTCGCCTCTGTTGGTTGCATCACTCATGATTAGTCCAACCAGATGGTCGGACAATGAGCCGCAGGAGTCAGTGTCGTTCCGGGCTGCCGGAGAGTCGAGAATGAGTGGTGGGTCCTCCAGAATCCTTGTCCCGGCCGAGATCAGGGAGATCCCAGACCCGCTATTGCGGGTACCACCTGGAGTATTACCATCCATTTGATTGTCCATTCATCCATGTAAACTCAGAGTTCTCCGGGTCTTAGTTCGAGGTCATTGGCCGCTTAAGCCCCTCCGCACCGACAAGGCGCCCGAAGAGCGAAGGGGTTAAGAAGGTTGTTAATGATGGATGTAAAAAACTCAACCTGCTTATTGTCGGGAGTCATGAAGTTATGCCAATTGGAATTAAGGATGACATCGTTAAGAGTAACCATATTGATAGATTTACCATTTCTGTAGCTGGACGTAGTCAGTACGAATGATTAATTAAGACAAGTCATAGAAGAGTATTATGAAATCGTGCTTTGAAAAGACGGGAACATCAAGCCGACCTTAGAAGTTAATGTGATCAGCCCTAATAAGCAATAAAGAAATCGATGAGTGTAGAGTAGAGTTTTCACGAAGTTTAAGAAGTTTTGCAAATGGTTTACTTATGAATCATTACAATTTAGCAGATTAATTTCGAGACCTCTGGAATGAATTATACATAGGTTCATAGAAAGGGTCGACGGAAGTCTACTCTCGTCTTCGTCCAATATGATTGGTTCTGTCTACCTGACAGCGATAGTTGGACCCATATACTTCCTGCTGAAGTGCTGCTGTACCTCTTCCGAACAACGCCAATTAAGTCACCGCTGTTACCTGACTACCATGACTGGCTCCCACTTCCTCTTACTATACACTTCCATTTGTCCAAAATGCGGGTTATAGCGAGGTTGCTGTAACCTCCTACTTCTTTTAGCGTAAAATCAAAAAAACAGTCACGAAATTAAGAAAATTGTCAGAAGCACCCACTCTTGCCACCTACTGAGCCTCAAAATGTTTTTTATTGCTTCAGCTTTTATTGCCGATTGACATTTACTATGCAACTTCTCAAGTGAGTGACCATAAAATCCATTACAATTCCCAGTAGCTTACATGCTTTGAAACTTCTAGCTTTCTAATGAAAATAAATCAAAATCACGTAAGTCGCACCATCAATTATAAACTAAACGACTCATTGATAAATAAATCATCAACTCACCTGGCCGTCTGCCCTATACAACACCGTTGCTTGTATAATCCACAGCGTCATCAGATTTAGAACACTCCAGCTTTCCAAACACGTCCACACGCAAGCCGCGTCCCATCCGCTTAAGGGCCTCATTGTTCATGCCAGTGGTATGCTCCACAACTAAATCAATGGATGTCACGGCTATCGGAAACATTTTTTTATGATTTTTTTACCACTTGACGCCCTAAGCACATAAATACCAACCTTTCACACTGTCTTAAACACTTTTCATTAAAAATCAACTCCGGTGTCAACAAGAGATTAAAACGCGACAATAGATGCAAGCACGTTCATTATAGGTTTGGGCAGACACCGAAAAACTTGATATCCGTTCCCGCGACGGACTGTGAAAACCAGCTTGGGACTTTGACACTTTCCCATTGCGTCATAATTCACCATGCTCCCGTCCGGTATTAAACACTCTCGTCCCACTAATTGCCATTGACTTACGGTATCTCGATGCCTAGACGTCTGCATATCCAGATATTTGATTAGCATATTCAGAACGATCTTCATCTGGATCACGGCTGGGCAACTTTCGCCAATCCGAACGAGAAACACATGGTTAACACCTAACACAACACAACTCCGAGTGATCGGTGGAATGTAAACAGATTTAGAGACTTTTGCTCATAAACTACGGATCAAAGAGCAATTTGTTTATTTGTGGAGGACGATCTCGAGAGTTCCTGAAACATAAAAATCGTACGGAAGAGATACAAGTCTCTGGCGTATCCAGGTAGTACGAGCTAATTGTATCTACAAGTAATGGGGAACGAATAAAAAGTTAATGATTTACGAGAAAAGTGTTAAAATACTCGCGGATTCATCGGCAGAAGGAGAGTGTATGACCCTTCCAGCGCCTATTCCACGCTACCATGTGGTTTATATGATTTCCAACTCCCCCTCTTCGTTTGATTGCGCAATCACTCTAGAAATCCGAAAGCCTCCCGTCAACTTGGACCATGCTATCGAGGTACGAGACGAAGTGTGATCTATCACAGCACTAGGTATTCTCCACATGGTTCCTGACTATCTCACTCGATGTACAGCGTATGCGGTGGAGATTTGTAGCGTCGTCGGTTAGTTCTGGTCGTGTTAGCCGCGTTTTGATGTTTTAGTGGGTTGAGAAACATGTTAAACGATTGCGCAAGCTTAACTCCTTCCAATTAAGATAGTTGGCGAAACCATAAATCGCTACTCCATTGCGCCTCTGTCGTTTGAAACCACTATTCAAATCCACATTTGCGATCTGGATAGGAATGCTCGTACGAGAAGTTGTATCTGCAAATGTGAGATCGTCAAGTTCGCGTTTCAGTCAGTCATCCGGCCCACACTACGAGTAAGCCTTTGAGCGTTTTCTCACGCACGGTACTAGTAAACTCTGTCGTTTGCAGTTTGTCGCTTGTCATTTGTCATTAATCGTTTGTCGTACATTGAGTGCTCCATCATCCGGACGTTTCTATTGAAACGTCATGTCAGTGGAGTTGATTGCCTTATCTGGTGAGCGATAAAGTCGGTAATTTATTCCCAATTTGTAACGATAATTACTGGAGCTATAGGATCGTCAAGGCCCGTGCGAATACCTTTAGACGTGTGCTATGTACCTGCGATGTTTTGTACATGTCAGTGCATTTAATTGATTAATCTACTATTGCCGTATAGTGGAGTAGCTTAAGCTCAATAGATAGACCCCCACGATCGTGAACACGCGATCATGCTATCTTCTGACAGTATCTGGGAGATTCTTCAATTGGGTTAATAACACATCTCTTCTGAGGCGATTATGTGGCGTTAGAGGATCGTTGCCTGCGGCGATCGTATGTAGAGAATGGTAATGCGGCTTAAGTGCCGTGCGTTTGGGGATCGTTATCTCAAGAATTTTTATTAAGAAATTTCGTTCGAATGGAGAAATGTTAATGCGCGCGGTGATAAGATAAGAATTAATTGGGGATATGCTACAGGTGGATAAAGAATTGGGTGTTGCTGAGGTGTCGGAGATGACACTTTGTCTGGGAGATTCAGCCGACAGATCGGATTACGGCAGACATCGTGACACTTTTTGATAAGGGTGATGCAAAGCTGTGGCGTAACTATGAGTTTGGGTATGTAGGTTTGCCACTGAAAATATTTCAAAAGTTTGGTCTTAATTGTTAGGTCGTTATATATTTAATGAGTGGCATGGGGAAATAAAATTCGGTCTATTTCAGTAAAAATAGAACACAAAGTTGGTCTTATGACTATCATTGCTTCTCTTGTAGGTGATCTTTAGAAATTCAAAATGATCGATGACTTCTTAAAGGATAAATGGGTCAATGGCCCCAATTTCATTTTGAATGTTGACTTTAAGGTCCTGAATTATAGCTGAAAAGAAAGACAGTAAGTGGCACGACTTCGGGAACCAAGCGACTTATCCAGAACTAAAGATTGTGATTCATTGCAAAAGATCGGAAAATTTGATGCGAAATTGTCCTGGTGATCCAACATCCATTTAAACGATCAGGGGCGTCGTATGTGGCTTCAGTTATAGTCTATAGTCTTGTAAATGCAGATCAACGCCTAGAATTCTCTGTAAAGTACCATATGTGAGACCCAATCGTACTACAGCGATTGCTATATAGACGTAGGCAAAAAGTTTTGAGCCTTAAATTCATAAGCGAGCGCCTCATAACAATCCGCATCATGGCTAAATTCGGCAACATTAACCATGCTCCGACAGACGACGGGGATGACATCAGCAAAGATGACTTCTATGATTTCCTAGGAAGAACATATGATCAATGCCCCAACTACGACACGAAGATCGTTCTTGGAGATTTTAATGCACAGCTGGGAGAGGAAGGCATTTTTGGTAAAGTAATCGGAAAACACAGCCTACACGACAACATATCCGGGAACGAACTCAGGCTCGAACGTCTCGGTAGTGAGTACGCGGTTCCCACACCTCAACATCCATAAAGGAACCTGTCGGTCCCCTGATCAATCAACCGTTAACCAGATTGCGATTGACGTCGGCCACTCCTCCAGTATTCTCGATGTCCGAACCTTCCGAGGTGGCAACATCGACTCGGATCATTACCTTGTTGTAGCCAAGGTAAGAACACAGATATCAAAAAAAACCACGGAGTCGAGAAAGAACAAAACGGTTTGATGTCAGAAGGCTACAATCGCAAACGACCGCCAGGAACTTTGCCAACCGAGTCACCTATAAACTCTCTGAAAGTTCGATACCACCTGCACTGACAATAGAAGAAGACTGAAAACGTTGTCAAAAAGCCATCAAAGAAGCTGCCACTGATGTGCTGGGTTTTACCACACCACCCAGGAAAAACCCGTGGTTTGACGACGAGCACAGATAGGCCGATGTAGCCAAACAAAACGCCTACAAGGCAATGCTGCTTCGAAGAATGAGAGCTGCTCCACGTACAGAAAAGGAGAGAAGAGAACCGGCTTCTAAGAAAGAAAAGGAAAGAACATGAGAAGTGCGCACATTCATCTAGTGGATATAAATTTCGGACTGAAGCCTGTCGGGACGAAAATGGACAACTAGTAGTAGAATTGCAGTCGATGCTGAGAATTTGGAAGAATCATTTCTGCAGACTGTTAAACGGCGACGAGGACCCAAATACCGCTGTCAGGCATAATACCCCACTCAATCTGGACGACGATAGACAAGAATTCCGTCCCCCCGACTCTCATGAAGCCAAGATAGCAATATCGGGACTTATGTCGAACAAAACTGCTGGAGTGGACGGACTGTCCGCGGAACTGTTTAAAGCAGCTGGGGATGATCTGGTAGAACGCATGCACCAGCTCATCTTTAAGACATGGTGGCAGGAAAGCATGCCCGATGAGTGGAATCTCAGTAAGATCCATAATTAAAGAGACTCCTTTGACCGCACCAACTATAGAGGGATAAGTCTCCTTAACATAGCCTTCTCTGCCGTTTTGTGTGAACGCCTGAAACCGTTCAACAACTTAATCAGTGTGGTTTCAGGCCAGGGAAGTCCACTGTAGACCAAATCCTCACACTGCGGCGGATCCTGGAAAAGACACAAGAGATCGACACTCACCACCTATTCGTCGACTTCACGGCCGCATATGACAGCGTGCATAGAAACGAGCAATACAAAGTAATGCCTAGTTTTGACATCCCTACCAAGCTCGTCAGATTGTATAGGATGACGATGGAAAACTCTCGCTGCTCCATCAAGGTCGGCATCGAACTTACCGAGACCTTCAATGTCAAAAAAGGGTTTAGGCAAGATGACGCGCTGTCATGGGACTTTTTTAACTTAATACTCGAAAAGAAAGAACGCACAACTTCGACGTCTTGGACAGAATGTCGCAATGGACAGCATGAACTTCGAGGTAGTCAAGGCTTCGTCTACCTCGGCTCCGCAGTAAATAGGGACAACAACATCGGTACCGAGATCAAACGCAGAATCACTCTTGCCAATCGCTCTTTCTTTGGGCTCAAGAGGCAATTGAGTAATAGAGCCCTCTCTCGAAAGAGCAAGTTGGCTTTATATAATACTCTAGTCATCCCAGTCCTGCTCTATGGTGTAGAAGCATAGACGCTGTTAAAAGGGGGTGTGGAAGCTCTTGGTCTTTTCGGGAGAAAAGTTCTGCTTGCGACCTTTGGTCCTGTTTGCGTTGATAGCATCTGGAGGAGAAGATTCAATCACGAACTATATGGGCTGTATGGCGGCATGTGACTGGTTAAGCGTCTGCGGGTACAACGCTTAAGATAGCTAGGCTATGTAGAGCGTATGAACAACACAGCTCCGGCCCGAAAATTCCTTGAATCCGAGCCATTGGGACGACGTAACAGAGGACGCCCTCGATTCAAATGGCGCCCACAAGTGGAATAGGACCTCAGCCAACTTGGTGTGCGAAATTGGAGAAGGCTGGCAGGAGATCGCGCCAGCTGGAGACGCTTGTTGGTTGAGGCCCAAGCCCACACCGGGCTGTAGCGCCATCAAATTCTGAAGATAAAAATAAGGAGTGACCTTTTTGCTGTTAATTTTTTTAGTATACTATTGATATTATTCTATTGATTGATTAATCACGTAAGATTTGTTTCATTTCTCAAACTCAGACATACTCAGCTTGTATTGCCATGTTCCATTTGATTTCATTAATACCCAAACCCGAATAATGCTTACAAATTATTGTAGTTTAGTTCCAAAATTTGTGCTCTGTGAAAAATCTTTTTCACTTCAACCATTCTACAGACATCACATTCGACCTACTCAGCAAGAAATTCGAGCTAAAGAGACCCAATTTTACACCAATTTCACACTATTGGACCTCAAACCACCTACCTTTTTATGTAGACTGCGTACAGAGGAAAGTATTGCTACTAAAATCGTGATTTGTCCATTAATCATTTTTCGTAGAAATTCAAATTGTGTTATACCTTAAAAATTCAGCTCGTTCACGAACTGAAGATTTTGTCAATGGAGATTGTTCGGTGAGTGAGCCTTAGAAAAACTGGTGGAAGCTCTGCTTTTTGCCTAGTTTCATCCGATGAGCATCCTCATGCAATCCAAAAGCAGACATTGCACCCGGATAAATGCACTGTTTGATGCGGTTGGTTTTTAATTGCCTTTCAGAACAAGGTCGTCAATGGCGTTCGCTACTGTTCAATTTATGAGTTCGAGTTTAATGAGCAATTTATCTCCCGTTTTAGACCGGTACATTTGGCACCTAAATCGCTTGATTTTACGCCATTAAACTATTTTTTATGAGGATACGTTAAATCACTTGTGTATGCTGATAACCCGGCGTTGATTTCAGCTTTGGTTTGACTTTCCGTATGAACCACCTAAAACGTAACAGTATGAAATCACTAAATAATTCATGTGAAATAAATGGCAAGCACTGATTTATGCAACCAAATGAGAATTTAGTACACTTTTGCTATTTTGCTATATTTCTTTTGGACAATTAAAAAAACAAACTGCTGAAAAATCACAGATTATGTTTACACCATTAGTTTATTGAGTTTACTTTTTTCTTACGTAAAGAATGCTTGTACCAATAAATTTAACGACTACTTTCTCTCTTCATTTAAAAAAAAAAAAAGTATTAACATAGCCGCAGCCGCTAGGAAAATTCACGAGGCTTTTGGGATGGGTGTGTTTAACGAGGGAATAGTAGTTAAATACTTCAAAGTAATTAGCAGTTTTATTTATTGATGATTACCCCTTTCAGATGTGCTCCATGCCGTGGACTCATGAAATTTGCTCATGAAGATTATTTTATTTATTATTTAGCTCAGTGAGATTCTTCGGACTATTGACGTGAAATTTACCTTTAGGGTATTCCCACAAAAAAAAAGTTCATGAAAGTCAAATCTGATGCTCGCGCAGATAATGTGATATCACAAAAGCCGGACATTAATTTTGCAGGGAATAGCTCAGTTGTTCGTTCATAGTGAGTCTTGCAGGGTGTGAAGTGGCTCCATGCTGCTGAAGACATGTAAGCAGAATGTTCTCGAAAACCACTAGGTATCATATGCCGATATAAATCACCGTTGCACCTCTCACACTTTCAGAAATACGAACTCTAACTGCAACCCTTAGCGAATTCCTTTGCTTGAAACTCGTGGATCCCTTTACGAATCAAATATTCGTTTGGTTCATCTCGTATATGTCTAATGTTATAGTGGGAACGAAATTGGCGCTGTAGAAACGCTTGCGACAGTGCTACTGATGAATCCGCACGAAAGATGCGCAAGATCAATGATCAAAGAATCCGTATTAAAATTCCTTAAACAAAAAAAACTGTTTATAAATGGTACAAGCTCTTCACAGAAGTCCAACAAGGTGTTAATGACGATGACCACCTTGGACGCCCCAGCACGTCAAAAGCGGATGAAAAAAAAATTGTTATGGAGAATCGTCAAATCAGTATCAGAGAAGTCCTATTGGTACTCGTATATCAGTTGGCTCACGCCTTGAAATTTTTTTTTCACATATTTTGGCCATGCCAGTGAAGTTTGTCCCGACCAAATTTTGACCATAAGTCCCGTGCGCAAGTTCAAGGGTTACGCTGTTATGGTGTTTGCCATACAACCTAGACGGGAGGCAGATGGTTTGTGTCGAAGATGTTCGTCCACTATTCTCCAGGGGTGGTTGTCCTTGATAAGATTCGAGAGATTCGACTGAATTTGCCGTGCTGGTTGTAGTTCACAGTAACTTTGTTCCATGTCTTTAAGGTATGGTATTGGAAATACACATACAGAGTATGAATTTTGAATTGTTCTTATACTGCGAGTGTTTTGGCTTCATTATAATTTTTTTTCTGATCATTCTCATTCGCAACTGCTGATGTTGCACAGTTTTTCCGTGTAGGAATTGTTCTTAGCTATGGACAGACTTGAACTACAGACCTTTCGCTCAACAGTCGGTGATAATGACCATTGATCCACGATCACCCCTTGACCTTCGCATGAGAATCGCTCTGACGAAACAAAGCTACATGATTATGACGTCGAAATCAAGGCCCAATCATCATAGCAGTTTGGTTTGGTATTCACCGCCCCTTTCGAATTTGATTTTTTTCTCTAAACTAAAAAAACCTATGAAAGGACGGAGTTTTGTCACGATAAGTTCAAGGCTATGCAAAAAATGCTACGAGCATTGTAAAAAACTCCGTCGCAAGTGTATTATATCTGAAGGAATTACTTTGAAGAGTCCGAAATTGATATTGATGAATAAACATTTTTCGAGAAAAATATAAAGTCACCCTATTTTTTATTATTCAAACTAATATGGCAAGTGTTATGCCTTTGTGATGGATGACACGGCCCTCTTTAACTTTTCAAATGTTGAGCCTAACATTTGAATGAAGTTTTATTGTTTAAAATTGTTCCATCCAAATTATAATTGCCATCTTACAATGCAAAATAGCTATGAGCTCATCGTTGGATGAGCATCACCTTAACCCATGACAAACTCCAAGCTAAAGGAACTAAAAATAGTTACCCAATGTCAGACTCGTTTAATCATGTATGTTTTCTAATTCGAACCAAGAATTTCAGCTAGTTAGCGAGCGTCCAATCGAATGTGAGCTGATGCGTTTACTTGGTCCAATATTACATTCTGTTTTCAGCTTTGTGAACCGTTTTTGTCTGTTTTAAAGCAGGTCTGCCTGATCACAATTTTGACTGTTCTCTCATCTCAGGAGTGTGGTGACGGATCCAAATTTAATTTTGCCTTACCCGTTGGACTATCTTTTTTCATATGGACTTGCAAACGTGGTGCCTACCAAAGTTTTCAGTCATTCGCCCGTTACATCGCATGGCAAATGCATCTCCTATGGGCAACATTCCCTAGATACATAGCTTAATATATTTTGTGGTGCTCGCAGTTTTTGACTGAAAGATCATCATCAGTCAGGAGACTGCTTTAACCACGATTAAATTCAGTTAACATATTTTTCTGTACGTCAACTTGACCCGGACATTGAAACAGGGATCGTTACTGGCATCTCGCCAGGTTGCGAGCAATCGACAATTTTACCCTGTATGTCCGAGCCCATGCCCTCCACAAAAAAAGCGATCTCCACTCTTGCAAGAACTATAGAAGTATATCCCTGCTTAAAGTCGCATAGAAGATCCTGTCCAGCGTATTGTGTGAACGTCTAAAGCCCTTTTGCACCGCACTAATCGGCAGCTACCAGTACAGCTTCCGGCCCGCAAATCAACTATAGACCAAATTTTCACACTTCGACAAATCCTGGAAAAGCTCAACGAGTTTCAAATCGATACACACCATCTCTTCATCGATTTCAAAGCCGCATATGACAGCATTCATCGTAAAGAGTTGTTTGATGCGATGGCTAAATTCGGGATCCCAGGAAAACTAATCCGGTTATGTAGCGCCACGTTAAAAAATACCCGATGCACCGTGCAGCTCGGTTGTAGGACCTATGAACCATTTGAAACATACACCGGATTTCGGCAAGCAGATGCGCTGTCGTGTGACTTCTTCAACCTAGTGCTGGAGCAGATAGTGCGAAGGGCAGGCATCAATAGGGAAGGCACTTTCTTCTACAAGTCTATCCACCGCGGATGATATTGACATCGTCGTGTGGTCGCGCCGTGACCTTAAGGTCAATGAGGATAAAACAAAGTACATGCTGTCAAGCAAAAACCAATCCGTCCCACACCACCTGGGACAAAACGTGACAATTAACAGCTACAATTTCGAGTTGGTTAAGGAGTTTGTCTACCTCGGGGCAAACGTAAAATTCATAAACGACACGACAGTGAAGATCCGGCATAGAATCGTCCTTGGCAACCGATTGTCCAAACAACTTGGATCAAAACTCCTCACTCGAAGAACCAAAGTCATGCTTTACAAAACGCTTATACTGCCGGTCTTGCTGTACGGAGCCGAAAACTGGACGATAGACAGGACAGCGGAGCTTATTTTGGGTTCTTTCGGAAGAAAAATTCTGTGCCGAATATTTGGTCCTGTCTGTGAGGAAGGTGAATGGAGGAGAAGACATAACCGCGAACTCTACGAGCTGTACAAAAATGTGGATATAGGCCGGAAGACAAAGGTCCGTCGCCTACACTGACGAGGCCACATCGAGCCAATGAACCCCAACGCCCTAGCTAAGAGGGTCTTCACTCCGAGTCTCCTGGTTCGAGAAGAAGAGGAAGCGAACCTCCGGCATAAAGAAGGCAGGAAGCAGTGTGCCCGGGACCGTCAAAGATGGAAGACAGCCATAGCCCAGGCTCAGATCCTCCATGGATCGCTGGTCTGATAAGTAAGTAAGTTAGTAGCAAGTTGGTACCGAAATGGCGCTTCAGTATTATTGTTATAAAGGGTGTTCACTGGACAATTTCAAGTTTGAAATAAAATAAATAAGAAACTGAAATGATGGATCATACTTTATTTTGGGAAAATGTACAGTCATGTTGTGGATTTTTTTTTAAAACAATATCTTCTAAATGACAACCGTTTCTTTCCTGGCACTCTTGCAGTCGAACCCTCACATTTGCAATAACGCGTGAACAAAGAGCTGGTTCAATGGTGGCAGTTTCGCGGCGAATATTCTCTTGCGGGGCCTGAATTGTTCAAGGACTGCTATTGCAAACTCTTGACTTGAGGAATACCCACAAGAAAAAGTCGCCTGGGGTGTGGTCCTGAGAGTGAGATGGCCAGGGTGTCTCTATACTTGATGGGAACGGCTGCAGTTGCGGTAACAAAAACTTGTCCATCATTCGGCAATACACCCCAGCAGTGATTGTTTCGGGCAGAAATGGCACAGCAATATAAATGTTTTTGATGTCGCTCTCTAGGGTTGTTTGGGCTTGTTCTGTTTATTATGAAGCCGTCGATATAAAAATGTGCTTCATCACTAATCAATATGTTCCCAAGCGTTCGTGCTGTTTGAAAACTTTCGACCATTGTTTTGGCGAAGATTTCTCGCAAAGGATAGTCACTTTGCTTTAAACCTTGCACGATTTAGATTTTGTGCGGGTGGAACGACATTTTTTTTTCAAAATAACGTATACAGTGGATTTTCTCATCCCCGTAGAGGCCGCAATCTTTCTTATGGATTTACGCGGAATCAGCATAATTTCGTGTCGAATTTGAGAGACATGTTCCGGCGCCCTTGTTGATGTTGATGGTCCCTGAGGAGTTCTGTTCACCATTGTCCCTCCTTGTCTAAACCTAAGCGTTACTTCAAGTGAGTACAAAAATTGGGACGCGCCTCAATCAACGATTCACTCGTTTTCAAATATTGCTAAACCACGAATACGTGGAGTGCTCCTGACAAATGACACATCGCGATAAATAAATCCGCAAAAAGTGCGTATCAAACGATGCCGCCCCCATATAGCTCACCCCGCTAGTTTTCAAACATTTGACATTTAAAGTTGAAAATTCTCCGCTGGACACCCTCTACATATTGAGCTAAAATCTGGTAACTAGTTTAACTCTGTTCGATCAACATTGCATAAAGAATGTAAGACAAGAAGTATCGGAACGTGCTTTGAAACCTTATCCTCCTAAGGCTCCCGTCACTGACTTCGAAAACAATCATGACAATTTTTGTCCAATAATAGTCCAAGTATTTGAGTGTTTATTCGCCCTGTCAAGTAATTCCCTTTTATCAAGTACACCAAAGTTACTTCGACATGTACGTTTCAATCCTTGAAATATTTGATGGCAATTACTCTCTAATAGCTGCATAGTTACCATTTTATCATTTTTGTCGCGTTCCAGTATCCTGCCAAGCTTTGATCTTATTTTCAATCCTCTTCTTGGCTGCTCGGATTATACTCCACAATGTCGTTACATTGCTTCACTAATGGCGATGATGGTTCATCAGCTAAGATATTCCACCTTCATCAAATGTATTCAATGATGCCGACAATGCGCTATAAGTATATGCATACCACAGGCTTGTTCAAGACTTTTACCTCGACATGCCCTCCAAGAGCTGCATTGACTATTTTGTCTTTCAATATAAGGAATATCTATAGTAATAGACCTCCTCTAGAAAAAAAAGGTTCCAAGTACCTTCAAGATCTTAGAGGCATCATGTTCTAGACCCTAAGTTAATTTATTTATCAATACCATTCAAATGAACGGAAGAAGGCTTAATTTTCTTTCCATTTTTGGGCTTAAAAACTAGCTCAGGCTTCCTTCAAGCATCTAGAACATAGGTTGGAGTATTTGATACTCAATAAATTCTAGTAAATTCGAATATATTGTTTTCTGTTTTAGGAAACATGTATAGAATTACTGACAATACCTCACCTTCTCGTGTCCAAAGAATATAAAAATGTGTGGTCTGATTTCTATTAAGAAAGCTACGTGTCGTCAATAATTTCAAGGCTACAAAAGTGATGATTTCGACACAGAAGACAACAAGCTTCCGGAACGGATGAACAAATTTGAAGATGCGGAGTTGGATGTACTATTAAAACGAACTCGTGCTTTTTAATGAATAAACAGCTGGTCCAGCAGCAAGAAAAGATGTATTCTCTGAACCGTATTGTAATTGGCGGTGAAAAGTAGATCTATTTCGGTAATCCAAAAATAAAGAAATCGTAGGAGGCCGTCGCCATTCATCAGTATCGACGGCCAAGCCAACACATGCATCGGAGCTCTTATTGTGCATTTGGTATGACCAGCACAGCGTGGCATATTACGAGTTGTTGCGACCAGGTAAACCTCCACAGGAGCTCGCTACTGAACATAGCAATATAATACAAGGACTAGACAAAATGTTTTTGAATCACCTGTTCCGCATGATCAGGCTGAGCAGCAATTTCGATCTTTCGAAGAAGCCAAAGGTTAGGACGGTTTGTGGATCGCTTTTAAAGACAGCCCATCGTTGCCTATCGTTGCTGCTGCCAGTAAGATGTACATACATACATATGTAGCGTGGTAGATTGCTTCAGGCACTTGGTAGAAATGTATAGCAATATCGTTCATAAACCTGACTCGAGGAGTCTTATGCATATTTTTACCATGCTTAGTGGCATGGACAGGAAATAGAGCGAATGATCTGAAGGTCTGTTCCGAAAAGTCGAATTTGGTATTACCTTTGGCAAAGCGATTCCTGGTAGATCCCCCGAATCATAGAAAAAAACTGACCAATTTTGATAAGTTCTTTCCTTAAAATATCAAAGAGGTTGCAAAGTAGCTAAAAAGGTGGACCAGTTTCGTCAGCAACCATCTGGTGGGATCGTCACTAGATCTAATTATGATCACACCTAGATCTAAGCTTAGCAATGTTCTCATGTCCAGATTTAGGTCTGTCTCTTTTCATATTCCCCCTCGAATTCTGTTAAGTGTGCCCAAAAAATATTCAAGGTTCATTTTTTCGCAAGTTCGTTTTTTTTTTCTCAAAACCTATCAACCTACGCCCATTTTCCAGCTTCAGGAAGCATAGCTAATTACCAATGCCTAACCATAAGTCAAGCATAACAACTACACCCACGCAATTTTCCCATGCGCAAATGTGAGCAAGAAATTTCGTTTCCCAACCGCAAAGGTGCGTCTCAGCTTGCCTTCTGCAAATAACACTCAAACATTCGACATTAATGGCCATTTATGAGCTTCTCATGTACACATGCGTTAATCGCCACCAGCCACACCTTCCAGCTTATTAAGAAAATATGCTACGAATCGGCCTTATTTGACATTTCCCCCCCGTCAAGCGACAATAAAAACAAACAATCAACAAACCCACTATCCAGTCCCCATTAGCATTTTAATCGCATTCATTTAAGGTCCAAACAAACATTCAGATTAAAATTCCTTCCCTAATTTGACAACAATTTTTGAGTAATAAAAAGTCGTGACATCCGATAGTGAAGTCTCATGTGCTCCCCTCCGTTCTTGTTCACTTTTATGATCAAAGAGCGTCATGTCTTGAGATGATTGGAATTCTAGAGCATATCACGGGATCATAAAAACAGCCACTCCGACCGAGAGCTAATTTGTTGAAAGTCCCAATCAGTAGACTCAGTGTGAGTCCATCTACACGACGCGACGACGCGATAGCAACGCGTCGTGCAAACACTCCACTGCGTAATCATTCACCCGCACTAGAGCTCTAGCTCGAGCTTCAACTCCAGCTATAGCTATAGCCTTGGAGTCGCAACACCACGAGACTGCTAGTCAGTATCACTCGCTCAACTGGGTCAGCGTTAAAGTTCGACGCAATTTTTTTTCTCTCCCTTTTTGTTGTTGCTTTTAATGAAAATTCATTTAAGCGTATAACGAGCAAATAGCAATATTTCATCCTGACACGCCTACCAAGCATAGTTCTGCTAATTTACCTCATTCGTATGGTTTTTCCATCTTGTTGTTGTAATGACTCAATCCCGGGCCGTAAAGTTCCAGGTTAGTGTTACGTACACACAAGGCGTCGAGCGATCGCATCGATCGCGATGTCAGTCGATTTCAGTGAATTATCGTCGAGTGTATTTGGTGTAATTATCGATGGAAAACTAATTGAAGTGAAGTACATGCACGGATGTCGGACTGAGCGAGTTCAGGGCAGGCAGAACCGCGATACATGTATGTAGTTGGGGGTGATCGGTGATCGGTGGCTGTGGAGCTAGTGGCCTAGGTCTGCTCCTGCTGGCTCGGGGTAATTGAGCAATTTTCGTGAGTTACACATGACGTTGATTTATATGGGAGTGGTTGCTGCAGCGATGTTGGTAAACAGATACACATGTTCGTAGGTTCGTGGATTAAGGGTAACATGGATGACAATCGGGATACCGATAGATATAATCGAATTTTGATGTTTTTCGACAGTGACGCACGTAGATATGGGTGTTGTACAATAGAATGTATCGACATGCGATGACATGGTGACCCAAACGTAACTAGCTCGAAGTGGTCTTGGAGCCAAGAACATTGTGAAGAGATTAGAATCAGGAATGGCTCAACCTACATGCATAAGTTCTAGCGATTAGTCACTTTGTGTTATAAAGGCAACTTGGAACTGAAAGGAATGAAGCATGGATTGGTCATTTCGGCATATGTGCTGTGGGAAGCAGTAAATCAAATTGTTCGATTAACATCGCAGTTTTCAGTCCAATCTTTCGAATTCTGTAATTTTGCTTGTTCACTAAGCCGTTCAGCCAGAAATATGCCTCATCAATGAAAGATTTTTTCGCCAAAATTTGGTTCCGTTTCCAACTGCTCCAGAGCCCAATCAGTGGACGTATGTACGTCCAGCTTGGTGATCTTGGGATTTAATTTAATCCTATATGGATGCATGTCCAAGTCAAGGTATTGGCTAAAATTCCTGACGTTAAGCCCACAAAAAATAGAACACCTTGTACACAACGAAGCATCGAGAGGTTTGGGTCTTTCGCCAAACTTACAGCCTCAGCAGCAATATTCGCACTTGATCGTACGTTCAGGTGTCATACAGGCACCGATTGATCAATAACCGAGCTCCTTTCCCTTGGTTTCGTCAAATGACTCGCTCATTTGAACGATCATTTCGGTTGTCAATATGTTATAACTCGCGAAAAGTTTGACGAGCAGACTCTGATTTTTATAATAGATTTTAAATTGTTCGACATACTTTTGGATAGTGTAGTGCTCCACTGTGAAATGGTGACTATGGCAAAATACAAGCGTCAAAGAATAATAGCTTTGCAACTTGAAAGGTCAGACCAATCATCTGTCAAAGTTCGGACATAGGTATTGAACAATTCATTATTACCAGAAGTTCCATGGTGTCGAGGAAAATTGTTTTTTTTAATCATTATCATAAAACCGTGAGACATTTAGAAAACACTACATGTACCAAGTAGCCTGTATGACTCCTGAGTGCTTGACATGTCTGGGCAGATACCGTTTCATACCGTCTCTGTGTTTGTCAGTAAAAAAATGTTCTCATGTCACCATCACCATCATTTTAGACATTAGATTCCCTGCTTTTTCTCTTGGTATATGAGATGTAGAAGGGTGTTATTTAGCTTTTGTGGCAGTGCCTTTTAGAACTTATCTAGTCCCGCTTGAAGTATGCCTTTAAAAACTCCTCTGGTACATGCTGTAACTAGCCTCTGTGCTTATGGTCCACTTTTTATGGTGTTGGCGGACCGCACAACCCAAAATAGGGTTTCTTACGAGATTGTAGTTCTAAAGGTTGGCAGCAATCCTTGTCTTCTACTCGTATTGTAGGTCCTTTGAACTTTTTTTCAAGTCTGTTTGAGTCGGAAACCAACATTCCGCTTTCACTTCAAGTTTAACACTTTCAAGCTAAGGCTAAGAACTAGACCAGTCTTTTGAGAGCTAATTCCCAGACAGTTTTATGTGTCTGCTCTTCTAGAACAGATTTCATCCATAGCAATTAAAGTAGGTGTAAGAACGAAGTAAAAGACGCGTTTTACGAAACAATGGATGAAATATTTGACACTTACTCGTAGGTCGTTGCAAAGCCCGTTCATTTCGGACAACGAAAGAGTTGCATTGCAAAGGAGGAGATATATCGGCAAACTGCTCAATATACATGGACGGTCGTGCTCCAATGGTAATCTTCACTGGCTGTTGAGCGGAAGGTTTATACATAGTTCGAGTTCGTCCATAGCCAAGAACAATTCTTATGTGGAAACACTTGTGCAACAACATCAATCGTGAATGAGAGATGATGACATGGAAATCAAAAAAAAAAAAAAAAAAGTTACTTTGAACTACAACCAACACTGCAAATTCAGTCGAATCTGCCGAATCCTATCTAGGACAACCACCTCCGGAGAGTAGTGAACGAACACCTTCCACACAAACCATCTACACCCTGTTCAGGTTGTGTGACAAACACCGTCAGGGCGTAGCTCTTGAACCTGAGCGAACCCTATATAAAAAGAAAAGAAAAACAAAAAGCAACAGAATTTTACAACTGTTAACCACCGACAAAGTAAAGGAAGCAATCCATCGACTTAAGAACAAGAGGGACTAAGGCTGCAGGAGGTGACCTATTATAATCGGAATCAATAAAATAATCAGGAAAGGAACTAGCAAAGAGGTTACTTAGACCACAATTAGAATATATGGAACAATGAAACCGTCCCTGTGGAGTGGAAATACTTGGTCATCATTCCCGTATTTAAAGGGGATGACCGAACACAATGCAATATTTACCACTATCTCTGCTAAATAGTTCTTATAAGGTGCTGTCAAAGGCGGAGCCGTTCGACGAGTGACCAGATTTTCACTATACGACAGCTTTTAGAAAATAAATTGGAACACCATGAATTGTTGCACCAACTATCCCTAGATTTTAAAAAGGCATATGACTCTATAAACCGATCGAAAATTTATCTTGTCGTCCTTGCAAGGCTGGTAATCTCTGCAAATCCGCATTTGCAAAACAGTGGCATTGTACGGGCTAAGAAGGAGGAAAATAAAATTTGGCTTTGAAAACAAAATCTTACGGAGCATCTCTAGTGGAAATCGGATCGAAGAATCAGGCGCATGGAGAAAACTACATAATTAAGAACTCTGAATCTCCATTCTTGAGCATTGTCCGAGTAATAAAATCGCGAAGACTACGATGGGCAAGACACGTAGAATGAATGGACAGTGGACGAACAATCAAACGAACAATTAGTGGAAAACCCGTAGGAAAAAGACCGCCAGGAAGGCCGCCCTGTACATGGGAAGACAATATTGGGATGACTTAGAAGAGATAGAACAAAAGAGTGGAACATAGAAGGAACATATTTATGGCAGGCAGACTTGGTGAAGGATTGTCAAGGAGCCTCTGAATGATCAGAAATTCGAATGGCCTGCAATAATAATCGCAAAATGAATCACCCTATCGGAAGATGTTATAATTTTTGCAAATGGCGTCACATGTCATATTTGACACTTGTGAACTAGACAGTTGTAGTATACAAGCAAATAGAGCGCTATACTCCGCAAGAACGTGGAATAATTGTGTCGATTTTTTTTACCAATAATCGGTCGGTGGAATTTCGTGAATTTCGATGTCGATTTCCTGTTCGTGTCGCGCCAACTAGGCAAACAATCCGGTTAGCTACTCAATTTTAACAGACAGGAATTATAGGAGATCATGCAGGGCGGGGCCGCCACCGCGACCGGCTGGCCGTTCGGCCGAGAATATCGCGGTTGTGGCTGCCGATGTCGCTGAGAACGAAGAAACATTAACCAGACGGCGGGCCACGCAATTGGGCATCACCAGACGGACCCTACGGCGAATTTTAGTGAAAGACTTACACATGATCCCCTACAAAGTGCAAACAATGCATCAATTAATGCCTGCCGATGGTCAGTTGCGTAAGAATTACTGCCAAGCCATTCTTAATTTCAACAACGAAAAGGACGATTTTGTGTCGAAAATCATAATGAGCGATGAGGGGCATTTCCACTTAAGCGGTTACCTCAATGAGCAAAATCCTCGTTTCTGGGGACCTGAAAATGCGCGTGTGATGCACGAAGAGCATGATACACGACTTCTTACTGCCAGAATTGGATGAGCGGGGCTAGGTGAACATATGGTTTCAACAAGATGGCGCAACCGCACATGCAGCACAACCCACAATGGATATTGTGAAAGAAGCACAACCAAGCGTAATCTCCCGTTTTGGCGATTTGGTTGGCCGGCAAGATCGCCCGCTTTAACCATCTCAGCCTTCATTCTTTTGGGCTACTTGAAGTCTTTGGGGCTCTTGAAAAAGCTTATGCCAACAAGCCTCAGACAATCGCAGCCCTTAAAAAGAATATTCTACAGGAATGCGAACAGTTTTCACCGGAAATTTTGCGGAAAGTCAGGAAAATGTGATAAAACGGGTAAAAATGTGTATCAACACTAGCGACAGCCACTTGGTGGCTATCATCTTTTCCACTCAACAGAATAAATTTTAAGGTCTAAATAAAGATTCCCATTACTCAATTTAATTTTTTTTCTACTTAGTAAAAAAGTAATTCAAAAAGAAAATTGGAGGATTATTTTTGCGCCACCTAGTATAATATAATAAAAATTAATACGCCTTCCTCTGGTGTTGTTCTGGTGGTTACTTTTCCTATGGAATTGAACCCAATTACCAATCGAGCATGTGATGGAGCTCTTTACTTTAAGAACCATGCACGTGAACTTACTGAAAAAAAAAATTGCTTCAAAATGCCGAAAAGTTCGGTATACATGAGAAGTTCTGGTATTATCAAGACAATGATCTGAAGCACAAATCAGGTATATCCTGGCTCATCTGGAACTGTCCTCACTTGATGATACCCTCGGCACAGTTACCTGACCTTAAGGTCATTGAAAATTTGTTGGTATTGTTGGACAACAATATCCGTAAACACATTTCCAACAAAGAAAACTTAAAAAAAGGCTCTACTAAAGGAGAGGCAGAAAATCACGCCAGAAACTACCCAAAAACTAGTGGACTATATGCCAAACAGGCAAAATGCTGTTTTATGTAATTTAAGGGCTACCATACAAAATATTAAAAGTATTATAATAGCCTAAGTTTATAGTGCTGTTACCCACTGTATGATATTGTGGGAACTGTACTCTATGTACAATAATGGCAGTTATAGAAAAAAAAAACAATGAGAGGTACTGAGGTTTATTTATCGTAAATTTGTCTAGATCCACTTGTCTAGATAGTGAAATCTTGTGAAATTATCAAGCTTTACTCAACTTAACTGCGGATTTAGAGTACAAATACAATTTCTTTAAAAAATAGACTAGATCCAAAGGATAGAATTAATTTCGTCCTCCATTTACAATATTTCAGCCAAAACCATCTTAACTCCCCACAAGTCTTAAAAAAAACACTCAAACTTTGTATATTCGCCATTTAAACCCACCAACGTCAAATGTTCCAACTGACGCGCTTAGAGAAACTTCCCACCGGCTTTTTTACCGGGCTTATAAATTCACAAAAAAGTTTGCAGAAGATTACTATGAGTTACGTATAGACTAAATAAGAAATTTTCTTTTCTGTTTTCCAAGAAAAGAGGCTGTTACAAAATAGCACCTTTTTGGGAAAAAGTGCTTTCTTATATTCCATAAAATATAAATATTTTAAAACACTCATTGCCTATCATCCAAAGGCGCGAATTTAAAACGTGTGGCTCTAAAAGCTTGCTTCATAGAAACCTACTCAACATTTTTCTGACAGACATTATGTCCTTGATCACCATTGCAGCTTATAAACCCAGCCAATAAATAGATAGCGGCCAACCTGCCATCGAACTTGAAATACCATAAAAAGCTACACGCCATAAATTCCTAAAAATGAGTATCAGGCAATCATGAACTGTAGGACGTATTAGCCTATTAAATGAGAGGATTAACAACATCGCCCATATAATGAGAGTGATTTGCCGGAGATATGGCAACTGAGTGAGAAAAAAGGTGGAGAAAATCACTCGAAAAGCGTCATTAGCTACAGTAGGTGTAAAAAAAATGTGACCTATCAAGATTTTTTAGTTTAACAAATATTGAAAGCTGAATTTTCGATAGTTCGAATAATTATATTATTAAAACAAATTTAGAAAAGGGAAGATCGGCCGCTCTTCGTATTTGAATAACATCGTTGCTCATCACGAGAGTAGTAAACATCGTTGGAATCTGGTTTATTTTGGCATTTGTTGTCATCGCTGAACGGACCACACTAGCTTCTTAGTAGGTAGACCTAGACATATGTATGTGAGTCAATAGCATATGCAACAAGAGGTGCCATTTTAGTTAGATGTGGTACAAAGTGGTGGTGGATATGCCCAATTTATGTGATCGAGTCGAAATGAAAACACGTGGTGTTAGATAATAAGAGACAAAAAATTGTATAAAATCACGACAACACAGTTTATTACTTTGAGTCCGCTCTGACCGATAATTCACTTAAGACTAATGTGACAAATTTTAATTTTTAGCATAGGAACTCGAGTGCTCACGAATAAACTCAAATTCGTAAACACTCGAATTTCACAAATGAATTTAATTCGAGTGTGGGAACAGACAGTACCGTCGCTCGGAATCTGATATTCGTGAGCGACCTAGTAATGACCGTTCGCACACTTACAATTAGTGTCAACGCAGTAGAATGCGTGAGAATATAAATCTTAACACACTCCCCTCCTTAGAGGGTTCTTAGCCTCTAACTTAAAACCCTTTATTATTGTTATCTTGGGCTAAATATTCTTTGAATGAAGGTTAAACAAACGTGTTAACGAAAGATACTAATGTATTAACAATCATAGCAATAAGAAAAGAGAGAGAAAAAAAAAATTAAAATAGTGACCTAGACATTCACTTGAAAACGAGAGGATCTGGGAGCCGGCTTAGGCTTCCGTCGTCGATGACAGCAATATATGACCACCGCCCCAATCATGCCAGCCAGTAATAGATAGCCTAATCCGTAGTGATGATAGTCATGCCAGTTAATTTTTTCCGGTAGTTCCTCGGACTGCTGTATTACTGTGTTGATTTGATCCTTTAATTTTACAAATTCCACTTCATCAATGTCATGTATCTGCGGGAGGTCACTGGTACTTGGTTTTGAAGGCTTTAGGATCCAAGTGCTTATGTTGGTGTTTGGAATGAATGAGTTTTTGATGGTGACAGTATTATTGTACTCCAATATTCCCCTGATAGACATGGTTGGCATTTTGAGCATACAAGGTTCCTTAAATTCAAGCAAGCCATTTCCGACCACCGTTAGACCTTCCGTGATTTCGTTGCATATTAGATGGCCTGTTACCCGAAATCTTGTAGAGAATATCCACCGATTAGAACCCTTCAATGCCTTCCAGTAATCTCCATCGGGGATTTTTTTTAACGTGCACTCGTGAAGGGCATTGTTCTTAAGATTCAACAGTGCTACTTCGCAGCTGCTCGTGGCAGCTTGTTTGGTGTAAGTGGGATGTACTTTTTTACAGAGAAAATGTTGCGACGATAATTCCTTGCACAAACTTAATTCGAATTCGGAGAGCAAAAAGAATTCATCCCTTGTTGGTGAAATAGCCAATAATTGTGAAGACGTTTCCACTAGATAACTATACGACTGTTGTAGAATGGGAATAGGAAGTAGATTAAACAATTGAAATTCCGCGCTATCGGCAAGTGGGAGCCGCATTTCAAAAACAACCGCCTCTTTCAAAACTCGTCCCTTCACCGAGGCCATTTTGTACAGGTCCATTGTTGATCCCTTCGCTGGTGTTAGTGTAGGCGGTAGATGTGCCTTTATTAGCATGATCTGTTCGGTAAGTTGGTGAGGTGTTATTATTTGAGGATTAATCCTTGCATGATTCAAATCTAAAAGTACATCTAAGAGTAGTTCTTGAATCTTTTCGAGATTTGAAATTGCCAGGATCAAGTATGAAGTTAGAGAGGCGATATTTTGTTTCACATCATTTTCCACCTGTTTTTCTTGAATTGCGTTTGCGATTTTGGCCAAGTAGGCATTTAGAGCCTGAGATTGCTGATTAATTTGAATTACACTACGCTTTAGAAGATTTGACGTAGAATCGGCGATGGAACTTTGTTTTTGGATGAGTTCCATCAGATGCTGCTGGTTTTGCTTGGCCTTGTATATTTGACTCTCAATATGCTTGGCATCATCCTGATCAAGAACCCCGAATAGGCTATTAGCCACTTTTCCCACAATATCCAGAGGGGATCTTACTACTCGAGTCCTTTCCTGACCTCCCATATTGTAGTTGTACAGAATCTCGTTGTTGTGAGATTCATGACATAATGCATTGGAATTTACCGCCGCATGTGCAACTTGCGGATCCCATGTGTTTCAAGGCCCAACGCATTGATATGCTCTTGGGAGCAGAAGTATTTTTCGACTTGTTCATACCAGGAGATATCCAAATATCAAATAATCTACCAGTCCTACGCAACACGAAATTGGGTTGGATTGTGGCTGGAAGTGCCTCACCGACAAATACCCCAGCTCATTGTCACCTAGCGACAAGGCCCTCATTCGCATCACTGGACAGATTAGTGCGCAAGTTCTGGGAGACGGAATCGCATGACAACCCCACTAATGTCCTAAGTGAAGAGGAACACCAATGCGAGAGACATTTCACAACGCATACTAAGATCTTACCAGGTGGACGGTTTTCAGTAAGATTGCCTTTCAAACGTTAACCAGATCTCCTACTTGGGGAATCATGGGAGTCAGCAAAAAGGCGATTCTTCTCCTTAGAGAAAAGATTGGAAAAAAATGCGCTATTGAAAGAATCATATGTAAGGTTCATGGATGAGTACGAATCTTTGGGTCATATGAGCCCAGTATCTGCCGAAGAAATTCCAAAAACACACTACTTTATCCCTCATCATTGTATTGTCAAGCCAGAAAGCTCGTCCACCAAGCTTCGAGTGGTGTTTGATGCATCTGCCAAAAGCACTTCCGGGCACTCGCTCAATGATTTATTAATGGTTGGTCCAATAGTCCAACCAGATCTATTTTCCATTATAACTAACTTTCGATTATATACGTATATTATAACCTTACAGCCTATTTCTTGGAATTGCGTGAAATTGAGTCGTGTCTTCAGCGAATAGAAGAGTTGACGTAGAATCGGCGATGGAACTTTGTTTTTGGATGAGTTCCATCAGATGCTGCTGGTTTTGCTTGGCCTTGTATATTTGACTCTCAATATGCTTGGCATCATCCTGATCAAGAACCCCGAATAGGCTATTAGCCACTTTTCCCACAATATCCAGAGGGGATCTTACTACTCGAGTCCTTTCCTGACCTCCCATATTGTAGTTGTACAGAATCTCGTTGTTGTGATTTATGGCTGTGAACCTGTGTGTTATTGCATCGATCGTTGGTTTGCAATTTACCTTGTGAATGTTTTCCTGCGCACAAAATTCTTCTATTCGCTGAAGACACGACTCAATTTCACGCAATTCCAAGAAATAGGCTGTAAGGTTATAATATACGTATATATTCCAGTAGCTATTAATAGTTTGTATTTTTCCAATGTCTTCGAAATATATACCAACCGCTTCATCTAGTGGATTTATCTTTACTCGGTCTGTTTTTTGAGCTATTGAGGAAGGGAAACTTAAACACACCATGAGAGCAATCGACAACAGTGATGTTACAATTTTTTTGCGTTTCGGCGTTGGTTTCTCAAGGCAATTAGTTTGGAAAGTACCCTTAGTGATTTGGCTGTTAGTTTTCAAGTTTTCTGGTCCATTTACCGTATTCGTCTCTGTTGGTATAGGTAGCGGGCACAGGTTGTGTATTGCTCGTTTAAAGATGCCGTTTTGCGTTTTGACGGTGGCCACCCGAATTAAATCATCATTACCCTTTATAACCTCCTCTATACGTCCTAGTTTCCATTTCATAGGCGGAACATTTGCTTCCTTTGCAGCCTCCCAAAGTCCTCCAAAATGCGGTGCACGCGGCGGAATATATTTCCAATTTATACCATTTTCTAAACACATACGATTGATAACCGTTTGGTGGCTTTCGGATTCAAACGCTTTTTTTAAGTCTATAAGTTCGGCTTTTGCGCCCACAAAATTGGTGGCGTTGTCACAAAATATGGTATGGCATATACCTCTTCTACCGACAAATCTTTTCAAAGCGTGGATAAATGCCTCAGCAGAGAGATCGCCCACCACTTCTATGTGAACTGCCTTTGTCGAAAAGCATACAAACATCGCTAGGTATGACTTTGTAGGAGTCTTACCTCTGACCTTATAGTGCGTTTTTATGGGACCACATAAATCCACTCCACAGTAATAAAAAGGGCGAGAGGGAGTGACTCTCTCCTTCGGCAAGTTGCCCATCATTTGTGCGACAGGCCTGGGATTTGAACGAAAGCATTTTATGCAATTGGAGGCTATTTGTCGCGCCATTCTTCCTACACTTAGAATCCAATATTTCTGCCTTGAAATTGCAATCAACGCTCGAGGTGCTGCGTGCATGTGTGATTGATGCAAATATGCTAGAAGTAGTTTTGTTATGCAATTATTTTTCGGTAGCAAGATCTGATGTTTGGCATCAACTACAATAGATGAATTTTTTAACCTTCCACCCACTCTAATTAGTTTAATTTTTTCATCGAAGAATGGCGACAACGACGCTATGTTGGAACCTTTATGCACATTTGCATTCCTCTGCAAAGAGCGATAGTCATCCGGAAATTCTCTTCTTTGCACGCATACCCAAATAAAATTAGTCCCACGATGAAGTTCGTCCACTGTTAACTGTCCTATATTTCTCAGTGACTTGTTCTTTCTGCAATTACTATAAAATCGAAAACAGTATGCAAATATCTTTTGTAATGTAAAAAAGGAATTTTTATGATTAACTTCTTCAACCAATATTTCGTTGCTAACTGTTGTCGCTGCTAAAACGGACTTCTTCTTACGACGTTCTGGAACATCTTCTGGAATAACATGCTGCATTGTTTCCCATAAACTCTCATCTTCAGAAAGAAAGTCAGGACCATTGAACCAGGCGGGCGTTTTAAGAAGCGTTTGTAATCCCATCCCTCTAGAGACCATATCAGCCGGATTGACGCTTCCCTTTATGTAGTTCCATTGTTGTATATCCGTGTTTGCTTGGATTTTAGCCACCCTATTAGCGACGTAGGTCTCCCATGTGTAAGAAGGTGATCTAATCCATGCTAGTACTGTCGTGGAGTCGGTGTAATAACGCACTTTGTTTATTTTAACAGTTAGCAATTGCAGTAGTCTTGTTACCAGTTCCACCATGAGCACAGCGCCCTGCAATTCCAATCGTGCTATGGATGTTGCTTTGAGGGGCCCAATTCTCGACTTCGAACATAGCAATTGTGAGTAGATGCATCCACTGTCATCAACAGATCTAAGATATACGCATGCCCCAAAGGCACTCAGGCTACTGTCCGAAAATGCGTGCAGTTCAATATCGCTGCAAGGACGGGAAGCATATCGTGGGATGCTTAGCTCGTTCAAGGTGGAGAATTCTTTCAGGTACTTATGCCATTTATTAGCTTGCTCTTCCGGAAGTTGATCATCCCAGGATAACTTTGTTTTCCAAAGTTCTTGCAGAAAAAGCTTCCTGAGGACTATTGCAGGTCCAAGTAATCCCAACGGATCAAATAACCGGGCAAGATCGGCGAGTACAGTTCGTTTGCACACAGGTCCGTACACTCTCTCATAATCAAACTTAAACTTAAATGCATCGGAGGACGGGTCCCAAATTAGTCCCAACGTTTTAATCACTTCGGATTGATGAAACCCAACAAGTTGTTCTTTATGTTCTTCCGGGATTTTTTCTAGTATTCTGGGGTGGTTGGCGCAAAACTTTCTTAACTCGAAGCCTCCCAGTTTCAAAAGATGTCGGATTTCAGTCAACAATTTTTCGGCATCTTCTACACTCTCTGCGCCCGTAAGGCAATCATCCACGTAAAAACACGATTTTAATGCCTCGGCAGCACGGGGGTATTCACCTTTGTTATCATCTGCTAACTTCATCAAACATTTCGTAGCTAGATATGATGCGGATGCTGTGCCATACGTTACAGTATTAAGCTGATATGTTTGCAATGGGTGGTCATGTTGTGATCTCCACAAGATTAATTGCATCCTTCTATCCTTAGAATCTACTAATATTTGTCGGTACATCTTGCTTATGTCTCCAGTAAAAACATACCTATGTAATCGAAAGTTAGTTATAATGGAAAATAGATCTGGTTGGACTATTGGACCAACCATTAATAAATCATTGAGCGAGTGCCCGGAAGTGCTTTTGGCAGATGCATCAAACACCACTCGAAGCTTGGTGGACGAGCTTTCTGGCTTGACAATACAATGATGAGGGATAAAGTAGTGTGTTTTTGGAATTTCTTCGGCAGATACTGGGCTCATATGACCCAAAGATTCGTACTCATCCATGAACCTTACATATGATTCTTTCAATAGCGCATTTTTTTCCAATCTTTTCTCTAAGGAGAAGAATCGCCTTTTTGCTGACTCCCATGATTCCCCAAGTAGGAGATCTGGTTAACGTTTGAAAGGCAATCTTACTGAAAACCGTCCACCTGGTAAGATCTTAGTATGCGTTGTGAAATGTCTCTCGCATTGGTGTTCCTCTTCACTTAGGACATTAGTGGGGTTGTCATGCGATTCCGTCTCCCAGAACTTGCGCACTAATCTGTCCAGTGATGCGAATGAGGGCCTTGTCGCTAGGTGACAATGAGCTGGGGTATTTGTCGGTGAGGCACTTCCAGCCACAATCCAACCCAATTTCGTGTTGCGTAGGACTGGTAGATTATTTGATATTTGGATATCTCCTGGTATGAACAAGTCGAAAAATACTTCTGCTCCCAAGAGCATATCAATGCGTTGGGCCTTGAAACACATGGGATCCGCAAGTTGCACATGCGGCGGTAAATTCCAATGCATTATGTCTATTTCTTGAGTAGGTTGGTATTCACTGATACGAGGCATGATGCTTGCCTCAATTATTGACCTATATGATGAGGTCCTGGATTCAATTGTCACACTAGTGACGTATTCAGCCTTGCATTCCCTACCTCCTATACCACTGATTGGTATATCCATTCGACGCTTCCTATGGCCTAACTCGTGAGCAAACCTTGCCGTTATGAAATTTAGTTGTGAGCCAGAATCTAATAGGGCACGGCAAGGAGTACGGGACCCACACGCAGAAATGACATTGACGACTGCTGTGGCGAGATAAACTTCACGGTTTCTCGGCTGGCGACCTATTGCTGCATTGGCAGAATAGCTCGACGACTGACTTGCATAAACCTTAACATTATTAGGCTTACCAGGCTGATGTTCTTGGTCATCCTTTTTGTTGAGTTGATGTTGCCGCAACTGGCTTGACTCTTGAACTTGTTGATGATGACTTGCTTGCTGAGTGAGTTCTTGCTGTCGGTTGGATTTTGTCTTCTGATGATGCTGCTTTTGATGAAGAAGTGTGTTATGTTTGCTGCCACAATTTTGGCATCCTCGGGACTGGCATGATTGGGAGAAGTGGCCCGGTTTCAGGCAGTTCCTGCATAGCTCTAGTCGTCGCACCGCCCTTTCACGATCTTCACCTGAAAGATTAAGAAAGTTTGAGCAACTGAAAATCTTGTGCTTACCTGAGTTGCACATGTAGCAATTGATGCAATCTGGGCGTGTTGCAACAGTGGCCGTCTTTCTGCCCTCGCCTGGTCTACTGATGGCCTCCAGGGTTTGGAATCTGAGCTCTACGAATTTTAGGAACTCTCCTAGGGAGGGGCTGCTCCTTGGGTCACTTAGAGACTGTTCGAAGAGCATTCTGCTGTCTTTGTCCATTCTCTGCAGCATTAAGTGAACCACCAGTGGGTCCCAGCTGCTGACGTTGAAACCCAAACTAGTAATCGCCTGCATACTTTCCTTTGTGGTGTCGTGTAACTTTCTGAGGCTAGCTGCGGTGCCAGTTGTTATAGGTTGCGAAAGAAGCCGGTTAAGTTGAGCAGTAAGCAACAGCCTGTTATTATCGTATCGCTCCACTAGGGTTTTCCAAGCAATGTCGTAGTTACTGTTGGTAGCTTGGAAATGCTGGATAAGGTTGTGCGCCTCTCCAGTAACATTGGCTCTCAGAAAGTATAGCTTTTGAGCGGCTGGTATCGGCTGGTCATGAATTAATTGCTTGAACAGGTCGTAGAATTGGCGCCAGTTAAGATAGCTGCCGTCAAACTTGGGGAGTTCTATTTTTGGTAGTCTCATTGTGGGATTAACCGATGCTTCCGTCTGCTGTGGACGATGTGCATGAGCCCCACCTTCAAACAAGATTAGTAGAACTTCTTCCACTTGCTCTTGTGTTCTGAAATAACACTCGAGTTCTTCAACGGTTAACTGCTCTTCAACCTTTCTGTAGAGACACGTTATCTCATCCCAGTTCTGTTGAATGGTTCTTGATTTTATTTGGTAAAAATGCTCTGACGCACCTCCGCCGCCTCCACTACGCACTTGTCCAATGATCTTTTTAGGATGTTCATCAGCAATTGGAACCTATCCTTATGCTTCATTAGACCTTCTGTCAAACACGGTGTTGGAAGCGGTTTAGCGGTTGGTAATGCATGTTTCTGCTTGAAAACAGTACCCTGCTGCTTGGCTGCGCCCGTTGTGGTTGAATCACTTGCTGCACCAGACACTTCCCGATCTTCCTCGAATGTTGACCGATCCTTCGATTGCGGTGTGAGTCGCCACTCGATATCGCTTCGCATGCGATCCGTTACCTTTCGCACTGCTTCATAATAGTCCTTCTTGAAGTACGGGTGTTCCAGTTCAGCAGGAAATTCTTCCCGAATCTTACTATCAGTGTCATCAAATTCTTTCCAGAGATTTTCCAACGCTGTCAAGCGCTCAGCCAAGTATAATGGAGTCTTTCTCAGATCTGAATCCTTCCCATAGTTGCGCGCCAGTCGACAGAGTTCCTCACCGACCCTTTCTTGTTGGCTTGCGTACTCTTCAATTGATGACATTTTTTATTTTTATCTTTATCTCACTGCACTATTTTCACAGGTATTGCCAAACGTTAGCAAAAGAAGTCCTGTCACGGTCGCCAATTTTTGTTAGATAATAAGAGACAAAAAATTGTATAAAATCACGACAACACAGTTTATTACTTTGAGTCCGCTCTGACCGATAATTCACTTAAGACTAATGTGACAAATTTTAATTTTTAGCATAGGAACTCGAGTGCTCACGAATAAATTCAAATTCGTAAACACTCGAATTTCACAAATGAATTTAATTCGAGTGTGGGAACAGACAGTACCGTCGCTCGGAATCTGATATTCGTGAGCGACCTAGTAATGACCGTTCGCACACTTACAATTAGTGTCAACGCAGTAGAATGCGTGAGAATATAAATCTTAACACGTGGGTTTTCAGTTATACGCTTGGCTAAGAAGACAATGGTTTCGGCTGATCTTGTCGGACGGGAACGAATTGGAGTCTTCACGCTAATTTTAACGATTAATTCACAGCTTTATGAAACGGTGGCGCTTGGTGAGGCCTAAAAGCAACGCGATCTTATAAAATGTTCACCATTTTTATAGCGAATTTTCACTATTCTGACAAATAGTCTACATTTGATAATATCTTAATTTTTATTTTATTATACAAAGGTAAACGCATTGATTGTTGATTGAATTAAATAATGCGTACAATTTAGAATGATACCTTTTGCTGGATGACTCTTAAGCGCTTAACATCTGATTTAATTGTAGTTTAACATGTGGGGATGAGGCTAAGGAGTCTGGGCAGAATCCTAACCGTGCAAATGCCGACCATTCGTCAAGATAGTCATGAAGACTGTTCTCTGATTGGATGTCAGGGCAGCTGAGGCGACCCACAATTTCAATGTAGGTAGTACCGGTGATTAGTTCGTCGGCTTGCACTGTATTTTGCTGTGAATGAACCCGATCCTGTTGCTGGACCCTTTGATTTCCTCCTTAATCATCATCACTTCAGCTTAAAAAATGCGGGGGGATCAACGAGACAAAGCGAATTGTAAAGTTTCGATTGGGTCTTGAATCCGTCAGTGTAGAAGTTGGTAATTTAAGACTAGAATATGAGCCTTTCATTCCTCTGCGGATGGAAAGCATCTGTGGTGCAATCTGTGGTGAATAACCCGCTTCCTTGAATCTGTATTACACCGCATTTACTATGCCTTTGATGTGAAGATCCAATTGAAGGATTTGTTGAAAAATGTTATTTGAAAGCATCAGCGGTACCGATTTCTAAGATTCTTGTTAGGTATGTCTAAGTTGAGACCTTTCTTAGGGTACGGACAAAGTGCAGCTGTATGTATATACCTATATGTAGAGTGCATGTGAAAATACCTTCACTTGACAAAATGGGTTCATGATGATGAGCTGAACTTTGTTAGTAACTTTAGTAACTTTAAGGCAGACCACCAAACTGGCTAACAGTTGAGCTCTCTTGGCTTTTTTAACTCTTAGTGCTCTGTATAAAGGGTTTTCAATAAAGGCGGGTAGATGTTAACATGAATTAAAACAAGCTGTGTGTGATGTATTAACAAAAAACTTTCCATGTATGGAATATGACATCGTTCAAATGCTCTTCTCGGCTTCTTATAGTGGCGCGGATCCAAGTGGTCCAATTTTCAATGACCCTTCCGCATAGGTAAGTGATTGATGGCCCTTGTTATGTTCACCTTAACGGCATCAGTCGATTGTGGTTTATTCGCATAGACTACGACTTCAAGAACCCCTATAAGAAAAAGTCTAGCGGAGTCAATAACATGACCTTGGTGGCTGATTCACGTCATCTCTGCGAGAATTAACCTTACCCTCAAATATTTCACCCAAAATGTCAATCGTGGGGTCCGCTGTGTGGCACGAAGCGCCTTCCTGCTGGAGCCACATGTCACCTCGGTCCATATGGTTGGGCTCGTCATTGACAGTGGCTGCCTCACTGAAGTACGGGCCAATGACACCGCCGAACCAAAATCCACAACAAACGGTCACTTTTGGAGGATACATTGTCATCTGGTGAACCGCGTGTGGATTGATGTCGTCCCAAATGCCACTCGTCACTAAAGATGAATTCTCGGCCAAAATTGGGGTGCTTTTCCAAACGCTCCGATTTCTTGTCAGCGAACAAACGGCGTTGTCTATGGTCATGTACTTTGACCTCATGGATCAGTGGGATTTCGCCAAGTTAAAGTCTGCGAAAAGCCGAGTTTTTGCACAGGGCGAGGAATTCTGCGGCCCTCGGCCTCGGATTCTGCTCTTCACGGACCGCAGCGATGTTCTCGACCGTTCTTGCGTGCCTTTGGCGATCGAATGTTGGCTGGTATACCTGGAATACCGGACCGGTCGTCTCAAATTTGGCCAAAAGTCCACTGTGAAGGGCCATCACGTCTACCGTAAAATGGGCGCAACGCTAATTCGATTTATATATCGACTATTAGTCGTGCCCAAAGTGTTAACCTTTCTGCACCCCCCACAAGGACATGCATCGGTATGGGATTCAACTGATACGAGAGCTAAAGCCCCAAAATCAAGAAGCTCGTTCTAGGTTCGCTAACAGGGCTTTGTAGAAGTTGGATCTTTTTCAGTGAGAAACACATTTTAGGTTAAACAGTTTCGTGAACAAGCAAAATTGCCTCATCTGGGGAAGGGTTCCTATTGCATCCAGAGAAACTTATTGTTTGATGTGGAATTTGGTCAGACGATGTCATTGGACCATACATCTTCCTAAACGAATTTGGCCAAACCGTGACCAACTATCTTTGGCCTCAACCCAATGATATCAACGTAAAAGACATAAGTTTCTGATAAGGTGGGGCAGCGGGACATAAAGGATGGGCGATCGAGGGTTTTTTCTTTTACTTATAAGTTCTTTCGACACTGACAACTGTTTCTTGCTCGAAATCTTGACAGAAAGTCAGTATCATACCTCCGCGGAACGAAATGAGTCGCTTTACGCTTGAACAACGTTGGAAAATATTGAAAACTCCTTTCCAAAGTGAGTGCTATGTAGCCCTAACAGTGCGACTGATGTACGCAAGTTTGTGCAAAAAGTTCGTGAGAATGGTATGATAGTGGACAACACTCATGGTTCCCGTGGTCGTACGATGAGAATGTGGCTGCTCTGGCCGAGAGTGTGAGAATTCACGAACATCAACTCGCCATCGATCTCAACAGCTCAACATTTTACGCACTAGCCTAGGGAGAATTGACTCAGCAATTGAAGGCTCGCGGACATCCGCCTAAATATCGCTTCGCAGTTTGGGCTTTAGAGCAGCTTGAATTGGACAACGATTTTGGGAGAAAAATCATATTTTCTGACGAGGCACATTTTCATCTCGGCGGCTACGTTAACAAAAAAAATTGCCGCATCTGGAGCTCGAAAAACGTTATTATCGAGAAGCCAATGCATCCACAGACAGTGACGGATTGGTGCGGATTGTGAAGTGGCCGCATCATTGGATCATTTTTCTTTGAAAATAAGGCTGGGACCAACGTTTCAATCAACGGCGGGTGTTACAGAGCCATGTTAACTCCGTTTTTTTTACTGGAATTGAAAACATGGATTTGGACGACCTCTGGTTCATGCAGGATGGCGCACCATGCCCTCAGCTCATGCCACAATCGATCTTTTGCGCACCAAATACTCAAATTGTGTTATCAGCCGTCTTGGCGATTTCAATTGGCCGCCTCGGAGCTGCAATTTGACCCCTTTGGACTTCTTTTTGTGGGGAACTTTGAAGGACTGATTTTATTCCAACAATCCGGAAACTATTCAAGCACTTAAGGCCAATATCATAGAAATCATAGAATAGAAACCATCAACAAGGTCTTGGAAAATTGGGGTGACAGAATGCGCTACAGCGAAGCCAGCCGAGGTAGGCACTTGAACGACGTTGTATTTCATAATTAATGGGAATGCTTGTTCTTATTAATAAAACTAGAATACAGCGTGCGCCATCCCATATGGGTCGATGTGAGTTTCGAATAACTTCAACAATTCTCTACCGATTTTGGAAATTCAAAAACTTTTATTCAACTTACCCTTTACAATTTATTTCGATTAATTTTCTGAAAACAATATCAATTAAATGGCCGCCTTTATTGCCGATGCAAAAATGGGCTCGTTTTCGCGCATAATCCATGACATTTTCGAGCATTTCGGTGGAAATTTCTGCGATTTCCGCACGAATGTTTCTTTTGAGCTGTTTTATTGTCTTCGAGCCGTTAGCATACACCTTGCTTTTCAAGTATCCCCAAAGAAAAAAGTCTGGAGGAGTCAAATTCGGCGATCTCGGAGGCCCTTTTTTGACACCAATTTTCCAGGGAACTTCTTACGCAAAAGTTTCATGGTTTTATCCGCAGTGCCATACTGCACCAAAAGTGAAATAAGTCTTTTTTACACATTTCTGAAACCACATAATGGGCCAACATCCACCGATATCGATCGCCATCCACTGTATCGCCAGTTTTGAAGAAATACGGTCCAATGATGGTTTTAGCCCAACAGTAACTTTTTGATGATATCGTGATATCGTGCTCTTCGTGAATAATGTGAGAATTTTCGTGCCCCAGAAGCGACAATTTTGTTAATTAACTGAGTCAAAGAGCGTAAAATGTTCCTAATCGGTCATCAAAATTTGCTGCCAGAACTCCGGCTCAGCATTATCATTGCAACGACATTTTGTGCGTATACCAAGGGCCGTGGCTCATCTTGTGGCAAAATTCTTTGAGTTATCTGCACTTTGTATAGAAATAAGTGAAGATCATCCTTTAAAATTCTCCGTAAAGTGATCCCACTGATGCCTAACTGCTGCGAACGGCACCGATATGACAAACTTGAGTCTGTTCAAACCTCCGAAGATCTCAAAAGACTTCTTCGATAGTCTTCCTTTTTAATCTACTACAGCCTAAAATGGTTCTCAAATTTGACTTCAAGATTCTAGTAAAACTAGTAAATCTAGGAGAAGAAAGGACGAATCGACTTAAGCAATTTATCGCTCGTAAGTTGCTTAAAGACCCACTTTTGGTAATCTTCTACCATTTGTCACGATTACAGATTTTATCCAAACTAAATTAGAACATTCTAATGGTGCCTTCAACGACGTAAGAAAGAGCTGAAGTTCTTCTTCTTCTTAGATGGTTTCCAGTGCCGCACTCTCATCATCACATCACAGTGATTTAAGTACGTCCTATACCCCGGAGTATGAGCTTGATGTGGCTTGAGGAATGTGCGTCATGGATTTGGTCCGTTGTTGCTGTAACGTTGATTACAATCAATTTTTATTATATGAGCCAAAGTTATAAAGAGCAACGTGGCTCAGTTGTTCCGACGCCTGTGCCTTCTGTTTGGGGCCCGCAAGAGTCATTGAAAACATATTTCTCCTCGGAACATCCTCTAAACATCCTTACGACACCCATTTATAATCTAGGTTAAGCGAGGTATGACATCAAAATGGTGCTTCATAATGGTAGGCCCTTATATCTGCCTACCTATCTACCTCTAGTCATAGCTCGGGTTTGTCAAGTGCGCTTTACTTTGCCACATTACCTGTCGACATCGTAAGTCTATCTATTGAAAGCAGCTTCTGAGTGCTGTCTATCGACTTCGGTTACACCCTCATCCCAAACATACAGTGCACAACGCACTACCGACAATTTGTCGGTTTATCAACACCCAAAACCATTTAACCCAGACATCTTGAAACCAGACTCGAACGACAGCTTAAGACAAGGATTTAACGCCTGTCAGCATTCCCACCTAGAAACTGGGTCCGCCGTCCGAGAAACTGCCGACAAATAGTTTTTAACAACACCGCACATTGAACAACAACTCGTTGCATCACCACTCAAACACAAGGCCAACTGCTATACTCGACTAAAATGAAACTATCTACCACTTGTCAGAAATGAAGCAACTACCTTAATGGCCTGAAACGTTTCTACACAAGTGACTTATTATCCCCTGCCAAGCCATAACGACTTAAACAATTTAAAGCGTTCTCCAAATTCCATTCAGCTTTGCCTCAAAACCGAAAAATTGAAAAAAGGAAAAAAAAAATCTCAATCAGTCGCTGACCAAATAGAGTTGTTTATCGAGCCAATATTTATTAACTCGTTTAATAACCGACAATCCAATAAATACAGTCCACAGCAACAATACACGTTTAAATCCCATTATAGCGGCCCGCTACGCCCAATGCAATTACAGTACTAGCCGCACGCTGGACCCATTAATCACCAGCTCGCGCACATAATTTAATCGAAAAGCTTTTACAGGTATCTCTCGCCCTCAGTTAAATAGATCCAATCGAATGGATTTACATCCTAATAGATATATGTAGTTGCAACGGCACGGACCGCTCAAGTGGAGAATGATTAAATGGAATCATCGGCTGCCAAAAACGTTTAACCGCAAAATTAGTAATTGATGTTCTGTACCTTTCAAATGCAATTCTCTTCGTTTTGCTTCAAACCGGTAGCCATGGCATGCAAGAGTCGGAACGTCTACAGTGACAGCGATGACGGACAAAACAATTATATTGTCAAAATGTAGATCGTTGTGGAACGTTGTGGATCATGTACTATAGAACCGGAAAAGCAAACATCAAAGTCAATCTCTACATTCCCGCTTCGATCGGGATCACGCGAGTTTGAATACCGCAGCGGTATGGCAATCCTGTAAACAAGAAGTCAATTATCATCTTTCACTCTTGTCACTTTGACGACCAACCGAACAACATATCCATGTGGCAAGCGATCCGGGCGGGGAGTGTAAGTAAACGAGTGCGTGTTGAATGAGGGCGTTACTCGCAATTTAAAAGAGGCAAATTCAAATAGACGAAGAGTCGCGTCAGTTCCATGGAATGCATTTATTTCCAGGAAGACATTCGTTTAAAGTGCTACATACCACTTATTGACGCATGTCAGATGCAAGGTGGCTATTGATTGGTGGCTGGAACCCGCTATTATATGATGTAACACCGATTACAAAATACCGACTCCTGCAGGCATAATCCATCATAATACCTGGATCTTACATGACAGATCTGCCAGCTAATCGTTTTCTATATTCCATGTATCTTCATAAATTCGACAAGGCCGACTGATAAGGCGAACTAATCGATCGGCTAGATCGCCGCATCGACGCACAACAAATTACTCATAAGCTGTACAGACTAATGAGGCAACGCAACGATCGATCAATGAACGCGATCCGGTGATTGCCTGAGATCATCATTTGCCCACTTGTCTATTGATTATGATTGATTTATGTCCCGCCGTCGCGTCGATCGATGTGTATGATGACCTTTAAGAGGTTGGATTTATCGTGTGACCCAAAACAATACCTGCAAGCGAGCATATGATCCTTTCAGTTTTTCTGTTGAGCCCAAAGACCTGGTTATGATCGGTTAAGTTTGTGATGGAATAATTGCTTTACGGAGAACATAGGGAATCGAACAAGCTACCGTCGAGGTTTGTGCACAGCTGGTAGCACTTTGTGGAATGTATGTGGAACGTAACTAGTTATTTTCATTTTTCATCGAGTTAATCAACTTATTACAACATTTTCTTACTTTGAATTGCATATCTAATCGGTGTTTTAGTGGATACACGACTTCCGGATAATTTATTGATCCTCCACCAGTTGCTCCTGGTCGTTGATATCATTGCTTGACGACATGAGTGCCTACGATCGGATGCACTTTAAATACTTATAAGTTGGCCTATACATCTGTTTATCAACATCTTCAACGACTTTGCTCGACTAACTGTGGCATCTGGATTGAATTAAAAATAATTGCCTTGACTCCTTTGATCTGTCGGCTAGTGAGCATCTCGCTTCCCCTGTTCGAAGATCAATGATCAATTTGCATAACGTGCATCGGGGTAAACACCATTCATTTCCAGACAGACATTCTGGAGGATCGCAACGGATAAAGTAGTCATTCTCGACTATACGACGACCACGAGCTGTGGAATCTGTCTCTTTATACCTCGCTCCATACACCCTCATTCTCCTGGTAGTTACCGATCCTCACTTAGCGAAGCAAGGAATTTTAATTGAACGAAATCTGTAAGCGTGTAAACAGCATTTATGGCTCTTCAAACTGATCTTTGTCCCCGCTCTAGTAGCTCATTCCACACAATTTAATTGAAAAGAGACAACAAGAAAATAAGGAGAGAGAAAAACGTTCTTAATTAGAATCCACACTCTACATGGTGACCATTAGGGACCATTTATCATTCATCCAACCAGCAGATGAGACCGAAATTGCATTTCAAGTTTGATGGATTTTAAATTGCTCCCATCCTAGATACTTGTTGAAGATAATGCTTCATCTTGAGATATCGCTAAATGGGTACTTGTTGTAGCTTCTCCATCAATTAGAATGTTAAGTTAGCGTGATCTTCAGATACTGAGATACCGTGGCTTCGGCGCACACCTGCCGAAAAGTTCGTTCGCTCAGTGACAAAGGTTTCAATTATGAAAGAAAATTCGCGCCAATAGCAGACGCGTAGGTAGCAGTCACTATGCCGACACCATTATCACATGAATCACGTATAGGTAACGTAACGTACAGGCACAGTTTGGCGTCTGGAAAAGTGAAAAGCAATCCATGTGGTAGACCTGAATACTTATGACTGCTCGGGGCATACTTCCTCCTCGTTATTGCACCTCTCACTCCCTGCTTATTGGTTTGTGGATTCTGTTTTCAATCGTTTCCATCGTTTTTATTGCAATTTAATGAGCTGTGTGGATCGTAGGCGATCTGCAACACTCAAGCGGAAATAAAATTATACCTAAGTGGGCTCATAGATGCCTCATGGGTCTACGCGTTCATTCATGGATTTGACGATATTCATGTCGCCGATGGGCGATGCTGATGATGTCATTGAAAAGTGTGCATGCATGCTCCACGTACAGTGTAGGTTGTTCATAATACTGTTGCCTGACTACCTACACTGGCTAGTTTTATTCGTATACGGCGATTCCAGGTTACTTGTCTATGCGAATCTTCTAACGTTGCATTTATTCTTTTTTTTCTTTGTAGAGTGCCTCTGCAATCCGGTTGGAGCGATAACCCTAATCTGCGACAAACGATCGGGACAGTGTCCCTGTCTGTCCAATGTGACTGGTAGACGTTGCGACAAATGCCTGCCGGGCCATTGGAATCTGACAGCGGGCAGTGGATGTTTAGACTGCCGCTGTGATCGCGTTGGAGCACGAAGTAGCGAATGTAATTCGTGGACGGGACAGTGTGACTGCAAGATCGGTGTGGGTGGTCAGCGATGCGATCAGTGTCAGGAGGGCTTCTACGGGTTTTCGAATGACGGATGTACGCGATGCGAACCGTGTCCGGGTGAGGGACAGGTTTGCGATCCGTATAATGGAAGATGCATCTGTCCACCGAATAGTCGAGGTTTGGGATGTTCGCAATGTGTGTCGGGAACGTGGGGTTGGCAGAATAGAGTCGGATGCAAAGATTGTGCGTGTGACATGATCGGCTCGATCGGACATGTTTGCGATCCGGTCTCGGGACAGTGTGTCTGTCGCGAGGGATATGCGGGACGGAATTGTCAAACCTGTGCGGTTGGATATTTCGGATATCCCGAGTGTCGGCGGTGTAACTGTGATCTTCATGGATCATTTGTACGATCAGATGGACTTATAGCATGTGATGCGAATGGACAGTGCCCATGTAAGGCGTTGGTGATCGGTCTGAAGTGCGATACGTGTCGGCAGGCGACGTTTGGACTGTCGAGACTGAATCCGGAGGGTTGCACGCGATGTTTCTGTTTCGAGCGATCGGTAGAATGCACACAGAGTGACTGGTCGTGGGGTCACATTCGAATGCAGGGAGCGAGGAACCTGAGTGTCCAGTATATGCATCCGGAGTCTGTGCCGAATAGCGAGTTCGAGTACATTGTGGTAAGTCCACCCTTAAGGTAGATCCTCCTATACTGATGATCCTCTCTTCCAGATAATCCAGATGGAAGGCAGCAAGTCATACCGCGAGGACGCCGAGATGAGCACGATGAACAACTTGAATCTTATCCCAAAATCCACAGGGAATATCTCCATCGGAGCATATACGGCGTTCTACTATCCTCTATACTTCCAGTTGCCTCCCCAGTTCTACGGCGATCGGACGAGTAGCTACGGAGGAAAATTGGTGTTCACCCTTCTCACGGAAGGGGAAGGAAACCCGCTGGACAGGAAAATTCTCCATCAATTCCCTCTGGTGCAGATTCACTCGCACTCTCGGCTAGTCATTGATTACTTCGAGTACGAGGAGAGGAAGTTCTCGAAGAATGAAACCTTCAGTGTTCCATTGCATGAGTCGTACTGGAAACTACATCAGAATGGGCACGACGTGGATCGTCCGGTCATGATGGCCGCCCTCCAGAATATCAAACACATATTCCTGCGCGGCACTTCCACATCGGACTTCGTTCAAGTTGTGTAAGAACTTTGATTCACGTGCTTGTCGTGGAATCATTTTGATTTTTTCTGTTTCTAGAATCCAAAATGTCCACATGGACTCTGCGATATACGTCTTTGGATCGACCAATATGATCGCGAAGGGCGTGGAGAGATGCAAGTGTCCGAAAATGTACGAAGGACTGTCATGCCAGGATCCAGGCCCGGGATACTATAGGTGGAAGAACACCACCGAGATTCAGAGTACATTCATCGAGGATCTGGTCGGCCGGGCCGCACCGTGTCATTGCAGTGGGCGAAGTGCCGATTGTGAACGCGAGACTGGAGTTTGTTTGGTAAGATATCCTGCTCCACGCTGGCTCATTCTGTTTCTAACAAGTTTTATCACAGAACTGCAGAGGGTACACCGGTGGCGATCATTGCGAACGTTGCGCGGAGGGCTATTTCGGTGATCCGAATACCGGCACGTGTCGTCCATGCCCATGTCCCGAGACAAGTCGGAATTTCGCCAAGGGTTGTACTGTGTGGAATGGCGAGGTGAGCTGCATCTGTAAACCCGGATACACAGGTCCTCTATGCAATCGGTGTCGAGCTGGCTATTATGGATCGCCGAATTTCGCAAATGGAACCTGCACCTCGTGCGATTGTAATTTGGATGGTATTCTCTCGGAGGAGTGCGATCAACACACCGGACAATGTAATTGCCGTCCAGGAGTGACAGGTCTGCGGTGCGATATTTGTATGGCGGAGCGCCATTTCCTGGAAGATCGCAGGTGCAAACGTATGTCCAAATGGTCTTCCTTTATATTTCCTTTTATGATCGTTCCCTCTCCCCCTCTTTTAGTCTGTGACAACTGTACGCTGACTCTACTGGATTACATAGAATTGATAGGCCACAAGCTCCGGCGAGGTCTAGCTCACCTAGATCTCACGGGAGTACCAGCTCCATGGCTCAAACTCGAGGAATACGATTTGGCTCGCGCAGACATCGGCGATCGATTAGCAAACTTCCTAAACGCCCGACGGCTCCTCCTTCACTACGATGATAATGCGCTTCACAAGCTTGCTTCCTACGCAGAAAATAATATGTTCCAATCCAGGAAATCCCTTGCGACCGCGATAAAACGCGCTGATGCCCTCGCCGTCATACGAAGGGAATCTGGCAACCTTTATAGTGACATCGGAGGAATCCGAGCTGATATCATCGACACGATCTTTGCCTTAAACAACTATGGAACTCAGGAGAAACATATGAGTCTGCCGTCGGTCTTGCAAGAAGCCAGATTTTATTTGGAACAGATCCACCAACACGACAGATCTGTGCAGGACATGCGCAGCATATGGGATAAGGCCTGGGATATGTTCTACAACTTCGGTAACGCCTCGGATGCGGCATTCGACCAGAAGGCTCGTGTGGAAATGTTTTGTCGTATCCTGAATCAAACGAACCATAAACTGTCCGACGCTAGGATGTTTACCGATAAAACTTTCGAGATGTTAAACGAGATCGATGACGTCCACGAGCACATTATCAACATGAAGAGCTACCTTGTCGAGGACTACGGGCAGATCAGAGAACTTCGGGATGAGGTCAATAAGAACCTGAATCACAGCTACTTTTCGGAGACAGGAGTTTATTTGGACATGATCGAAGATAAGGAGGAGCAACTGGAAAGCGTGATTGACACAATGGATCGTTTGGGGTCGATCCTGAACGATTCGCTGAGTGAGAACTTTGAGCTTCAGCGGGAGGTTCATAAGCATTGGCTTCCGAAGGCCCAGAAGCATGCTATGAGGCTTTCGGAGAGGTCTAGCGAGTACATGAAGCAATTCCAGCCGACCAAGGATGGAGCCAGGATTGCCTTATTAGCGAGGTAGATCTTTGTACTTTTTCTGTTTAAAAGGTTCTTGAGTATGAAATGTCTTCCACAGCTCGGCCCACAAGAACATCTCGGAAGCGATCAATGCAGCACGACGGGCGTCTGTAGAAGCAAAAGAGGGCGTGTCTGAAGCACAAAGTCAGCTATACCATCTCGATGGAAGTTCCGTCATCGATCGGGCGAAGATCTCTCTTGGAAAGTCCAAGCTTCTCCAGAAAGAGGCTCTGAAAGAAATGGAGAAGTCCAATGGTAAGCCTTCATGATAGAAATCAAACAATTTGAATCATTTTTCCTCCTTCAGAACTCAAGGCGAAGATCAAAGTCCATGAGGATCGTGTGGAAGGTATTAAGCAACGTATAATCGACGGCGGAGTTCGGACAAACAACCTGTCTTCCACGGTAACTCTGATGAACACAGGCTTGGCTAGAAAACTCGCTCATGAAAGCATGGATATGGCCAGTCGAGTGTCGGAACAAATGAACGCTGAGAATCGTCGGGCAGTGCTCATCAACGATGACATCCTAAAGCTCCGTGATAAGCTTGCGCTCCTCGAACCCGACTGGGCCTCGAAGCTCGGTATGGCAGAGGAGAATATCTCGCTAACTCGGACCAATATCCGTTTGGCGAACATCTCTCTGAACTTTGTCGAGGAGCAAACGATCAAAACGCAGCAGAAGTTCGACACATGGAACAACACCATGTCCAAGCAGCTGCAGGAGTTGAAGGACAAGATAGCCAAGGCCCGACATGCCGCAGAAGCTGTATGTACTCAAAGGTGACGCGTAATACAGGATTACCTTATTCATGGTTTCGTCTTTTTAGATCAAGGTGTCCATGGAATCGCTGGGTCCAAAGTGTGTCCGGTCATACCTGCCACCTTCATATGGTTTGTCCACGTCCAATTCCATCAAACTGAGCTTCGCGCTCAACAATCGCAACGGAAATTCCCCGCTCATTTACATGCAAGGCCACGACGGGCGATATATCGCCTTAGACCTCTACAAACGCCGTGTTCGCCTGAAGTGGAATCTGGGAGGAACCACAGAAACCATTACCCATCCACTAGAGATCCAAACACGCGATCCGAAGTATGACGATGCTTGGTACCACGTGGAAGCCAACAGAACTTTGAATATCGGAAGCTTACTAGTCCGCCGTATGACGAACTACGGCACATTAGCAATCTCTATTCCTGTTACAGGAGTCACGGATATGGAGCACACGCGATTCTTCCGAACATTGGCCGATCGTATATGGATCGGCGGTCGTCCTCCGACAGATCGTAGTAATGATCCTCTAATCGGAGAGGGCCTGAATGTAGTTCTACATCAGTTGGAGGTTGATAACAAGCCACTGGGAATCTGGAACTTTGTCCACACCGAGGGACGATGTGGGGGAGCAATGATCGGCGCTCAGGAATCTGCAACAATGTCAAATGCACGATACTTCAATGGTCTGGGATATGCCGAAGTAAAGAAATCAAGACCAAGACCATATAGAAAGAATTTGTTCGCGCTGCAGATGACTTTTAGGACGTTGGACGAGAACGCGCTGCTCTTCCTAGCGGTTGATGATAAGAACGTAAGTGTTCCACGATCATGGACGCCTTTTGCTTATACTTTTGTTTCCCCAGAATCGCTCGGTGTCGGTGACTTTAAGTCGCGGTCGAATACTCTTCCGCATTGACTATGGTGATGATTCCAAGCTAGAGATCAATACGACGAAAAAGTATAACTCTGGCAAGTGGGTGAAGATCGAGGCTGCTAGGGAGTTTGTACCCAAGAGAGGTACGGAAAATGGAAGTCTGAGAGTGAATACCGAAACTCCGATTACCGGATCGCCAACGATTCCGATTAAGAGCCCTATGTTGCCAGATCTATCTAAGGCGGTTTACTATTTGGGTGGGGTACCACCAGGTACGTGAATAGGGTCCGTAATTATAAAAAAATAATTTTGTTGCTATTGCTTGTGTGTAGGTTTCAGGTCGGGTTCCACAAAGGCCCCAGGGGCTGACAATCCGTTCTTAGGGTGTATGATGGACGTGCAGATCAACGGGGAAACTTACGATCCACTTAGTAGCTCTGCGTACTTCGGCGTGGAACAGTCTTGCAAGGATACAGTGACAAAGTAGTTCTCTATCTTGTATCGCTTAGAATCTAGTTTGAAGGTAAAATTTTTATTTTAGGGCTGGATTTTCAGGAAATGGATATGTGGAACTCTCCTCACAAACCCTTCGGAAACGATCCAATACCGGTTTCGTCTTCCGAACCTTACAATCAAGCTGTTTACTACTTCTCTCCGCCTATCCCCCCGAAGTGAGTGACGACTACGACGCGAAAGACATCAAAGGCAACTACTCACTCAGTGTCTACAACGGTCACATACAAGCCTGGATCGATTCCGGTCGAAGTCAAATCAAACTCAATTCTAATATGACAGTGAATGATGGCGAATATCACGTCGTTAATCTCATCAAAACCGGTCGCAAATTCGAACTCATGATAGACGATAGCCTACAGGATACCAAGAACCTGGTTGGCTCACCGACAATGGTCAGTATGCCTCGTGATGCCGGAGGTCTGTATATCGGCGGCGCTCCGGAATTCGAAGAATACAAACCACTAGCACCGACTTTAGTACCACTTAAGGGCGCCATACGCGATATTGTGTTCAACAACAAGACTGTCAATTTCAATCAAGCTTTAAGCTTCTCAAATGTCCAAATCGGACGAAGTGGTCCATCGATGGGCAGTTTCAATGGAATATACGATATGCTTCTGAAGCCGCATTCGATCGAGACTAGTTTCACCACAGCCTCGGAAGGTTGTCAACGAGTAAGTACCGAAAAGAAACACCTTTATATATCTCTAGACACTGATCCTCATAGCCAATATAAGAACCAAAGTTAAGATAAACTCGTAAAATGTATCTTTCTTTCTTTGTAGGACTTTAGTTGTTAAGGAAGGCTTTAAATACTTACAAATAACAATAACAAAGCCTCTCTATGGTTGTGGTCTTAACTAATGAAACGAAAAACTAATAAGAGATGGCGTGGATGCTTCTCGACACTAATTTAAATACTTTCGATGTACATAACCTTCTCAAGCACTCATTTATATGTAATTTAACTATCACTTCATACACTTCACGCACATAAAAGATACATTTTGTTTTTAACTGCTTTTCACATCATCAAGCTTTTTGTGTACGTTTGAGCTAGAGATACATGCATTTTTCTGTTTGATTTTTTTGAATAAATATAGACATTTTATGAAAACCAAATCGAATTTAATCTTTTATTTCGACCAACTTTCAACTAATCTCACGCGCACATGGCTGTAGCTAAACTAACACAAAACGCTGAGCGAGAGGAAAAGTACTAGTAGCTTAACGGTGTAGAAAGATTTGTTTATGTTTACGAAATTGGCATGATTCTGAGAAGGTTTGGCATCTTCTCTTAACTTGGTTTCTCGTCTTTATTCGAATCGATCGTGTTGTATGCGATCGATAGTGTCGACGGTGGTTTGCTTATGTATCTTTCTGCATCTTGTTGACAGGTTGGCAGCTATTCGTACGAACCGAATGCATTCAAGTTCGGCGACAATCACTTTAGTCACTCGCAGTTGAATTTGCAATTCCGACAATTCTGGCAGCGGAATTTCCATATCGATTTCGACTTTCGATCGTTCTATCCGAATGGTTTGATTTTCCTGGCGCCCGGGACGAAGGAGAAGCAAAAGCATTATGTGAGTCTGCTGTTAAAGGACGGGCATTTGCTGTTGATCGTGCGCGGTAGACGACGTGAGGAATTGCAATTGACTGCAAAGTTGAATAATGGCGAGTGGCATCATGTCACGATCCATTGTCAGGATCGAAAGGTTACGATGAGTGTGGAGATTGGTTCGACCGATCAGAAGACATCGGCTCAGATGAAGGTTCCGAAGAAGGTGAGTGCTTCAGCGACGATTTATGTAGGCGGATTGCCGGAGAAGGCAGTGAATGTACCGCCTGAACTCGCGATGAAGTTGGAGGGTTTCAAGGGATGTCTGAGAAAGATGAATATCAATGGAACGGTACAGGATCTCGCGAAGCCTGGGAATCATTTGAATGTTGGCCAGTGTTTTCCGAAGGTCGAGAAGGGATCATACTTCCCAGGCGACGCTTACGCCGTCTACAGTGAGTTCTTAAAGTCTAGCTCAGACGGAGAGTGGTCTAATCTATGTTTCTTTATAGAGAAAAACTTCCATGTAGGCAAGTACCTCGAGCTGGAACTGGAGTTCCGAACGTCAGAGCTGAATGGTATTCTCCTTAGTGTCTCGGAGCCCGTTGGATTCCCGGCGCTGTCATTGGAACTTCATAGTGGAAATGTAATTCTTGCGCCAAAGCCCATTATTCTATGTCTAATAAACATTTTCTTTTATTTTCAGATCATTTTGTCCTGTGATCTCGGGGATGGCAATCCGTTTCGCGTCCAATCCATGCTCCCGTCGAAATACGCCATTTGTGACAATAAATGGCACAACATTTCAGCACTCTACGACTTTGAGCAAATAGCTCTTCGGATAGATCATCATCCGCCGATCATATCCTTGGCGCAGCACCGGGTCTCCGGGAAGGTTCAAACCAAATCCGCACTTTACATTGGCGGCATTCCAGGTGAGATCGGTTACATTATCATAATCTCTACTATCTGATCGGATCTTTGTTTACTTTTGCAGATATCGCACCCAGCGGTACGTTGCTTAGTCGGGAAAATTTCAAAGGATGCATTCGAAATGTGTCGATCCGTAACGAACGACGCGACTGGATCGATATGGATGGCTTGCACAATGTGCTCCTTAGCGAGTGTTTAATGGTGAACTGAAAATTTCTCCAAAAATACTGATTCAATCGCACTGAATCGCAACACTGCCATATACGCTTAACATTTAAGAAAAATAGAAAAAAACAAATCGACTGCCAGAACGATTAACAAAATGTAAAAGATTTACCATAGATAAGGTTAATAAGTAGTCGTTAGGAGACCAGAAAATGCATTTCTTCGACCCCAACGGACAGACAAAAATCAAAAAAAAAAAAACAAAGCAATAGATCACGATGAGGCTTTTTTTTTAATTTTCATTAATTTTATTAGTTTGTTATTAATTTTAATTTTATTTATTATTTTTCGTTTTGTTACATAAATGCAAAAAAAAAAAATCAAAAAGTCATTATCACCACGCAGACGCACCTACATACGCACGAACGAATCTCTTCTCACGCATTAATTTATGTTTTTTTTTTCTGTAAATTATTTAGTTGTCTAGTGAGTAAAAGTTAAATAAAAAAAAAACGGAAAATATATTTCAAAATGTTTAATACATTTGTAAATAGTATTTCTAGATACAGATAGATTCACTACCTATAGTAATATTGTACGTAGATGTAAGACATGATTAGTGAATAAATTTTAACAAATTTTTTTACTAAAAACTTTTTGCTTTAAATTTTATTTTAAGCTAGCGGACCCGGCGAACTTTGTCTCGCCTGCGAGTGCTTCAGCCCATATCGGAGCAGCGTACAGTAGAACTGAACTGACTATTTTTGAGAGTAAGACTCTGCGCGCATATACGGGACCACCTACATTCGGGAGCATTCATGAGAGCGCTCCTTGTGTAAGTAATGGGATACCTCATTGGTATACCTTATGTGTTCCCTAAATGAGAGCCTGTTATCAAGCATTATCCCTAGGTACTTCACAGATTTCTTAGACCTAATCGTCTCGTCTGATCGCTCGCATGTTCCACCTTCTTGCGGATGGTTGTGAGCACAACCTCCGTTTTCATCCCAACAAATTTTAACGTCTATCGCGACGACGATCTCAATCGACCTACCGATAGCTGCCCCTGTCGTATCGTTTTAATAGACCTACTTAACTCAATCGACTCATCCCTTATTGCAATATCGTCTTCCCCGTATCTCGACTTCGTTTCAATCAAGATTGTACAGCCCCGTAAAGCACTCTACGAGGGTGGTCCGATAAGTACTTAGACTCACCGCCAGATGGCGCCAATATCGCAAGAGCAACTTACTATCGTGTAGTACAATCTAGTAGACGGCTACTGTCGATCAGACCCGTAGTTTTGTTTTGACCGCGTGTGGAAGCGGGAGTGTCTTCGGATTTTAGAAAAATGTAAAAAGAGCAATATCGGTCGATGATTCGATTCTGTGTACTGTGTACGGTGACTCTTCTCCTTCGATGGCGATCATCAAAAATTGGCTTAACGAGTTTCAACGTGGTCGCACGTCGGTTTTTGATGAGTCACGTCCAGGTGCCCCTAAAACGGTTATCACGGAGGATAACGTGACAAAAATCCACGATCTCGTATTGGCAGACCGCGGATTGAAGGTGCGCGAGATAGCTGAGACAGTAGACATTTCAAAAGATCGCGTGGGTCATATCCTGCATGAAATTTTGGGCATGAGAAAGCTGTCGGCGCGATGGATGCCGCGTTTGCTCACTCCGGACAACAAGCACAACGGTGAGACCACTTCAGAGCAGTGTTTGACGCTGTTTAAGCGCAATCCGAGTTTCTGCGTCGTGTCGTGACAGTCGACAAAACATGGATCCACTGGTACACACCAGAGACCAAGGAACAGTCGAAACAGTCGACTTCACCCGGCGAACGTGCTCCGAAGAAGGCGAAGACTGTCCCATCGGCCGGAAAGGTGATGGCCACCGTTTTCTGGGACTCACAATGTGTTATCCACATCGACTACCTGGGGTGGAATCGGCTAAGGTGATAAGTGATAGTCACTTTGGTGATAGTCATTTGTGACTATCATCATCTTTCGGTATCGGGTAAGATTATCACAAAAAAAATTCAGAAAAGGAGCAAAGCTTGCTTTTTCGGAGTTGATGACAGATGAGAGTTGTCAAATTATCCAAGAAAAAAATTCAAAAATTAAAAACAGAGCAATAAATTGAATTTGTTGCAAGATCATTGCTTTATTTTATTTATAATAGAGTGTCTTTAACAGCATCACACATTTTCGGCTTTTCTGTTTGATGGTTGGAGGTCTTCTTGCATATTGGATTGGTTGATTGTTGGGGTAGGTCACTTTCATTCAACGGCACCAGCAATTCACAGCAAATCTTGTGCAGCGCAACACAAACATGAATCTAAAAAAAACAATAATTTGGCATAATTTTAACAATATTAACAATATGAAGTGTGAAACTATTCCCACTTACATGTCATCTGCAAGTTCAAGAATGTTAGACCGATCTTCCTTAGAATTCTAACGTTCACGTTCATCACTGTCTCATTGACCTCTTCATCGCTTAAAAATAATTCGGAACACGAACATTTTTTATTGTTTTATTAAATGTTTTTATTGTTTATTATTGTTTTTTGTTTTAAATAATAGACAAAAGCACAAAACGAAGTCACTTCAAACACAAAACATATGAAAGTGATCGCTAAATAGCTGTCACCAGAAAACTATCACAAAAATGTGACAATCACTGTGACTATCACCTTACACGATACCGAAAACGAGAATGTGACTGTCACTTATCACAAATCACCTTAGCCGATACCGCCCCTGGAGAAGGGCCACGGCCAAATTGGTCGAATTGGGCTACGAACTGCTGCCCCATCCACCGTATTCTCCAGATTTGGCCCCGTGCGACTTCTTTTTGTTTCCAAACTTGAAAAAGTCACTCGCCGGGCAGAAATTTCAGTCGAATGAGGAGGTCATCGCCGCCACGGAGACCTACTTTGCAGACCTCGAGAAAACATATTTTTCAGACGGGTTAAAGAAGTTGGAGCATCGTTGGGTCAAGTGTATCGAGCTAAAAGGAGACTATACAAAATAAATCGCAATTTCTCCAAAATTTTTGTTTTTCATTTGTGGGCTAAGTACTTATCGGACCACTCTTTTAATTCGAATGTAAAAGTTTGGTTCTACAGTATTCCAATAATGTTGCAAAGAGATCGGTCCGACTTGTCAATGCCTTTCTCAATATGGTCTTGGCTAAACCCACTGCTTTCTCTGCCATGGCGTTTGACCGCGAATGGTATGGGCTGGTGTAAGTAAACTTGAACCCCCAATCCCTTGCAAGCTGCTGACATGTATATGAATTAAATAGCTGGTTATCGCATATAACCTCCTCGGGTATCCCGTGGATCGAAAACACTTCTTTAGAAAAGAAATCTACGATAACAAGATAGTTTTTCAAATTAAATTCTAAAATATCACACCCCCTACTTTTTGGTACGGAAACTCGGGAATGCTATGTGGGAGTAATGGACGTTTGGCATTGCTGGGTCTAAACTTCTCACAGATAGGGCAGCGGCTTATAAGATTTTCAATATCACGGTTCATGAATGGCCAGTAAAATAAACTCTTAGCAGGTTCGATAGTTTTTGTAATACAAATGTGAGCTTCATGTAACGCACTTTTGTATAGAAGAAGAAGAATTGCGTTCTTGCATCTGAGAATAGACCTCATTGCTTTGTTTTGCAGCTTTTGCAATCTAGCTATGTGACCAGCATTGCAGTACGAGTATAAAAGCGTAGAACAATACTCAAAATGCGGCTTAACAATCGTGTTGTAGACATTTATTGCTGTTAGCGTGCTCAAACTCTTTCTGATACGTTTGAAAAAACCGATTTTTTTACCAATTTTTTTACATATGTATGTAATCGATGTGGGGATTGAGATTAAGTTTCTTGTCAATTATAACGCCTAGATATGTTATCTCGTCAACTTTTTCAATTGCACAGTTATTTATTTTTATTGCGAAATTGTTTTCCATATAAATGTAAATATATTTGGTTTTTTGTTCATTTAGTTTAAGTTTGTTCATCTGTAACCACTTAGTCAGTCGTTCAATATCCTCCGATAATTTTTCTCTACATTCTATTCCATTCTTGCCCTCAGCATAAATTAGCGTGTCATCAGCATATAGAGCAATCTTGCATTTCTTCACTATTTTTGGCATATCGTTTATGTATATGACAAATAATAGGGCTCCCAGTATTGATCCTTGTGGGACTCCGTGCCTTATTTCAAGCTCACTTGAGACTTCACCATTCACTTTGGTTTTCTGAAACCTCTCTGTTAAGAAGGATTGGAACCATCGCAATTCGATACCCCTGATTCCATACTCAAACATGAAAAGTATGCTTCTGTCAATTGTTTCGAATGCTCTTTTGAAGTCCAAGAATAGAGCGGTTATCTTGTTACTGGATCCGTTTGCTTTCCACTTGTCGACAATGTGATTTATTGCTGTCTCACATGAATAGCCTTTCCTAAAGCCAGATTGACAGTCAGATATTATGTTGTTTTCTTCAAGGAATTTCACTAGTTGCTGTTTTACAACTATCTCTATAACTTTATCAAGGGTTTGTATTGTATTTATTGGTCGGTAATCTTCACACTTAATTGAGCCATTCACTTTCTCTACAGGGGTGATCACCGAGCATTTCCATACTTGCGGAAATTCACCGGTTTCTATTGAGGTGTTTATTATTTTTGTTATACAATGACCCACTGTTGACCAGTTGTCTAAAAGAATTTTTGGACTAACTTTGTTAACATCTCGTTTGTTTTTCATTTTACTAATAAGTATTTTTAACTCCTGTTCAGTTAATTTCTTCATTTTAAATCTACATTCGGCACTCGGGATTATGTTCTCGTATTGGATATGTGGGATAGAATCTCTTATTTCGTTAATGCTGGTGATAAAATACTTATTAAATTGTTGTGCGATATTCTTGCTGCAGTTATAGGTTTCGCCATAAAACTCAACTGTATTAATTTCCTGCTTTTGTTGGTTCAAAACTAGCACTTTAATTTCGTTCCACATAGCCTTTTGATCATTTGCATTACTGATCTTTTGGTTAATGTAATTATTTTTTTGCTTCTTTAAGTTTAGCTTTGTATTGGTTTCGAATAATTTTATATTCTCGCCAAATGTTAGTATCGTTTGTCATCTTCGCTTGCATGTACTTCTGGATCTTTTCGTTTTTCAGTGTTCTGAGGCTATTGCTGAACCAACTATTTGCATCACGTTTTTTATTTTTGATCTTTTTTACCGTATATTTTTGGTTAAGCTGCACAAAGATGTTGCCAATTTTTTTAGCATTGTAGTTTAAATTGTGTGTATTATCGTACCTAACATCCATTTCTCTCATATCATTTCTGTATCTTTGTTTATTATACCTAAAAGTTTCGATTTTCTTTATGTCTTTGATTAAATTATTGTTATGTACTTTGATCTCAATGCATTCGTGGTCAGATACGTTCCATTCACTTCTAATTTCTGTACATAGGTCATATACAGGGTGTCCCACGAGCAGTGTGCCAAAAAGCTATAGCGTGTAGGTCTAGTCAAGACAAGAAAAAAATCGTATGGGAGGGGGGGGTCTATTTCCCCCGTTTAGCCGGGAGGGACAATTTTCTAAAAAATTGACTTAATTTGGAAAAAAAATTATTAAAAATCAACAGTTACATCCACAATGCCACGATATACCTTTTTGTAAAGCCAGAAATCTCTTCTTTCATATTGATTTTAAATGAAGCTGTTTAAGGAGTAGTTTTTGAGAAATTAATTTTCAAACTTAAAATTTTGAAAAAAAATTGAAAAAAAAAATTTCAAACTATTTTTTTTCAAAATTGTATGTAATTAAGTAGTATTTTTTTTCAAAAATTCAATGCTCTCATTAGTTTTTAGTTAAAAGCAGAAAACCGGATGCAAAAATGTGTTGTAGTTTTTGAGAAATTAAAAAAAAACCCGAACCATTTTTTCTAAGAAAAATCTTTTTTTTGGTTTTAACGCGGCTGGACTTGTAAGTAAATTAATGTATGAAACATTGACCTCTTCTTTTATTATTTTTAAAAAATTCGGAGTTTTATGAGGATACAATAAAGTGATACAGTATTGGAATAACCCTAGATTAATTCTTTTTTTTTCATTGATAACGCCTGAAAACTGACCTGCGAATTTCGTCTGGGTCCGCCCGCCGCCGATGGGTTCTACCCGAATTTTGGATTTGGTCCGACGCAATCCCTCCCTTAGTACAAGGAGGATGGCTATTATGCTTGGAGTGACCAAATCTAGAGTATGGAGAGTGCTTCATACCGAAAACTTACACCCGTACCATTTTAGGCCAGTTCAGGGACTCACCTCAAACGACAAGTTTTTGAGAGCAGAATTTTGTCGATCATTACTGCTTCGAGATGAAACTGAACGAAACTATTTTGCAAGGATATTCTGGACGGATGAAGCACAGTTTACCAGAGATGGGGTTACTAACTTCCACAATTTGCATCATTGGAATAGCACCAATCCACACAACAAGAAACAAAATAAATCACAACACCGCTTTAGCTGTAATGTTTGGCTTGGTATTGTTGGACAAACTGTAATCGGGCCCCGGTTTTTGAATGCCGTTATTAATGGAGAATCATACCTGCAATTCCTACGAGACCTTTTGCCCGATTTGATGGCCAATGTTCCTTTGGCCATAGCAGATAATTTAATCTACCAGCAAAATGGAGCACCAGCACACTACAGCTTACGGGTTAGAAACTGGCTGGATGATCATTTTAGTGACCGTTGGTTCGGAAGAAGGGGCCCCATGGAATGGCCACCTAGATCACCAGATTTAACTCCTCTAGATTTTTATGTGTGGGGATTCATGAAGAATTATGTTTACGAAGTGGAAATAGTATCTTTGGAACAACTGAAAAACGGATTGAAGTCGCTGGAGTCAAATTGCAGGAAAATTTGTCAAGCATAGATATGTGCAGCCATTAGGAGAAGAAGGAGATATAATCTTTGCCTTCTATAAAAAGGGGATCATATTGAAAATTTATTATAATAAAACTCCGAAGTTTTTAAAAATAATAAAAGAAGAGGTCAATGTTTCATACATTAATTTACTTACAAGTCCAGCCGCGTTAAAACCAAAAAAAAGATTTTTCTTAGAAAAAAATGGTTCGGATTTTTTTTAAATTTCTCAAAAACTACAAGACATTTTTGCATCCGGTTTTCTGTTTTTAACTAAAAACTAATAAGAGTATTGAATTTTTGAAAAAAAATTGGTACTTAATTACATACAATTTCGAAAAAAAATAGTTCGAATTTTTTTTTTTTAATTTTTTTTGCAAAATTTTGAGTTTGAAAATTAATTTCTCAAAAACTATTCCTTAAAGCAGCTTTGCTTAAAAACAGGATGAAAGAAAACGTTTCTGGCTTTACAAAAAAATATACCGCGGTATTGTGGATGTAACTGTTGATTTTTAATATTTTTTTTTCCAAATTAAGTCAGTTTTTTAGAAAATTGCCCCTCCCGGCTAAACGGGGGGGAATAGACCCCCCCCTCCCATACGATTTTTTTCTTGTCTTAACCAGACCTACACGCTCTAGCTTTTTGGCACACTGCTCGTGGGACACCCTGTATTTCATCTTTCTTACAGTTCGCTGCTTTATGGTTAAACCCTCTGCATTTAAAACATATAATTACGTCTGCACCATCAAAAACTTTACACCTCTCCCATCCTATATTTACTTTTCCTATTTCCAGTACTTTTGTAAATGTATCATCATCAATTTCTAGAATAGCGCTATAGTTTTTTTTACTGTTTTTAATATTTTCATTGTATTTTAAAAGCTTTAATTCACTACTCTCCATAATACAGTTTTGTTTTTTTAGTCTATCGATAATTTCCTGCTCATTATTTTTAAATTTCATAAATGGTATTATTTTCTTTGGTTTAATTTTCTTTGGTATTTTGATTTCATATTCCTCCCCGAGTTGATCTTGCATCACTTTTTGTATTTTTTGTCTATATTCGCTATTTTCACTTGCAATTATAACGCTACCATTTCTGCTACCCTCGATGTTGGCTATCTTTAAATTTGTTGGATCAATTTTCTTGTTTAGTACTTCCCTTGATTTCACACTATTCTGCTTCTCTTTTGGCTTAACAATCAATGGCAACTCTTTTTTTAGCTCAGGTACAAACCTTTTTTCTTGACATGTCCCTGTTGATCTTTTGACAGTTTCAGCATATGACACTTGGTTACCGCATTTTGCTTGCATTTTGTCAACAAAATATTTAACTTCGTTACAAACTCCAACATTGTTTTTCTTTATTTCCGCGCATATTTTTTCATGCAGCATTTATTTTCATGACTTCTTCAAGTGACTTCTCGCATACTTCTTGAGCTATTCTCATTTCTTTTATTCTCTCTGCGTAACGTTTTTCGATTGCAGCTAGTAATTCTTTCAATTCTGTCTCATTTTTCTTTAACGACTCTTCAAATTCTTCTTTGTACTGCTTTAGGTAACTGGAATTACGGTCTACATTTTCTGCCATTTCTTTGACCACCAAATCCACATTTTGAATGTATGTAATGCAGTCATCACACATGAATCTTACCATGTTGTCCGAATCCAGCACAGCAGCGCTATACTGATCTAATCCCGAACATTTTGTAGTTGAGTGGAAGACCTTCTTGCAGACTCCGGCACATGAGATTCCTGTCTCTCCCCTAATAGGGCTCTTGCACTTGGAACACTCTATCATTTGTCCAATATTTCACCATAGGTATATAGACACCTCGCTTAGCACTCAGAAAAAAGTTTGTTTTTAAATTTATTCTCAAAATAATCGCGAATGACGTTTAGTTTATATTATATATAAGTCGTTTATCATCTTTTTATGTACCTACTCGTATGTTGATGTCCACACACGAAATCATCCACTTTGTGTCTGCTCATAACAATTCCTCCACAAACTTAACTCATGCGATTTCAATGAGCTTGGTACGAATATTCTGTCTTGGTTAAAAACTAGTCCAGTGTCCTCGAATATGTTGTTTTTAATGCTCCAAAAAAAATCTAAATTGTCCGGTAGTTTGGTCTTGGAGGTAGGTAGGCCAGCCCTTCTTATACTACAATATTAAGTTTAGCAAAATAGCATATTTTCCTGTTTCTTGAATATACAATTCTTTTGTCCTATCCCCTAGGCTAACTGAATGTATGTACTCCGTCATAATATCATCTAAATCTATCTGCGTGTCTTTGCCCGTTAGGTTCGGTTAGGTTAGGTTAGAGAAGGGGAGTGTGATGGTTGGACATCACTTCCACTCGGAGGCCAAGAGGCCCATTGTGATTCCCTTCGTTTGTGTGGGTACACATAAAATTAACCTGTCCTATCACGTGGTGGCTGAAATCACCCCGTGCTCATGATGAATCTTAGAAGATCCGATATATCTGCATTAGCCACGTCCGCAATCTCTGTAAAGAATATTTGGCCTAGCGACACTAGGCGTCGATTCTGGAGAGCTGGACAGTGGCAGAGCAGATGTTGGATCGTCTCAGTTTCTTCCTCATCGCCGCAGCTCCGGCAGAAATCGCTGGATCCCGAGTCCCATTTCCGGAGCATTGCTCCAATGGGACAGTGTCCTGTGATCACCCCGACGAGCATACGGATCGAGTTACGGTCCAGCGCCAGGAGCTTCTTTGTCTTTCCGACGTTGAGCTCTGGCCACGATGATCTTGTCGTGTAGCTGTCGTTTCTTGTAAGCCAAGACGAGTTGGCCTCTTTGATGATTGTGTCATTTATGATCCGGTATAATGCGCTGATCGGTGTTTGCAATGACGTGTCCGCTTCACTGATGTCCATTTCAGAACCTTGCCTGGCCAGTTCGTCTGCTCTTTCGTCTTTGCCCGGACTACGAGACAATAGGTCAATAATATGAATGTCTTTTCCTGGAATGGAATATTTCACATTCAAGTTGTACTCGTACATTGTAAGCTTAATTTTCATTCTTTTTAGTCTAGCCGAGTAACTGGTTTCAAGAGACTTGTTCAGAATGGAGGGTTTGTGATCAGTATGAATTACCACCGGTCTGTCATATATGTATGTAGCTATGAAACTTTTTGCATGCGAAGACTATTGCTAGAAGTTCCTTTTCAATCTGAGTGTAACGCATTTCCGCCCTTGTTAGAGTTTTTGATGCAAGCAGATTGGTTTACCCTGCTGGAGAAGACAACATCCTAGTCCAACTTATAAAGGGTAGTGGCTTTCTCAATTGCATGCTTGATTTCATATAAAACCCTAGAATAATAATTGTTCCACAGTCTCCGACTAACCCTCGAGCCGGCAACACGTAATCGTGGTTACTCAGTGAGTGAAATAACACATCCCATCGCGTAAACCCCGTTACAGCTCCGCTTGCTTTAAATTCTCCCCCTCTCTCTCTCTTTTACCTGTAAACCAAGACAACACCAGAAAAAATATTAAATAGTTCGATCGTAGTGTCCTGAAATGGCCTCCGGGCCTCCCCCAGCCCTGGGTAACCGGTTTAGTGACCTCGACATAGAGGCACTTACCGAACCCAAAAACAAAAAAACAAAAAAACCAATTTGTTCCCCCACTGCCCATCAACAAATTTTCTCCCCCTCTCCAAATACCAGCAACCCAAAATTTATAATTATGTCGTCAACCGACCCCGAAAAGCCTCTTTCATCACTTAGCGTCTTCCTCTTCAAAAAAGGCATAGACAGCATTAGTACGGCCTATGAAAGCATCTCCCAACTACGGGATGGAAATCTCTTAATACTAACGAAATCACAGAAAGTTGCGGATATATTCGTCTCGAAAAAAAACCTGTCAAACATCTGCCCTATCAACGTTTCCCTTCACCCTCATCTAAATGCTTCGAAAGGCACCGCCTACACCCCCTGTCTCATCAACGTTTCTGAGGAAGAAATTCTAAAGGAAATGAAGAGCCAAGGCGTCATCGACGTTTTCAAATTCAAAAAAACAATCAACGACCAACAAAACGCAACCGGATTAATCCTCTTCTCTTTCGATCTTTTCCGTCCCCCACCAACGGTCAACATCGGTTGGTACAACGTAAAAGGTGAAGAGTACTTTCCAAATCCAATGCGATGCAGGAATTGTCAACTTCTGGGTCAGACAGCAAAAAGATGCAACAAAAATCCCTCTTGTGAAAGATGCAATCTCCCACCTCATTCCCCAAGCCCGTGCACCCGCATCTTATGCGCAAACTGCGCAGAGGAGCACCCAGCTTCTTCAAAACTATGCCACAGGTACCAACAAGCAAAGGAAATCCTAAAAATAAAAACCATAAACAAATGCAGTTTAACTGAAGCCAAGCAAACATACTCAGCATAAAACCCACCCCCCACTTTGCCCCTTCCTACTCTAAAACCATTAGAAACGCAACCTTAGCACAATCACCTGACCCACCAACAATGACCAAATCTACTCCCATTAAGACCGACATTGCCAACATGAACAACCATCCTGCCTCACCACCTACCAATACATCTGTTTGCACAACCTCTCAAATTCCGAACCAAAAAAAATCTATGTATATCCACCACATCTCAAGAGAAAACCGCAAACCATGAAAAAAAACCCGTTCAATTAACTAGTCCTTCTAACCCAAAACCAAGTTCCTCCCAAAGCGCAAAAGAAAACCCCTCAAAGTTTAACCATCATAAAAATCCCCACGAAATCTCCGACATACCGAAGTCTCCAATCTCCGAACTTACTCATCAACACATACAAGATAGCAAATACGACACTCAATCAACACAATCGCAAGCTAACTCTCCCAACAACACAACCATATACGATCAACAAATGATTGTCACAACCAGAATAACACACCATGATGAATCTACATAATCATTTAACTGATAACAAACCCACCGACCCCGCTGTCCCAAAACCTGTCATCCCGAGCCAAACACCAGGCTCGCAAAAATTCAACTCAGGATGGCGAGATCGAGTAAATCTTACCAACACTACAACCAACACTACAACCATCACCAACAATTCTCAACCATCTGCACATGCACTAAAAATACTGCAATGGAACATCAAAGGCTACTTAAGCAGTTGGCGCGACTTCAGTTCTAGCCTATAAAGTCAAATCTTGTGTGGTTCCTCCTTGGTAACATAGCTGCCCGAGGTCGCAAAGTTAGCAAGTACAAGAAATTTGAAAATTGTATGTAATTTCACATTAGTGCTTATGGTCGATCCCGTTTCTCGGCTTGAGAGCTACTTTCTTGACTGTATTTTGAGTTAAGCAGTTGGCGCGACTTCAGTTCTAGCCTATAAAGTCAAATCTTTTGTGGTTCCTCCATGGTAACATAGCTGCCCGAGGTCGCAAAGTTAGCAAGTACAAGAAATTTGAAAATTGTATGTAATTTCACACTAGTGCTTATGGTCGATCCCGTTTCTCGGCTTGAGAGCTACTTTCTTGACTGTATTTTGAGTTAAGCAGTTGGCGCGACTTCAGTTCTAGCCTATAAAGTCAAATCTTGTGTAGTTCCTCCATAGTAACATAGCTGCCCGAGGTCGCAAAGTTAGCAAGTACAAGAAATTTGAAAATTGTATGTAATTTCACACTAGTGCTTATGGTCGATCCCGTTTCTCGGCTTGAGAGCTACTTTCTTGACTGTATTTTGAGTTAAGCAGTTGGCGCGACTTCAGTTCTAGCCTATAAAGTCAAATCTTGTGTAGTTCCTCTATGGTAACATAGCTGCCCGAGGTCGCAAAGTTAGCAAGTACAAGAAATTTGAAAATTGTATGTAATTTCACATTAGTGCTTATGGTCGATCCCGTTTCTCGGCTTGAGAGCTTCTTTCTTGACTGTATTTTGAGTTAAGCAGTTGGCGCGACTTCAGTTCTAGCCTATAAAGTCAAATCTTGTGTGGTTCCTCTTTGGTAACATAGCTGCCCGAGGTCGCAAAGTTAGCAAGTACAAGAAATTTGAAAATTGTATGTAATTTCACACTAGTGCTTATGGTCGATCCCGTTTCTCGGCTTGAGAGCTACTTTCTTGACTGTATTTTGAGTTAAGCAGTTGGCGCGACTTCAGTTCTAGCCTATAAAGTCAAATCTTGTGTGGTTCCTCCATGGTAACATAGCTGCCCGAGGTCGCAAAGTTAGCAAGTACAAGAAATTTGAAAATTGTATGTAATTTCACACTAGTGCTTATGGTCGATCCCGTTTCTCGGCTTGAGAGCTATTTTCTTGACTGTATTTTGAGTTAAGCAGTTGGCGCGACTTCAGTTCTAGCCTATAAAGTCAAATCTTGTGTGGTTCCTCCATGGTAACATAGCTGCCCGAGGTCGCAAAGTTAGCAAGTACAAGAAATTTGAAAATTGTATGTAATTTCACACTAGTGCTTATGGTCGATCCCGTTTCTCGGCTTGAGAGCTACTTTCTTGACTGTATTTTGAGTTAAGCAGTTGGCGCGACTTCAGTTCTATCCTATAAAGTCAAATCTAGTGTGGTTCCTCCATGGTAACATAGCTGCCCGAGGTCGCAAAGTTAGCAAGTACAAGAAATTTGAAAATTGTATGTAATTTCACATTAGTGCTTATGGTCGATCCCGTTTCTCGGCTTGAGAGCTACTTTTTTGACTGTATTTTGAGTTAAGCAGTTGGCGCGACTTCAGTTCTAGCCTATAAAGTCAAATCTTGTGTAGTTCCTCTATGGTAACATAGCTGCCCGAGGTCGCAAAGTTAGCAAGTACAAGAAATTTGAAAATTGTATGTAATTTCACGGTAGTGCTTATGGTCGATCCCGTTTCTCGGCTTGAGAGCTACTTTCTTGACTGTATTTTGAATTAAGCAGTTGGCGCGACTTCAGTTCTAGCCTATAAAGTCAAATCTTGTGTGGTTCCTCCATGGTAACATAGCTGCCCGAGGTCGCAAAATTAGCAAGTACAAGAAATTTGAAAATTGTATGTAATTTCATATTAGTGCTTATGGTCGATCCCGTTTCTCGGCTTGAGAGCTACTTTCTTGACTGTATTTTGAGTTAAGCAGTTGGCGCGACTTCAGTTCTAGCCTATAAAGTCAAGTCTTGTGTAGTTCCTCCATGGTAACATAGCTGCCCGAGGTCGCAAAGTTAGCAAGTACAAGAAATTTGAAAATTGTATGTAATTTCATATTAGTGCTTATGGTCGATCCCGTTTCTCGGCTTGAGAACTACTTTCTTGACTGTATTTTGAGTTAAGCAGTTGGCGCGACTTCAGTTCTAGCCTATCAAGTCAAATCTTGTGTGGTTCCTCCATGGTAACATAGCTGCCCGAGGTCGCAAATTTAGCAAGTACAAGATATTTGAAAATTGTATGTAATTTCACGGTAGTGCTTATGGTCGATCCCGTTTCTCGGCTTGAGAGCTACTTTCTTGACTGTATTTTGAATTAAGCAGTTGGCGCGACTTCAGTTCTAGCCTATAAAGTCAAAACTTGTGTAGTTCCTCCATGGTAACATAGCTGCCCGAGGTCGCAAATTTAGCAAGTACAAGAAATTTGAAAATTGTATGTAATTTCATAGTAGTGCTTATGTTCGATCCCGTTTCTCGGCTTGAGAGCTACTTTCTTGACTGTATTTTGAGTTAAGCAGTTGGCGCGACTTCAGTTCTAGCCTATAAAGTCAAATCTTGTGTGGTTCCTCCTTGGTAACAAAGCTGCCTGAGGTCACAAAGTTAGCAAGTACAAGAAATTTGAAAATTGTATGTAATTTCACGGTAGTGCTTATGGTCGATCCCGTTTCTCGGCTTGAGAGCTTCTTTCTTGACTGTATTTTGAGTTAAGCAGTTGGCGCGACTTCAGTTCTAGCCTATAAAGTCAAATCTTGTGTAGTTCCTCCATGGTAACATAGCTGCCCGAGGTCGCAAAGTTAGCAAGTAAAAGAAATTTGAAAATTGTATGTAATTTCACATTAGTGCTTATGGTCGATCCCGTTTCTCGGCTTGAGAGCTACTTTCTTGACTGTATTTTGAGTTAAACAGTTGGCGCGACTTCAGTTCTAGCCTATAAAGTCAAATCTTGTGTAGTTCCTCCATGGTAACATAGCTGCCCGAGGTCGCAAAGTTAGCAAGTACAAGAAATTTGAAAATTGTATGTAATTTCATATTAGTGCTTATGGTCGATCCCGTTTCTCGGCTTGAGAGCTACTTTCTTGACTGTATTTTGAGTTAAGCAGTTGGCGCGACTTCAGTTCTAGCCTATAAAGTCAAATCTAGTGCGGTTCCTCCATGGTAACATAGCTGCCCGACGTCGCAAAGTTAGCAAGTACAAGAAATTTGAAAATTGTATGTAATTTCATATTAGTGCTTATGGTCGATCCCGTTTCTCGGCTTGAGAGCTACTTTCTTGACTGTATTTTGAGTTAAGCAGTTGGCGCGACTTCAGTTCTAGCCTATAAAGTCAAATCTTGTGTAGTTCCTCCATGGTAACATAGCTGCCCGAGGTCGCAAAGTTAGCAGGTACAAGAAATTTGAAAATTGTATGTAATTTCACATTAGTGCTTATGGTCGATCCCGTTTCTCGGCTTGAGAGCTACTTTCTTGACTGTATTTTGAGTTAAGCAGTTGGCGCGACTTCAGTGCTAGCCTATAAAGTCAAATCTTGTGTAGTTCCTCCATGGTAACATAGCTGCCCGAGGTCGCAAAGTTAGCAAGTACAAGAAATTTGAAAATTGTATGTAATTTCACAATAGTGCTTATGGTCGATCCCGTTTCTCGGCTTGAGAGCTACTTTCTTGACTGTATTTTGAGTTAAGCAGTTGGCGCGACTTCAGTTCTAGCCTATAAAGTCAAATCTTGTGTGGTTCCTCCATGGTAACATAGCTGCCCGAGGTCGAAAAGTTAGCAAGTAGAAGAAATTTGAAAATTGTATGTAATTTCACATTAGTGTTTATGGTCGATCCCGTTTCTCGGCTTGAGAGCTACTTTCTTGACTGTATTTTGAGCTAAGCAGTTGGCGCGACTTCAGTTCTAGCCTATAAAGTCAAATCTTGTGTGGTTCCTCCATGGTAACATAGCTGCCCGAGGTCGCAAAGTTAGCAAGTACAAGAAATTTGAAAATTGTATGTAATTTCACATTAGTGCTTATGGTCGATCCCGTTTCTCGGCTTGAGAGCTACTTTCTTGACTGTATTTTGAGTTAAGCAGTTGGCGCGACTTCAGTTCTAGCCTATAAAGTCAAATCTTGTGTGGTTCCTCCATGGTAACATAGTTGCCCGAGGTCGCAAAGTTAGCAAGTACAAGAAATTTGAAAATTGTATGTAATTTCACATTAGTGCTTATGGTCGATCCCGTTTCTCGGCTTGAGAGCTACTTTCTTGACTGTATTTTGAGTTAAGCAGTTGGCGCGACTTCAGTTCTAGCCTATAAAGTCAAATCTTGTGTGGTTCCTCCATGGTAACATAGCTGCCCGAGGTCGCAAAGTTAGCAAGTACAAGAAATTTGAAAATTGTATGTAATTTCACATTAGTGCTTATGGTCGATCCCGTTTCTCGATTTGAGAGCTACTTTCTTGACTGTATTTTGAATTAAGCAGTTGGCGCGACTTCAGTTCTAGCCTATAAGGTCAAATCTTGTGTGGTTCCTCCATGGTAACATAGCTGCCCGAGGTCGCAAATTTAGCAAGTACAAGAAATTTGAAAATTGTATGTAATTTCACATTAGTGCTTATGGTCGATCCCGTTTCTCGGCTTGAGAGCTTCTTTCTTGACTGTATTTTGAGTTAAGCAGTTGGCGCGACTTCAGTTCTAGCCTATAAAGTCAAATCTTGTGTGGTTCCTCCATGGTAACATAGCTGCCCGAGGTCACAAAGTTAGCAAGTACAAGAAATTTGAAAATTGTATGTAATTTCACACTAGTGCTTATGGTCGATCCCGTTTCTCGGCTTGAGAGCTACTTTCTTGACTGTATTTTGAGTTAAGCAGTTGGCGCGACTTCAGTTCTATCCTATAAAGTCAAATCTAGTGTGGTTCCTCCATGGTAACATAGCTGCCCGAGGTCGCAAAGTTAGCAAGTACAAGAAATTTGAAAATTGTATGTAATTTCACATTAGTGCTTATGGTCGATCCCGTTTCTCGGCTTGAGAGCTACTTTTTTGACTGTATTTTGAGTTAAGCAGTTGGCGCGACTTCAGTTCTAGCTTATAAAGTCAAATCTTGTGTAGTTCCTCTATGGTAACATAGCTGCCCGAGGTCGCAAAGTTAGCAAGTACAAGAAATTTGAAAATTGTATGTAATTTCACGGTAGTGCTTATGGTCGATCCCGTTTCTCGGCTTGAGAGCTACTTTCTTGACTGTATTTTGAATTAAGCAGTTGGCGCGACTTCAGTTCTAGCCTATAAAGTCAAATCTTGTGTGGTTCCTCCATGGTAACATAGCTGCCCGAGGTCGCAAAGTTAGCAAGGACAAGAAATTTGAAAATTGTATGTAATTTCACACTAGTGCTTATGGTCGATCCCGTTTCTCGGCTTGAGAGCTATTTTCTTGACTGTATTTTGAGTTAAGCAGGTGGCGCGACTTCAGTTCTAGCCTATAAAGTCAAATCTTGTGTAGTTCCTCCATGGTAACATAGCTGCCCGAGCTCGCAAAGTTAGCAAGTACAAGAAATTTGAAAATTATATGTAATTTCACATTAGTGCTTATGGTCGATCCCGTTTCTCCGCTTGAGAGCTTCTTTCTTGACTGTATTTTGAGTTAAGCAGTTGGCGTGACTTCAGTTCTAGCCTATAAAGTCAAATCTTGTGTGGTTCCTCTATGGTAACATAGCTGCCCGAGGTCGCAAAGTTAGCAAGTACAAGAAATTTGAAAATTGTATGTAATTTCACACTAGTGCTTATGGTCGATCCCGTTTCTCGGCTTGAGAACTACTTTCTTGACTGTATTTTGAGTTAAGCAGTTGGCGCGACTTCAGTTCTAGCCTATAAAGTCAAATCTTGTGTGGTTCCTCCTTGGTAACATAGCTGCCCGAGGTCACAAAGTTAGCAAGTATGTACAAGAAATTTGAAAATTGTATGTAATTTCACACTAGTGCTTATGGTCGATCCCGTTTCTCGGCTTGAGAGCTACTTTCTTGACTGTATTTTGAGTTAAGCAGTTGGCGCGACTTCAGTTCTAGCCTATAAAGTCAAATCTTGTGTAGTTCCTCCATGGTAACATAGCTGCCCGAGGTCGCAAAGTTAGCAAGTACAAGAAATTTGAAAATTGTATGTATTTTTAACATTAGTGCTTATGGTCGATCCCGTTTCTCGGCTTGAGAGCTCCTTTCTTGACTGTATTTTGAGTTTAGCAGTTGGCGCGACTTAAGTTCTAGCCTATAAAGTCAAATCTTGTGTGGTTCCTCCATGGTAACATAGCTGCCCGAGGTCGCAAAGTTAGGAAGTACAAGAAATTTGAAAATTGTATGTAATTTCACGGTAGTGCTTATGGTCGATCCCGTTTCTCGGCTTGAGAGCTACTTTCTTGACTGTATTTTGAGTTAAGCAGTTGGCGTGACTTCAGTTCTAGCCTATAAAGTCAAATCTTGTGTGGCTCCTCTATGGTAACATAGCTGCCCGAGGTCGCAAAGTTAGCAAGTACAAGAAATTTGAAAATTGTATGTAATTTCACACTAGTGCTTATGGTCGATCCCGTTTCTCGGCTTGAGAGCTACTTTCTTGACTGTATTTTGAGTTAAGCAGTTGGCGCGACTTCAGTTCTAGCCTATAAAGTCAAATCTTGTGTGGTTCCTCCATGGTAACATAGCTGCCCGAGGTCGCAAAGTTAGCAAGTACAAGAAATTTGAAAATTGTATGTAATTTCACACTAGTGCTTATGGTCGATCCCGTTTCTCGGCTTGAGAGCTACTTTCTTGACTGTATTTTGAATTAAGCAGTTGGCGCGACTTCAGTTCTAGCCTATAAAGTCAAATCTTGTGTAGTTCCTCCATGGTAACATAGCTGCCCGAGGTCGCAAAGTTAGCAAGTACAAGAAATTTGAAAATTGTATGTAATTTCACATTAGTGCTTATGGTCGATCCCGTTTCTCGGCTTGAGAGCTACTTTTTTGACTGTATTTTGAGTCAAGCAGTTGGCGCGACTTCAGTTCTAGCCTATAAAGTCAAATCTTGTGTAGTTCCTCCATGGTAACATAGCTGCCCGAGGTCGCAAAGTTAGCAAGTAAAAGAAATTTGAAAATTGTATGTAATTTCACGGTAGTGCTTATGGTCGATCCCGTTTCTCGGCTTGAGAGCTACTTTCTTGACTGTATTTTGAGTTAAACAGTTGGCGCGACTTCAGTTCTAGCCTATAAAGTCAAATCTTGTGTAGTTCCTCCATGGTAACATAGCTGCCCGAGGTCGCAAAGTTAGCAAGTACAAGAAATTTGAAAATTGTATGTAATTTCACACTAGTGCTTATGGTCGATCCCGTTTCTCGGCTTGAGAGCTACTTTCTTGACTGTATTTTGAGTTAAGCAGTTGGCGCGACTTCAGTTCTAGCCTATAAAGTCAAATCTAGTGTGGTTCCTCCATGGTAACATAGCTGCCCGAGGTCGTAAAGTTAGCAAGTACAAGAAATTTGAAAATTATATGTAATTTCACATTAGTGCTTATGGTCGATCCCGTTTCTCCGCTTGAGAGCTTCTTTCTTGACTGTAGTTTGAGTTAAGCAGTTGGCGTGACTTCAGTTCTAGCCTATAAAGTCAAATCTTGTGTGGTTCCTCTATGGTAACATAGCTGCCCGAGGTCGCAAAGTTAGCAAGTACAAGAAATTTGAAAATTGTATGTAATTTCACACTAGTGCTTATGGTCGATCCCGTTTCTCGGCTTGAGAACTACTTTCTTGACTGTATTTTGAGTTAAGCAGTTGGCGCGACTTCAGTTCTAGCCTATAAAGTCAAATCTTGTGTGGTTCCTCCTTGGTAACATAGCTGCCCGAGGTCACAAAGTTAGCAAGTATGTACAAGAAATTTGAAAATTGTATGTAATTTCACACTAGTGCTTATGGTCGATCCCGTTTCTCGGCTTGAGAGCTACTTTCTTGACTGTATTTTGAGTTAAGCAGTTGGCGCGACTTCAGTTCTAGCCTATAAAGTCAAATCTTGTGTAGTTCCTCCATGGTAACATAGCTGCCCGAGGTCGCAAAGTTAGCAAGTACAAGAAATTTGAAAATTGTATGTATTTTTAACATTAGTGCTTATGGTCGATCCCGTTTCTCGGCTTGAGAGCTCCTTTCTTGACTGTATTTTGAGTTTAGCAGTTGGCGCGACTTCAGTTCTAGCCTATAAAGTCAAATCTTGTGTGGTTCCTCCATGGTAACATAGCTGCCCGAGGTCGCAAAGTTAGCAAGTACAAGAAATTTGAAAATTGTATGTAATTTCACGGTAGTGCTTATGGTCGATCCCGTTTCTCGGCTTGAGAGCTACTTTCTTGACTGTATTTTGAGTTAAGCAGTTGGCGTGACTTCAGTTCTAGCCTATAAAGTCAAATCTTGTGTGGCTCCTCTATGGTAACATAGCTGCCCGAGGTCGCAAAGTTAGCAAGTACAAGAAATTTGAAAATTGTATGTAATTTCACACTAGTGCTTATGGTCGATCCCGTTTCTCGGCTTGAGAGCTACTTTCTTGACTGTATTTTGAGTTAAGCAGTTGGCGCGACTTCAGTTCTAGCCTACAAAGTCAAATCTTGTGTGGTTCCTCCATGGTAACATAGCTGCCCGAGGTCGCAAAGTTAGCAAGTACAAGAAATTTGAAAATTGTATGTAATTTCACACTAGTGCTTATGGTCGATCCCGTTTCTCGGCTTGAGAGCTACTTTCTTGACTGTATTTTGAATTAAGCAGTTGGCGCGACTTCAGTTCTAGCCTATAAAGTCAAATCTTGTGTAGTTCCTCCATGGTAACATAGCTGCCCGAGGTCGCAAAGTTAGCAAGTACAAGAAATTTGAAAATTGTATGTAATTTCACATTAGTGCTTATGGTCGATCCCGTTTCTCGGCTTGAGAGCTACTTTTTTGACTGTATTTTGAGTCAAGCAGTTGGCGCGACTTCAGTTCTAGCCTATAAAGTCAAATCTTGTGTAGTTCCTCCATGGTAACATAGCTGCCCGAGGTCGCAAAGTTAGCAAGTAAAAGAAATTTGAAAATTGTATGTAATTTCACGGTAGTGCTTATGGTCGATCCCGTTTCTCGGCTTGAGAGCTACTTTCTTGACTGTATTTTGAGTTAAACAGTTGGCGCGACTTCAGTTCTAGCCTATAAAGTCAAATCTTGTGTAGTTCCTCCATGGTAACATAGCTGCCCGAGGTCGCAAAGTTAGCAAGTACAAGAAATTTGAAAATTGTATGTAATTTCACACTAGTGCTTATGGTCGATCCCGTTTCTCGGCTTGAGAGCTACTTTCTTGACTGTATTTTGAGTTAAGCAGTTGGCGCGACTTCAGTTCTAGCCTATAAAGTCAAATCTAGTGTGGTTCCTCCATGGTAACATAGCTGCCCGAGGTCGTAAAGTTAGCAAGTACAAGAAATTTGAAAATTGTATGTAATTTCACACTAGTGCTTATGGTCGATCCCGTTTCTCGGCTTGAGAGCTACTTTCTTGACTGTATTTTGAGTTAAGCAGTTGGCGCGACTTCAGTTCTAGCCTATAAAGTCAAATCTTGTGTGGTTCCTCCATGGTAACATAGCTGCCCGAGGTCGTAAATTTAGCAAGTACAAGAAATTTGAAAATTGTATGTAATTTCACATTAGTGCTTATGGTCGATCCCGTTTCTCGGCTTGAGAGCTACTTTCTTGACTGTATTTTGAGTTAAGCAGTTGGCGCGACTTCAGTTCTAGCCTATAAAGTCAAATCTTGTGTGGTTCCTCCATGGTAACATAGCTGCCCGAGGTCGCAAAGTTAGCAAGTACAAGAAATTTGAAAATTGTATGTAATTTCACATTAGTGCTTATGGTCGATCCCGTTTCTCGGCTTGAGAGCTACTTTCTTGACTGTATTTTGAGTTAAGCAGTTGGCGCGACTTCAGTTCTAGCCTATAAAGTCAAATCTTGTGTGGTTCCTCCATGGTAACATAGCTGCCCGAGGTCGCAAAGTTAGCAAGTACAAGAAATTTGAAAATTGTATGTAATTTCACATTAGTGCTTATGGTCGATCCCGTTTCTCGGCTTGAGAGCTACTTTCTTGACTGTATTTTGAGTTAAGCAGTTGGCGCGACTTCAGTTCTAGCCTATAAAGTCAAATCTTGTGTGGTTCCTCCATGGTAACATAGCTGCCCGAGGTCGCAAAGTTAGCAAGTACAAGAAATTTGAAAATTGTATGTAATTTCACATTAGTGCTTATGGTCGATCCCGTTTCTCGGCTTGAGAGCTACTTTCTTGACTGTATTTTGAGTTAAACAGTTGGCGCGACTTCAGTTCTAGCCTATAAAGTAAAATCTTGTGTAGTTCCTCCATGGTAACATAGCTGCCCGAGGTCGCAAAGTTAGCAAGTACAAGAAATTTGAAAATTGTATGTAATTTCACGGTAGTGCTTATGGTCGATCCCGTTTCTCGGCTTGAGAGCTACTTTCTTGACTGTATTTTGAATTAAGCAGTTGGCGCGACTTCAGTTCTAGCCTATAAAGTCAAATCTTGTGTGGTTCCTCCATGGTAACATAGCTGCCCGAGGTCGCAAATTTAGCAAGTACAAGAAATTTGAAAATTGTATGTAATTTCACATTAGTGCTTATGGTCGATCCCGTTTCTCGGCTTGAGAGCTTCTTTCTTGACTGTATTTTGAGTTAAGCAGTTGGCGCGACTTCAGTTCTAGCCTATAAAGTCAAATCTTGTGTGGTTCCTCCATGGTAACATAGCTGCCCGAGGTCACAAAGTTAGCAAGTACAAGAAATTTGAAAATTGTATGTAATTTCACACTAGTGCTTAGGGTCGATCCCGTTTCTCGGCTTGAGAGCTACTTTCTTGACTGTATTTTGAATTAAGCAGTTGGCGCGACTTCAGTTATAGCCTATAAAGTCAAATCTTGTGTAGTTCCTCCATGGTAACATAGCTGCCCGAGGTCGCAAAGTTAGCAAGTACAAGAAATTTGAAAATTGTATGTAATTTCACATTAGTGCTTATGGTCGATCCCGTTTCTCGGCTTGAGAGCTTCTTTCTTGACTGTATTTTGAGTTAAGCAGTTGGCGCGACTTCAGTTCTAGCCTATAAAGTCAAATCTTGTGTGGTTCCTCCTTGGTAACATAGCTGCCCGAGGTCACAAAGTTAGCAAGTACAAGAAATTTGAAAATTGTATGTAATTTCACACTAGTGCTTATGGTCGATCCCGTTTCTCGGCTTGAGAGCTACTTTCTTGGCTGTATTTTGAGTTAAGCGTTGGCGCGACTTCAGTTCTAGCCTATAAAGTCAAATCTTGTGTGGTTCCTCCCTGGTAACATAGCTGCCCGAGGTCGCAAAGTTAGCAAGTACAAGAAATTTGAAAATTGTATGTAATTTCACATTAGTGCTTATGGTCGATCCCGTTTCTCGGCTTGAGAGCTTCTTTCTTGACTGTATTTTGAGTTAAGCAGTTGGCGCGACTTCAGTTCTAGCCTATAAAGTCAAATCTTGTGTGGTTCCTCCTTGGTAACATAGCTGCCCGAGGTCGCAAAGTTAGCAAGTATAAGAAATTTGAAAATTGTATGTAATTTCACACTAGTGCTTATGGTCGATCCCGTTTCTCGGCTTGATAGCTACTTTCTTGACTGTATTTTGAGTTAAGCAGTTGGCGCGACTTCAGTTCTAGCCTATGAAGTCAAATCTTGTGTGGTTCCTCCATGGTAACATAGCTGCCCGAGGTCGCAAAGTTAGCAAGTACAAGAAATTTGAAAATTGTATGTAATTTCACGGTAGTGCTTATGGTCGATCCCGTTTCTCGGCTTGAGAGCTACTTTCTTGACTGTATTTTGAATTAAGCAGTTGGCGCGACTTCAGTTCTAGCCTATAAAGTCAAATCTTGTGTAGTTCCTCCATGGTAACATAGCTGCCCGAGGTCGCAAATTTAGCAAGTACAAGAAATTTGAAAATTGTATGTAATTTCACATTAGTGCTTATGGTCGATCCCGTTTCTCGGCTTGAGAGCTACTTTCTTGACTGTATTTTGAGTTAAGCAGTTGGCGCGACTTCAGTTCTAGCCTATCAAGTCAAATCTTGTGTGGTTCCTCCATGGTAACATAGCTGCCCGAGGTCGCAAATTTAGCAAGTACAAGATATTTGAAAATTGTATGTAATTTCACGGTAGTGCTTATGGTCGATCCCGTTTCTCGGCTTGAGAGCTACTTTCTTGACTGTATTTTGAATTAAGCAGTTGGCGCGACTTCAGTTCTAGCCTATAAAGTAAAATCTTTTCTGGTTCCTCCTTGGTAACATAGCTGCCCGAGGTCACAAACTTAGCAAGTACAGGAAATTTGAAAATTGTATGTAATTTCACATTAGTGCTTATGGTCGATCCCGTTTCTCGGCTTGAGAGCTACTTTTTTGACTGTATTTTGAGTTAAGCAGTTGGCGCGACTTCACTTCTAGCCTATAAAGTCAAATCTTGTGTAGTTCCTCCATGGTAACATAGCTGCCCGAGGTCGCAAATTTAGCAAGTACAAGAAATTTGAAAATTGTATGTAATTTCATATTAGTGCTTATGTTCGATCCCGTTTCTCGGCTTGAGAGCTACTTTCTTGACTGTATTTTGAGTTAAGCAGTTGGCGCGACTTCAGTTCTAGCCTATAAAGTCAAATCTTGTGTGGTTCCTCCTTGGTAACAAAGCTGCCTGAGGTCACAAAGTTAGCAAGTACAAGAAATTTGAAAATTGTATGTAATTTCACGGTAGTGCTTATGGTCGATCCCGTTTCTCGGCTTGAGAGCTTCTTTCTTGACTGTATTTTGAGTTAAGCAGTTGGCGCGACTTCAGTTCTAGCCTATAAAGTCAAATCTTGTGTGGTTCCTCCATGGTAACATAGCTGCCCGAGGTCGCAAAGTTAGCAAGTACAAGAAATTTGAAAATTGTATGTAATTTCACATTAGTGCTTATGGTCGATCCCGTTTCTCGATTTGAGAGCTACTTTCTTGACTACTTTCTTGGCGCGACTTCAGTTCTAGCCTATAAAGTCAAATCTTGTGTGGTTCCTCCATGGTAACATAGCTGCCCGAGGTCGCAAAGTTAGCAAGTACAAGAAATTTGAAAATTGTATGTAATTTCACATTAGTGCTTATGGTCGATCCCGTTTCTCGGCTTGAGAGCTACTTTCTTGACTGTATTTTGAGTAAAGCAGTTGGCGCGACTTCAGTTCTAGCCTATAAAGTCAAATCTTGTGTAGTTCCTCCATGGTAACATAGCTGCCCGAGGTCGCAAAGTTAGCAAGTACAAGAAATTTGAAAATTGTATGTAATTTCACGGTAGTGCTTATGGTCGATCCCGTTTCTCGGCTTGAGAGCTACTTTCTTGACTGTATTTTGAGTTAAGCAGTTGGCGCGACTTCAGTTCTAGCCTATAAAGTCAAATCTTGTGTGGTTCCTCCATGGTAACATAGCTGCCCGAGGTCGCAAAGTTAGCAAGTACAAGAAATTTGAAAATTGTATGTAATTTCACATTGGTGCTTATGGTCGATCCCGTTTCTCGGCTTGAGAGCTTCTTTCTTGACTGTATTTTGAGTTAAGCAGTTGGCGCGACTTCAGTTCTAGCCTATAAAGTCAAATCTTGTGTGGTTCCTCTATGGTAACATAGCTGCCCGTGGTCGCAAAGTTAGCAAGTACAAGAAATTTGAAAATTGTATGTAATTTCACTTTAGTGCTTATGGTCGATCCCGTTTCTCGGCTTGAGAGCTACTTTCTTGACTGTATTTTGAGTTAAGCAGTTGGCGCGACTTCAGTTCTAGCCTATAAAGTCAAATCTTGTGTGGTTCCTCCATGGTAACATAGCTGCCCGAGGTCGCAAAGTTAGCAAGTACAAGAAATTTGAAAATTGTATGTAATTTCACATTGGTGCTTATGGTCGATCCCGTTTCTCGGCTTGAGAGCTTCTTTCTTGACTGTCTTTTGAGTTAAGCAGTTGGCGCGACTTCAGTTCTAGCCTATAAAGTCAAATCTTGTGTGGTTCCTCCTTGGTAACATAGCTGCCCGAGGTCGCAAAGTTAGCAAGTACAAGAAATTTGAAAATTGTATGTAATTTCACATTAGTGCTTATGGTCGATCCCGTTTCTCGGCTTTAGAGCTACTTTCTTGACTGTATTTTGAGTTAAGCAGTTGGCGCGACTTCAGTTCTAGCCTATAAAGTCAAATCTTGTGTGGTTCCTCCATGGTAACATAGCTGCCCGAGGTCGCAAAGTTAGCAAGTACAAGAAATTTGAAAATTGTATGTAATTTCACATTAGTGCTTATGGTCGATCCCGTTTCTCGGCTTGAGAGCTACTTTCTTGACTGTATTTTGAGCTAAGCAGTTGGCGCGACTTCAGTTCTAGCCTATAAAGCCAAATCTTGTGTGCTTCCTCCATGGTAACATAGCTGCCCGAGGTCGCAAAGTTAGCAAGTACAAGAAATTTGAAAATTGTATGTAATTTCACATTAGTGCTTATGGTCGATCCCGTTTCTCGGCTTGAGAGCTACTTTCTTGACTGTATTTTGAGTTAAGCAGTTGGCGCGACTTCAGTTCTAGCCTATAAAGTCAAATCTTGTGTGGTTCCTCCATGGTAACATAGCTGCCCGAGGTCGCAAAGTTAGCAAGTACAAGAAATTTGAAAATTGTATGTAATTTCACATTAGTGCTTATGGTCGATCCCGTTTCTCGGCTTGAGAGCTACTTTCTTGACTGTATTTTGAGTTAAGCAGTTGGCGCGACTTCAGTTCTAGCCTATAAAGTCAAATCTTGTGTAGTTCCTCCATGGTAACATAGCTGCCCGAGGTCGCAAAGTTAGCAAGTACAAGAAATTTGAAAATTGTATGTAATTTCACATTAGTGCTTATGGTCGATCCCGTTTCTCGGCTTGAGAGCTACTTTCTTGACTACTTTCTTGGCGCGACTTCAGTTCTAGCCTATAAAGTCAAATCTTGTGTGGTTCCTCCATGGTAACATAGCTGCCCGAGGTCACAAAGTTAGCAAGTACAAGAAATTTGAAAATTGTATGTAATTTCACATTAGTGCTTATGGTCGATCCCGTTTCTCGGCTTGAGAGCTACTTTCTTGACTCTATTTTGAGTTAAGCAGTTGGCGCGACTTCAGTTCTAGCCTATAAAGTCAAATCTTGTGTAGTTCCTCCATGGTAACATAGCTGCCCGAGGTCGCAAAGTTAGCAAGTACAAGAAATTTGAAAATTGTATGTAATTTCACATTAGTGCTTATGGTCGATCCCGTTTCTCGGCTTGAGAGCTTCTTTCTTGACTGCATTTTGAGTTAAGCAGTTGGCGCGACTTCAGTTCTAGCCTATAAAGTCAAATCTTGTGTGGTTCCTCCTTGGTAACAAAGCTGCCTGAGGTCACAAAGTTAGCAAGTACAAGAAATTTGAAAATTGTATGTAATTTCACGGTAGTGCTTATGGTCGATCCCGTTTCTCGGCTTGAGAGCTTCTTTCTTGACTGTATTTTGAGTTAAGCAGTTGGCGCGACTTCAGTTCTAGCCTATAAAGTAAAATCTTGTGTAGTTCCTCCATGGTAACATAGCTGCCCGAGGTCGCAAAGTTAGCAAGTACAAGAAATTTGAAAATTGTATGTAATTTCACGGTAGTGCTTATGGTCGATCCCGTTTCTCGGGTTGAGAGCTACTTTCTTGACTGTATTTTGAGTTAAGCAGTTGGCGCGACTTCAGTTCTAGCCTATAAAGTCAAATCTTGTGTGGTTCCGCCATGGTAACATAGCTGCCTGAGGTCGCAAAGTTAGCAAGTACAAGAAATTTGAAAATTGTATGTAATTTCACGGTAGTGCTTATGGTCGATCCCGTTTCTCGGCTTGAGAGCTACTTTCTTGACTGTATTTTGAATTAAGCAGTTGGCGCGACTTCAGTTCTAGCCTATAAAGTCAAATCTTGTGTGGTTCCTCCATGGTAACATAGCTGCCCGAGGTCGCAAATTTAGCAAGTACAAGAAATTTGAAAATTGTATGTAATTTCACATTAGTGCTTATGGTCGATCCCGTTTCTCGGCTTGAGAGCTACTTTCTTGACTGTATTTTGAGTTAAGCAGTTGGCGCGACTTCAGTTCTAGCCTATAAAGTCAAATCTTGTGTGGTTCCTCCATGGTAACATAGTTGCCCGAGGTCGCAAAGTTAGCAAGTACAAGAAATTTGAAAATTGTATGTAATTTCACATTAGTGCTTATGGTCGATCCCGTTTCTCGGCTTGAGAGCTACTTTCTTGACTGTATTTTGAGTTAAGCAGTTGGCGCGACTTCAGTTCTAGCCTATAAAGTCAAATCTTGTGTGGTTCCTCCATGGTAACATAGCTGCCCGAGGTCGCAAAGTTAGCAAGTACAAGAAATTTGAAAATTGTATGTAATTTCACATTAGTGCTTATGGTCGATCCCGTTTCTCGATTTGAGAGCTACTTTCTTGACTGTATTTTGAATTAAGCAGTTGGCGCGACTTCAGTTCTAGCCTATAAAGTCAAATCTTGTGTGGTTCCTCCATGGTAACATAGCTGCCCGAGGTCGCAAATTTAGCAAGTACAAGAAATTTGAAAATTGTATGTAATTTCACATTAGTGCTTATGGTCGATCCCGTTTCTCGGCTTGAGAGCTTCTTTCTTGACTGTATTTTGAGTTAAGCAGTTGGCGCGACTTCAGTTCTAGCCTATAAAGTCAAATCTTGTGTGGTTCCTCCATGGTAACATGGCTGCCCGAGGTCACAAAGTTAGCAAGTACAAGAAATTTGAAAATTGTATGTAATTTCACACTAGTGCTTATGGTCGATCCCGTTTCTCGGCTTGAGAGCTACTTTCTTGACTGTATTTTGAGTTAAGCAGTTGGCGCGACTTCAGTTCTATCCTATAAAGTCAAATCTAGTGTGGTTCCTCCATGGTAACATAGCTGCCCGAGGTCGCAAAGTTAGCAAGTACAAGAAATTTGAAAATTGTATGTAATTTCACATTAGTGCTTATGGTCGATCCCGTTTCTCGGCTTGAGAGCTACTTTTTTGACTGTATTTTGAGTTAAGCAGTTGGCGCGACTTCAGTTCTAGCTTATAAAGTCAAATCTTGTGTAGTTCCTCTATGGTAACATAGCTGCCCGAGGTCGCAAAGTTAGCAAGTACAAGAAATTTGAAAATTGTATGTAATTTCACGGTAGTGCTTATGGTCGATCCCGTTTCTCGGCTTGAGAGCTACTTTCTTGACTGTATTTTGAATTAAGCAGTTGGCGCGACTTCAGTTCTAGCCTATAAAGTCAAATCTTGTGTGGTTCCTCCATGGTAACATAGCTGCCCGAGGTCGCAAAGTTAGCAAGGACAAGAAATTTGAAAATTGTATGTAATTTCACACTAGTGCTTATGGTCGATCCCGTTTCTCGGCTTGAGAGCTATTTTCTTGACTGTATTTTGAGTTAAGCAGGTGGCGCGACTTCAGTTCTAGCCTATAAAGTCAAATCTTGTGTAGTTCCTCCATGGTAACATAGCTGCCCGAGCTCGCAAAGTTAGCAAGTACAAGAAATTTGAAAATTATATGTAATTTCACATTAGTGCTTATGGTCGATCCCGTTTCTCCGCTTGAGAGCTTCTTTCTTGACTGTATTTTGAGTTAAGCAGTTGGCGTGACTTCAGTTCTAGCCTATAAAGTCAAATCTTGTGTGGTTCCTCTATGGTAACATAGCTGCCCGAGGTCGCAAAGTTAGCAAGTACAAGAAATTTGAAAATTGTATGTAATTTCACACTAGTGCTTATGGTCGATCCCGTTTCTCGGCTTGAGAACTACTTTCTTGACTGTATTTTGAGTTAAGCAGTTGGCGCGACTTCAGTTCTAGCCTATAAAGTCAAATCTTGTGTGGTTCCTCCTTGGTAACATAGCTGCCCGAGGTCACAAAGTTAGCAAGTATGTACAAGAAATTTGAAAATTGTATGTAATTTCACACTAGTGCTTATGGTCGATCCCGTTTCTCGGCTTGAGAGCTACTTTCTTGACTGTATTTTGAGTTAAGCAGTTGGCGCGACTTCAGTTCTAGCCTATAAAGTCAAATCTTGTGTAGTTCCTCCATGGTAACATAGCTGCCCGAGGTCGCAAAGTTAGCAAGTACAAGAAATTTGAAAATTGTATGTATTTTTAACATTAGTGCTTATGGTCGATCCCGTTTCTCGGCTTGAGAGCTCCTTTCTTGACTGTATTTTGAGTTTAGCAGTTGGCGCGACTTAAGTTCTAGCCTATAAAGTCAAATCTTGTGTGGTTCCTCCATGGTAACATAGCTGCCCGAGGTCGCAAAGTTAGGAAGTACAAGAAATTTGAAAATTGTATGTAATTTCACGGTAGTGCTTATGGTCGATCCCGTTTCTCGGCTTGAGAGCTACTTTCTTGACTGTATTTTGAGTTAAGCAGTTGGCGTGACTTCAGTTCTAGCCTATAAAGTCAAATCTTGTGTGGCTCCTCTATGGTAACATAGCTGCCCGAGGTCGCAAAGTTAGCAAGTACAAGAAATTTGAAAATTGTATGTAATTTCACACTAGTGCTTATGGTCGATCCCGTTTCTCGGCTTGAGAGCTACTTTCTTGACTGTATTTTGAGTTAAGCAGTTGGCGCGACTTCAGTTCTAGCCTATAAAGTCAAATCTTGTGTGGTTCCTCCATGGTAACATAGCTGCCCGAGGTCGCAAAGTTAGCAAGTACAAGAAATTTGAAAATTGTATGTAATTTCACACTAGTGCTTATGGTCGATCCCGTTTCTCGGCTTGAGAGCTACTTTCTTGACTGTATTTTGAATTAAGCAGTTGGCGCGACTTCAGTTCTAGCCTATAAAGTCAAATCTTGTGTAGTTCCTCCATGGTAACATAGCTGCCCGAGGTCGCAAAGTTAGCAAGTACAAGAAATTTGAAAATTGTATGTAATTTCACATTAGTGCTTATGGTCGATCCCGTTTCTCGGCTTGAGAGCTACTTTTTTGACTGTATTTTGAGTCAAGCAGTTGGCGCGACTTCAGTTCTAGCCTATAAAGTCAAATCTTGTGTAGTTCCTCCATGGTAACATAGCTGCCCGAGGTCGCAAAGTTAGCAAGTAAAAGAAATTTGAAAATTGTATGTAATTTCACGGTAGTGCTTATGGTCGATCCCGTTTCTCGGCTTGAGAGCTACTTTCTTGACTGTATTTTGAGTTAAACAGTTGGCGCGACTTCAGTTCTAGCCTATAAAGTCAAATCTTGTGTAGTTCCTCCATGGTAACATAGCTGCCCGAGGTCGCAAAGTTAGCAAGTACAAGAAATTTGAAAATTGTATGTAATTTCACACTAGTGCTTATGGTCGATCCCGTTTCTCGGCTTGAGAGCTACTTTCTTGACTGTATTTTGAGTTAAGCAGTTGGCGCGACTTCAGTTCTAGCCTATAAAGTCAAATCTAGTGTGGTTCCTCCATGGTAACATAGCTGCCCGAGGTCGTAAAGTTAGCAAGTACAAGAAATTTGAAAATTATATGTAATTTCACATTAGTGCTTATGGTCGATCCCGTTTCTCCGCTTGAGAGCTTCTTTCTTGACTGTAGTTTGAGTTAAGCAGTTGGCGTGACTTCAGTTCTAGCCTATAAAGTCAAATCTTGTGTGGTTCCTCTATGGTAACATAGCTGCCCGAGGTCGCAAAGTTAGCAAGTACAAGAAATTTGAAAATTGTATGTAATTTCACACTAGTGCTTATGGTCGATCCCGTTTCTCGGCTTGAGAACTACTTTCTTGACTGTATTTTGAGTTAAGCAGTTGGCGCGACTTCAGTTCTAGCCTATAAAGTCAAATCTTGTGTGGTTCCTCCTTGGTAACATAGCTGCCCGAGGTCACAAAGTTAGCAAGTATGTACAAGAAATTTGAAAATTGTATGTAATTTCACACTAGTGCTTATGGTCGATCCCGTTTCTCGGCTTGAGAGCTACTTTCTTGACTGTATTTTGAGTTAAGCAGTTGGCGCGACTTCAGTTCTAGCCTATAAAGTCAAATCTTGTGTAGTTCCTCCATGGTAACATAGCTGCCCGAGGTCGCAAAGTTAGCAAGTACAAGAAATTTGAAAATTGTATGTATTTTTAACATTAGTGCTTATGGTCGATCCCGTTTCTCGGCTTGAGAGCTCCTTTCTTGACTGTATTTTGAGTTTAGCAGTTGGCGCGACTTCAGTTCTAGCCTATAAAGTCAAATCTTGTGTGGTTCCTCCATGGTAACATAGCTGCCCGAGGTCGCAAAGTTAGCAAGTACAAGAAATTTGAAAATTGTATGTAATTTCACGGTAGTGCTTATGGTCGATCCCGTTTCTCGGCTTGAGAGCTACTTTCTTGACTGTATTTTGAGTTAAGCAGTTGGCGTGACTTCAGTTCTAGCCTATAAAGTCAAATCTTGTGTGGCTCCTCTATGGTAACATAGCTGCCCGAGGTCGCAAAGTTAGCAAGTACAAGAAATTTGAAAATTGTATGTAATTTCACACTAGTGCTTATGGTCGATCCCGTTTCTCGGCTTGAGAGCTACTTTCTTGACTGTATTTTGAGTTAAGCAGTTGGCGCGACTTCAGTTCTAGCCTACAAAGTCAAATCTTGTGTGGTTCCTCCATGGTAACATAGCTGCCCGAGGTCGCAAAGTTAGCAAGTACAAGAAATTTGAAAATTGTATGTAATTTCACACTAGTGCTTATGGTCGATCCCGTTTCTCGGCTTGAGAGCTACTTTCTTGACTGTATTTTGAATTAAGCAGTTGGCGCGACTTCAGTTCTAGCCTATAAAGTCAAATCTTATGTAGTTCCTCCATGGTAACATAGCTGCCCGAGGTCGCAAAGTTAGCAAGTACAAGAAATTTGAAAATTGTATGTAATTTCACATTAGTGCTTATGGTCGATCCCGTTTCTCGGCTTGAGAGCTACTTTTTTGACTGTATTTTGAGTCAAGCAGTTGGCGCGACTTCAGTTCTAGCCTATAAAGTCAAATCTTGTGTAGTTCCTCCATGGTAACATAGCTGCCCGAGGTCGCAAAGTTAGCAAGTAAAAGAAATTTGAAAATTGTATGTAATTTCACGGTAGTGCTTATGGTCGATCCCGTTTCTCGGCTTGAGAGCTACTTTCTTGACTGTATTTTGAGTTAAACAGTTGGCGCGACTTCAGTTCTAGCCTATAAAGTCAAATCTTGTGTAGTTCCTCCATGGTAACATAGCTGCCCGAGGTCGCAAAGTTAGCAAGTACAAGAAATTTGAAAATTGTATGTAATTTCACACTAGTGCTTATGGTCGATCCCGTTTCTCGGCTTGAGAGCTACTTTCTTGACTGTATTTTGAGTTAAGCAGTTGGCGCGACTTCAGTTCTAGCCTATAAAGTCAAATCTAGTGTGGTTCCTCCATGGTAACATAGCTGCCCGAGGTCGTAAAGTTAGCAAGTACAAGAAATTTGAAAATTGTATGTAATTTCACACTAGTGCTTATGGTCGATCCCGTTTCTCGGCTTGAGAGCTACTTTCTTGACTGTATTTTGAGTTAAGCAGTTGGCGCGACTTCAGTTCTAGCCTATAAAGTCAAATCTTGTGTGGTTCCTCCATGGTAACATAGCTGCCCGAGGTCGTAAATTTAGCAAGTACAAGAAATTTGAAAATTGTATGTAATTTCACATTAGTGCTTATGGTCGATCCCGTTTCTCGGCTTGAGAGCTACTTTCTTGACTGTATTTTGAGTTAAGCAGTTGGCGCGACTTCAGTTCTAGCCTATAAAGTCAAATCTTGTGTGGTTCCTCCATGGTAACATAGCTGCCCGAGGTCGCAAAGTTAGCAAGTACAAGAAATTTGAAAATTGTATGTAATTTCACATTAGTGCTTATGGTCGATCCCGTTTCTCGGCTTGAGAGCTACTTTCTTGACTGTATTTTGAGTTAAGCAGTTGGCGCGACTTCAGTTCTAGCCTATAAAGTCAAATCTTGTGTGGTTCCTCCATGGTAACATAGCTGCCCGAGGTCGCAAATTTAGCAAGTACAAAAAATTTGAAAATTGTATGTAATTTCACATTAGTGCTTATGGTCGATCCCGTTTCTCGGCTTGAGAGCTTCTTTCTTGACTGTATTTTGAGTTAAGCAGTTGGCGCGACTTCAGTTCTAGCCTATAAAGTCAAATCTTGTGTGGTTCCTCCATGGTAACATAGCTGCCCGAGGTCACAAAGTTAGCAAGTACAAGAAATTTGAAAATTGTATGTAATTTCACACTAGTGCTTAGGGTCGATCCCGTTTCTCGGCTTGAGAGCTACTTTCTTGACTGTATTTTGAATTAAGCAGTTGGCGCGACTTCAGTTATAGCCTATAAAGTCAAATCTTGTGTAGTTCCTCCATGGTAACATAGCTGCCCGAGGTCGCAAAGTTAGCAAGTACAAGAAATTTGAAAATTGTATGTAATTTCACATTAGTGCTTATGGTCGATCCCGTTTCTCGGCTTGAGAGCTTCTTTCTTGACTGTATTTTGAGTTAAGCAGTTGGCGCGACTTCAGTTCTAGCCTATAAAGTCAAATCTTGTGTGGTTCCTCCTTGGTAACATAGCTGCCCGAGGTCACAAAGTTAGCAAGTACAAGAAATTTGAAAATTGTATGTAATTTCACACTAGTGCTTATGGTCGATCCCGTTTCTCGGCTTGAGAGCTACTTTCTTGGCTGTATTTTGAGTTAAGCGTTGGCGCGACTTCAGTTCTAGCCTATAAAGTCAAATCTTGTGTGGTTCCTCCCTGGTAACATAGCTGCCCGAGGTCGCAAAGTTAGCAAGTACAAGAAATTTGAAAATTGTATGTAATTTCACATTAGTGCTTATGGTCGATCCCGTTTCTCGGCTTGAGAGCTTCTTTCTTGACTGTATTTTGAGTTAAGCAGTTGGCGCGACTTCAGTTCTAGCCTATAAAGTCAAATCTTGTGTGGTTCCTCCTTGGTAACATAGCTGCCCGAGGTCGCAAAGTTAGCAAGTATAAGAAATTTGAAAATTGTATGTAATTTCACACTAGTGCTTATGGTCGATCCCGTTTCTCGGCTTGATAGCTACTTTCTTGACTGTATTTTGAGTTAAGCAGTTGGCGCGACTTCAGTTCTAGCCTATAAAGTCAAATCTTGTGTGGTTCCTCCATGGTAACATAGCTGCCCGAGGTCGCAAAGTTAGCAAGTACAAGAAATTTGAAAATTGTATGTAATTTCACGGTAGTGCTTATGGTCGATCCCGTTTCTCGGCTTGAGAGCTACTTTCTTGACTGTATTTTGAATTAAGCAGTTGGCGCGACTTCAGTTCTAGCCTATAAAGTCAAATCTTGTGTAGTTCCTCCATGGTAACATAGCTGCCCGAGGTCGCAAATTTAGCAAGTACAAGAAATTTGAAAATTGTATGTAATTTCACATTAGTGCTTATGGTCGATCCCGTTTCTCGGCTTGAGAGCTACTTTCTTGACTGTATTTTGAGTTAAGCAGTTGGCGCGACTTCAGTTCTAGCCTATCAAGTCAAATCTTGTGTGGTTCCTCCATGGTAACATAGCTGCCCGAGGTCGCAAATTTAGCAAGTACAAGATATTTGAAAATTGTATGTAATTTCACGGTAGTGCTTATGGTCGATCCCGTTTCTCGGCTTGAGAGCTACTTTCTTGACTGTATTTTGAATTAAGCAGTTGGCGCGACTTCAGTTCTAGCCTATAAAGTAAAATCTTTTCTGGTTCCTCCTTGGTAACATAGCTGCCCGAGGTCACAAACTTAGCAAGTACAGGAAATTTGAAAATTGTATGTAATTTCACATTAGTGCTTATGGTCGATCCCGTTTCTCGGCTTGAGAGCTACTTTTTTGACTGTATTTTGAGTTAAGCAGTTGGCGCGACTTCACTTCTAGCCTATAAAGTCAAATCTTGTGTAGTTCCTCCATGGTAACATAGCTGCCCGAGGTCGCAAATTTAGCAAGTACAAGAAATTTGAAAATTGTATGTAATTTCATATTAGTGCTTATGTTCGATCCCGTTTCTCGGCTTGAGAGCTACTTTCTTGACTGTATTTTGAGTTAAGCAGTTGGCGCGACTTCAGTTCTAGCCTATAAAGTCAAATCTTGTGTGGTTCCTCCTTGGTAACAAAGCTGCCTGAGGTCACAAAGTTAGCAAGTACAAGAAATTTGAAAATTGTATGTAATTTCACGGTAGTGCTTATGGTCGATCCCGTTTCTCGGCTTGAGAGCTTCTTTCTTGACTGTATTTTGAGTTAAGCAGTTGGCGCGACTTCAGTTCTAGCCTATAAAGTCAAATCTTGTGTGGTTCCTCCATGGTAACATAGCTGCCCGAGGTCGCAAAGTTAGCAAGTACAAGAAATTTGAAAATTGTATGTAATTTCACATTAGTGCTTATGGTCGATCCCGTTTCTCGATTTGAGAGCTACTTTCTTGACTACTTTCTTGGCGCGACTTCAGTTCTAGCCTATAAAGTCAAATCTTGTGTGGTTCCTCCATGGTAACATAGCTGCCCGAGGTCGCAAAGTTAGCAAGTACAAGAAATTTGAAAATTGTATGTAATTTCACATTAGTGCTTATGGTCGATCCCGTTTCTCGGCTTGAGAGCTACTTTCTTGACTGTATTTTGAGTTAAGCAGTTGGCGCGACTTCAGTTCTAGCCTATAAAGTCAAATCTTGTGTAGTTCCTCCATGGTAACATAGCTGCCCGAGGTCGCAAAGTTAGCAAGTACAAGAAATTTGAAAATTGTATGTAATTTCACGGTAGTGCTTATGGTCGATCCCGTTTCTCGGCTTGAGAGCTACTTTCTTGACTGTATTTTGAGTTAAGCAGTTGGCGCGACTTCAGTTCTAGCCTATAAAGTCAAATCTTGTGTGGTTCCTCTATGGTAACATAGCTGCCCGTGGTCGCAAAGTTAGCAAGTACAAGAAATTTGAAAATTGTATGTAATTTCACTTTAGTGCTTATGGTCGATCCCGTTTCTCGGCTTGAGAGCTACTTTCTTGACTGTATTTTGAGTTAAGCAGTTGGCGCGACTTCAGTTCTAGCCTATAAAGTCAAATCTTGTGTGGTTCCTCCATGGTAACATAGCTGCCCGAGGTCGCAAAGTTAGCAAGTACAAGAAATTTGAAAATTGTATGTAATTTCACATTGGTGCTTATGGTCGATCCCGTTTCTCGGCTTGAGAGCTTCTTTCTTGACTGTATTTTGAGTTAAGCAGTTGGCGCGACTTCAGTTCTAGCCTATAAAGTCAAATCTTGTGTAGTTCCTCCATGGTAACATAGCTGCCCGAGGTCACAAAGTTAGCAAGTACAAGAAATTTGAAAATTGTATGTAATTTCACATTAGTGCTTATGGTCGATCCCGTTTCTCGGCTTTAGAGCTACTTTCTTGACTGTCTTTTGAGTTAAGCAGTTGGCGCGACTTCAGTTCTAGCCTATAAAGTCAAATCTTGTGTGGTTCCTCCTTGGTAACATAGCTGCCCGAGGTCGCAAAGTTAGCAAGTACAAGAAATTTGAAAATTGTATGTAATTTCACATTAGTGCTTATGGTCGATCCCGTTTCTCGGCTTTAGAGCTACTTTCTTGACTGTATTTTGAGTTAAGCAGTTGGCGCGACTTCAGTTCTAGCCTATAAAGTCAAATCTTGTGTGGTTCCTCCATGGTAACATAGCTGCCCGAGGTCGCAAAGTTAGCAAGTACAAGAAATTTGAAAATTGTATGTAATTTCACATTAGTGCTTATGGTCGATCCCGTTTCTCGGCTTGAGAGCTACTTTCTTGACTGTATTTTGAGCTAAGCAGTTGGCGCGACTTCAGTTCTAGCCTATAAAGCCAAATCTTGTGTGCTTCCTCCATGGTAACATAGCTGCCCGAGGTCGCAAAGTTAGCAAGTACAAGAAATTTGAAAATTGTATGTAATTTCACATTAGTGCTTATGGTCGATCCCGTTTCTCGGCTTGAGAGCTACTTTCTTGACTGTATTTTGAGTTAAGCAGTTGGCGCGACTTCAGTTCTAGCCTATAAAGTCAAATCTTGTGTGGTTCCTCCATGGTAACATAGCTGCCCGAGGTCGCAAAGTTAGCAAGTACAAGAAATTTGAAAATTGTATGTAATTTCACATTAGTGCTTATGGTCGATCCCGTTTCTCGGCTTGAGAGCTACTTTCTTGACTGTATTTTGAGTTAAGCAGTTGGCGCGACTTCAGTTCTAGCCTATAAAGTCAAATCTTGTGTAGTTCCTCCATGGTAACATAGCTGCCCGAGGTCGCAAAGTTAGCAAGTACAAGAAATTTGAAAATTGTATGTAATTTCACATTAGTGCTTATGGTCGATCCCGTTTCTCGGCTTGAGAGCTACTTTCTTGACTACTTTCTTGGCGCGACTTCAGTTCTAGCCTATAAAGTCAAATCTTGTGTGGTTCCTCCATGGTAACATAGCTGCCCGAGGTCACAAAGTTAGCAAGTACAAGAAATTTGAAAATTGTATGTAATTTCACATTAGTGCTTATGGTCGATCCCGTTTCTCGGCTTGAGAGCTACTTTCTTGACTCTATTTTGAGTTAAGCAGTTGGCGCGACTTCAGTTCTAGCCTATAAAGTCAAATCTTGTGTAGTTCCTCCATGGTAACATAGCTGCCCGAGGTCGCAAAGTTAGCAAGTACAAGAAATTTGAAAATTGTATGTAATTTCACATTAGTGCTTATGGTCGATCCCGTTTCTCGGCTTGAGAGCTTCTTTCTTGACTGCATTTTGAGTTAAGCAGTTGGCGCGACTTCAGTTCTAGCCTATAAAGTCAAATCTTGTGTGGTTCCTCCTTGGTAACAAAGCTGCCTGAGGTCACAAAGTTAGCAAGTACAAGAAATTTGAAAATTGTATGTAATTTCACGGTAGTGCTTATGGTCGATCCCGTTTCTCGGCTTGAGAGCTTCTTTCTTGACTGTATTTTGAGTTAAGCAGTTGGCGCGACTTCAGTTCTAGCCTATAAAGTAAAATCTTGTGTAGTTCCTCCATGGTAACATAGCTGCCCGAGGTCGCAAAGTTAGCAAGTACAAGAAATTTGAAAATTGTATGTAATTTCACGGTAGTGCTTATGGTCGATCCCGTTTCTCGGGTTGAGAGCTACTTTCTTGACTGTATTTTGAGTTAAGCAGTTGGCGCGACTTCAGTTCTAGCCTATAAAGTCAAATCTTGTGTGGTTCCGCCATGGTAACATAGCTGCCTGAGGTCGCAAAGTTAGCAAGTACAAGAAATTTGAAAATTGTATGTAATTTCACGGTAGTGCTTATGGTCGATCCCGTTTCTCGGCTTGAGAGCTACTTTCTTGACTGTATTTTGAATTAAGCAGTTGGCGCGACTTCAGTTCTAGCCTATAAAGTCAAATCTTGTGTGGTTCCTCCATGGTAACATAGCTGCCCGAGGTCGCAAATTTAGCAAGTACAAGAAATTTGAAAATTGTATGTAATTTCACATTAGTGCTTATGGTCGATCCCGTTTCTCGGCTTGAGAGCTACTTTCTTGACTGTATTTTGAATTAAGCAGTTGGCGCGACTTCAGTTCTAGCCTATAAAGTCAAATCTTGTGTGGTTCCTCCATGGTAACATAACTGCCCGAGGTCGCAAATTTAGCAAGTACAAGAAATATGAAAATTGTATGTAATTTCACATTAGTGCTTATGGTCGATCCCGTTTCTCGGCTTGAGAGCTTCTTTCTTGACTGTATTTTGAGTTAAGCAGTTGGCGCGACTTCAGTTCTAGCCTATAAAGTCAAATCTTGTGTGGTTCCTCCATGGTAACATAGCTGCCCGAGGTCGCATAGTTAGCAAGTACAAGAAATTTGAAAATTGTATGTAATTTCACGGTAGTGCTTATGGTCGATCCCGTTTCTCGGCTTGAGAGCTACTTTCTTGACTGTATTTTGAGTTAAGCAGTTGGCGCGACTTCAGTTCTAGCCTATAAAGTCAAATCTTGTGTGGTTCCTCCATGGTAACATAGCTGCCCGAGGTCGCAAAGTTAGCAAGTACAAGAAATTTGAAAATTGTATGTAATTTCACATTAGTGCTTAGGGTCGATCCCGTTTCTCGGCTTGAGAGCTACTTTCTTGACTGTATTTTGAGTTAAGCAGTTGGCGCGACTTCAGTTCTAGCCTATAAAGTCAAATCTAGTGCGGTTCCTCCATGGTAACATAGCTGCCCGACGTCGCAAAGTTAGCAAGTACAAGAAATTTGAAAATTGTATGTAATTTCATATTAGTGCTTATGGTCGATCCCGTTTCTCGGCTTGAGAGCTACTTTCTTGACTACTTTCTTGGCGCGACTTCAGTTCTAGCCTATAAACTCAAATCTAGTGTGGTTCCTCCATGGTAACAGAGCTGCCCGAGGTCGCAAAGTTAGCAAGTACAAGAAATTTGAAAATTGTATGTAATTTCACGGTAGTGCTTATGGTCGATCCCGTTTCTCGGCTTGAGAGCTACTTTCTTGACTGTATTTTGAGTTAAGCAGTTGGCGCGACTTCAGTTCTAGCCTATAAAGTCAAATCTTGTGTGGTTCCTCCATGGTAACATAGCTGCCCGAGGTCGCAAATTTAGCAAGTACAAGAAATTTGAAAATTGTATGTAATTTCACATTAGTGCTTATGGTCGATCCCGTTTCTCGATTTGAGAGCTACTTTCTTGACTACTTTCTTGGCGCGACTTCAGTTCTAGCCTATAAAGTCAAATCTTGTGTGGTTCCTCCATGGTAACATAGCTGCCCGAGGTCGCAAAGTTAGCAAGTACAAGAAATTTGAAAATTGTATGTAATTTCACATTAGTGCTTATGGTCGATCCCGTTTCTCGGCTTGAGAGCTACTTTCTTGACTGTATTTTGAGTTAAGCAGTTGGCGCGACTTCAGTTCTAGCCTATAAAGTCAAATCTTGTGTAGTTCCTCCATGGTAACATAGCTGCCCGAGGTCGCAAAGTTAGCAAGTACAAGAAATTTGAAAATTGTATGTAATTTCACGGTAGTGCTTATGGTCGATCCCGTTTCTCGGCTTGAGAGCTACTTTCTTGACTGTATTTTGAGTTAAGCAGTTGGCGCGACTTCAGTTCTAGCCTATAAAGTCAAATCTTGTGTGGTTCCTCTATGGTAACATAGCTGCCCGTGGTCGCAAAGTTAGCAAGTACAAGAAATTTGAAAATTGTATGTAATTTCACTTTAGTGCTTATGGTCGATCCCGTTTCTCGGCTTGAGAGCTACTTTCTTGACTGTATTTTGAGTTAAGCAGTTGGCGCGACTTCAGTTCTAGCCTATAAAGTCAAATCTTGTGTGGTTCCTCCATGGTAACATAGCTGCCCGAGGTCGCAGAGTTAGCAAGTACAAGAAATTTGAAAATTGTATGTAATTTCACATTGGTGCTTATGGTCGATCCCGTTTCTCGGCTTGAGAGCTTCTTTCTTGACTGTATTTTGAGTTAAGCAGTTGGCGCGACTTCAGTTCTAGCCTATAAAGTCAAATCTTGTGTAGTTCCTCCATGGTAACATAGCTGCCCGAGGTCACAAAGTTAGCAAGTACAAGAAATTTGAAAATTGTATGTAATTTCACATTAGTGCTTATGGTCGATCCCGTTTCTCGGCTTGAGAGCTTCTTTCCTGACTGTATTTTGAGTTAAGCAGTTGGCGCGACTTCAGTTCTAGCCTATAAAGTCAAATCTTGTGTGGTTCCTCCTTGGTAACATAGCTGCCCGAGGTCACAAAGTTAGCAAGTACAAGAAATTTGAAAATTGTATGTAATTTCACACTAGTGCTTATGGTCGATCCCATTTCTCGGCTTGAGAGCTACTTTCTTGACTGTCTTTTGAGTTAAGCAGTTGGCGCGACTTCAGTTCTAGCCTATAAAGTCAAATCTTGTGTGGTTCCTCCATGGTAACATAGCTGCCCGAGGTCGCAAAGTTAGCAAGTACAAGAAATTTGAAAATTGTATGTAATTTCACATTAGTGCTTATGGTCGATCCCGTTTCTCGGCTTTAGAGCTACTTTCTTGACTGTATTTTGAGTTAAGCAGTTGGCGCGACTTCAGTTCTAGCCTATAAAGTCAAATCTTGTGCGGTTCCTCCATGGTAACATAGCTGCCCGAGGTCGCAAAGTTAGCAAGTACAAGAAATTTGAAAATTGTATGTAATTTCACATTAGTGCTTATGGTCGATCCCGTTTCTCGGCTTGAGAGCTACTTTCTTGACTGTATTTTGAGCTAAGCAGTTGGCGCGACTTCAGTTCTAGCCTATAAAGCCAAATCTTGTGTGGTTCCTCCATGGTAACATAGCTGCCCGAGGTCGCAAAGTTAGCAAGTACAAGAAATTTGAAAATTGTATGTAATTCCACACTAGTGCTTATGGTCGATCCCGTTTCTCGGCTTGAGAGCTACTTTCTTGACTGTATTTTGAGTTAAGCAGTTGGCGCGACTTCAGTTCTAGCCTATAAAGTCAAACCTTGTGTGGTTCCTCCATGGTAACATAGCTGCCCGAGGTCGCAAAGTTAGCAAGTAGAAGAAATTTGAAAATTGTATGTAATTTCACATTAGTGCTTATAGTCGATCCCGTTTCTCGGCTTGAGAGCTACTTTCTTGACTGTATTTTGAGTTAAGCAGTTGGCGCGACTTCAGTTCTAGCCTATAAAGTCAAATCTTGTGTGGTTCCTCCATGGTAACATAGCTGCCCGAGGTCGCAAAGTTAGCAAGTACAAGAAATTTGAAAATTGTATATAATTTCACATTAGTGCTTATGGTCGATCCCGTTTCTCGGCTTGAGAGCTACTTTCTTGACTGTATTTTGAGTTAAGCAGTTGGCGCGACTTCAGTTCTAGCCTATAAAGTCAAATCTTGTGTGGTTCCTCCATGGTAACATAGCTGCCCGAGGTCGCAAAGTTAGCAAGTACAAGAAATTTGAAAATTGTATGTAATTTCACATTAGTGCTTATGGTCGATCCCGTTTCTCGGCTTGAGAGCTACTTTCTTGACTGTATTTTGAGTTAAGCAGTTGGCGCGACTTCAGTTCTGGCCTATAAAGTCAAATCTTGTGTGGTTCCTCCATGGTAACATAGCTGCCCGAGGTCGCAAAGTTAGCAAGTACAAGAAATTTGAAAATTGTATGTAATTTCACATTAGTGCTTATGGTCGATCCCGTTTCTCGGCTTGAGAGCTACTTTCTTGACTACTTTCTTGGCGCGACTTCAGTTCTAGCCTATAAAGTCAAATCTTGTGTGGTTCCTCCATGGTAACATAGCTGCCCGAGGTCGCAAAGTTAGCAAGTACAAGAAATTTGAAAATTGTATGTAATTTCACATTAGTGCTTATGGTCGATCCCGTTTCTCGGCTTGAGAGCTACTTTCTTGACTGTATTTTGAGTTAAGCAGTTGGCGCGACTTCAGTTCTAGCCTATAAAGTCAAATCTTGTGTAGTTCCTCCATGGTAACATAGCTGCCCGAGGTCGCAAAGTTAGCAAGTACAAGAAATTTGAAAATTGTATGTAATTTCACATTAGTGCTTATGGTCGATCCCGTTTCTCGGCTTGAGAGCTTCTTTCTTGACTGCATTTTGAGTTAAGCAGTTGGCGCGACTTCAGTTCTAGCCTATAAAGTCAAATCTTGTGTGGTTCCTCCATGGTAACATAGCTGCCCGAGGTCGCAAAGTTAGCAAGTACAAGAAATTTGAAAATTGTATGTAATTTCACGGTAGTGCTTATGGTCGATCCCGTTTCTCGGCTTGAGAGCTACTTTCTTGACTGTATTTTGAGTTAAGCAGTTGGCGCGACTTCAGTTCTAACCTATAAAGTCAAATCTTGTGTGGTTCCTCCATGGTAACATAGCTGCCCGAGGTCGCAAAGTTAGCAAGTACAAGAAATTTGAAAATTGTATGTAATTTCACATTAGTGCTTATGGTCGATCCCGTTTCTCGGCTTGAGAGCTACTTTCTTGACTGTATTTTGAGTTAAGCAGTTGGCGCGACTTCAGTTCTAGCCTATAAAGTCAAATCTTGTGTAGTTCCTCCATGGTAACATAGCTGCCCGAGGTCGCAAAGTTAGCAAGTACAAGAAATTTGAAAATTGTATGTAATTTCACATTAGTGCTTATGGTCGATCCCGTTTCTCGGCTTGAGAGCTACTTTCTTGACTGTATTTTGAGTTAAGCAGTTGGCGCGACTTCAGTTCTAGCCTATAAAGTCAAATCTTGTGTGGTTCCGCCATGGTAACATAGCTGCCTGAGGTCGCAAAGTTAGCAAGTACAAGAAATTTGAAAATTGTATGTAATTTCACGGTAGTGCTTATGGTCGATCCCGTTTCTCGGCTTGAGAGCTACTTTCTTGACTGTATTTTGAATTAAGCAGTTGGCGCGACTTCAGTTCTAGCCTATAAAGTCAAATCTTGTGTGGTTCCTCCATGGTAACATAACTGCCCGAGGTCGCAAATTTAGCAAGTACAAGAAATTTGAAAATTGTATGTAATTTCACATTAGTGCTTATGGTCGATCCCGTTTCTCGGCTTGAGAGCTTCTTTCTTGACTGTATTTTGAGTTAAGCAGTTGGCGCGACTTCAGTTCTAGCCTATAAAGTCAAATCTTGTGTGGTTCCTCCTTGGTAACATAGCTGCCCGAGGTCACAAAGTTAGCAAGTACAAGAAATTTGAAAATTGTATGTAATTTCACACTAGTGCTTATGGTCGATCCCGTTTCTCGCCTTGAGAGCTACTTTCTTGACTGTATTTTGAGTTAAGCAGTTGGCGCGACTTCAGTTCTAGCCTATAAAGTCAAACCTTGTGTGGTTCCTCCATGGTAACATAGCTGCCCGAGGTCGCAAAGTTAGCAAGTACAAGAAATTTGAAAATTGTATGTAATTTCACGGTAGTGCTTATGGTCGATCCCGTTTCTCGGCTTGAGAGCTACTTTCTTGACTGTATTTTGAGTTAAGCAGTTGGCGCGACTTCAGTTCTAGCCTATAAAGTCAAATCTTGTGTGGTTCCTCCATGGTAACATAGCTGCCCGAGGTCGCAAAGTTAGCAAGTACAAGAAATTTGAAAATTGTATGTAATTTCACATTAGTGCTTAGGGTCGATCCCGTTTCTCGGCTTGAGAGCTACTTTTTTGACTGTATTTTGAGTTAAGCAGTTGGCGCGACTTCAGTTCTAGCCTATAAAGTCAAATCTTGTGTAGTTCCTCAATGGTAACATAGCTGCCCGAGGTCGCAAAGTTAGCAAGTACAAGAAATTTGAAAATTGTATGTAATTTCACGGTAGTGCTTATGGTCGATCCCGTTTCTCGGCTTGAGAGCTACTTTCTTGACTGTATTTTGAGTTAAGCAGTTGGCGCGACTTCAGTTCTAGCCTATAAAGTCAAATCTTGTGTGGTTCCTCCATGGTAACATAGCTGCCCGAGGTCGCAAAGTTAGCAAGTACAAGAAATTTTAAAATTGTATGTAATTTCACGGTAGTGCTTATGGTCGATCCCGTTTCTCGGCTTGAGAGCTACTTTCTTGACTGTATTTTGAATTAAGCAGTTGGCGCGACTTCAGTTCTAGCCTATAAAGTCAAATCTTGTGTGGTTCCTCCTTGGTAACAAAGCTGCCCGAGGTCACAAAGTTAGCAAGTACAAGAAATTTGAAAATTGTATGTAATTTCACATTAGTGCTTATGGTCGATCCCGTTTCTCGGCTTGAGAGCTACTTTTTTGACTGTATTTTGAGTTAAGCAGTTGGCGCGACTTCAGTTCTAGCCTATAAAGTCAAATCTTGTGTAGTTCCTCCATGGTAACATAGCTGCCCGAGGTCGCAAAGTTAGCAAGTACAAGAAATTTGAAAATTGTATGTAATTTCACGGTAGTGCTTATGGTCGATCCCGTTTCTCGGCTTGAGAGCTACTTTCTTGACTGTATTTTGAGTTAAGCAGTTGGCGCGACTTTAGTTCTAGCCTACAAAGTCAAATCGTGTGTGGTTCCTCCATGGTAACATAGCTGCCCGAGGTCGCAAAGTTAGCAAGTACAAGAAATTTGAAAATTGTATGTAATTTCACGGTAGTGCTTATGGTCGATCCCGTTTCTCGGCTTGAGAGCTACTTTCTTGACTGTATTTTGAATTAAGCAGTTGGCGCGACTTCAGTTCTAGCCTATAAAGTCAAATCTTGTGTGGTTCCTCCTTGGTAACATAGCTGCCCGAGGTCACAAAGTTAGCAAGTACAAGAAATTTGAAAATTGTATGTAATTTCACGGTAGTGCTTAGGGTCGATCCCGTTTCTCGTCTTGAGAGCTACTTTCTTGACTGTATTTTAAGTTAAGCAGTTGGCGCGACTTCAGTTCTAGCCTATAAAGTCAAATCAAGTGTGGTTCCTCCATGGTAACATAGCTGCCCGAGGTCGCAAAGTTAGCAAGTACAAGAAATTTGAAAATTGTATGTAATTTCACGGTAGTGCTTATGGTCGATCCCGTTTTTCGGCTTGAGAGCTACTTTCTTGACTGTATTTTGAGTTAAGCAGTTGGCGCGACTTCAGTTCTAGCCTATAAAGTCAAATCTAGTGTGGTTCCTCCATAGTAACATAGCTGCCCGAGGTCGCAAAGTTAGCAAGTACAAGAAATTTGAAAATTGTATGTAATTTCACGGTAGTGCTTAGGGTCGATCCCGTTTCTCGTCTTGAGAGCTACTTTCTTGACTGTATTTTAAGTTAAGCAGTTGGCGCGACTTCAGTTCTAGCCTATAAAGTCAAATCTAGTGTGGTTCCTCCATGGTAACATAGCTGCCCGAGGTCGCAAAGTTAGCAAGTACAAGAAATTTGAAAATTGTATGTAATTTCACGGTAGTGCTTATGGTCGATCCCGTTTCTCGGCTTGAGAGCTTCTTTCTTGACAGTATTTTGAGTTAAGCAGTTGGCGCGACTTCAGTTCTAGCCTATAAAGTCAAATCTTGTGTGGTTCCTCCTTGGTAACATAGCTGCCCGAGGTCGCAAAGTTAGCAAGTACAAGAAATTTGAAAATTGTATGTAATTTCACACTAGTGCTTATGGTCGATCCCGTTTCTCGGCTTGAGAGCTACTTTCTTGACTGTATTTTCAGTTAAGCAGTTGGCGCGACTTCAGTTCTAGCCTATAAAGTCAAATCTTGTGTGGTTCCTCCATGGTAACATAGCTGCCCGAGGTCGCAAAGTTAGCAAGTACAAGAAATTTGAAAATTGTATGTAATTTCACGGTAGTGCTTATGGTCGATCCCGTTTCTCGGCTTGAGAGCTACTTTCTTGACTGTATTTTGAGTTAAGCAGTTGGCGCGACTTCAGTTCTAGCCTATAAAGTCAAATCTTGTGTGGTTCCTCCATGGTAACATAGCTGCCCGAGGTCGCAAAGTTAGCAAGTACAAGAAATTTGAAAATTGTATGTAATTTCACGGTAGTGCTTATGGTCGATCCCGTTTCTCGGCTTGAGAGCTACTTTCTTGACTGTATTTTGAGTTAAGCAGTTGGCGCGACTTCAGTTCTAGCCTATAAAGTCAAATCTAGTGTGGTTCCTCCATGGTAACATAGCTGCCCGAGGTCGCAAAGTTAGCAAGTACAAGAAATTTGAAAATTGTATGTAATTTCACGGTAGTGCTTAGGGTCGATCCCGTTTCTCGTCTTGAGAGCTACTTTCTTGACTGTATTTTAAGTTAAGCAGTTGGCGCGACTTCAGTTCTAGCCTATAAAGTCAAATCTAGTGTGGTTCCTCCATGGTAACATAGCTGCCCGAGGTCGCAAAGTTAGCAAGTACAAGAAATTTGAAAATTGTATGTAATTTCACATTAGTGCTTATGGTCGATCCCGTTTCTCGGCTTGAGAGCTACTTTCTTGACTGTATTTTGAGTTAAGCAGTTGGCGCGACTTCAGTTCTAGCCTATAAAGTCAAATCTTGTGTAGTTCCTCCATGGTAACATAGCTGCCCGAGGTCGCAAAGTTAGCAAGTACAAGAAATTTGAAAATTGTATGTAATTTCACGGTAGTGCTTATGGTCGATCCCGTTTCTCGGCTTGAGAGCTACTTTCTTGACTGTATTTTGAGTTAAGCAGTTGGCGCGACTTCAGTTCTAGCCTATAAAGTCAAATCTTGTGTGGTTCCTCCATGGTAACATAGCTGCCCGAGGTCGCAAAGTTAGCAAGTACAAGAAATTTGAAAATTGTATGTAATTTCACATTAGTGCTTATGGTCGATCCCGTTTCTCGGCTTGAGAGCTACTTTCTTGACTGTATTTTGAGTTAAGCAGTTGGCGCGACTTCAGTTCTAGCCTATAAAGTCAAATCTTGTGTAGTTCCTCCATGGTAACATAGCTGCCCGAGGTCGCAAAGTTAGCAAGTACAAGAAATTTGAAAATTGTATGTAATTTCACATTAGTGCTTATGGTCGATCCCGTTTCTCGGCTTGAGAGCTACTTTCTTGACTGTATTTTGAGTTAAGCAGTTGGCGCGACTTCAGTTCTAGCCTATAAAGTCAAATCTTGTGTGGTTCCGCCATGGTAACATAGCTGCCTGAGGTCGCAAAGTTAGCAAGTACAAGAAATTTGAAAATTGTATGTAATTTCACGGTAGTGCTTATGGTCGATCCCGTTTCTCGGCTTGAGAGCTACTTTCTTGACTGTATTTTGAATTAAGCAGTTGGCGCGACTTCAGTTCTAGCCTATAAAGTCAAATCTTGTGTGGTTCCTCCATGGTAACATAACTGCCCGAGGTCGCAAATTTAGCAAGTACAAGAAATTTGAAAATTGTATGTAATTTCACATTAGTGCTTATGGTCGATCCCGTTTCTCGGCTTGAGAGCTTCTTTCTTGACTGTATTTTGAGTTAAGCAGTTGGCGCGACTTCAGTTCTAGCCTATAAAGTCAAATCTTGTGTGGTTCCTCCTTGGTAACATAGCTGCCCGAGGTCACAAAGTTAGCAAGTACAAGAAATTTGAAAATTGTATGTAATTTCACACTAGTGCTTATGGTCGATCCCGTTTCTCGCCTTGAGAGCTACTTTCTTGACTGTATTTTGAGTTAAGCAGTTGGCGCGACTTCAGTTCTAGCCTATAAAGTCAAACCTTGTGTGGTTCCTCCATGGTAACATAGCTGCCCGAGGTCGCAAAGTTAGCAAGTACAAGAAATTTGAAAATTGTATGTAATTTCACGGTAGTGCTTATGGTCGATCCCGTTTCTCGGCTTGAGAGCTACTTTCTTGACTGTATTTTGAGTTAAGCAGTTGGCGCGACTTCAGTTCTAGCCTATAAAGTCAAATCTTGTGTGGTTCCTCCATGGTAACATAGCTGCCCGAGGTCGCAAAGTTAGCAAGTACAAGAAATTTGAAAATTGTATGTAATTTCACATTAGTGCTTAGGGTCGATCCCGTTTCTCGGCTTGAGAGCTACTTTTTTGACTGTATTTTGAGTTAAGCAGTTGGCGCGACTTCAGTTCTAGCCTATAAAGTCAAATCTTGTGTAGTTCCTCAATGGTAACATAGCTGCCCGAGGTCGCAAAGTTAGCAAGTACAAGAAATTTGAAAATTGTATGTAATTTCACGGTAGTGCTTATGGTCGATCCCGTTTCTCGGCTTGAGAGCTACTTTCTTGACTGTATTTTGAGTTAAGCAGTTGGCGCGACTTCAGTTCTAGCCTATAAAGTCAAATCTTGTGTGGTTCCTCCATGGTAACATAGCTGCCCGAGGTCGCAAAGTTAGCAAGTACAAGAAATTTTAAAATTGTATGTAATTTCACGGTAGTGCTTATGGTCGATCCCGTTTCTCGGCTTGAGAGCTACTTTCTTGACTGTATTTTGAATTAAGCAGTTGGCGCGACTTCAGTTCTAGCCTATAAAGTCAAATCTTGTGTGGTTCCTCCTTGGTAACAAAGCTGCCCGAGGTCACAAAGTTAGCAAGTACAAGAAATTTGAAAATTGTATGTAATTTCACATTAGTGCTTATGGTCGATCCCGTTTCTCGGCTTGAGAGCTACTTTTTTGACTGTATTTTGAGTTAAGCAGTTGGCGCGACTTCAGTTCTAGCCTATAAAGTCAAATCTTGTGTAGTTCCTCCATGGTAACATAGCTGCCCGAGGTCGCAAAGTTAGCAAGTACAAGAAATTTGAAAATTGTATGTAATTTCACGGTAGTGCTTATGGTCGATCCCGTTTCTCGGCTTGAGAGCTACTTTCTTGACTGTATTTTGAGTTAAGCAGTTGGCGCGACTTTAGTTCTAGCCTACAAAGTCAAATCGTGTGTGGTTCCTCCATGGTAACATAGCTGCCCGAGGTCGCAAAGTTAGCAAGTACAAGAAATTTGAAAATTGTATGTAATTTCACGGTAGTGCTTATGGTCGATCCCGTTTCTCGGCTTGAGAGCTACTTTCTTGACTGTATTTTGAATTAAGCAGTTGGCGCGACTTCAGTTCTAGCCTATAAAGTCAAATCTTGTGTGGTTCCTCCTTGGTAACATAGCTGCCCGAGGTCACAAAGTTAGCAAGTACAAGAAATTTGAAAATTGTATGTAATTTCACGGTAGTGCTTAGGGTCGATCCCGTTTCTCGTCTTGAGAGCTACTTTCTTGACTGTATTTTAAGTTAAGCAGTTGGCGCGACTTCAGTTCTAGCCTATAAAGTCAAATCAAGTGTGGTTCCTCCATGGTAACATAGCTGCCCGAGGTCGCAAAGTTAGCAAGTACAAGAAATTTGAAAATTGTATGTAATTTCACGGTAGTGCTTATGGTCGATCCCGTTTTTCGGCTTGAGAGCTACTTTCTTGACTGTATTTTGAGTTAAGCAGTTGGCGCGACTTCAGTTCTAGCCTATAAAGTCAAATCTAGTGTGGTTCCTCCATAGTAACATAGCTGCCCGAGGTCGCAAAGTTAGCAAGTACAAGAAATTTGAAAATTGTATGTAATTTCACGGTAGTGCTTAGGGTCGATCCCGTTTCTCGTCTTGAGAGCTACTTTCTTGACTGTATTTTAAGTTAAGCAGTTGGCGCGACTTCAGTTCTAGCCTATAAAGTCAAATCTAGTGTGGTTCCTCCATGGTAACATAGCTGCCCGAGGTCGCAAAGTTAGCAAGTACAAGAAATTTGAAAATTGTATGTAATTTCACGGTAGTGCTTATGGTCGATCCCGTTTCTCGGCTTGAGAGCTTCTTTCTTGACAGTATTTTGAGTTAAGCAGTTGGCGCGACTTCAGTTCTAGCCTATAAAGTCAAATCTTGTGTGGTTCCTCCTTGGTAACATAGCTGCCCGAGGTCGCAAAGTTAGCAAGTACAAGAAATTTGAAAATTGTATGTAATTTCACACTAGTGCTTATGGTCGATCCCGTTTCTCGGCTTGAGAGCTACTTTCTTGACTGTATTTTCAGTTAAGCAGTTGGCGCGACTTCAGTTCTAGCCTATAAAGTCAAATCTTGTGTGGTTCCTCCATGGTAACATAGCTGCCCGAGGTCGCAAAGTTAGCAAGTACAAGAAATTTGAAAATTGTATGTAATTTCACGGTAGTGCTTATGGTCGATCCCGTTTCTCGGCTTGAGAGCTACTTTCTTGACTGTATTTTGAGTTAAGCAGTTGGCGCGACTTCAGTTCTAGCCTATAAAGTCAAATCTTGTGTGGTTCCTCCATGGTAACATAGCTGCCCGAGGTCGCAAAGTTAGCAAGTACAAGAAATTTGAAAATTGTATGTAATTTCACGGTAGTGCTTATGGTCGATCCCGTTTCTCGGCTTGAGAGCTACTTTCTTGACTGTATTTTGAGTTAAGCAGTTGGCGCGACTTCAGTTCTAGCCTATAAAGTCAAATCTAGTGTGGTTCCTCCATGGTAACATAGCTGCCCGAGGTCGCAAAGTTAGCAAGTACAAGAAATTTGAAAATTGTATGTAATTTCACGGTAGTGCTTAGGGTCGATCCCGTTTCTCGTCTTGAGAGCTACTTTCTTGACTGTATTTTAAGTTAAGCAGTTGGCGCGACTTCAGTTCTAGCCTATAAAGTCAAATCTAGTGTGGTTCCTCCATGGTAACATAGCTGCCCGAGGTCGCAAAGTTAGCAAGTACAAGAAATTTGAAAATTGTATGTAATTTCACATTAGTGCTTATGGTCGATCCCGTTTCTCGGCTTGAGAGCTACTTTCTTGACTGTATTTTGAGTTAAGCAGTTGGCGCGACTTCAGTTCTAGCCTATAAAGTCAAATCTTGTGTAGTTCCTCCATGGTAACATAGCTGCCCGAGGTCGCAAAGTTAGCAAGTACAAGAAATTTGAAAATTGTATGTAATTTCACGGTAGTGCTTATGGTCGATCCCGTTTCTCGGCTTGAGAGCTACTTTCTTGACTGTATTTTGAGTTAAGCAGTTGGCGCGACTTCAGTTCTAGCCTATAAAGTCAAATCTTGTGTGGTTCCTCTATGGTAACATAGCTGCCCGTGGTCGCAAAGTTAGCAAGTACAAGAAATTTGAAAATTGTATGTAATTTCACTTTAGTGCTTATGGTCGATCCCGTTTCTCGGCTTGAGAGCTACTTTCTTGACTGTATTTTGAGTTAAGCAGTTGGCGCGACTTCAGTTCTAGCCTATAAAGTCAAATCTTGTGTGGTTCCTCCATGGTAACATAGCTGCCCGAGGTCGCAGAGTTAGCAAGTACAAGAAATTTGAAAATTGTATGTAATTTCAGATTGGTGCTTATGGTCGATCCCGTTTCTCGGCTTGAGAGCTTCTTTCTTGACTGTATTTTGAGTTAAGCAGTTGGCGCGACTTCAGTTCTAGCCTATAAAGTCAAATCTTGTGTAGTTCCTCCATGGTAACATAGCTGCCCGAGGTCACAAAGTTAGCAAGTACAAGAAATTTGAAAATTGTATGTAATTTCACATTAGTGCTTATGGTCGATCCCGTTTCTCGGCTTGAGAGCTTCTTTCTTGACTGTATTTTGAGTTAAGCAGTTGGCGCGACTTCAGTTCTAGCCTATAAAGTCAAATCTTGTGTGGTTCCTCCTTGGTAACATAGCTGCCCGAGGTCACAAAGTTAGCAAGTACAAGAAATTTGAAAATTGTATGTAATTTCACACTAGTGCTTATGGTCGATCCCATTTCTCGGCTTGAGAGCTACTTTCTTGACTGTCTTTTGAGTTAAGCAGTTGGCGCGACTTCAGTTCTAGCCTATAAAGTCAAATCTTGTGTGGTTCCTCCATGGTAACATAGCTGCCCGAGGTCGCAAAGTTAGCAAGTACAAGAAATTTGAAAATTGTATGTAATTTCACATTAGTGCTTATGGTCGATCCCGTTTCTCGGCTTTAGAGCTACTTTCTTGACTGTATTTTGAGTTAAGCAGTTGGCGCGATTTCAGTTCTAGCCTATAAAGTCAAATCTTGTGTGGTTCCTCCATGGTAACATAGCTGCCCGAGGTCGCAAAGTTAGCAAGTACAAGAAATTTGAAAATTGTATGTAATTTCACATTAGTGCTTATGGTCGATCCCGTTTCTCGGCTTGAGAGCTACTTTCTTGACTGTATTTTGAGCTAAGCAGTTGGCGCGACTTCAGTTCTAGCCTATAAAGCCAAATCTTGTGTGGTTCCTCCATGGTAACATAGCTGCCCGAGGTCGCAAAGTTAGCAAGTACAAGAAATTTGAAAATTGTATGTAATTCCACACTAGTGCTTATGGTCGATCCCGTTTCTCGGCTTGAGAGCTACTTTCTTGACTGTATTTTGAGTTAAGCAGTTGGCGCGACTTCAGTTCTAGCCTATAAAGTCAAACCTTGTGTGGTTCCTCCATGGTAACATAGCTGCCCGAGGTCGCAAAGTTAGCAAGTAGAAGAAATTTGAAAATTGTATGTAATTTCACATTAGTGCTTATAGTCGATCCCGTTTCTCGGCTTGAGAGCTACTTTCTTGACTGTATTTTGAGTTAAGCAGTTGGCGCGACTTCAGTTCTAGCCTATAAAGTCAAATCTTGTGTGGTTCCTCCATGGTAACATAGCTGCCCGAGGTCGCAAAGTTAGCAAGTACAAGAAATTTGAAAATTGTATATAATTTCACATTAGTGCTTATGGTCGATCCCGTTTCTCGGCTTGAGAGCTACTTTCTTGACTGTATTTTGAGTTAAGCAGTTGGCGCGACTTCAGTTCTAGCCTATAAAGTCAAATCTTGTGTGGTTCCTCCATGGTAACATAGCTGCCCGAGGTCGCAAAGTTAGCAAGTACAAGAAATTTGAAAATTGTATGTAATTTCACATTAGTGCTTATGGTCGATCCCGTTTCTCGGCTTGAGAGCTACTTTCTTGACTGTATTTTGAGTTAAGCAGTTGGCGCGACTTCAGTTCTAGCCTATAAAGTCAAATCTTGTGTGGTTCCTCCATGGTAACATAGCTGCCCGAGGTCGCAAAGTTAGCAAGTACAAGAAATTTGAAAATTGTATGTAATTTCACATTAGTGCTTATGGTCGATCCCGTTTCTCGGCTTGAGAGCTACTTTCTTGACTACTTTCTTGGCGCGACTTCAGTTCTAGCCTATAAAGTCAAATCTTGTGTGGTTCCTCCATGGTAACATAGCTGCCCGAGGTCGCAAAGTTAGCAAGTACAAGAAATTTGAAAATTGTATGTAATTTCACATTAGTGCTTATGGTCGATCCCGTTTCTCGGCTTGAGAGCTACTTTCTTGACTGTATTTTGAGTTATGCAGTTGGCGCGACTTCAGTTCTAGCCTATAAAGTCAAATCTTGTGTAGTTCCTCCATGGTAACATAGCTGCCCGAGGTCGCAAAGTTAGCAAGTACAAGAAATTTGAAAATTGTATGTAATTTCACATTAGTGCTTATGGTCGATCCCGTTTCTCGGCTTGAGAGCTTCTTTCTTGACTGCATTTTGAGTTAAGCAGTTGGCGCGACTTCAGTTCTAGCCTATAAAGTCAAATCTTGTGTGGTTCCTCCATGGTAACATAGCTGCCCGAGGTCGCAAAGTTAGCAAGTACAAGAAATTTGAAAATTGTATGTAATTTCACGGTAGTGCTTATGGTCGATCCCGTTTCTCGGCTTGAGAGCTACTTTCTTGACTGTATTTTGAGTTAAGCAGTTGGCGCGACTTCAGTTCTAACCTATAAAGTCAAATCTTGTGTGGTTCCTCCATGGTAACATAGCTGCCCGAGGTCGCAAAGTTAGCAAGTACAAGAAATTTGAAAATTGTATGTAATTTCACATTAGTGCTTATGGTCGATCCCGTTTCTCGGCTTGAGAGCTACTTTCTTGACTGTATTTTGAGTTAAGCAGTTGGCGCGACTTCAGTTCTAGCCTATAAAGTCAAATCTTGTGTAGTTCCTCCATGGTAACATAGCTGCCCGAGGTTGCAAAGTTAGCAAGTACAAGAAATTTGAAAATTGTATGTAATTTCACATTAGTGCTTATGGTCGATCCCGTTTCTCGGCTTGAGAGCTACTTTCTTGACTGTATTTTGAGTTAAGCAGTTGGCGCGACTTCAGTTCTAGCCTATAAAGTCAAATCTTGTGTGGTTCCGCCATGGTAACATAGCTGCCTGAGGTCGCAAAGTTAGCAAGTACAAGAAATTTGAAAATTGTATGTAATTTCACGGTAGTGCTTATGGTCGATCCCGTTTCTCGGCTTGAGAGCTACTTTCTTGACTGTATTTTGAATTAAGCAGTTGGCGCGACTTCAGTTCTAGCCTATAAAGTCAAATCTTGTGTGGTTCCTCCATGGTAACATAACTGCCCGAGGTCGCAAATTTAGCAAGTACAAGAAATTTGAAAATTGTATGTAATTTCACATTAGTGCTTATGGTCGATCCCGTTTCTCGGCTTGAGAGCTTCTTTCTTGACTGTATTTTGAGTTAAGCAGTTGGCGCGACTTCAGTTCTAGCCTATAAAGTCAAATCTTGTGTGGTTCCTCCTTGGTAACATAGCTGCCCGAGGTCACAAAGTTAGCAAGTACAAGAAATTTGAAAATTGTATGTAATTTCACACTAGTGCTTATGGTCGATCCCGTTTCTCGCCTTGAGAGCTACTTTCTTGACTGTATTTTGAGTTAAGCAGTTGGCGCGACTTCAGTTCTAGCCTATAAAGTCAAATCTTGTGTGGTTCCTCCATGGTAACATAGCTGCCCGAGGTCGCAAAGTTAGCAAGTACAAGAAATTTGAAAATTGTATGTAATTTCACGGTAGTGCTTATGGTCGATCCCGTTTCTCGGCTTGAGAGCTACTTTCTTGACTGTATTTTGAGTTAAGCAGTTGGCGCGACTTCAGTTCTAGCCTATAAAGTCAAATCTTGTGTGGTTCCTCCATGGTAACATAGCTGCCCGAGGTCGCAAAGTTAGCAAGTACAAGAAATTTGAAAATTGTATGTAATTTCACATTAGTGCTTAGGGTCGATCCCGTTTCTCGGCTTGAGAGCTACTTTTTTGACTGTATTTTGAGTTAAGCAGTTGGCGCGACTTCAGTTCTAGCCTATAAAGTCAAATCTTGTGTGGTTCCTCCATGGTAACATAGCTGCCCGAGGTCGCAAAGTTAGCAAGTACAAGAAATTTTAAAATTGTATGTAATTTCACGGTAGTGCTTATGGTCGATCCCGTTTCTCGGCTTGAGAGCTACTTTCTTGACTGTATTTTGAATTAAGCAGTTGGCGCGACTTCAGTTCTAGCCTATAAAGTCAAATCTTGTGTGGTTCCTCCTTGGTAACAAAGCTGCCCGAGGTCACAAAGTTAGCAAGTACAAGAAATTTGAAAATTGTATGTAATTTCACATTAGTGCTTATGGTCGATCCCGTTTCTCGGCTTGAGAGCTACTTTTTTGACTGTATTTTGAGTTAAGCAGTTGGCGCGACTTCAGTTCTAGCCTATAAAGTCAAATCTTGTGTAGTTCCTCCATGGTAACATAGCTGCCCGAGGTCGCAAAGTTAGCAAGTACAAGAAATTTGAAAATTGTATGTAATTTCACGGTAGTGCTTATGGTCGATCCCGTTTCTCGGCTTGAGAGCTACTTTCTTGACTGTATTTTGAGTTAAGCAGTTGGCGCGACTTTAGTTCTAGCCTACAAAGTCAAATCGTGTGTGGTTCCTCCATGGTAACATAGCTGCCCGAGGTCGCAAAGTTAGCAAGTACAAGAAATTTGAAAATTGTATGTAATTTCACATTAGTGCTTATGGTCGATCCCGTTTTTCGGCTTGAGAGCTACTTTCTTGACTGTATTTTGAGTTAAGCAGTTGGCGCGACTTCAGTTCTAGCCTATAAAGTCAAATCTAGTGTGGTTCCTCCATAGTAACATAGCTGCCCGAGGTCGCAAAGTTAGCAAGTACAAGAAATTTGAAAATTGTATGTAATTTCACGGTAGTGCTTAGGGTCGATCCCGTTTCTCGTCTTGAGAGCTACTTTCTTGACTGTATTTTAAGTTAAGCAGTTGGCGCGACTTCAGTTCTAGCCTATAAAGTCAAATCTAGTGTGGTTCCTCCATGGTAACATAGCTGCCCGAGGTCGCAAAGTTAGCAAGTACAAGAAATTTGAAAATTGTATGTAATTTCACGGTAGTGCTTATGGTCGATCCCGTTTCTCGGCTTGAGAGCTTCTTTCTTGACAGTATTTTGAGTTAAGCAGTTGGCGCGACTTCAGTTCTAGCCTATAAAGTCAAATCTTGTGTGGTTCCTCCTTGGTAACATAGCTGCCCGAGGTCGCAAAGTTAGCAAGTGCAAGAAATTTCAAAATTGTATGTAATTTCACACTAGTGCTTATGGTCGATCCCGTTTCTCGGCTTGAGAGCTACTTTCTTGACTGTATTTTCAGTTAAGCAGTTGGCGCGACTTCAGTTCTAGCCTATAAAGTCAAATCTTGTGTGGTTCCTCCATGGTAACATAGCTGCCCGAGGTCGCAAAGTTAGCAAGTACAAGAAATTTGAAAATTGTATGTAATTTCACGGTAGTGCTTATGGTCGATCCCGTTTCTCGGCTTGAGAGCTACTTTCTTGACTGTATTTTGAGTTAAGCAGTTGGCGCGACTTCAGTTCTAGCCTATAAAGTCAAATCTTGTGTAGTTCCTCCATGGTAACATAGCTGCCCGAGGTCGCAAAGTTAGCAAGTACAAGAAATTTGAAAATTGTATGTAATTTCACGGTAGTGCTTATGGTCGATCCCGTTTCTCGGCTTGAGAGCTACTTTCTTGACTGTATTTTGAGTTAAGCAGTTGGCGCGACTTCAGTTCTAGCCTATAAAGTCAAATCTTGTGTGGTTCCGCCATGGTAACATAGCTGCCCGAGGTCGCAAAGTTAGCAAGTACAAGAAATTTTAAAATTGTATGTAATTTCACGGTAGTGCTTATGGTCGATCCCGTTTCTCGGCTTGAGAGCTACTTTCTTGACTGTATTTTGAATTAAGCAGTTGGCGCGACTTCAGTTCTAGCCTATAAAGTCAAATCTTGTGTGGTTCCTCCTTGGTAACAAAGCTGCCCGAGGTCACAAAGTTAGCAAGTACAAGAAATTTGAAAATTGTATGTAATTTCACATTAGTGCTTATGGTCGATCCCGTTTCTCGGCTTGAGAGCTACTTTTTTGACTGTATTTTGAGTTAAGCAGTTGGCGCGACTTCAGTTCTAGCCTATAAAGTCAAATCTTGTGTAGTTCCTCCATGGTAACATAGCTGCCCGAGGTCGCAAAGTTAGCAAGTACAAGAAATTTGAAAATTGTATGTAATTTCACGGTAGTGCTTATGGTCGATCCCGTTTCTCGGCTTGAGAGCTACTTTCTTGACTGTATTTTGAGTTAAGCAGTTGGCGCGACTTCAGTTCTAGCCTATAAAGTCAAATCTTGTGTGGTTCCTCCATGGTAACATAGCTGCCCGAGGTCGCAAAGTTAGCAAGTACAAGAAATTTGAAAATTGTATGTAATTTCACGGTAGTGCTTATGGTCGATCCCGTTTCTCGGCTTGAGAGCTACTTTCTTGACTGTATTTTGAGTTAAGCAGTTGGCGCGACTTCAGTTCTAGCCTATAAAGTCAAATCGTGTGTGGTTCCTCCATGGTAACATAGCTGCCCGAGGTCGCAAAGTTAGCAAGTACAAGAAATTTTAAAATTGTATGTAATTTCACGGTAGTGCTTATGGTCGATCCCGTTTCTCGGCTTGAGAGCTACTTTCTTGACTGTATTTTGAATTAAGCAGTTGGCGCGACTTCAGTTCTAGCCTATAAAGTCAAATCTTGTGTGGTTCCTCCTTGGTAACAAAGCTGCCCGAGGTCACAAAGTTAGCAAGTACAAGAAATTTGAAAATTGTATGTAATTTCACATTAGTGCTTATGGTCGATCCCGTTTCTCGGCTTGAGAGCTACTTTTTTGACTGTATTTTGAGATAAGCAGTTGGCGCGACTTCAGTTCTAGCCTATAAAGTCAAATCTTGTGTAGTTCCTCCATGGTAACATAGCTGCCCGAGGTCGCAAAGTTAGCAAGTACAAGAAATTTGAAAATTGTATGTAATTTCACGGTAGTGCTTATGGTCGATCCCGTTTCTCGGCTTGAGAGCTACTTTCTTGACTGTATTTTGAGTTAAGCAGTTGGCGCGACTTCAGTTCTAGCCTATAAAGTCAAATCTTGTGTGGTTCCTCCATGGTAACATAGCTGCCCGAGGTCGCAAAGTTAGCAAGTACAAGAAATTTTAAAATTGTATGTAATTTCACGGTAGTGCTTATGGTCGATCCCGTTTCTCGGCTTGAGAGCTACTTTCTTGACTGTATTTTGAGTTAAGCAGTTGGCGCGACTTCAGTTCTAGCCTATAAAGTCAAATCGTGTGTGGTTCCTCCATGGTAACATAGCTGCCCGAGGTCGCAAAGTTAGCAAGTACAAGAAATTTGAAAATTGTATGTAATTTCACATTAGTGCTTATGGTCGATCCCGTTTCTCGGCTTGAGAGCTACTTTCTTGACTGTATTTTGAATTAAGCAGTTGGCGCGACTTCAGTTCTAGCCTATAAAGTCAAATCTTGTGTGGTTCCTCCTTGGTAACATAGCTGCCCGAGGTCACAAAGTTAGCAAGTACAAGAAATTTGAAAATTGTATGTAATTTCACGGTAGTGCTTAGGGTCGATCCCGTTTCTCGTCTTGAGAGCTACTTTCTTGACTGTATTTTAAGTTAAGCAGTTGGCGCGACTTCAGTTCTAGCCTATAAAGTCAAATCTAGTGTGGTTCCTCCATGGTAACATAGCTGCCCGAGGTCGCAAAGTTAGCAAGTACAAGAAATTTGAAAATTGTATGTAATTTCACGGTAGTGCTTATGGTCGATCCCGTTTCTCGGCTTGAGAGCTACTTTCTTGACTGTATTTTGAGTTAAGCAGTTGGCGCGACTTCAGTTCTAGCCTATAAAGTCAAATCTAGTGTGGTTCCTCCATAGTAACATAGCTGCCCGAGGTCGCAAAGTTAGCAAGTACAAGAAATTTGAAAATTGTATGTAATTTCACATTAGTGCTTATGGTCGATCCCGTTTCTCGGCTTGAGAGCTACTTTCTTGACTGTATTTTGAGTTAAGCAGTTGGCGCGACTTCAGTGCTAGCCTATAAAGTCAAATCTTGTGTAGTTCCTCCATGGTAACATAGCTGCCCGAGGTCGCAAAGTTAGCAAGTACAAGAAATTTGAAAATTGTATGTAATTTCACAATAGTGCTTATGGTCGATCCCGTTTCTCGGCTTGAGAGCTACTTTCTTGACTGTATTTTGAGTTAAGCAGTTGGCGCGACTTCAGTTCTAGCCTATAAAGTCAAATCGTGTGTGGTTCCTCCATGGTAACATAGCTGCCCGAGGTCGCAAAGTTGGCAAGTACAAGAAATTTGAAAATTGTATGTAATTTCACGGTAGTGCTTATGGTCGATCCCGTTTCTCGGCTTGAGAGCTTCTTTCTTGACAGTATTTTGAGTTAAGCAGTTGGCGCGACTTCAGTTCTAGCCTATAAAGTCAAATCTTGTGTGGTTCCTCCTTGGTAACATAGCTGCCCGAGGTCGCAAAGTTAGCAAGTACAAGAAATTTGAAAATTGTATGTAATTTCACACTAGTGCTTATGGTCGATCCCGTTTCTCGGCTTGAGAGCTACTTTCTTGACTGTATTTTAAGTTAAGCAGTTGGCGCGACTTCAGTTCTAGCCTATAAAGTCAAATCTAGTGTGGTTCCTCCATGGTAACATAGCTGCCCGAGGTCGCAAAGTTGGCAAGTACAAGAAATTTGAAAATTGTATGTAATTTCACGGTAGTGCTTATGGTCGATCCCGTTTCTCGGCTTGAGAGCTTCTTTCTTGACAGTATTTTGAGTTAAGCAGTTGGCGCGACTTCAGTTCTAGCCTATAAAGTCAAATCTTGTGTGGTTCCTCCTTGGTAACATAGCTGCCCGAGGTCGCAAAGTTAGCAAGTACAAGAAATTTGAAAATTGTATGTAATTTCACACTAGTGCTTACGGTCGATCCCGTTTCTCGGCTTGAGAGCTACTTTCTTGACTGTATTTTAAGTTAAGCAGTTGGCGCGACTTCAGTTCTAGCCTATAAAGTCAAATCTAGTGTGGTTCCTCCATGGTAACATAGCTGCCCGAGGTCGCAAAGTTAGCAAGTACAAGAAATTTGAAAATTGTATGTAATTTCACGGTAATGCTTATGGTCGATCCCGTTTCTCGGCTTGAGAGCTACTTTCTTGACTGTATTTTGAGTTAAGCAGTTGGCGCGACTTCAGTTCTAGCCTATAAAGTCAAATCTAGTGTGGTTCCTCCATGGTAACATAGCTGCCCGAGGTCGCAAAGTTAGCAAGTACAAGAAATTTGAAAATTGTATGTAATTTCACGGTAGTGCTTATGGTCGATCCCGTTTCTCGGCTTGAGAGCTACTTTCCTTGACTGTATTTTGAGTTAAGCAGTTGGCGCGACTTCAGTTCTAGCCTATAAAGTCAAATCTAGTATGGTTCCTCCATAGTAACATAGCTGCCCGAGGTCGCAAAGTTAGCAAGTACAAGAAATTTGAAAATTGTATGTAATTTCACGGTAGTGCTTAGGGTCGATCCCGTTTCTCGTCTTGAGAGCTACTTTCTTGACTGTATTTTAAGTTAAGCAGTTGGCGCGACTTCAGTTCTAGCCTATAAAGTCAAATCGTGTGTGGTTCCTCCATGGTAACATAGCTGCCCGAGGTCGCAAAGTTGGCAAGTACAAGAAATTTGAAAATTGTATGTAATTTCACGGTAGTGCTTATGGTCGATCCCGTTTCTCGGCTTGAGAGCTTCTTTCTTGACAGTATTTTGAGTTAAGCAGTTGGCGCGACTTCAGTTCTAGCCTATAAAGTCAAATCTTGTGTGGTTCCTCCTTGGTAACATAGCTGCCCGAGGTCGCAAAGTTAGCAAGTACAAGAAATTTGAAAATTGTATGTAATTTCACACTAGTGCTTATGGTCGATCCCGTTTCTCGGCTTGAGAGCTACTTTCTTGACTGTATTTTAAGTTAAGCAGTTGGCGCGACTTCAGTTCTAGCCTATAAAGTCAAATCTAGTGTGGTTCCTCCATGGTAACATAGCTGCCCGAGGTCGCAAAGTTAGCAAGTACAAGAAATTTGAAAATTGTATGTAATTTCACGGTAGTGCTTATGGTCGATCCCGTTTCTCGGCTTGAGAGCTACTTTCTTGACTGTATTTTGAGTTAAGCAGTTGGCGCGACTTCAGTTCTAGCCTATAAAGTCAAATCTAGTGTGGTTCCTCCATGGTAACATAGCTGCCCGAGGTCGCAAAGTTAGCAAGCACAAGAAATTTGAAAATTGTATGTAATTTCACGGTAGTGCTTAGGGTCGATCCCGTTTCTCGTCTTGAGAGCTACTTTCTTGACTGTATTTTAAGTTAAGCAGTTGGCGCGACTTCAGTTCTAGCCTATAAAGTCAAATCTAGTGTGGTTCCTCCATGGTAACATAGCTGCCCGAGGTCGCAAAGTTAGCAAGTACAAGAAATTTGAAAATTGTATGTAATTTCACGGTAGTGCTTATGGTCGATCCCGTTTCTCGGCTTGAGAGCTACTTTCTTGACTGTATTTTGAGTTAAGCAGTTGGCGCGACTACAGTTCTAGCCTATAAAGTCAAATCTTGTGTAGTTCCTCCATGGTAACATAGCTGCCCGAGGTCGCAAAGTTAGCAAGTACAAGAAATTTGAAAATTGTATGTAATTTCACGGTAGTGCTTATGGTCGATCCCGTTTCTCGGCTTGAGAGCTACTTTCTTGACTGTATTTTGAGTTAAGCAGTTGGCGCGACTTTAGTTCTAGCCTACAAAGTCAAATCGTGTGTGGTTCCTCCATGGTAACATAGCTGCCCGAGGTCGCAAAGTTAGCAAGTACAAGAAATTTGAAAATTGTATGTAATTTCACATTAGTGCTTATGGTCGATCCCGTTTCTCGGCTTGAGAGCTACTTTCTTGACTGTATTTTGAATTAAGCAGTTGGCGCGACTTCAGTTCTAGCCTATAAAGTCAAATCTTGTGTGGTTCCTCCTTGGTAACATAGCTGCCCGAGGTCACAAAGTTAGCAAGTACAAGAAATTTGAAAATTGTATGTAATTTCACGGTAGTGCTTAGGGTCGATCCCGTTTCTCGTCTTGAGAGCTACTTTCTTGACTGTATTTTAAGTTAAGCAGTTGGCGCGACTTCAGTTCTAGCCTATAAAGTCAAATCAAGTGTGGTTCCTCCATGGTAACATAGCTGCCCGAGGTCGCAAAGTTAGCAAGTACAAGAAATTTGAAAATTGTATGTAATTTCACGGTAGTGCTTATGGTCGATCCCGTTTCTCGGCTTGAGAGCTACTTTCTTGACTGTATTTTGAGTTAAGCAGTTGGCGCGACTTCAGTTCTAGCCTATAAAGTCAAATCTAGTGTGGTTCCTCCATAGTAACATAGCTGCCCGAGGTCGCAAAGTTAGCAAGTACAAGAAATTTGAAAATTGTATGTAATTTCACGGTAGTGCTTAGGGTCGATCCCGTTTCTCGTCTTGAGAGCTACTTTCTTGACTGTATTTTAAGTTAAGCAGTTGGCGCGACTTCAGTTCTAGCCTATAAAGTCAAATCTAGTGTGGTTCCTCCATGGTAACATAGCTGCCCGAGGTCGCAAAGTTAGCAAGTACAAGAAATTTGAAAATTGTATGTAATTTCACGGTAGTGCTTATGGTCGATCCCGTTTCTCGGCTTGAGAGCTTCTTTCTTGACAGTATTTTGAGTTAAGCAGTTGGCGCGACTTCAGTTCTAGCCTATAAAGTCAAATCTTGTGTGGTTCCTCCTTGGTAACATAGCTGCCCGAGGTCGCAAAGTTAGCAAGTACAAGAAATTTGAAAATTGTATGTAATTTCACACTAGTGCTTATGGTCGATCCCGTTTCTCGGCTTGAGAGCTACTTTCTTGACTGTATTTTCAGTTAAGCAGTTGGCGCGACTTCAGTTCTAGCCTATAAAGTCAAATCTTGTGTGGTTCCTCCATGGTAACATAGCTGCCCGAGGTCGCAAAGTTAGCAAGTACAAGAAATTTGAAAATTGTATGTAATTTCACGGTAGTGCTTATGGTCGATCCCGTTTCTCGGCTTGAGAGCTACTTTCTTGACTGTATTTTGAGTTAAGCAGTTGGCGCGACTTCAGTTCTAGCCTATAAAGTCAAATCTTGTGTGGTTCCTCCATGGTAACATAGCTGCCCGAGGTCGCAAAGTTAGCAAGTACAAGAAATTTGAAAATTGTATGTAATTTCACGGTAGTGCTTATGGTCGATCCCGTTTCTCGGCTTGAGAGCTACTTTCTTGACTGTATTTTGAGTTAAGCAGTTGGCGCGACTTCAGTTCTAGCCTATAAAGTCAAATCTAGTGTGGTTCCTCCATGGTAACATAGCTGCCCGAGGTCGCAAAGTTAGCAAGTACAAGAAATTTGAAAATTGTATGTAATTTCACGGTAGTGCTTAGGGTCGATCCCGTTTCTCGTCTTGAGAGCTACTTTCTTGACTGTATTTTAAGTTAAGCAGTTGGCGCGACTTCAGTTCTAGCCTATAAAGTCAAATCTAGTGTGGTTCCTCCATGGTAACATAGCTGCCCGAGGTCGCAAAGTTAGCAAGTACAAGAAATTTGAAAATTGTATGTAATTTCACGGTAGTGCTTATGGTCGATCCCGTTTCTCGGCTTGAGAGATACTTTCTTGACTGTATTTTGAGTTAAGCAGTTGGCGCGACTTCAGGTCTAGCCTATAAAGTCAAATCTAGTGTGGTTCCTCCATGGTAACATAGCTGCCCGAGGTCGCAAAATTAGCAAGTACAAGAAATTTGAAAATTGTATGTAATTTCACATTAGTGCTTATGGTCGATCCCGTTTCTCGGCTTGAGAGCTACTTTCTTGACTGTATTTTGAGTTAAGCAGTTGGCGCGACTTCAGTTCTAGCCTATAAAGTCAAATCTTGTGTAGTTCCTCCATGGTAACATAGCTGCCCGAGGTCGCAAAGTTAGCAAGTACAAGAAATTTGAAAATTGTATGTAATTTCACGGTAGTGCTTATGGTCGATCCCGTTTCTCGGCTTGAGAGCTACTTTCTTGACTGTATTTTGAGTTAAGCAGTTGGCGCGACTTCAGTTCTAGCCTATAAAGTCAAATCTTGTGTGGTTCCTCCATGGTAACATAGCTGCCCGAGGTCGCAAAGTTAGCAAGTACAAGAAATTTGAAAATTGTATGTAATTTCACGGTAGTGCTTATGGTCGATCCCGTTTCTCGGCTTGAGAGCTACTTTCTTGACTGTATTTTGAGTTAAGCAGTTGGCGCGACTTCAGTTCTAGCCTATAAAGTCAAATCGTGTGTGGTTCCTCCATGGTAACATAGCTGCCCGAGGTCGCAAAGTTAGCAAGTACAAGAAATTTGAAAATTGTATGTAATTTCACATTAGTGCTTATGGTCGATCCCGTTTCTCGTCTTGAGAGCTACTTTCTTGACTGTATTTTGAGTTAAGCAGTTGGCGCGACTTCAGTTCTAGCCTATAAAGTCAAATCTAGTGTGGTTCCTCCATAGTAACATAGCAGCCCGAGGTCGCAAAGTTAGCAAGTACAAGAAATTTGAAAATTGTATGTAATTTCACGGTAGTGCTTATGGTCGATCCCGTTTCTCGGCTTGAGAGCTACTTTCTTGACTGTATTTTGAGTTAAGCAGTTGGCGCGACTTCAGTTCTAGCCTATAAAGTCAAATCTTGTGTGGTTCCTCCATGGTAACATAGCTGCCCGAGGTCGCAAAGTTAGCAAGTACAAGAAATTTGAAAATTGTATGTAATTTCACATTAGTGCTTAGGGTCGATCCCGTTTCTCGGCTTGAGAGCTACTTTTTTGACTGTATTTTGAGTTAAGCAGTTGGCGCGACTTCAGTTCTAGCCTATAAAGTCAAATCTTGTGTAGTTCCTCCATGGTAACATAGCTGCCCGAGGTCGCAAAGTTAGCAAGTACAAGAAATTTGAAAATTGTATGTAATTTCACGGTAGTGCTTATGGTCGATCCCGTTTCTCGGCTTGAGAGCTACCTTCTTGACTGTATTTTGAGTTAAGCAGTTGGCGCGACTTCAGTTCTAGCCTATAAAGTCAAATCTTGTGTGGTTCCTCCATGGTAACATAGCTGCCCGAGGTCGCAAAGTTAGCAAGTACAAGAAATTTTAAAATTGTATGTAATTTCACGGTAGTGCTTATGGTCGATCCCGTTTCTCGGCTTGAGAGCTACTTTCTTGACTGTATTTTGAATTAAGCAGTTGGCGCGACTTCAGTTCTAGCCTATAAAGTCAAATCTTGTGTGGTTCCTCCTTGGTAACAAAGCTGCCCGAGGTCACAAAGTTAGCAAGTACAAGAAATTTGAAAATTGTATGTAATTTCACATTAGTGCTTATGGTCGATCCCGTTTCTCGGCTTGAGAGCTACTTTTTTGACTGTATTTTGAGTTAAGCAGTTGGCGCGACTTCAGTTCTAGCCTATAAAGTCAAATCTTGTGTAGTTCCTCCATGGTAACATAGCTGCCCGAGGTCGCAAAGTTAGCAAGTACAAGAAATTTGAAAATTGTATGTAATTTCACGGTAGTGCTTATGGTCGATCCCGTTTCTCGGCTTGAGAGCTACTTTCTTGACTGTATTTTGAGTTAAGCAGTTGGCGCGACTTCAGTTCTAGCCTATAAAGTCAAATCTTGTGTGATTCCTCCATGGTAACATAGCTGCCCGAGGTCGCAAAGTTAGCAAGTACAAGAAATTTTAAAATTGTATGTAATTTCACGGTAGTGCTTATGGTCGATCCCGTTTCTCGGCTTGAGAGCTACTTTCCTGACTGTATTTTGAGTTAAGCAGTTGGCGCGACTTCAGTTCTAGCCTATAAAGTCAAATCGTGTGTGGTTCCTCGATGGTAACATAGCTGCCCGAGGTCGCAAAGTTAGCAAGTACAAGAAATTTGAAAATTGTATGTAATTTCACATTAGTGCTTATGGTCGATCCCGTTTCTCGGCTTGAGAGCTACTTTCTTGACTGTATTTTGAATTAAGCAGTTGGCGCGACTTCAGTTCTAGCCTATAAAGTCAAATCTTGTGTAGTTCCTCCATGGTAACATAGCTGCCCGAGGTCGCAAAGTTAGCAAGTACAAGAAATTTGAAAATTGTATGTAATTTCACGGTAGTGCTTATGGTCGATCCCGTTTCTCGGCTTGAGAGCTACCTTCTTGACTGTATTTTGAGTTAAGCAGTTGGCGCGACTTCAGTTCTAGCCTATAAAGTCAAATCTTGTGTGGTTCCTCCATGGTAACATAGCTGCCCGAGGTCGCAAAGTTAGCAAGTACAAGAAATTTGAAAATTGTATGTAATTTCACGGTAGTGCTTATGGTCGATCCCGTTTCTCGGCTTGAGAGCTACTTTCTTGACTGTATTTTGAATTAAGCAGTTGGCGCGACTTCAGTTCTAGCCTATAAAGTCAAATCTTGTGTGGTTCCTCCTTGGTAACAAAGCTGCCCGGGGTCACAAAGTTAGCAAGTACAAGAAATTTGAAAATTGTATGTAATTTCACATTAGTGCTTATGGTCGATCCCGTTTCTCGGCTTGAGAGCTACTTTTTTGACTGTATTTTGAGTTAAGCAGTTGGCGCGACTTCAGTTCTAGCCTATAAAGTCAAATCTTGTGTAGTTCCTCCATGGTAACATAGCTGCCCGAGGTCGCAAAGTTAGCAAGTACAAGAAATTTGAAAATTGTATGTAATTTCACGGTAGTGCTTATGGTCGATCCCGTTTCTCGGCTTGAGAGCTACTTTCTTGACTGTATTTTGAGTTAAGCAGTTGGCGCGACTTCAGTTCTAGCCTATAAAGTCAAATCTTGTGTGATTCCTCCATGGTAACATAGCTGCCCGAGGTCGCAAAGTTAGCAAGTACAAGAAATTTTAAAATTGTATGTAATTTCACGGTAGTGCTTATGGTCGATCCCGTTTCTCGGCTTGAGAGCTACTTTCTTGACTGTATTTTGAGTTAAGCAGTTGGCGCGACTTCAGTTCTAGCCTATAAAGTCAAATCGTGTGTGGTTCCTCGATGGTAACATAGCTGCCCGAGGTCGCAAAGTTAGCAAGTACAAGAAATTTGAAAATTGTATGTAATTTCACATTAGTGCTTATGGTCGATCCCGTTTCTCGGCTTGAGAGCTACTTTCTTGACTGTATTTTGAATTAAGCAGTTGGCGCGACTTCAGTTCTAGCCTATAAAGTCAAATCTTGTGTGGTTCCTCCTTGGTAACATAGCTGCCCGAGGTCACAAAGTTAGCAAGTACAAGAAATTTGAAAATTGTATGTAATTTCACGGTAGTGCTTAGGGTCGATCCCGTTTCTCGTCTTGAGAGCTACTTTCTTGACTGTATTTTAAGTTAAGCAGTTGGCGCGACTTCAGTTCTAGCCTATAAAGTCAAATCTAGTGTGGTTCCTCCATGGTAACATAGCTGCCCGAGGTCGCAAAGTTAGCAAGTACAAGAAATTTGAAAATTGTATGTAATTTCACGGTAGTGCTTATGGTCGATCCCGTTTCTCGGCTTGAGAGCTACTTTCTTGACTGTATTTTGAGTTAAGCAGTTGGCGCGACTTCAGTTCTAGCCTATAAAGTCAAATCTAGTGTGGTTCCTCCATAGTAACATAGCTGCCCGAGGTCGCAAAGTTAGCAAGTACAAGAAATTTGAAAATTTATGTAATTTCACGGTAGTGCTTAGGGTCGATCCCGTTTCTCGTCTTGAGAGCTACTTTCTTGACTGTATTTTAAGTTAAGCAGTTGGCGCGACTTCAGTTCTAGCCTATAAAGTCAAATCTAGTGTGGTTCCTCCATGGTAACATAGCTGCCCGAGGTCGCAAAGTTAGCAAGTACAAGAAATTTGAAAATTGTATGTAATTTCACATTAGTGCTTATGGTCGATCCCGTTTCTCGGCTTGAGAGCTACTTTCTTGACTGTATTTTGAGTTAAGCAGTTGGCGCGACTTCAGTGCTAGCCTATAAAGTCAAATCTTGTGTAGTTCCTCCATGGTAACATAGCTGCCCGAGGTCGCAAAGTTAGCAAGTACAAGAAATTTGAAAATTGTATGTAATTTCACAATAGTGCTTATGGTCGATCCCGTTTCTCGGCTTGAGAGCTACTTTCTTGACTGTATTTTGAGTTAAGCAGTTGGCGCGACTTCAGTTCTAGCCTATAAAGTCAAATCGTGTGTGGTTCCTCCATGGTAACATAGCTGCCCGAGGTCGCAAAGTTGGCAAGTACAAGAAATTTGAAAATTGTATGTAATTTCACGGTAGTGCTTATGGTCGATCCCGTTTCTCGGCTTGAGAGCTTCTTTCTTGACAGTATTTTGAGTTAAGCAGTTGGCGCGACTTCAGTTCTAGCCTATAAAGTCAAATCTTGTGTGGTTCCTCCTTGGTAACATAGCTGCCCGAGGTCGCAAAGTTAGCAAGTACAAGAAATTTGAAAATTGTATGTAATTTCACACTAGTGCTTATGGTCGATCCCGTTTCTCGGCTTGAGAGCTACTTTCTTGACTGTATTTTAAGTTAAGCAGTTGGCGCGACTTCAGTTCTAGCCTATAAAGTCAAATCTAGTGTGGTTCCTCCATGGTAACATAGCTGCCCGAGGTCGCAAAGTTGGCAAGTACAAGAAATTTGAAAATTGTATGTAATTTCACGGTAGTGCTTATGGTCGATCCCGTTTCTCGGCTTGAGAGCTTCTTTCTTGACAGTATTTTGAGTTAAGCAGTTGGCGCGACTTCAGTTCTAGCCTATAAAGTCAAATCTTGTGTGGTTCCTCCTTGGTAACATAGCTGCCCGAGGTCGCAAAGTTAGCAAGTACAAGAAATTTGAAAATTGTATGTAATTTCACACTAGTGCTTACGGTCGATCCCGTTTCTCGGCTTGAGAGCTACTTTCTTGACTGTATTTTAAGTTAAGCAGTTGGCGCGACTTCAGTTCTAGCCTATAAAGTCAAATCTAGTGTGGTTCCTCCATGGTAACATAGCTGCCCGAGGTCGCAAAGTTAGCAAGTACAAGAAATTTGAAAATTGTATGTAATTTCACGGTAATGCTTATGGTCGATCCCGTTTCTCGGCTTGAGAGCTACTTTCTTGACTGTATTTTGAGCTAAGCAGTTGGCGCGACTTCAGTTCTAGCCTATAAAGTCAAATCTAGTGTGGTTCCTCCATGGTAACATAGCTGCCCGAGGTCGCAAAGTTAGCAAGTACAAGAAATTTGAAAATTGTATGTAATTTCACGGTAGTGCTTATGGTCGATCCCGTTTCTCGGCTTGAGAGCTACTTTCTTGACTGTATTTTGAGTTAAACAGTTGGCGCGACTTCAGTTCTAGCCTATAAAGTCAAATCTAGTGTGGTTCCTCCATAGTAACATAGCTGCCCGAGGTCGCAAAGTTAGCAAGTACAAGAAATTTGAAAATTGTATGTAATTTCACGGTAGTGCTTAGGGTCGATCCCGTTTCTCGTCTTGAGAGCTACTTTCTTGACTGTATTTTAAGTTAAGCAGTTGGCGCGACTTCAGTTCTAGCCTATAAAGTCAAATCGTGTGTGGTTCCTCCATGGTAACATAGCTGCCCGAGGTCGCAAAGTTGGCAAGTACAAGAAATTTGAAAATTGTATGTAATTTCACGGTAGTGCTTATGGTCGATCCCGTTTCTCGGCTTGAGAGCTTCTTTCTTGACAGTATTTTGAGTTAAGCAGTTGGCGCGACTTCAGTTCTAGCCTATAAAGTCAAATCTTGTGTGGTTCCTCCTTGGTAACATAGCTGCCCGAGGTCGCAAAGTTAGCAAGTACAAGAAATTTGAAAATTGTATGTAATTTCACACTAGTGCTTATGGTCGATCCCGTTTCTCGGCTTGAGAGCTACTTTCTTGACTGTATTTTAAGTTAAGCAGTTGGCGCGACTTCAGTTCTAGCCTATAAAGTCAAATCTAGTGTGGTTCCTCCATGGTAACATAGCTGCCCGAGGTCGCAAAGTTAGCAAGTACAAGAAATTTGAAAATTGTATGTAATTTCACGGTAGTGCTTATGGTCGATCCCGTTTCTCGGCTTGAGAGCTACTTTCTTGACTGTATTTTGAGTTAAGCAGTTGGCGCGACTTCAGTTCTAGCCTATAAAGTCAAATCTAGTGTGGTTCCTCCATGGTAACATAGCTGCCCGAGGTCGCAAAGTTAGCAAGTACAAGAAATTTGAAAATTGTATGTAATTTCACGGTAGTGCTTAGGGTCGATCCCGTTTCTCGTCTTGAGAGCTACTTTCTTGACTGTATTTTGAGTTAAGCAGTTGGCGCGACTTCAGTTCTAGCCTATAAAGTCAAATCTAGTGTGGTTCCTCCATAGTAACATAGCTGCCCGAGGTCGCAAAGTTAGCAAGTACAAGAAATTTGAAAATTGTATGTAATTTCACGGTAGTGCTTAGGGTCGATCCCGTTTCTCGTCTTGAGAGCTTCTTTCTTGACTGTATTTTAAGTTAAGCAGTTGGCGCGACTTCAGTTCTAGCCTATAAAGTCAAATCTAGTGTGGTTCCTCCATGGTAACATAGCTGCCCGAGGTCGCAAAGTTAGCAAGTACAAGAAATTTGAAAATTGTATGTAATTTCACGGTAGTGCTTATGGTCGATCCCGTTTCTCGGCTTGAGAGCTTCTTTCTTGACAGTATTTTGAGTTAAGCAGTTGGCGCGACTTCAGTTCTAGCCTATAAAGTCAAATCTTGTGTGGTTCCTCCATGGTAACATAGCTGCCCGAGGTCGCAAAGTTAGCAAGTACAAGAAATTTGAAAATTGTATGTAATTTCACGGTAGTGCTTAGGGTCGATCCCGTTTCTCGTCTTGAGAGCTTCTTTCTTGACAGTATTTTGAGTTAAGCAGTTGGCGCGACTTCAGTTCTAGCCTATAAAGTCAAATCTTGTGTGGTTCCTCCTTGGTAACATAGCTGCCCGAGGTCGCAAAGTTAGCAAGTACAAGAAATTTGAAAATTGTATGTAATTTCACACTAGTGCTTATGGTCGATCCCGTTTCTCGGCTTGAGAGCTTCTTTCTTGACTGTATTTTGAGTTAAGCAGTTGGCGCGACTTCAGTTCTAGCCTATAAAGTCAAATCTTGTGTGGTTCCTCCATGGTAACATAGCTGCCCGAGGTCGCAAAGTTAGCAAGTACAAGAAATTTGAAAATTGTATGTAATTTCACACTAGTGCTTATGGTCGATCCCGTTTCTCGGCTTGAGAGCTACTTTCTTGACTGTATTTTAAGTTAAGCAGTTGGCGCGACTTCAGTTCTAGCCTATAAAGTCAAATCTAGTGTGGTTCCTCCATGGTAACATAGCTGCCCAAGGTCGCAAAGTTAGCAAGTACAAGAAATTTGAAAATTGTATGTAATTTCACGGTAGTGCTTATGGTCGATCCCGTTTCTCGGCTTGAGAGCTACTTTCTTGACTGTATTTTGAGTTAAGCAGTTGGCGCGACTTCAGTTCTAGCCTATAAAGTCAAATCTAGTGTGGTTCCTCCATGGTAACATAGCTGCCCGAGGTCGCAAAGTTAGCAAGTACAAGAAATTTGAAAATTGTATGTAATTTCACGGTAGTGCTTAGGGTCGATCCCGTTTCTTGTCTTGAGAGCTACTTTCTTGACTGTATTTTGAGTTAAGCAGTTGGCGCGACTTCAGTTCTAGCCTATAAAGTCAAATCTAGTGTGGTTCCTCCATAGTAACATAGCTGCCCGAGGTCGCAAAGTTAGCAAGTACAAGAAATTTGAAAATTGTATGTAATTTCACGGTAGTGCTTAGGGTCGATCCCGTTTCTCGTCTTGAGAGCTTCTTTCTTGACTGTATTTTAAGTTAAGCAGTTGGCGCGACTTCAGTTCTAGCCTATAAAGTCAAATCTAGTGTGGTTCCTCCATGGTAACATAGCTGCCCGAGGTCGCAAAGTTAGCAAGTACAAGAAATTTGAAAATTGTATGTAATTTCACGGTAGTGCTTATGGTCGATCCCGTTTCTCGGCTTGAGAGCTACTTTCTTGACTGTATTTTGAGTTAAGCAGTTGGCGCGACTTCAGTTCTAGCCTATAAAGTCAAATCTTGTGTGGTTCCTCCATGGTAACATAGCTGCCCGAGGTCGCAAAGTTAGCAAGTACAAGAAATTTGAAAATTGTATGTAATTTCACGGTAGTGCTTATGGTCGATCCCGTTTCTCGGCTTGAGAGCTACTTTCTTGACAGTATTTTGAGTTAAGCAGTTGGCGCGACTTCAGTTCTAGCCTATAAAGTCAAATCTTGTGTGGTTCCTCCTTGGTAACATAGCTGCCCGAGGTCGCAAAGTTAGCAAGTACAAGAAATTTGAAAATTGTATGTAATTTCACGGTAGTGCTTATGGTCGATCCCGTTTCTCGGCTTGAGAGCTTCTTTCTTGACAGTATTTTGAGTTAAGCAGTTGGCGCGACTTCAGTTCTAGCCTATAAAGTCAAATCTTGTGTGGTTCCTCCTTGGTAACATAGCTGCCCGAGGTCGCAAAGTTAGCAAGTACAAGAAATTTGAAAATTGTATGTAATTTCACACTAGTGCTTATGGTCGATCCCGTTTCTCGGCTTGAGAGCTACTTTCTTGACTGTATTTTAAGTAAGGCAGTTGGCGCGACTTCAGTTCTAGCCTATAAAGTCAAATCTAGTGTGGTTCCTCCATGGTAACATAGCTGCCCGAGGTCGCAAAGTTGGCAAGTACAAGAAATTTGAAAATTGTATGTAATTTCACGGTAGTGCTTATGGTCGATCCCGTTTCTCGGCTTGAGAGCTTCTTTCTTGACAGTATTTTGAGTTAAGCAGTTGGCGCGACTTCAGTTCTAGCCTATAAAGTCAAATCTTGTGTGGTTCCTCCTTGGTAACATAGCTGCCCGAGGTCGCAAAGTTAGCAAGTACAAGAAATTTGAAAATTGTATGTAATTTCACACTAGTGCTTACGGTCGATCCCGTTTCTCGGCTTGAGAGCTACTTTCTTGACTGTATTTTAAGTTAAGCAGTTGGCGCGACTTCAGTTCTAGCCTATAAAGTCAAATCTAGTGTGGTTCCTCCATGGTAACATAGCTGCCCGAGGTCGCAAAGTTAGCAAGTACAAGAAATTTGAAAATTGTATGTAATTTCACGGTAATGCTTATGGTCGATCCCGTTTCTCGGCTTGAGAGCTACTTTCTTGACTGTATTTTGAGTTAAGCAGTTGGCGCGACTTCAGTTCTAGCCTATAAAGTCAAATCTAGTGTGGTTCCTCCATGGTAACATAGCTGCCCGAGGTCGCAAAGTTAGCAAGTACAAGAAATTTGAAAATTGTATGTAATTTCACGGTAGTGCTTATGGTCGATCCCGTTTCTCGGCTTGAGAGCTACTTTCTTGACTGTATTTTGAGTTAAACAGTTGGCGCGACTTCAGTTCTAGCCTATAAAGTCAAATCTAGTGTGGTTCCTCCATAGTAACATAGCTGCCCGAGGTCGCAAAGTTAGCAAGTACAAGAAATTTGAAAATTGTATGTAATTTCACGGTAGTGCTTAGGGTCGATCCCGTTTCTCGTCTTGAGAGCTACTTTCTTGACTGTATTTTAAGTTAAGCAGTTGGCGCGACTTCAGTTCTAGCCTATAAAGTCAAATCGTGTGTGGTTCCTCCATGGTAACATAGCTGCCCGAGGTCGCAAAGTTGGCAAGTACAAGAAATTTGAAAATTGTATGTAATTTCACGGTAGTGCTTATGGTCGATCCCGTTTCTCGGCTTGAGAGCTTCTTTCTTGACAGTATTTTGAGTTTAGCAGTTGGCGCGACTTCAGTTCTAGCCTATAAAGTCAAATCTTGTGTGGTTCCTCCTTGGTAACATAGCTGCCCGAGGTCGCAAAGTTAGCAAGTACAAGAAATTTGAAAATTGTATGTAATTTCACACTAGTGCTTATGGTCGATCCCGTTTCTCGGCTTGAGAGCTACTTTCTTGACTGTATTTTAAGTTAAGCAGTTGGCGCGACTTCAGTTCTAGCCTATAAAGTCAAATCTAGTGTGGTTCCTCCATGGTAACATAGCTGCCCGAGGTCGCAAAGTTAGCAAGTACAAGAAATTTGAAAATTGTATGTAATTTCACGGTAGTGCTTAGGGTCGATCCCGTTTCTCGTCTTGAGAGCTACTTTCTTGACTGTATTTTGAGTTAAGCAGTTGGCGCGACTTCAGTTCTAGCCTATAAAGTCAAATCTAGTGTGGTTCCTCCATAGTAACATAGCTGCCCGAGGTCGCAAAGTTAGCAAGTACAAGAAATTTGAAAATTGTATGTAATTTCACGGTAGTGCTTAGGGTCGATCCCGTTTCTCGTCTTGAGAGCTACTTTCTTGACTGTATTTTAAGTTAAGCAGTTGGCGCGACTTCAGTTCTAGCCTATAAAGTCAAATCTAGTGTGGTTCCTCCATGGTAACATAGCTGCCCGAGGTCGCAAAGTTAGCAAGTACAAGAAATTTGAAAATTGTATGTAATTTCACGGTAGTGCTTATGGTCGATCCCGTTTCTCGGCTTGAGAGCTTCTTTCTTGACAGTATTTTGAGTTAAGCAGTTGGCGCGACTTCAGTTCTAGCCTATAAAGTCAAATCTTGTGTGGTTCCTCCTTGGTAACATAGCTGCCCGAGGTCGCAAAGTTAGCAAGTACAAGAAATTTGAAAATTGTATGTAATTTCACACTAGTGCTTATGGTCGATCCCGTTTCTCGGCTTGAGAGCTACTTTCTTGACTGTATTTTCAGTTAAGCAGTTGGCGCGACTTCAGTTCTAGCCTATAAAGTCAAATCTTGTGTGGTTCCTCCATGGTAACATAGCTGCCCGAGGTCGCAAATTTAGCAAGTACAAGAAATTTGAAAATTGTATGTAATTTCACGGTAGTGCTTATGGTCGATCCCGTTTCTCGGCTTGAGAGCTACTTTCTTGACTGTATTTTGAGTTAAGCAGTTGGCGCGACTTCAGTTCTAGCCTATAAAGTCAAATCTTGTGTGGTTCCTCCATGGTAACATAGCTGCCCGAGGTCGCAAAGTTAGCAAGTACAAGAAATTTGAAAATTGTATGTAATTTCACGGTAGTGCTTATGGTCGATCCCGTTTCTCGGCTTGAGAGCTACTTTCTTGACTGTATTTTGAGTTAAGCAGTTGGCGCGACTTCAGTTCTAGCCTATAAAGTCAAATCTAGTGTGGTTCCTCCATGGTAACATAGCTGCCCGAGGTCGCAAAGTTAGCAAGTACAAGAAATTTGAAAATTGTATGTAATTTCACGGTAGTGCTTAGGGTCGATCCCGTTTCTCGTCTTGAGAGCTACTTTCTTGACTGTATTTTAAGTTAAGCAGTTGGCGCGACTTCAGTTCTAGCCTATAAAGTCAAATCTAGTGTGGTTCCTCCATGGTAACATAGCTGCCCGAGGTCGCAAAGTTAGCAAGTACAAGAAATTTGAAAATTGTATGTAATTTCACGGTAGTGCTTATGGTCGATCCCGTTTCTCGGCTTGAGAGATACTTTCTTGACTGTATTTTGAGTTAAGCAGTTGGCGCGACTTCAGGTCTAGCCTATAAAGTCAAATCTAGTGTGGTTCCTCCATGGTAACATAGCTGCCCGAGGTCGCAAAATTAGCAAGTACAAGAAATTTGAAAATTGTATGTAATTTCACATTAGTGCTTATGGTCGATCCCGTTTCTCGGCTTGAGAGCTACTTTCTTGACTGTATTTTGAGTTAAGCAGTTGGCGCGACTTCAGTTCTAGCCTATAAAGTCAAATCTAGTGTGGTTCCTCCATGGTAACATAGCTGCCCGAGGTCGCAAAGTTAGCAAGTACAAGAAATTTGAAAATTGTATGTAATTTCACGGTAGTGCTTATGGTCGATCCCGTTTCTCGGCTTGAGAGCTACTTTCTTGACTGTATTTTGAGTTAAGCAGTTGGCGCGACTTCAGTTCTAGCCTATAAAGTCAAATCTTGTGTAGTTCCTCCATGGTAACATAGCTGCCCGAGGTCGCAAAGTTAGCAAGTACAAGAAATTTGAAAATTGTATGTAATTTCACGGTAGTGCTTATGGTCGATCCCGTTTCTCGGCTTGAGAGCTACTTTCTTGACTGTATTTTGAGTTAAGCAGTTGGCGCGACTTCAGTTCTAGCCTATAAAGTCAAATCTTGTGTGGTTCCTCCATGGTAACATAGCTGCCCGAGGTCGCAAAGTTAGCAAGTACAAGAAATTTGAAAATTGTATGTAATTTCACATTAGTGCTTAGGGTCGATCCCGTTTCTCGGCTTGAGAGCTACTTTTTTGACTGTATTTTGAGTTAAGCAGTTGGCGCGACTTCAGTTCTAGCCTATAAAGTCAAATCTTGTGTAGTTCCTCCATGGTAACATAGCTGCCCGAGGTCGCAAAGTTAGCAAGTACAAGAAATTTGAAAATTGTATGTAATTTCACGGTAGTGCTTATGGTCGATCCCGTTTCTCGGCTTGAGAGCTACTTTCTTGACTGTATTTTGAGTTAAGCAGTTGGCGCGACTTCAGTTCTAGCCTATAAAGTCAAATCTTGTGTGGTTCCTCCATGGTAACATAGCTGCCCGAGGTCACAAAGTTAGCAAGTACAAGAAATTTGAAAATTGTATGTAATTTCACATTAGTGCTTATGGTCGATCCCGTTTCTCGGCTTGAGAGCTAGTTTCTTGACTGTATTTTGAGTTAAGCAGTTGGCGCGACTTCAGTTCTAGCCTATAAAGTCAAATCTTGTGTGGTTCCTCCATGGTAACATAGCTGCCCGAGGTCGCAAAGTTAGCAAGTACAAGAAATTTGAAAATTGTATGTAATTTCACGGTAGTGCTTATGGTCGATCCCGTTTCTCGGCTTGAGAGCTACTTTCTTGACTGTATTTTGAGTTAAGCAGTTGGCGCGACTTCAGTTCTAGCCTATAAAGTCAAATCGTGTGTGGTTCCTCCATGGTAACATAGCTGCCCGAGGTCGCAAAGTTAGCAAGTACAAGAAATTTGAAAATTGTATGTAATTTCACATTAGTGCTTATGGTCGATCCCGTTTCTCGTCTTGAGAGCTACTTTCTTGACTGTATTTTAAGTTAAGCAGTTGGCGCGACTTCAGTTCTAGCCTATAAAGTCAAATCTAGTGTGGTTCCTCCATGGTAACATAGCTGCCCGAGGTCACAAAGTTAGCAAGTACAAGAAATTTGAAAATTGTATGTAATTTCACGGTAGTGCTTATGGTCGATCCCGTTTCTCGGCTTGAGAGCTACTTTCTTGACTGTATTTTGAGTTAAGCAGTTGGCGCGACTTCAGTTCTAGCCCATAAAGTCAAATCTAGTGTGGTTCCTCCATAGTAACATAGCAGCCCGAGGTCGCAAAGTTAGCAAGTACAAGAAATTTGAAAATTGTATGTAATTTCACGGTAGTGCTTATGGTCGATCCCGTTTCTCGGCTTGAGAGCTACTTTCTTGACTGTATTTTGAGTTAAGCAGTTGGCGCGACTTCAGTTCTAGCCTAAAAAGGCAAATCTTGTGTGGTTCCTCCATGGTAACATAGCTGCCCGAGGTCGCAAAGTTAGCAAGTACAAGAAATTTGAAAATTGTATGTAATTTCACATTAGTGCTTAGGGTCGATCCCGTTTCTCGGCTTGAGAGCTACTTTTTTGACTGTATTTTGAGTTAAGCAGTTGGCGCGACTTCAGTTCTAGCCTATAAAGTCAAATCTTGTGTAGTTCCTCCATGGTAACATAGCTGCCCGAGGTCGCAAAGTTAGCAAGTACAAGAAATTTGAAAATTGTATGTAATTTCACGGTAGTGCTTATGGTCGATCCCGTTTCTCGGCTTGAGAGCTACTTTCTTGACCCTATTTTGAGTTAAGCAGTTGGAGCGACTTCAGTTCTAGCCTATAAAGTCAAATCTTGTGTGGTTCCTCCATGGTAACATAGCTGCCCGAGGTCGCAAAGTTAGCAAGTACAAGAAATTTTAAAATTGTATGTAATTTCACGGTAGTGCTTATGGTCGATCCCGTTTCTCGGCTTGAGAGCTACTTTCTTGACTGTATTTTGAATTAAGCAATTGGCGCGACTTCAGTTCTAGCCTATAAAGTCAAATCTTGTGTGGTTCCTCCTTGGTAACAAAGCTGCCCGAGGTCACAAAGTTAGCAAGTACAAGAAATTTGAAAATTGTATGTAATTTCACATTAGTGCTTATGGTCGATCCGGTTTCTCGGCTTGAGAGCTACTTTTTTGACTGTATTTTGAGTTAAGCAGTTGGCGCGACTTCAGTTCTAGCCTATAAAGTCAAATCTTGTGTAGTTCCTCCATGGTAACATAGCTGCCCGAGGTCGCAAAGTTAGCAAGTACAAGAAATTTGAAAATTGTATGTAATTTCACGGTAGTGCTTATGGTCGATCCCGTTTCTCGGCTTGAGAGCTACTTTCTTGACTGTATTTTGAGTTAAGCAGTTGGCGCGACTTCAGTTCTAGCCTATAAAGTCAAATCTTGTGTGGTTCCTCCATGGTAACATAGCTGCCCGAGGTCGCAAAGTTAGCAAGTACAAGAAATTTTAAAATTGTATGTAATTTCACGGTAGTGCTTATGGTCGATCCCGTTTCTCGGCTTGAGAGCTACTTTCTTGACTGTATTTTGAGTTAAGCAGTTGGCGCGACTTCAGTTCTAGCCTATAAAGTCAAATCGTGTGTGGTTCCTCCATGGTAACATAGCTGCCCGAGGTCGCAAAGTTAGCAAGTACAAGAAATTTGAAAATTGTATGTAATTTCACATTAGTGCTTATGGTCGATCCCGTTTCTCGGCTTGAGAGCTACTTTCTTGACTGTATTTTGAATTAAGCAGTTGGCGCGACTTCAGTTCTAGCCTATAAAGTCAAATCTTGTGTGGTTCCTCCTTGGTAACATAGCTGCCCGAGGTCACAAAGTTAGCAAGTACAAGAAATTTGAAAATTGTATGTAATTTCACGGTAGTGCTTAGGGTCGATCCCGTTTCTCGTCTTGAGAGCTACTTTCTTGACTGTATTTTAAGTTAAGCAGTTGGCGCGACTTCAGTTCTAGCCTATAAAGTCAAATCTAGTGTGGTTCCTCCATGGTAACATAGCTGCCCGAGGTCGCAAAGTTAGCAAGTACAAGAAATTTGAAAATTGTATGTAATTTCACGGTAGTGCTTATGGTCGATCCCGTTTCTCGGCTTGAGAGCTACTTTCTTGACTGTATTTTGAGTTAAGCAGTTGGCGCGACTTCAGTTCTAGCCTATAAAGTCAAATCTAGTGTGGTTCCTCCATAGTAACATAGCTGCCCGAGGTCGCAAAGTTAGCAAGTACAAGAAATTTGAAAATTGTATGTAATTTCACGGTAGTGCTTAGGGTCGATCCCGTTTCTCGTCTTGAGAGCTACTTTCTTGACTGTATTTTAAGTTAAGCAGTTGGCGCGACTTCAGTTCTAGCCTATAAAGTCAAATCTAGTGTGGTTCCTCCATGGTAACATAGCTGCCCGAGGTCGCAAAGTTAGCAAGTACAAGAAATTTGAAAATTGTATGTAATTTCACATTAGTGCTTATGGTCGATCCCGTTTCTCGGCTTGAGAGCTACTTTCTTGACTGTATTTTGAGTTAAGCAGTTGGCGCGACTTCAGTGCTAGCCTATAAAGTCAAATCTTGTGTAGTTCCTCCATGGTAACATAGCTGCCCGAGGTCGCAAAGTTAGCAAGTACAAGAAATTTGAAAATTGTATGTAATTTCACAATAGTGCTTATGGTCGATCCCGTTTCTCGGCTTGAGAGCTACTTTCTTGACTGTATTTTGAGTTAAGCAGTTGGCGCGACTTCAGTTCTAGCCTATAAAGTCAAATCGTGTGTGGTTCCTCCATGGTAACATAGCTGCCCGAGGTCGCAAAGTTGGCAAGTACAAGAAATTTGAAAATTGTATGTAATTTCACGGTAGTGCTTATGGTCGATCCCGTTTCTCGGCTTGAGAGCTTCTTTCTTGACAGTATTTTGAGTTAAGCAGTTGGCGCGACTTCAGTTCTAGCCTATAAAGTCAAATCTTGTGTGGTTCCTCCTTGGTAACATAGCTGCCCGAGGTCGCAAAGTTAGCAAGTACAAGAAATTTGAAAATTGTATGTAATTTCACACTAGTGCTTATGATCGATCCCGTTTCTCGGCTTGAGAGCTACTTTCTTGACTGTATTTTAAGATAAGCAGTTGGCGCGACTTCAGCTCTAGCCTATAAAGTGAAATCTAGTGTGGTTCCTCCATGGTAACATAGCTGCCCGAGGTCGCAAAGTTGGCAAGTACAAGAAATTTGAAAATTGTATGTAATTTCACGGTAGTGCTTATGGTCGATCCCGTTTCTCGGCTTGAGAGCTTCTTTCTTGACAGTATTTTGAGTTAAGCAGTTGGCGCGACTTCAGTTCTAGCCTATAAAGTCAAATCTTGTGTGGTTCCTCCTTGGTAACATAGCTGCCCGAGGTCGCAAAGTTAGCAAGTACAAGAAATTTGAAAATTGTATGTAATTTCACACTAGTGCTTACGGTCGATCCCGTTTCTCGGCTTGAGAGCTACTTTCTTGACTGTATTTTAAGTTAAGCAGTTGGCGCGACTTCAGTTCTAGCCTATAAAGTCAAATCTAGTGTGGTTCCTCCATGGTAACATAGCTGCCCGAGGTCGCAAAGTTAGCAAGTACAAGAAATTTGAAAATTGTATGTAATTTCACGGTAATGCTTATGGTCGATCCCGTTTCTCGGCTTGAGAGCTACTTTCTTGACTGTATTTTGAGTTAAGCAGTTGGCGCGACTTCAGTTCTAGCCTATAAAGTCAAATCTAGTGTGGTTCCTCCATGGTAACATAGCTGCCCGAGGTCGCAAAGTTAGCAAGTACAAGAAATTTGAAAATTGTATGTAATTTCACGGTAGTGCTTATGGTCGATCCCGTTTCTCGGCTTGAGAGCTACTTTCTTGACTGTATTTTGAGTTAAGCAGTTGGCGCGACTTCAGTTCTAGCCTATAAAGTCAAATCTAGTGTGGTTCCTCCATAGTAACATAGCTGCCCGAGGTCGCAAAGTTAGCAAGTACAAGAAATTTGAAAATTGTATGTAATTTCACGGTAGTGCTTAGGGTCGATCCCGTTTCTCGTCTTGAGAGCTACTTTCTTGACTGTATTTTAAGTTAAGCAGTTGGCGCGACTTCAGTTCTAGCCTATAAAGTCAAATCGTGTGTGGTTCCTCCATGGTAACATAGCTGCCCGAGGTCGCAAAGTTGGCAAGTACAAGAAATTTGAAAATTGTATGTAATTTCACGGTAGTGCTTATGGTCGATCCCGTTTCTCGGCTTGAGAGCTTCTTTCTTGACAGTATTTTGAGTTAAGCAGTTGGCGCGACTTCAGTTCTAGCCTATAAAGTCAAATCTTGTGTGGTTCCTCCTTGGTAACATAGCTGCCCGAGGTCGCAAAGTTAGCAAGTACAAGAAATTTGAAAATTGTATGTAATTTCACACTAGTGCTTATGGTGGATCCCGTTTCTCGGCTTGAGAGCTACTTTCTTGACTGTCAAATCTAGTGTGGTTCCTCCATGGTAACATAGCTGCCCGAGGTCGCAAAGTTAGCAAGTACAAGAAATTTGAAAATTGTATGTAATTTCACGGTAGTGCTTATGGTCGATTCCGTTTCTCGGCTTGAGAGCTACTTTCTTGACTGTATTTTAAGTTAAGCAGTTGGCGCGACTTCAGTTCTAGCCTATAAAGTCAAATCTAGTGTGGTTCCTCCATGGTAACATAGCTGCCCGAGGTCGCAAAGTTAGCAAGTACAAGAAATTTGAAAATTGTATGTAATTTCACGGTAGTGCTTAGGGTCGATCCCGTTTCTCGTCTTGAGAGCTACTTTCTTGACTGTATTTTAAGATAAGCAGTTGGCGCGACTTCAGTTCTAGCCTATAAAGTCAAATCTAGTGTGGTTCCTCCATGGTAACATAGCTGCCCGAGGTCGCAAAGTTAGCAAGTACAAGAAATTTGAAAATTGTATGTAATTTCACGGTAGTGCTTATGGTCGATCCCGTTTCTCGGCTTGAGAGCTACTTTCTTGACTGTATTTTGAGTTAAGCAGTTGGCGCGACTTCAGTTCTAGCCTATAAAGTCAAATCTAGTGTGGTTCCTCCATAGTAACATAGCTGCCCGAGGTCGCAAAGTTAGCAAGTACAAGAAATTTGAAAATTGTATGTAATTTCACGGTAGTGCTTAGGGTCGATCCCGTTTCTCGTCTTGAGAGCTACTTTCTTGACTGTATTTTAAGTTAAGCAGTTGGCGCGACTTCAGTTCTAGCCTATAAAGTCAAATCTAGTGTGGTTCCTCCATGGTAACATAGCTGCCCGAGGTCGCAAAGTTAGCAAGTACAAGAAATTTGAAAATTGTATGTAATTTCATATTAGTGCTTATGGTCGATCCCGTTTCTCGGCTTGAGAGCTACTTTCTTGACTGTATTTTGAGTTAAGCAGTTGGCGCGACTTCAGTGCTAGCCTATAAAGTCAAATCTTGTGTAGTTCCTCCATGGTAACATAGCTGCCCGAGGTCGCAAAGTTAGCAAGTACAAGAAATTTGAAAATTGTATGTAATTTCACAATAGTGCTTATGGTCGATCCCGTTTCTCGGCTTGAGAGCTACTTTCTTGACTGTATTTTGAGTTAAGCAGCTGGCGCGACTTCAGTTCTAGCCTATAAAGTCAAATCGTGTGTGGTTCCTCCATGGTAACATAGCTGCCCGAGGTCGCAAAGTTGGCAAGTACAAGAAATTTGAAAATTGTATGTAATTTCAGGGTAGTGCTTATGGTCGATCCCGTTTCTCGGCTTGAGAGCTTCTTTCTTGACAGTATTTTGAGTTAAGCAGTTGGCGCGACTTCAGTTCTAGCCTATAAAGTCAAATCTTGTGTGGTTCCTCCTTGGTAACATAGCTGCCCGAGGTCGCAAAGTTAGCAAGTACAAGAAATTTGAAAATTGTATGTAATTTCACACTAGTGCTTATGGTCGATCCCGTTTCTCGGCTTGAGAGCTACTTTCTTGACTGTATTTTAAGTTAAGCAGTTGGCGCGACTTCAGTTCTAGCCTATAAAGTCAAATCTAGTGTGGTTCCTCCATGGTAACATAGCTGCCCGAGGTCGCAAAGTTGGCAAGTACAAGAAATTTGAAAATTGTATGTAATTTCACGGTAGTGCTTATGGTCGATCCCGTTTCTCGGCTTGAGAGCTTCTTTCTTGACAGTATTTTGAGTTAAGCAGTTGGCGCGACTTCAGTTCTAGCCTATAAAGTCAAATCTTGTGTGGTTCCTCCTTGGTAACATAGCTGCCCGAGGTCGCAAAGTTAGCAAGTACAAGAAATTTGAAAATTGTATGTAATTTCACACTAGTGCTTATGGTCGATCCCGTTTCTCGGCTTGAGAGCTACTTTCTTGACTGTATTTTAAGTTAAGCAGTTGGCGCGACTTCAGTTCTAGCCTATAAAGTCAAATCTAGTGTGGTTCCTCCATGGTAACATAGCTGCCCGAGGTCGCAAAGTTAGCAAGTACAAGAAATTTGAAAATTGTATGTAATTTCACGGTAATGCTTATGGTCGATCCCGTTTCTCGGCTTGAGAGCTACTTTCTTGACTGTATTTTGAGTTAAGCAGTTGGCGCGACTTCAGTTCTAGCCTATAAAGTCAAATCTAGTGTGGTTCCTCCATAGTAACATAGCTGCCCGAGGTCGCAAAGTTAGCAAGTACAAGAAATTTGAAAATTGTATGTAATTTCACGGTAGTGCTTAGGGTCGATCCCGTTTCTCGTCTTGAGAGCTACTTTCTTGACTGTATTTTAAGTTAAGCAGTTGGCGCGACTTCAGTTCTAGCCTATAAAGTCAAATCGTGTGTGGTTCCTCCATGGTAACATAGCTGCCCGAGGTCGCAAAGTTGGCAAGTACAAGAAATTTGAAAATTGTATGTAATTTCACGGTAGTGCTTATGGTCGATCCCGTTTCTCGGCTTGAGAGCTTCTTTCTTGACAGTATTTTGAGTTAAGCAGTTGGCGCGACTTCAGTTCTAGCCTATAAAGTCAAATCTTGTGTGGTTCCTCCTTGGTAACATAGCTGCCCGAGGTCGCAAAGTTAGCAAGTACAAGAAATTTGAAAATTGTATGTAATTTCACACTAGTGCTTATGGTCGATCCCGTTTCTCGGCTTGAGAGCTACTTTCTTGACTGTATTTTGAGTTAAGCAGTTGGCGCGACTTCAGTTCTAGCCTATAAAGTCAAATCTTGTGTGGTTCCTCCATGGTAACATAGCTGCCCGAGGTCGCAAAGTTAGCAAGTACAAGAAATTTGAAAATTGTATGTAATTTCACGGTAGTGCTTATGGTCGATCCCGTTTCTCGGCTTGAGAGCTACTTTCTTGACTGTATTTTGAGTTAAGCAGTTGGCGCGACTTCAGTTCTAGCCTATAAAGTCAAATCTAGTGTGGTTCCTCCATGGTAACATAGCTGCCCGAGGTCGCAAAGTTAGCAAGTACAAGAAATTTGAAAATTGTATGTAATTTCACGGTAGTGCTTATGGTCGATCCCGTTTCTCGGCTTGAGAGCTTCTTTCTTGACAGTATTTTGAGTTAAGCAGTTGGCGCGACTTCAGTTCTAGCCTATAAAGTCAAATCGTGTGTGGTTCCTCCATGGTAACATAGCTGCCCGAGGTCGCAAAGTTGGCAAGTACAAGAAATTTGAAAATTGTATGTAATTTCACGGTAGTGCTTATGGTCGATCCCGTTTCTCGGCTTGAGAGCTTCTTTCTTGACAGTATTTTGAGTTAAGCAGTTGGCGCGACTTCAGTTCTAGCCTATAAAGTCAAATCTTGTGTGGTTCCTCCTTGGTAACATAGCTGCCCGAGGTCGCAAAGTTAGCAAGTACAAGAAATTTGAAAATTGTATGTAATTTCACGGTAGTGCTTATGGTCGATCCCGTTTCTCGGCTTGAGAGCTACTTTCTTGACTGTATTTTGAGTTAAGCAGTTGGCGCGACTTCAGTTCTAGCCTATAAAGTCAAATCTAGTGTGGTTCCTCCATGGTAACATAGCTGCCCGAGGTCGCAAAGTTAGCAAGTACAAGAAATTTGAAAATTGTATGTAATTTCACGGTAGTGCTTAGGGTCGATCCCGTTTCTCGTCTTGAGAGCTACTTTCTTGACTGTATTTTAAGTTAAGCAGTTGGCGCGACTTCAGTTCTAGCCTATAAAGTCAAATCTAGTGTGGTTCCTCCATGGTAACATAGCTGCCCGAGGTCGCAAAGTTAGCAAGTACAAGAAATTTGAAAATTGTATGTAATTTCACGGTAGTGCTTATGGTCGATCCCGTTTCTCGGCTTGAGAGATACTTTCTTGACTGTATTTTGAGTTAAGCAGTTGGCGCGACTTCAGGTCTAGCCTATAAAGTCAAATCTAGTGTGGTTCCTCCATGGTAACATAGCTGCCCGAGGTCGCAAAATTAGCAAGTACAAGAAATTTGAAAATTGTATGTAATTTCACATTAGTGCTTATGGTCGATCCCGTTTCTCGGCTTGAGAGCTACTTTCTTGACTGGATTTTGAGTTAAGCAGTTAGCGCGACTTCAGTTCTAGCCTATAAAGTCAAATCTAGTGTGGTTCCTCCATGGTAACATAGCTGCCCGAGGTCGCAAAGTTAGCAAGTACAAGAAATTTGAAAATTGTATGTAATTACACGGTAGTGCTTATGGTCGATCCCGTTTCTCGGCTTGAGAGCTACTTTCTTGACTGTATTTTGAGTTAAGCAGTTGGCTCGACTTCAGTTCTAGCCTATAAAGTCAAATCTTGTGTAGTTCCTCCATGGTAACAAAGCTGCCCGAGGTCGCAAAGTTAGCAAGTACAAGAAATTTGAAAATTGTATGTAATTTCACACTAGTGCTTATGGTCGATCCCGTTTCTCGGCTTGAGAGCTACTTTCTTGACTGTATTTTGAGTTAAGCAGTTGACGCGACTTCAGTTCTAGCCTATAAAGTCAAATCTTGTGTGGTTCCTCCATGGTAACATAGCTGCCCGAGGTCGCAAAGTTAGCAAGTACAAGAAATTTGAAAATTGTATGTAATTTCATATTAGCGCTTATGGTCGATCCCGTTTCTCGGCTTGAGAGCTACTTTCTTGACTGTATTTTGAATTAAGCAGTTGGCGCGACTTCAGTTCTAGCCTATAAAGTCAAATCTTGTGTGGTTCCTCCATGGTAACATAGCTGCCCGAGGTCGCAAAGTTAGCAAGTACAAGAAATTTGAAAATTGTATGTAATTTCACATTAGTGCTTATGGTCGATCCCGTTTCTCGGCTTGAGAGCTTCTTTCTTGACTGTATTTTGAGTTAAGCAGTTGGTGCGACTTCAGTTCTAGCCTATAAAGTCAAATCTTGTGTGGTTCCTCCATGGTAACATAGCTGCCTGAGGTCGCAAAGTTAGCAAGTACAAGAAATTTGAAAATTGTATGTAATTTCACGGTAGTGCTTATGGTCGATCCCGTTTCTCGGCTTGAGAGCTACTTTCTTGACTGTATTTTGAGTTAAGCAGTTGGCGCGACTTCAGTTCTAGCCTATAAAGTCAAATCTTGTGTGGTTCCTCCATGGTAACATAGCTGCCCGAGGTCGCAAAGTTAGCAAGTACAAGAAATTTGAAAATTGTATGTAATTTCACATTAGTGCTTATGGTCGATCCCGTTTCTCGGCTTGAGAGCTTCTTTCTTGACTGTATTTTGAGTTAAGCAGTTGGCGCGACTTCAGTTCTAGCCTATAAAGTCAAACCTTGTGTGGTTCCTCCTTGGTAACATAGCTGCCCGAGGTCACAAAGTTAGCAAGTACAAGAAATTTGAAAATTGTATGTAATTTCACACTAGTGCTTATGGTCGATCTCGTTTCTCGGCTTGAGAGCTACTTTCTTGACTGTATTTTGAGTTAAGCAGTTGGCGCGACTTCAGTTCTAGCCTATAAAGTCAAATCTTGTGTGGTTCCTCCATGGTAACATAGCTGCCCGAGGTCGCAAAGTTAGCAAGTACAAGAAATTTGAAAATTGTATGTAATTTCACATTAGTGCTTATGGTCGATCCCGTTTCTCGGCTTGATAGCTACTTTCTTGACTGTATTTTGAGTTAAGCAGTTGGCGCGACTTCAGTTCTAGCCTATAAAGTCAAATCTTGTGTGGTTCCTCCATGGTAACATAGCTGCCCGAGGTCGCAAAGTTAGCAAGTACAAGAAATTTGAAAATTGTATGTAATTTCACATTAGTGCTTATGGTCGATCCCGTTTCTCGGCTTGAGAGCTACTTTCTTGACTGTATTTTGAGTTAAGCAGTTGGCGCGACTTCAGTTCTAGCCTATAAAGTCAAATCTTGTGTGGTTCCGCCATGGTAACATAGCTGCCTGAGGTCGCAAAGTTAGCAAGTACAAGAAATTTGAAAATTGTATGTAATTTCACGGTAGTGCTTATGGTCGATCCCGTTTCTCGGCTTGAGAGCTACTTTCTTGACTGTATTTTGAATTAAGCAGTTGGCGCGACTTCAGTTCTAGCCTATAAAGTCAAATCTTGTGTGGTTCCTCCATGGTAACATAGCTGCCCGAGGTCGCAAATTTAGCAAGTACAAGAAATTTGAAAATTGTATGTAATTTCACATTAGTGCTTATAGTCGATCCCGTTTCTCGGCTTGAGAGCTTCTTTCTTGACTGTATTTTGAGTTAAGCAGTTGGCGCGACTTCAGTTCTAGCCTATAAAGTCAAATCTTGTGTGGTTCCTCCTTGGTAACATAGCTGCCCGAGGTCACAAAGTTAGCAAGTACAAGAAATTTGAAAATTGTATGTAATTTCACACTAGTGCTTATGGTCGATCCCGTTTCTCGGCTTGAGAGCTACTTTCTTGACTGTATTTTGAGTTAAGCAGTTGGCGCGACTTCAGTTCTAGCCTATAAAGTCAAATCTTGTGTGGTTCCTCCATGGTAACATAGCTGCCCGAGGTCACAAAGTTAGCAAGTACAAGAAATTTGAAAATTGTATGTAATTTCACACTAGTGCTTATGGTCGATCTCGTTTCTCGGCTTGAGAGCTACTTTCTTGACTGTATTTTGAGTTAAGCAGTTGGCGCGACTTCAGTTCTAGCCTATAAAGTCAAATCTTGTGTGGTTCCTCCATGGTAACATAGCTGCCCGAGGTCGCAAAGTTAGCAAGTACAAGAAATTTGAAAATTGTATGTAATTTCACATTAGTGCTTATGGTCGATCCCGTTTCTCGGCTTGAGAGCTACTTTCTTGACTGTATTTTGAGTTAAGCAGTTGGCGCGACTTCAGTTCTAGCCTATAAAGTCAAATCTTGTGTGGTTCCTCCATGGTAACATAGCTGCCTGAGGTCGCAAAGTTAGCAAGTACAAGAAATTTTAAAATTGTATGTAATTTCACGGTAGTGCTTATGGTCGATCCCGTTTCTCGGCTTGAGAGCTACTTTCTTGACTGTATTTTGAATTAAGCAGTTGGCGCGACTTCAGTTCTAGCCTATAAAGTCAAATCTTGTGTGGTTCCTCCTTGGTAACAAAGCTGCCCGAGGTCACAAAGTTAGCAAGTACAAGAAATTTGAAAATTGTATGTAATTTCACATTAGTGCTTATGGTCGATCCCGTTTCTCGGCTTGAGAGCTACTTTTTTGACTGTATTTTGAGTTAAGCAGTTGGCGCGACTTCAGTTTTAGCCTATAAAGTCAAATCTAGTGTGGTTCCTCCATGGTAACATAGCTGCCCGAGGTCGCAAAGTTAGCAAGTACAAGAAATTTTAAAATTGTATGTAATTTCACGGTAGTGCTTATGGTCGATCCCGTTTCTCGGCTTGAGAGCTACTTTCTTGACTGTATTTTGAGTTAAGCAGTTGGCGCGACTTCAGTTCTAGCCTATAAAGTCAAATCTAGTGTGGTTCCTCCATGGTAACATAGCTGCCCGAGGTCGCAAAGTTAGCAAGTACAAGAAATTTGAAAATTGTATGTAATTTCACGGTAGTGCTTAGGGTCGATCCCGTTTCTCGTCTTGAGAGCTAGTTTCTTGACTGTATTTTAAGTTAAGCAGTTGGCGCGACTTCAGTTCTAGCCTATAAAGTCAAATCTAGTGTGGTTCCTCCATGGTAACATAGCTGCCCGAGGTCGCAAAGTTAGCAAGTACAAGAAATTTGAAAATTGTATGTAATTTCACGGTAGTGCTTATGGTCGATCCCGTTTCTCGGCTTGAGAGCTTCTTTCTTGACAGTATTTTGAGTTAAGCAGTTGGCGCGACTTCAGTTCTAGCCTATAAAGTCAAATCTTGTGTGGTTCCTCCTTGGTAACATAGCTGCCCGAGGTCGCAAAGTTAGCAAGTACAAGAAATTTGAAAATTGTATGTAATTTCACACTAGTGCTTATGGTCGATCCCGTTTCTCGGCTTGAGAGCTACTTTCTTGACTGTATTTTCAGTTAAGCAGTTGGCGCGACTTCAGTTCTAGCCTATAAAGTCAAATCTTGTGTGGTTACTCCATCGTAACATAGCTGCCCGAGGTCGCAAAGTTAGCAAGTACAAGAAATTTGAAAATTGTATGTAATTTCACGGTAGTGCTTATGGTCGATCCCGTTTCTCGGCTTGAGAGCTACTTTCTTGACTGTATTTTGAGTTAAGCAGTTGGCGCGACTTCAGTTCTAGCCTATAAAGTCAAATCTTGTGTGGTTCCTCCATGGTAACATAGCTGCCCGAGGTCGCAAAGTTAGCAAGTACAAGAAATTTGATAATTGTATGTAATTTCACGGTAGTGCTTATGGTCGATCCCGTTTCTCGGCTTGAGAGCTACTTTCTTGACTGTATTTTGAATTAAGCAGTTGGCGCGACTTCAGTTCTAGATTATAAAGTCAAATCTTGTGTGGTTCCTCCTTGGTAACATAGCTGCCCGAGGTCACAAAGTTAGCAAGTACAAGAAATTTGAAAATTGTATGTAATTTCACACTAGTGCTTATGGTCGATCCCGTTTCTCGGCTTGAGAGCTACTTTCTTGACTGTATTTTGAGTTAAGCAGTTGGCGCGACTTCAGTTCTAGCCTATAAAGTCAAATCTAGTGTGGTTCCTCCATGGTAACATAGCTGCCCGAGGTCGCAAAGTTAGCAAGTACAAGAAATTTGAAAATTGTATGTAATTTCACACTGGTGCTTATGGTCGATCCCGTTTCTCGGCTTGAGAGCTACTTTCTTGACTGTATTTTGAGTTAAGCAGTTGGCGCGACTTCAGTTCTAGCCTATAAAGTCAAATCTAGTGTGGTTCCTCCATGGTAACATAGCTGCCCGAGGTCGCAAAGTTAGCAAGTACAAGAAATTTGAAAATTGTATGTAATTTCACGGTAGTGCTTAGGGTCGATCCCGTTTCTCGTCTTGAGAGCTACTTTCTTGACTGTATTTTAAGTTAAGCAGTTGGCGCGACTTCAGTTCTAGCCTATAAAGTCAAATCTAGTGTGGTTCCTCCATGGTAACATAGCTGCCCGAGGTCGCAAAGTTAGTAAGTACAAGAAATTGGAAAATTGTATGTAATTTCACGGTAGTGCTTATGGTCGATCCCGTTTCTCGGCTTGAGAGATACTTTCTTGACTGTATTTTGAGTTAAGCAGTTGGCGCGACTTCAGGTCTAGCCTATAAAGTCAAATCTAGTGTGGTTCCTCCATGGTAACATAGCTGCCCGAGGTCGCAAAATTAGCAAGTACAAGAAATTTGAAAATTGTATGTAATTTCACATTAGTGCTTATGGTCGATCCCGTTTCTCGGCTTGAGAGCTACTTTCTTGACTGTATTTTGAGTTAAGCAGTTGGCGCGACTTCAGTTCTAGCCTATAAAGTCAAATCTTGTGTAGTTCCTCCATGGTAACATAGCTGCCCGAGGTCGCAAAGTTAGCAAGTACAAGAAATTTGAAAATTGTATGTAATTTCACGGTAGTGCTTATGGTCGATCCCGTTTCTCGGCTTGAGAGCTACTTTCTTGACTGTATTTTGAGTTAAGCAGTTGGCGCGACTTCAGTTCTAGCCTATAAAGTCAAATCTTGTGTAGTTCCTCCATGGTAACAAAGCTGCCCGAGGTCGCAAAGTTAGCAAGTACAAGAAATTTGAAAATTGTATGTAATTTCACACTAGTGCTTATGGTCGATCCCGTTTCTCGGCTTGAGAGCTACTTTCTTGACTGTATTTTGAGTTAAGCAGTTGACGCGACTTCAGTTCTAGAATATAAAGTCAAATCTTGTGTGGTTCCTCCATGGTAACATAGCTGCCCGAGGTCGCAAAGTTAGCAAGTACAAGAAATTTGAAAATTGTATGTAATTTCATATTAGTGCTTATGGCCGATCCCGTTTCTTGGCTTGAGAGCTACTTTCTTGACTGTATTTTGAATTAAGCAGTTGGCGCGACTTCAGTTCTAGCCTATAAAGTCAAATCTTGTGTGGTTCCTCCATGGTAACATAGCTGCCCGAGGTCACAAAGTTAGCAAGTACAAGAAATTTGAAAATTGTATGTAATTTCACGGTAGTGCTTATGGTCGATCCCGTTTCTCGGCTTGAGAGCTACTTTCTTGACTGTATTTTGAGTTAAGCAGTTGGCGCGACTTCAGTTCTAGCCTATAAAGTCAAATCTTGTGTAGTTCCTCCATGGTAACATAGCTGCCCGAGGTCGCAAAGTTAGCAAGTACAAGAAATTTGAAAATTGTATGTAATTTCACGGTAGTGCTTATGGTCGATCCCGTTTCTCGGCTTGAGAGCTACTTTCTTGACTGTATTTTGAGTTAAGCAGTTGGCGCGACTTCAGTTCTAGCCTATAAAGTCAAATCTTGTGTGGTTCCTCAATGGTAACATAGCTGCCCGAGGTCGCAAAGTTAGCAAGTACAAGAAATTTGAAAATTGTATGTAATTTCACATTAGTGCTTATGGTCGAACCCGTTTCTCGGCTTGAGAGCTACTTTCTTGACTGTATTTTGAGTTAAGCAGTTGGCGCGACTTCAGTTCTAGCCTATAAAGTCAAATCTTGTGTGGTTCCTCCATGGTAACATAGCTGCCCGAGGTCGCAAAGTTAGCAAGTACAAGAAATTTGAAAATTGTATGTAATTTCACATTAGTGCTTATGGTCGATCCCGTTTCTCGGCTTGAGAGCTTCTTTCTTGACTGTATTTTGAGTTAAGCAGTTGGCGCGACTTCAGTTCTAGCCTATAAAGTCAAATCTTGTGTGGTTCCTCCTTGGTAACATAGCTGCCCGAGGTCACAAAGTTAGCAAGTACAAGAAATTTGAAAATTGTATGTAATTTCACACTAGTGCTTATGGTCGATCCCGTTGCTCGGCTTGAGAGCTACTTTCTTGACTGTATTTTGAGTTAAGCAGTTGGCGCGACTTCAGTTCTAGCCTATAAAGTCAAATCTTGTGTGGTTCCTCCGTGGTAACATAGCTGCCCGAGGTCGCAAAGTTAGCAAGTACAAGAAATTTGAAAATTGTATGTAATTTCACGGTAGTGCTTATGGTCGATCCCGTTTCTCGGCTTGAGAGCTACTTTCTTGACTGTATTTTGAGTTAAGCAGTTGGCGCGACTTCAGTTCTAGCTTATAAAGTCAAATCTAGTGTGGTTCCTCCATGGTAACATAGCTGCCCGAGGTCGCAAAGTTAGCAAGTACAAGAAATTTGAAAATTGTATGTAATTTCACATTAGTGCTTATGGTCGATCCCGTTTCTCGGCTTGAGAGCTACTTTCTTGACTGTATTTTGAATTAAGCAGTTGGCGCGACTTCAGTTCTAGTCTATAAAGTCAAATCTAGTGTGGTTCCTCCATGGTAACATAGCTGCCCGAGGTCGCAAAGTTAGCAAGTACAAGAAATTTGAAAATTGTATGTAATTTCACGGTAGTGCTTATGGTCGATCCCCTTTCTCGGCTTGAGAGCTACTTTCTTGACTGTATTTTGAATTAAGCAGTTGGCGCGACTTCAGTTCTAGCCTATAAAGTCAAATCTTGTGTGGTTCCTCCTTGGTAACAAAGCTGCCCGAGGTCACAAAGTTAGCAAGTACAAGAAATTTGAAAATTGTATGTAATTTCACGGTAGTGCTTATGGTCGATCCCGTTTCTCGGCTTGAGAGCTACTTTCTTGACTGTATTTTGAGTTTAGCAGTTGGCGCGACTTCAGTTCTAGCCTATAAAGTCAAATCTTGTGTGGTTCCTCCATGGTAACATAGCTGCCCGAGGTCGCAAAGTTAGCAAGTACAAGAAATTTGAAAATTGTATGTAATTTCACGGTAGTGCTTATGGTCGATCCCGTTTCTCGGCTTGAGAGCTACTTTCTTGACTGTATTTTGAGTTAAGCAGTTGGCGCGACTTCAGTTCTAGCCTATAAAGTCAAATCTTGTGTGGTTCCTCCTTGGTAACATAGCTGCCCGAGGTCACAAAGTTAGCAAGTACAAGAAATTTGAAAATTGTGTGTAATTTCACACTAGTGCTTATGGTCGATCCCGTTTCTCGGCTTGAGAGCTACTTTCTTGACTGTATTTTGAGTTAAGCAGTTGGCGCGACTTCAGTTCTAGCCTATAAAGTCAAATCTTGTGTGGTTCCTCCATGGTAACATAGCTGCCCGAGGTCGCAAAGTTAGCAAGTACAAGAAATTTGAAAATTGTATGTAATTTCACGGTAGTGCTTATGGTCGATCCCGTTTCTCGGCTTGAGAGCTACTTTCTTGACTGTATTTTGAGTTAAGCAGTTGGCGCGACTTCAGTTCTAGCCTATAAAGTCAAATCTTGTGTGGTTCCTCCATGGTAACATAGCTGCCCGAGGTCGCAAAGTTAGCAAGTACAAGAAATTTGAAAATTGTATGTAATTTCACATTAGTGCTTATGGTCGATCCCGTTTCTCGGCTTGAGAGCTACTTTCTTGACTGTATTTTGAGTTAAGCAGTTGGCGCGACTTCAGTTCTAGCCTATAAAGTCAAATCTTCTGTAGTTCCTCCATGGTAACATAGCTGCCTGAGGTCGCAAAGTTAGCAAGTACAAGAAATTTGAAAATTGTATGTAATTTCACGGTAGTGCTTATGGTCGATCCCGTTTCTCGGCTTGAGAGCTACTTTCTTGACTGTATTTTGAGTTAAGCAGTTGGCGCGACTTCAGTTCTAGCCTATAAAGTCAAATCTTGTGTGGTTCCTCCATGGTAACATAGCTGCCCGAGGTCGCAAAGTTAGCAAGTACAAGAAATTTGAAAATTGTATGTAACTTCACATTAGTGCTTATGGTCGATCCCGTTTCTCGGCTTGAGAGCTTCTTTCTTGACTGTATTTTGAGTTAAGCAGTTGGCGCGACTTCAGTTCTAGCCTATAAAGTCAAATCTTGTGTGGTTCCTCCTTGGTAACATAGCTGCCCGAGGTCACAAAGTTAGCAAGTACAAGAAATTTGAAAATTGTATGTAATTTCACACTAGTGCTTATTGTCGATCCCGTTTCTCGGCTTGAGAGCTACTTTCTTGACTGTATTTTGAGTTAAGCAGTTGGCGCGACTTCAGTTCTAGCCTATAAAGTCAAATCTTGTGAGGTTCCTCCATGGTAACATAGCTGCCCGAGGTCGCAAAGTTAGCAAGTACAAGAAATTTGAAAATTGTATGTAATTTCACGGTAGTGCTTATGGTCGATCCCGTTTCTCGGCTTGAGAGCTACTTTCTTGACTGTATTTTGAGTTAAGCAGTTGGCGCGACTTCAGTTCTAGCCTATAAAGTCAAATCTTGTGTGGTTCCTCCATGGTAACATAGCTGCCCGAGGTCGCAAAGTTAGCAAGTACAAGAAATTTGAAAATTGTATGTAATTTCACATTAGTGCTTATGGTCGATCCCGTTTCTCGGCTTGAGAGCTACTTTCTTGACTGTATTTTGAGTTAAGCAGTTGGCGCGACTTCAGTTCTTGCCTATAAAGTCAAATCTAGTGTGGTTCCTCCATGGTAACATAGCTGCCCGAGGTCGCAAAGTTAGCAAGTACAAGAAATTTGAAAATTGTATGTAATTTCACATTAGTGCTTATGGTCGATCCCGTTTCTCGGCTTGAGAGCTACTTTCTTGACTGTATTTTGAATTAAGCAGTTGGCGCGACTTCAGTTCTAGCCTATAAAGTCAAATCTAGTGTGGTTCCTCCATGGTAACATAGCTGCCCGAGGTCGCAAAGTTAGCAAGTACAAGAAATTTGAAAATTGTATGTAATTTCACGGTAGTGCTTATGGTCGATCCCGTTTCTCGGCTTGAGAGCTACTTTCTTGACTGTATTCTGAATTAAGCTGTTGGCGCGACTTCAGTTCTAGCCTATAAAGTCAAATCTTGTGTGGTTCCTCCTTGGTAACAAAGCTGCCCGACGTCACAAAGTTAGCAAGTACAAGAAATTTGAAAATTGTATGTAATTTCACACTAGTGCTTATGGTCGATCCCGTTTCTCGGCTTGAGAGCTACTTTCTTGACTGTATTTTGAGTTAATCAGTTGGCGCGACTTCAGTTCTAGCCTATAAAGTCAAATCTTGTGTGGTTCCTCCATGGTAACATAGCTGCCCGAGGTCGCAAAGTTAGCAAGTACAAGAAATTTGAAAATTGTATGTAATTTCACACTAGTGCTTATGGTCGATCCCGTTTCTCGGCTTGAGAGCTACTTTCTTGACTGTATTTTGAGTTAAGCAGTTGACGCGACTTCAGTTCTAGCCTATAAAGTCAAATCTTGTGTGGTTCCTCCTTGGTAACATAGCTGCCCGAGGTCGCAAAGTTAGCAAGTACAAGAAATTTGAAAATTGTATGTAATTTCACGGTAGTGCTTATGGTCGATCCCGTTTCTCGGCTTGAGAGCTACTTTCTTGACTGTATTTTGAGTTAAGCAGTTGGCGCGACTTCGGTTCTAGCCTATAAAGTCAAATCTTGTGTGGTTCCTCCATGGTAACATAGCTGCCCGAGGTCGCAAAGTTAGCAAGTACAAGAAATTTGAAAATTGTATGTAATTTCACGGTAGTGCTTATGGTCGATCCCGTTTCTCGGCTTGAGAGCTACTTTCTTGACTGTATTTTGAGTTAAGCAGTTGGCGCGACTTCAGTTCTAGCCTATAAAGTCAAATCTTGTGTGGTTCCTCCATGGTAACATAGCTGCCCGAGGTCGCAAAGTTAGCAAGTACAAGAAATTTGAAAATTGTATGTAATTTCATATTAGTGCTTATGGTCGATCCCGTTTCTCGGCTTGAGAGCTACTTTCTTGACTGTATTTTGAGTTAAGCAGTTGGCGCGACTTCAGTTCTAGCCTATAAAGTCAAATCTTGTGTGGTTCCTCCTTGGTAACATAGCTGCCCGAGGTCGCAAAGTTAGCAAGTACAAGAAATTTGAAAATTGTATGTAATTTCACGGTAGTGCTTATGGTCGATCCCGTTTCTCGGCTTGAGAGCTACTTTCTTGACTGTATTTTGAGTTAAGCAGTTGGCGCGACTTCAGTTCTAGCCTATAAAGTCAAATCTTGTGTGGTTCCTCCATGGTAACATAGCTGCCCGAGGTCGCAAAGTTAGCAAGTACAAGAAATTTGAAAATTGTATGTAATTTCACATTAGTGCTTATGGTCGATCCCGTTTCTCGGCTTGAGAGCTACTTTCTTGACTGTATTTTGAGTGAAGCAGTTGGCGCGACTTCAGTTCTAGCCTAGAAAGTCAAATCTTGTGTGGTTCCTCCATGGTAACATAGCTGCCCGAGGTCGCAAAGTTAGCAAGTACAAGAAATTTGAAAATTGTATGTAATTTCACGGTAGTGCTTATGGTCGATCCCGTTTCTCGGCTTGAGAGCTACTTTCTTGACTGTATTTTGAGTTAAGCAGTTGGCGCGACTTCAGTTCTAGCCTATAAAGTCAAATCTTGTGTGGTTCCTCCATGGTAACATAGCTGCCCGAGGTCGCAAAGTTAGCAAGTACAAGAAATTTGAAAATTGTATGTAATTTCACATTAGTGCTTATGGTCGATCCCGTTTCTCGGCTTGAGAGCTACTTTCTTGACTGTATTTTGAGTTAAGCAGTTGGCGCGACTTCAGTTCTAGCCTATAAAGTCAAATCTAGTGTGGTTCCTCCATGGTAACATAGCTGCCCGAGGTCGCAAAGTTAGCAAGTACAAGAAATTTGAAAATTGTATGTAATTTCACATTAGTGCTTATGGTCGATCCCGTTTCTCGGCTTGAGAGCTACTTTCTTGACTGTATTTTGAATTAAGCAGTTGGCGCGACTTCAGTTCTAGCCTATAAAGTCAAATCTAGTGTGGTTCCTCCATGGTAACATAGCTGCCCGAGGTCGCAAAGTTAGCAAGTACAAGAAATTTGAAAATTGTATGTAATTTCACGGTAGTGCTTATGGTCGATCCCGTTTCTCGGCTTGAGAGCTACTTTCTTGACTGTATTTTGAGTTAATCAGTTGGCGCGACTTCAGTTCTAGCCTATAAAGTCAAATCTTGTGTGGTTCCTCCATGGTAACATAGCTGCCCGAGGTCGCAAAGTTAGCAAGTACAAGAAATTTGAAAATTGTATGTAATTTCATATTAGTGCTTATGGTCGATCCCGTTTCTCGGCTTGAGAGCTACTTTCTTGACTGTATTTTGAGTTAAGCAGTTGGCGCGACTTCAGTTCTAGCCTATAAAGTCAAATCTTGTGTGGTTCCTCCTTGGTAACATAGCTGCCCGAGGTCGCAAAGTTAGCAAGTACAAGAAATTTGAAAATTGTATGTAATTTCACGGTAGTGCTTATGGTCGATCCCGTTTCTCGGCTTGAGAGCTACTTTCTTGACTGTATTTTGAGTTAATCAGTTGGCGCGACTTCAGTTCTAGCCTATAAAGTCAAATCTTGTGTGGTTCCTCCATGGTAACATAGCTGCCCGAGGTCGCAAAGTTAGCAAGTACAAGAAATTTGAAAATTGTATGTAATTTCATATTAGTGCTTATGGTCGATCCCGTTTCTCGGCTTGAGAGCTACTTTCTTGACTGTATTTTGAGTTAAGCAGTTGGCGCGACTTCAGTTCTAGCCTATAAAGTCAAATCTTGTGTGGTTCCTCCTTGGTAACATAGCTGCCCGAGGTCGCAAAGTTAGCAAGTACAAGAAATTTGAAAATTGTATGTAATTTCACGGTAGTGCTTATGGTCGATCCCGTTTCTCGGCTTGAGAGCTACTTTCTTGACTGTATTTTGAGTTAAGCAGTTGGCGCGACTTCAGTTCTAGCCTATAAAGTCAAATCTTGTGTGGTTCTTCCATGGTAACATAGCTGCCCGAGGTCGCAAAGTTAGCAAGTACAAGAAATTTGAAAATTGTATGTAATTTCACATTAGTGCTTATGGTCGATCCCGTTTCTCGGCTTGAGAGCTACTTTCTTGACTGTATTTTGAGTTAAGCAGTTGGCGCGACTTCAGTTCTTGCCTATAAAGTCAAATCTAGTGTGGTTCCTCCATGGTAACATAGCTGCCCGAGGTCGCAAAGTTAGCAAGTACAAGAAATTTGAAAATTGTATGTAATTTCACATTAGTGCTTATGGTCGATCCCGTTTCTCGGCTTGAGAGCTACTTTCTTGACTGTATTTTGAATTAAGCAGTTGGCGCGACTTCAGTTCTAGCCTATAAAGTCAAATCTAGTGTGGTTCCTCCATGGTAACATAGCTGCCCGAGGTCGCAAAGTTAGCAAGTACAAGAAATTTGAAAATTGTATGTAATTTCACGGTAGTGCTTATGGTCGATCCCGTTTCTCGGCTTGAGAGCTACTTTCTTGACTGTATTCTGAATTAAGCTGTTGGTGCGACTTCAGTTCTAGCCTATAAAGTCAAATCTTGTGTGGTTCCTCCTTGGTAACAAAGCTGCCCGACGTCACAAAGTTAGCAAGTACAAGAAATTTGAAAATTGTATGTAATTTCACACTAGTGCTTATGGTCGATCCCGTTTCTCGGCTTGAGAGCTACTTTCTTGACTGTATTTTGAGTTAATCAGTTGGCGCGACTTCAGTTCTAGCCTATAAAGTCAAATCTTGTGTGGTTCCTCCATGGTAACATAGCTGCCCGAGGTCGCAAAGTTAGCAAGTACAAGAAATTTGAAAATTGTATGTAATTTCACACTAGTGCTTATGGTCGATCCCGTTTCTCGGCTTGAGAGCTACTTTCTTGACTGTATTTTGAGTTAAGCAGTTGACGCGACTTCAGTTCTAGCCTATAAAGTCAAATCTTGTGTGGTTCCTCCTTGGTAGCATAGCTGCCCGAGGTCGCAAAGTTAGCAAGTACAAGAAATTTGAAAATTGTATGTAATTTCACGGTAGTGCTTATGGTCGATCCCGTTTCTCGGCTTGAGAGCTACTTTCTTGACTGTATTTTGAGTTAAGCAGTTGGCGCGACTTCAGTTCTAGCCTATAAAGTCAAATCTTGTGTGGTTCCTCCATGGTAACATAGCTGCCCGAGGTCGCAAAGTTAGCAAGTACAAGAAATTTGAAAATTGTATGTAATTTCACGGTAGTGCTTATGGTCGATCCCGTTTCTCGGCTTGAGAGCTACTTTCTTGACTGTATTTTGAGTTAAGCAGTTGGCGCGACTTCAGTTCTAGCCTATAAAGTCAAATCTTGTGTGGTTCCTCCATGGTAACATAGCTGCCCGAGGTCGCAAAGTTAGCAAGTACAAGAAATTTGAAAATTGTATGTAATTTCATATTAGTGCTTATGGTCGATCCCGTTTCTCGGCTTGAGAGCTACTTTCTTGACTGTATTTTGAGTTAAGCAGTTGGCGCGACTTCAGTCCTAGCCTATAAAGTCAAATCTTGTGTGGTTCCTCCATGGTAACATAGCTGCCCGAGGTCGCAAAATTAGCAAGTGCAAGAAATTTGAAAATTGTATGTAATTTCACACTAGTGCTTATGGTCGATCCCGTTTCTCGGCTTGAGAGCTACTTTCTTGACTGTATTTTGAGTGAAGCAGTTGGCGCGACTTCAGTTCTAGCCTAGAAAGTCAAATCTTGTGTGGTTCCTCCATGGTAACATAGCTGCCCGAGGTCGCAAAGTTAGCAAGTACAAGAAATTTGAAAATTGTATGTAATTTCACGGTAGTGCTTATGGTCGATCCCGTTTCTCGGCTTGAGAGCTACTTTCTTGACTGTATTTTGAGTTAAGCAGTTGGCGCGACTTCAGTTCTAGCCTATAAAGTCAAATCTTGTGTGGTTCCTCCATGGTAACATAGCTGCCCGAGGTCGCAAAGTTAGCAAGTACAAGAAATTTGAAAATTGTATGTAATTTCACATTAGTGCTTATGGTCGATCCCGTTTCTCGGCTTGAGAGCTACTTTCTTGACTGTATTTTGAGTTAAGCAGTTGGCGCGACTTCAGTTCTAGCCTATAAAGTCAAATCTAGTGTGGTTCCTCCATGGTAACATAGCTGCCCGAGGTCGCAAAGTTAGCAAGTACAAGAAATTTGAAAATTGTATGTAATTTCACATTAGTGCTTATGGTCGATCCCGTTTCTCGGCTTGAGAGCTACTTTCTTGACTGTATTTTGAATTAAGCAGTTGGCGCGACTTCAGTTCTAGCCTATAAAGTCAAATCTAGTGTGGTTCCTCCATGGTAACATAGCTGCCCGAGGTCGCAAAGTTAGCAAGTACAAGAAATTTGAAAATTGTATGTAATTTCACGGTAGTGCTTATGGTCGATCCCGTTTCTCGGCTTGAGAGCTACTTTCTTGACTGTATTTTGAGTTAAGCAGTTGGCGCGACTTCAGTTCTAGCCTATAAAGTCAAATCTTGTGTGGTTCCTCCATGGTAACATAGCTGCCCGAGGTCGCAAAGTTAGCAAGTACAAGAAATTTGAAAATTGTATGTAATTTCATATTAGTGCTTATGGTCGATCCCGTTTCTCGGCTTGAGAGCTACTTTCTTGACTGTATTTTGAGTTAAGCAGTTGGCGCGACTTCAGTCCTAGCCTATAAAGTCAAATCTTGTGTGGTTCCTCCATGGTAACATAGCTGCCCGAGGTCGCAAAATTAGCAAGTGCAAGAAATTTGAAAATTGTATGTAATTTCACACTAGTGCTTATGGTCGATCCCGTTTCTCGGCTTGAGAGCTACTTTCTTGACTGTATTTTGAGTTAATCAGTTGGCGCGACTTCAGTTCTAGCCTATAAAGTCAAATCTTGTGTGGTTCCTCCATGGTAACATAGCTGCCCGAGGTCGCAAAGTTAGCAAGTACAAGAAATTTGAAAATTGTATGTAATTTCACACTAGTGCTTATGGTCGATCCCGTTTCTCGGCTTGAGAGCTACTTTCTTGACTGTATTTTGAGTTAAGCAGTTGGCGCGACTTCAGTCCTAGCCTATAAAGTCAAATCTTGTGTGGTTCCTCCTTGGTAACAAAGCTGCCCGACGTCACAAAGTTAGCAAGTACAAGAAATTTGAAAATTGTATGTAATTTCACACTAGTGCTTATGGTCGATCCCGTTTCTCGGCTTGAGAGCTACTTTCTTGACTGTATTTTGAGTTAATCAGTTGGCGCGACTTCAGTTCTAGCCTATAAAGTCAAATCTTGTGTGGTTCCTCCATGGTAACATAGCTGCCCGAGGTCGCAAAGTTAGCAAGTACAAGAAATTTGAAAATTGTATGTAATTTCACACTAGTGCTTATGGTCGATCCCGTTTCTCGGCTTGAGAGCTACTTTCTTGACTGTATTTTGAGTTAAGCAGTTGACGCGACTTCAGTTCTAGCCTATAAAGTCAAATCTTGTGTGGTTCCTCCTTGGTAGCATAGCTGCCCGAGGTCGCAAAGTTAGCAAGTACAAGAAATTTGAAAATTGTATGTAATTTCACGGTAGTGCTTATGGTCGATCCCGTTTCTCGGCTTGAGAGCTACTTTCTTGACTGTATTTTGAGTTAAGCAGTTGGCGCGACTTCAGTTCTAGCCTATAAAGTCAAATCTTGTGTGGTTCCTCCATGGTAACATAGCTGCCCGAGGTCGCAAAGTTAGCAAGTACAAGAAATTTGAAAATTGTATGTAATTTCACGGTAGTGCTTATGGTCGATCCCGTTTCTCGGCTTGAGAGCTACTTTCTTGACTGTATTTTGAGTTAAGCAGTTGGCGCGACTTCAGTTCTAGCCTATAAAGTCAAATCTTGTGTGGTTCCTCCATGGTAACATAGCTGCCCGAGGTCGCAAAGTTAGCAAGTACAAGAAATTTGAAAATTGTATGTAATTTCATATTAGTGCTTATGGTCGATCCCGTTTCTCGGCTTGAGAGCTACTTTCTTGACTGTATTTTGAGTTAAGCAGTTGGCGCGACTTCAGTCCTAGCCTATAAAGTCAAATCTTGTGTGGTTCCTCCATGGTAACATAGCTGCCCGAGGTCGCAAAATTAGCAAGTGCAAGAAATTTGAAAATTGTATGTAATTTCACACTAGTGCTTATGGTCGATCCCGTTTCTCGGCTTGAGAGCTACTTTCTTGACTGTATTTTGAGTGAAGCAGTTGGCGCGACTTCAGTTCTAGCCTAGAAAGTCAAATCTTGTGTGGTTCCTCCATGGTAACATAGCTGCCCGAGGTCGCAAAGTTAGCAAGTACAAGAAATTTGAAAATTGTATGTAATTTCACGGTAGTGCTTATGGTCGATCCCGTTTCTCGGCTTGAGAGCTACTTTCTTGACTGTATTTTGAGTTAAGCAGTTGGCGCGACTTCAGTTCTAGCCTATAAAGTCAAATCTTGTGTGGTTCCTCCATGGTAACATAGCTGCCCGAGGTCGCAAAGTTAGCAAGTACAAGAAATTTGAAAATTGTATGTAATTTCACATTAGTGCTTATGGTCGATCCCGTTTCTCGGCTTGAGAGCTACTTTCTTGACTGTATTTTGAGTTAAGCAGTTGGCGCGACTTCAGTTCTAGCCTATAAAGTCAAATCTAGTGTGGTTCCTCCATGGTAACATAGCTGCCCGAGGTCGCAAAGTTAGCAAGTACAAGAAATTTGAAAATTGTATGTAATTTCACATTAGTGCTTATGGTCGATCCCGTTTCTCGGCTTGAGAGCTACTTTCTTGACTGTATTTTGAATTAAGCAGTTGGCGCGACTTCAGTTCTAGCCTATAAAGTCAAATCTAGTGTGGTTCCTCCATGGTAACATAGCTGCCCGAGGTCGCAAAGTTAGCAAGTACAAGAAATTTGAAAATTGTATGTAATTTCACGGTAGTGCTTATGGTCGATCCCGTTTCTCGGCTTGAGAGCTACTTTCTTGACTGTATTTTGAGTTAAGCAGTTGGCGCGACTTCAGTTCTAGCCTATAAAGTCAAATCTTGTGTGGTTCCTCCATGGTAACATAGCTGCCCGAGGTCGCAAAGTTAGCAAGTACAAGAAATTTGAAAATTGTATGTAATTTCATATTAGTGCTTATGGTCGATCCCGTTTCTCGGCTTGAGAGCTACTTTCTTGACTGTATTTTGAGTTAAGCAGTTGGCGCGACTTCAGTCCTAGCCTATAAAGTCAAATCTTGTGTGGTTCCTCCATGGTAACATAGCTGCCCGAGGTCGCAAAATTAGCAAGTGCAAGAAATTTGAAAATTGTATGTAATTTCACACTAGTGCTTATGGTCGATCCCGTTTCTCGGCTTGAGAGCTACTTTCTTGACTGTATTTTGAGTGAAGCAGTTGGCGCGACTTCAGTTCTAGCCTAGAAAGTCAAATCTTGTGTGGTTCCTCCATGGTAACATAGCTGCCCGAGGTCGCAAAGTTAGCAAGTACAAGAAATTTGAAAATTGTATGTAATTTCACGGTAGTGCTTATGGTCGATCCCGTTTCTCGGCTTGAGAGCTACTTTCTTGACTGTATTTTGAGTTAAGCAGTTGGCGCGACTTCAGTTCTAGCCTATAAAGTCAAATCTTGTGTGGTTCCTCCATGGTAACATAGCTGCCCGAGGTCGCAAAGTTAGCAAGTACAAGAAATTTGAAAATTGTATGTAATTTCACATTAGTGCTTATGGTCGATCCCGTTTCTCGGCTTGAGAGCTACTTTCTTGACTGTATTTTGAGTTAAGCAGTTGGCGCGACTTCAGTTCTAGCCTATAAAGTCAAATCTAGTGTGGTTCCTCCATGGTAACATAGCTGCCCGAGGTCGCAAAGTTAGCAAGTACAAGAAATTTGAAAATTGTATGTAATTTCACATTAGTGCTTATGGTCGATCCCGTTTCTCGGCTTGAGAGCTACTTTCTTGACTGTATTTTGAATTAAGCAGTTGGCGCGACTTCAGTTCTAGCCTATAAAGTCAAATCTAGTGTGGTTCCTCCATGGTAACATAGCTGCCCGAGGTCGCAAAGTTAGCAAGTACAAGAAATTTGAAAATTGTATGTAATTTCACGGTAGTGCTTATGGTCGATCCCGTTTCTCGGCTTGAGAGCTACTTTCTTGACTGTATTTTGAATTAAGCAGTTGGCGCGACTTCAGTTCTAGCCTATAAAGTCAAATCTTGTGTGGTTCCTCCTTGGTAACAAAGCTGCCCGAGGTCACAAAGTTAGCAAGTACAAGAAATTTGAAAATTGTATGTAATTTCACGGTAGTGCTTATGGTCGATCCCGTTTCTCGGCTTGAGAGCTACTTTCTTGACTGTATTTTGAGTTAAGCAGTTGGCGCGACTTCAGTTCTAGCCTATAAAGTCAAATCTTGTGTGGTTCCTCCATGGTAACATAGCTGCCCGAGGTCGCAAAGTTAGCAAGTACAAGAAATTTGAAAATTGTATGTAATTTCATATTAGTGCTTATGGTCGATCCCGTTTCTCGGCTTGAGAGCTACTTTCTTGACTGTATTTTGAGCTCAGCAGTTGGCGCGACTTCAGTTCTTGCCTATAAAGTCAAATCTTGTGTGGTTCCTCCTTGGTAACATAGCTGCCCGAGGTCGCAAAGTTAGCAAGTACAAGAAATTTGAAAATTGTATGTAATTTCACGGTAGTGCTTATGGTCGATCCCGTTTCTCGGCTTGAGAGCTACTTTCTTGACTGTATTTTGAGTTAAGCAGTTGGCGCGACTTCAGTTCTAGCCTATATAGTCAAATCTTGTGTGGTTCCTCCATGGTAACATAGCTGCCCGAGGTCGCAAAGTTAGCAAGTACAAGAAATTTGAAAATTGTATGTAATTTCACATTAGTGCTTATGGTCGATCCCGTTTCTCGGCTTGAGAGCTACTTTCTTGACTGTATTTTGAGTTAAGCAGTTGGCGCGACTTCAGTTCTAGCCTATAAAGTCAAATCTTGTGTGGTTCCTCCATGGTAACATAGCTGCCCGAGGTCGCAAAGTTAGCAAGTACAAGAAATTTGAAAATTGTATGTAATTTCATGGTAGTGCTTATGGTCGATCCCGTTTCTCGGCTTGAGAGCTACTTTCTTGACTGTATTTTGAGTTAAGCAGTTGGCGCGACTTCAGTTCTAGCCTATAAAGTCAAATCTTGTGTGGTTCCTCCATGGTAACATAGCTGCCCGAGGTCGCAAAGTTAGCAAGTACAAGAAATTTGAAAATTGTATGTAATTTCACATTAGTGCTTATGGTCGATCCCGTTTCTCGGCTTGAGAGCTACTTTCTTGACTGTATTTTGAGTTAAGCAGTTGGCGCGACTTCAGTTCTAGCCTATAAAGTCAAATCTAGTGTGGTTCCTCCATGGTAACATAGCTGCCCGAGGTCGCAAAGTTAGCAAGTACAAGAAATTTGAAAATTGTATGTAATTTCACATTAGTGCTTATGGTCGATCCCGTTTCTCGGCTTGAGAGCTACTTTCTTGACTGTATTTTGAATTAAGCAGTTGGCGCGACTTCAGTTCTAGCCTATAAAGTCAAATCTAGTGTGGTTCCTCCATGGCAACATAGCTGCCCGAGGTCGCAAAGTTAGCAAGTACAAGAAATTTGAAAATTGTATGTAATTTCACGGTAGTGCTTATGGTCGATCCCGTTTCTCGGCTTGAGAGCTACTTTCTTGACTGTATTTTGAATTAAGCAGTTGGCGCGACTTCAGTTCTAGCCTATAAAGTCAAATCTTGTGTGGTTCCTCCTTGGTAACAAAGCTGCCCGAGGTCACAAAGTTAGCAAGTACAAGAAATTTGAAAATTGTATGTAATTTCACACTAGTGCTTATGGTCGATCCCGTTTCTCGGCTTGAGAGCTACTTTCTTGACTGTATTTTGAGTTAATCAGTTGGCGCGACTTCAGTTCTAGCCTATAAAGCCAAATCTTGTGTGGTTCCTCCATGGTAACATAGCTGCCCGAGGTCGCAAAGTTAGCAAGTACAAGAAATTTGAAAATTGTATGTAATTTCACGGTAGTGCTTATGGTCGATCCCGTTTCTCGGCTTGAGAGCTACTTTCTTGACTGTATTTTGAGTTAAGCAGTTGGCGCGACTTCAGTTCTAGCCTATAAAGTCAAATCTTGTGTAGTTCCTCCATGGTAACATAGCTGCCCGAGGTCGCAAAGTTAGCAAGTACAAGAAATTTGAAAATTGTATGTAATTTCACACTAGTGCTTATGGTCGATCCCGTTTCTCGGCTTGAGAGCTACTTTCTTGACTGTATTTTGAGTTAAGCAGTTGGCGCGACTTCAGTTCTAGCCTATAAAGTCAAATCTTGTGTGGTTCCTCCATGGTAACATAGCTGCCCGAGGTCGCAAAGTTAGCAAGTACAAGAAATTTGAAAATTGTATGTAATTTCACGGTAGTGCTTATGGTCGATCCCGTTTCTCGGCTTGAGAGCTACTTTCTTGACTGTATTTTGAGTTAAGCAGTTGGCGCGACTTCAGTTCTAGCCTATAAAGTCAAATCTTGTGTGGTTCCTCCATGGTAACATAGCTGCCCGAGGTCACAAAGTTAGCAAGTACAACAAATTTGAAAATTGTATGTAATTTCACACTAGTGCTTATGGTCGATCCCGTTTCTCGGCTTGAGAGCTACTTTCTTGACTGTATTTTGAGTTAAGCAGTTGGCGCGACTTCAGTTCTAACCTATAAAGTCAAATCTAGTGTGGTTCCTCCATGGTGACATAGCTGCCCGAGGTCGCAAAGTTAGCAAGTACAAGAAATTTGAAAATTGTATGTAATTTCACATTAGTGCTTATGGTCGATCCCGTTTCTCGGCTTGAGAGCTACTTTCTTGACTGTATTTTGAGTTAAGCAGTTGGCGCGACTTCAGTTCTAGCCTATAAAGTCAAATCTAGTGTGGTTCCTCCATGGTAACATAGCTGCCCGAGGTCACAAAGTTAGCAAGTACAAGAAATTTGAAAATTGTATGTAATTTCACACTAGTGCTTATGGTCGATCCCGTTTCTCGGCTTGAGAGCTACTTTCTTGACTGTATTTTGAGTTAAGCAGTTGGCGCGACTTCAGTTCTAGCCTATAAAGTCAAATCTTGTGTAGTTCCTCCATGGTAACATAGCTGCCCGAGGTCGCAAAGTTGGCAAGTACAAGAAATTTGAAAATTGTATGTAATTTCACGGTAGTGCTTATGGCCGATCCCGTTTCTCGGCTTGAGAGCTACTTTCTTGACTGTATTTTGAGTTAAGCAGTTGGCGCGACTTCAGTTCTAGCCTATAAAGTCAAATCTTGTGTGGTTCCTCCTTGGTAACATAGCTGCCCGAGGTCACAAAGTTAGCAAGTACAAGAAATTTGAAAATTGTATGTAATTTCACACTAGTGCTTATGGTCGATCCCGTTTCTCGGCTTGAGAGCTACTTTCTTGACTGTATTTTGAGTTAAGCAGTTGGCGCGACTTCAGTTCTAGCCTATAAAGTCAAATCTTGTGTGGTTCCTCCATGGTAACATAGCTGCCCGAGGTCGCAAAGTTAGCAAGTACAAGAAATTTGAAAATTGTATGTAATTTCACGGTAGTGCTTATGGTCGATCCCGTTTCTCGGCTTGAGAGCTACTTTCTTGACTGTATTTTGAGTTAAGCAGTTGGCGCGACTTCAGTTCTAGCCTATAAAGTCAAATCTTGTGTGGTTCCTCCATGGTAACATAGCTGCCCGAGGTCGCAAAGTTAGCAAGTACAAGAAATTTGAAAATTGTATGTAATTTCACATTAGTGCTTATGGTCGATCCCGTTTCTCGGCTTGAGAGCTACTTTCTTGACTGTATTTTGAGTTAAGCAGTTGGCGCGACTTCAGTTCTAGCCTATAAAGTCAAATCTAGTGTGGTTCCTCCATGGTAACATAGCTGCCCGAGGTCGCAAAGTTAGCAAGTACAAGAAATTTGAAAATTGTATGTAATTTCACATTAGTGCTTATGGTCGATCCCGTTTCTCGGCTTGAGAGCTACTTTCTTGACTGTATTTTGAATTAAGCAGTTGGCGCGACTTCAGTTCTAGCCTATAAAGTCAAATCTAGTGTGGTTCCTCCATGGTAACATAGCTGCCCGAGGTCGCAAAGTTAGCAAGTACAAGAAATTTGAAAATTGTATGTAATTTCACGGTAGTGCTTATGGTCGATCCCGTTTCTCGGCTTGAGAGCTACTTTCTTGACTGTATTTTGAATTAAGCAGTTGGCGCGACTTCAGTTCTAGCCTATAAAGTCAAATCTTGTGTGGTTCCTCCTTGGTAACAAAGCTGCCCGAGGTCACAAAGTTAGCAAGTACAAGAAATTTGAAAATTGTATGTAATTTCACGGTAGTGCTTATGGTCGATCCCGTTTCTCGGCTTGAGAGCTACTTTCTTGACTGTATTTTGAGTTAAGCAGTTGGCGCGACTTCAGTTCTAGCCTATAAAGTCAAATCTTGTGTGGTTCCTCCATGGTAACATAGCTGCCCGAGGTCGCAAAGTTAGCAAGTACAAGAAATTTGAAAATTGTATGTAATTTCACGGTAGTGCTTATTGTCGATCCCGTTTCTCGGCTTGAGAGCTACTTTCTTGACTGTATTTTGAGTTAAGCAGTTGGCGCGACTTCAGTTCTAGCCTATAAAGTCAAATCTTGTGTGGTTCCTCCATGGTAACATAGCTGCCCGAGGTCGCAAAATTAGCAAGTACAAGAAATTTGAAAATTGTATGTAATTTCACGGTAGTGCTTATGGTCGATCCCGTTTCTCGGCTTGAGAGCTACTTTCTTGACTGTATTTTGAATTAAGCAGTTGGCGCGACTTCAGTTCTAGCCTATAAAGTCAAATCTTGTGTGGTTCCTCCTTGGTAACAAAGCTGCCCGAGGTCACAAAGTTAGCAAGTACAAGAAATTTGAAAATTGTATGTAATTTCACATTAGTGCTTATGGTCGATCCCGTTTCTCGGCTTGAGAGCTACTTTTTTGACTGTATTTTGAGTTAGGCAGTTGGCGCGACTTCAGTTCTAGCCTATAAAGTCAAATCTTGTGTAGTTCCTCCATGGTAACATAGCTGCCCGAGGTCGCAAAGTTAGCAAGTACAAGAAATTTGAAAATTGTGTGTAATTTCACGGTAGTGCTTATGGTCGATCCCGTTTCTCGGCTTGAGAGCTACTTTCTTGACTGTATTTTGAGTTAAGCAGTTGGCGCGACTTCAGTTCTAGCCTATAAAGTCAAATCTTGTGTGGTTCCTCCATGGTAACATAGCTGCCCGAGGTCGTAAAGTTAGCAAGTACAAGAAATTTGAAAATTGTATGTAATTTCACGGTAGTGCTTATGGTCGATCCCGTTTCTCGGCTTGAGAGCTACTTTCTTGACTGTATTTTGAGTTAAGCAGTTGGCGCGACTTCAGTTCTAGCCTATAAAGTCAAATCTAGTGTGGTTCCTCCATGGTAACATAGCTGCCCGAGGTCGCAAAGTTAGCAAGTACAAGAAATTTGAAAATTGTATGTAATTTCACATTAGTGCTTATGGTCGATCCCGTTTCTCGGCTTGAGAGCTACTTTTTTGACTGTATTTTGAGTTAAGCAGTTGGCGCGACTTCAGTTCTAGCCTATAAAGTCAAATCTAGTGTGGTTCCTCCATGGTAACATAGCTGCCCGAGGTCGCAAAGTTAGCAAGTACAAGAAATTTGAAAATTGTATGTAATTTCACGGTAGTGCTTATGGTCGATCCCGTTTCTCGGCTTGAGAGCTACTTTCTTGACTGTATTTTGAGTTAAGCAGTTGGCGCGACTTCAGTTCTAGCCTATAAAGTCAAATCTAGTGTGGTTCCTCCATGGTAACATAGCTGCCCGAGGTCGCAAAGTTAGCAAGTACAAGAAATTTGAAAATTGTGTGTAATTTCACGGTAGTGCTTATGGTCGATCCCGTTTCTCGGCTTGAGAGCTACTTTCTTGACTGTATTTTGAGTTAAGCAGTTGGCGCGACTTCAGTTCTAGCCTATAAAGTCAAATCTTGTGTGGTTCCTCCTTGGTAACAAAGCTGCCCGAGGTCACAAAGTTAGCAAGTACAAGAAATTTGAAAATTGTATGTAATTTCACATTAGTGCTTATGGTCGATCCCGTTTCTCGGCTTGAGAGCTACTTTTTTGACTGTATTTTGAGTTAGGCAGTTGGCGCGACTTCAGTTCTAGCCTATAAAGTCAAATCTTGTGTAGTTCCTCCATGGTAACATAGCTGCCCGAGGTCGCAAAGTTAGCAAGTACAAGAAATTTGAAAATTGTGTGTAATTTCACGGTAGTGCTTATGGTCGATCCCGTTTCTCGGCTTGAGAGCTACTTTCTTGACTGTATTTTGAGTTAAGCAGTTGGCGCGACTTCAGTTCTAGCCTATAAAGTCAAATCTTGTGTGGTTCCTCCATGGTAACATAGCTGCCCGAGGTCGTAAATTTAGCAAGTACAAGAAATTTGAAAATTGTATGTAATTTCACGGTAGTGCTTATGGTCGATCCCGTTTCTCGGCTTGAGAGCTACTTTCTTGACTGTATTTTGAGTTAAGCAGTTGGCGCGACTTCAGTTCTAGCCTATAAAGTCAAATCTAGTGTGGTTCCTCCATGGTAACATAGCTGCCCGAGGTCGCAAAGTTAGCAAGTACAAGAAATTTGAAAATTGTATGTAATTTCATATTAGTGCTTATGGTCGATCCCGTTTCTCGGCTTGAGAGCTACTTTCTTGACTGTATTTTGAATTAAGCAGTTGGCGCGACTTCAGTTCTAGCCTATAAAGTCAAATCTTGTGTGGTTCCTCCATGGTAACATAGTTGCCCGAGGTCGCAAAGTTAGCAAGTACAAGAAATTTGAAAATTGTATGTAATTTCACGGTAGTGCTTATGGTCGATCCCGTTTCTCGGCTTGAGAGCTACTTTTTTGACTGTATTTTGAGTTAAGCAGTTGGCGCGACTTCAGTTCTAGCCTATAAAGTCAAATCTTGTGTGGTTCCTCCATGGTATAATAGCTGCCCGAGGTCGCAAAGTTAGCAAGTACAAGAAATTTGAAAATTGTATGTAATTTCACGGTAGTGCTTATGGTCGATCCCGTTTCTCGGCTTGAGAGCTACTTTCTTGACTGTATTTTGAGTTAAGCAGTTGGCGCGACTTCAGTTCTAGCCTATAAAGTCAAATCTAGTGTGGTTCCTCCATGGTAACATAGCTGCCCGAGGTCGCAAAGTTAGCAAGTACAAGAAATTTGAAAATTGTATGTAATTTCACGGTAGTGCTTATGGTCGATCCCGTTTCTCGGCTTGAGAGCTACTTTCTTGACTGTATTTTGAGTTAAGCAGTTGGCGCGACTTCAGTTCTAGCCTATAAAGTCAAATCTAGTGTGGTTCCTCCATGGTAACATAGCTGCCCGAGGTCGCAAAGTTAGCAAGTACAAGAAATTTGAAAATTGTATGTAATTTCACATTAGTGCTTATGGTCGATCCCGTTTCTCGTCTTGAGAGCTACTTTTTTGACTGTATTTTGAGTTAAGCAGTTGGCGCGACTTCAGTTCTAGCCTATAAAGTCAAATCTAGTGTGGTTCCTCCATGGTAACATAGCTGCCCGAGGTCGCAAAGTTAGCAAGTACAAGAAATTTGAAAATTGTATGTAATTTCATATTAGTGCTTATGGTCGATCCCGTTTCTCGGCTTGAGAGCTACTTTCTTGACTGTATTTTGAATTAAGCAGTTGGCGCGACTTCAGTTCTAGCCTATAAAGTCAAATCTTGTGTGGTTCCTCCTTGGTAACATAGCTGCCCGAGGTCACAAAGTTAGCAAGTACAAGAAATATGAAAATTGTATGTAATTTCACGGTAGTGCTTATGGTCGATCCCGTTTCTCGGCTTGAGAGCTTCTTTCTTGACTGTATTTTGAGTTAAGCAGTTGGCGCGACTTCAGTTCTAGCCTATAAAGTCAAATCTTGTGTGGTTCCTCCATGGTAACATAGCTGCCCGAGGTGGCAAAGTTAGCAAGTACAAGAAATTTGAAAATTGTATGTAATTTCACGGTAGTGCTTATGGTCGATGGTTCCTCCATGGTAACATAGCTGCCCGAGGTCGCAAAGTTAGCAAGTACAAGAAATTTGAAAATTGTATGTAATTTCACATTAGTGCTTATGGTCGATCCCGTTTCTCGGCTTGAGAGCTTCTTTCTTGACTGTATTTTGAGTTAAGCAGTTGGCGCGACTTCAGTTCTAGCCTATAAAGTCAAATCTTGTGTGGTTCCTCCATGGTAACATAGCTGCCCGAGGTGGCAAAGTTAGCAAGTACAAGAAATTTGAAAATTGTATGTAATTTCACACTAGTGCTTATGGTCGATCCCGTTTCTCGGCTTGAGAGCTACTTTCTTGACTGTATTTTGAGTTAAGCAGTTGGCGGGACTTCAGTTCTAGCCTATAAAGTCAAATCTTGTGTGGTTCCTCCATGGTAACATAGCTGCCCGAGGTCGCAAAGTTAGCAAGTACAAGAAATTTGAAAATTGTATATAATTTCACGGTAGTGCTTATGGTCGATCCCGTTTCTCGGCTTGAGAGCTACTTTCTTGACTGTATTTTAAGTTAAGCAGTTGGCGCGACTTCAGTTCTAGAATATAAAGTCAAATCTTGTGTGGTTCCTCCATGGTAACATAGCTGCCCGAGGTCGCAAAGTTAGCAAGTACAAGAAATTTGAAAATTGTATGTAATTTCACACTAGTGCTTATGGTCGATCCCGTTTCTCGGCTTGAGAGCTACTTTCTTGACTGTATTTTGAGTTAAGCGGTTGGCGGGACTTCAGTTCTAGCCTATAAAGTCAAATCTTGTGTGGTTCCTCCATGGTAACATAGCTGCCCGAGGTCGCAAAGTTAGCAAGTACAAGAAATTTGAAAATTGTATATAATTTCACGGTAGTGCTTATGGTCGATCCCGTTTCTCGGCTTGAGAGCTACTTTCTTGACTGTATTTTGAGTTAAGCAGTTGGCGCGACTTCAGTCCTAGCCTATAAAGTCAAATCTTGTGTGGTTCCTCCATGGTAACATAGCTGCCCGAGGTCGCAAAATTAGCAAGTGCAAGAAATTTGAAAATTGTATGTAATTTCACACTAGTGCTTATGGTCGATCCCGTTTCTCGGCTTGAGAGCTACTTTCTTGACTGTATTTTGAGTTAAGCAGTTGGCGGGACTTCAGTTCTAGCCTATAAAGTCAAATCTTGTGTGGTTCCTCCATGGTAACATAGCTGCCCGAGGTCGCAAAGTTAGCAAGTACAAGAAATTTGAAAATTGTATATAATTTCACGGTAGTGCTTATGGTCGATCCCGTTTCTCGGCTTGAGAGCTACTTTCTTGACTGTATTTTAAGTTAAGCAGTTGGCGCGACTTCAGTTCTAGCCTATAAAGTCAAATCTTGTGTGGTTCCTCCATGGTAACATAGCTGCCCGAGGTCGCAAAGTTAGCAAGTACAAGAAATTTGAAAGTTGTATGTAATTTCACATTAGTGCTTATGGTCGATCCCGTTTCTCGGCTTGAGAGCTACTTTCTTGACTGTATTTTGAGTTAAGCAGTTGGCGCGACTTCAGTCCTAGCCTATAAAGTCAAATCTTGTGTGGTTCCTCCATGGTAACATAGCTGCCCGAGGTCGCAAAATTAGCAAGTGCAAGAAATTTGAAAATTGTATGTAATTTCACACTAGTGCTTATGGTCGATCCCGTTTCTCGGCTTGAGAGCTACTTTCTTGACTGTATTTTGAGTTAAGCAGTTGGCGCGACTTCAGTTCTAGCCTATAAAGTCAAATCTTGTGTGGTTCCTCCATGGTAACATAGCTGCCCGAGGTCGCAAAGTTAGCAAGTACAAGAAATTTGAAAATTGTATGTAATTTCACATTAGTGCTTATGGTCGATCCCGTTTCTCGGCTTGAGAGCTACTTTCTTGACTGTATTTTGAGTTAAGCAGTTGGCGCGACTTCAGTTCTAGCCTTTAAAGTCAAATCTTGTGTGGTTCCTCCATGGTAACATAGCTGCCCGAGGTCGCAAAGTTAGCAAGTACAAGAAATTTGAAAATTGTATGTAATTTCACATTAGTGCTTATGGTCGATCCCGTTTCTCGGCTTGAGAGCTACTTTCTTGACTGTATTTTGAATTAAGCAGTTGGCGCGACTTCAGTTCTAGCCTATAAAGTCAAATCTTGTGTAGTTCCTCCATGGTAACATAGCTGCCCGAGGTCGCAAAGTTAGCAAGTACAAGAAATTTGAAAATTGTATGCAATTTCACATTAGTGCTTAGGGTCGATACCGTTTCTCGGCTTGTAATTTCACATTAGTGCTTATGGTCGATCCCGTTTCTCGGCTTGAGAGCTACTTTCTTGACTGTATTTTGAATTAAGCAGTTGGCGCGACTTCAGTTCTAGCCTATAAAGTCAAATCTTGTGTAGTTCCTCCATGGTAACATAGCTGCCCGAGGTCGCAAAGTTAGCAAGTACAAGAAATTTGAAAATTGTATGTAATTTCACATTAGTGCTTATGGTCGATACCGTTTCTCGGCTTGAGAGGTACTTTCTTGACTGTATTTTGAATTAAGCAGTTGGCGCGACTTCAGTTCTAGCCTATAAAGTCAAATCTAGTGTGGTTCCTCCTTGGTAACAAAGCTGCCCGAGGTCACAAAGTTAGCAAGTACAAGAAATTTGAAAATTGTATGTAATTTCACACTAGTGCTTATGGTCGATCCCGTTTCTCGGCTTGAGAGCTACTTTCTTGACTGTATTTTGAGTTAATCAGTTGGCGCGACTTCAGTTCTAGCCTATAAAGCCAAATCTTGTGTGGTTCCTCCATGGTAACATAGCTGCCCGAGGTCGCAAAGTTAGCAAGTACAAGAAATTTGAAAATTGTATGTAATTTCACGGTAGTGCTTATGGTCGATCCCGTTTCTCGGCTTGAGAGCTACTTTCTTGACTGTATTTTGAGTTAAGCAGTTGGCGCGACTTCAGTTCTAGCCTATAAAGTCAAATCTTGTGTAGTTCCTCCATGGTAACATAGCTGCCCGAGGTCGCAAAGTTAGCAAGTACAAGAAATTTGAAAATTGTATGTAATTTCACATTAGTGCTTATGGTCGATCCCGTTTCTCGGCTTGAGAGCTACTTTCTTGACTGTATTTTGAGTTAAGCAGTTGGCGCGACTTCAGTTCTAGCCTATAAAGTCAAATCTTGTGTGGTTCCTCCATGGTAACATAGCTGCCCGAGGTCGAAAAGTTAGCAAGTACAAGAAATTTGAAAATTGTATGTAATTTCACGGTAGTGCTTATGGTCGATCCCGTTTCTCGGCTTGAGAGCTACTTTCTTGACTGTATTTTGAGTTAAGCAGTTGGCGCGACTTCAGTTCTAGCCTATAAAGTCAAATCTTGTGTGGTTCCTCCATGGTAACATAGCTGCCCGAGGTCGCAAAGTTAGCAAGTACAAGAAATTTGAAAATTGTATGTAATTTCACATTAGTGCTTATGGTCGATCCCGTTTCTCGGCTTGAGAGCTACTTTCTTGACTGTATTTTGAGTTAAGCAGTTGGCGCGACTTCAGTTCTAGCCTATAAAGTCAAATCTTGTGTGGTTCCTCCATGGTAACATAGCTGCCCGAGGTCACAAATTTAGCAAGTACAACAAATTTGAAAATTGTATGTAATTTCACACTAGTGCTTATGGTCGATCCCGTTTCTCGGCTTGAGAGCTACTTTCTTGACTGTATTTTGAGTTAAGCAGTTGGCGCGACTTCAGTTCTAACCTATAAAGTCAAATCTAGTGTGGTTCCTCCATGGTGACATAGCTGCCCGAGGTCGCAAAGTTAGCAAGTACAAGAAATTTGAAAATTGTATGTAATTTCACATTAGTGCTTATGGTCGATCCCGTTTCTCGGCTTGAGAGCTACTTTCTTGACTGTATTTTGAGTTAAGCAGTTGGCGCGACTTCAGTTCTAGCCTATAAAGTCAAATCTAGTGTGGTTCCTCCATGGTAACATAGCTGCCCGAGGTCACAAAGTTAGCAAGTACAAGAAATTTGAAAATTGTATGTAATTTCACACTAGTGCTTATGGTCGATCCCGTTTCTCGGCTTGAGAGCTACTTTCTTGACTGTATTTTGAGTTAAGCAGTTGGCGCGACTTCAGTTCTAGCCTATAAAGTCAAATCTTGTGTAGTTCCTCCATGGTAACATAGCTGCCCGAGGTCGCAAAGTTAGCAAGTACAAGAAATTTGAAAATTGTATGTAATTTCACGGTAGTGCTTATGGTCGATCCCGTTTCTCGGCTTGAGAGCTACTTTCTTGACTGTATTTTGAGTTAAGCAGTTGGCGCGACTTCAGTTCTAGCCTATAAAGTCAAATCTTGTGTGGTTCCTCCTTGGTAACATAGCTGCCCGAGGTCACAAAGTTAGCAAGTACAAGAAATTTGAAAATTGTATGTAATTTCACACTAGTGCTTATGGTCGATCCCGTTTCTCGGCTTGAGAGCTACTTTCTTGACTGTATTTTGAGTTAAGCAGTTGGCGCGACTTCAGTTCTAGCCTATAAAGTCAAATCTTGTGTGGTTCCTCCATGGTAACATAGCTGCCCGAGGTCGCAAAGTTAGCAAGTACAAGAAATTTGAAAATTGTATGTAATTTCACGGTAGTGCTTATGGTCGATCCCGTTTCTCGGCTTGAGAGCTACTTTCTTGACTGTATTTTGAGTTAAGCAGTTGGCGCGACTTCAGTTCTAGCCTATAAAGTCAAATCTTGTGTGGTTCCTCCATGGTAACATAGCTGCCCGAGGTCGCAAAGTTAGCAAGTACAAGAAATTTGAAAATTGTATGTAATTTCACATTAGTGCTTATGGTCGATCCCGTTTCTCGGCTTGAGAGCTACTTTCTTGACTGTATTTTGAGTTAAGCAGTTGGCGCGACTTCAGTTCTAGCCTATAAAGTCAGATCTAGTGTGGTTCCTCCATGGTAACATAGCTGCCCGAGGTCGCAAAGTTAGCAAGTACAAGAAATTTGAAAATTGTATGTAATTTCACATTAGTGCTTATGGTCGATCCCGTTTCTCGGCTTGAGAGCTACTTTCTTGACTGTATTTTGAAATAAGCAGTTGGCGCGACTTCAGTTCTAGCCTATAAAGTCAAATCTAGTGTGGTTCCTCCATGGTAACATAGCTGCCCGAGGTCGCAAAGTTAGCAAGTACAAGAAATTTGAAAATTGTATGTAATTTCACGGTAGTGCTTATGGTCGATCCCGTTTCTCGGCTTGAGAGCTACTTTCTTGACTGTATTTTGAATTAAGCAGTTGGCGCGACTTCAGTTCTAGCCTATAAAGTCAAATCTTGTGTGGTTCCTCCTTGGTAACAAAGCTGCCCGAGGTCACAAAGTTAGCAAGTACAAGAAATTTGAAAATTGTATGTAATTTCACGGTAGTGCTTATGGTCGATCCCGTTTCTCGGCTTGAGAGCTACTTTCTTGACTGTATTTTGAGTTAAGCAGTTGGCGCGACTTCAGTTCTAGCCTATAAAGTCAAATCTTGTGTGGTTCCTCCATGGTAACATAGCTGCCCGAGGTCGCAAAGTTAGCAAGTACAAGAAATTTGAAAATTGTATGTAATTTCACGGTAGTGCTTATGGTCGATCCCGTTTCTCGGCTTGAGAGCTACTTTCTTGACTGTATTTTGAGTTAAGCAGTTGGCGCGACTTCAGTTCTAGCCTATAAAGTCAAATCTTGTGTGGTTCCTCCTTGGTAACATAGCTGCCCGAGGTCACAAAGTTAGCAAGTACAAGAAATTTGAAAATTGTATGTAATTTCACACTAGTGCTTATGGTCGATCCCGTTTCTCGGCTTGAGAGCTACTTTCTTGACTGTATTTTGAGTTAAGCAGTTGGCGCGACTTCAGTTCTAGCCTATAAAGTCAAATCTTGTGTGGTTCCTCCATGGTAACATAGCTGCCCGAGGTCGCAAAGTTAGCAAGTACAAGAAATTTGAAAATTGTATGTAATTTCACGGTAGTGCTTATGGTCGATCCCGTTTCTCGGCTTGAGAGCTACTTTCTTGACTGTATTTTGAGTTAAGCAGTTGGCGCGACTTCAGTTCTAGCCTATAAAGTCAAATCTTGTGTGGTTCCTCCATGGTAACATAGCTGCCCGAGGTCGCAAAGTTAGCAAGTACAAGAAATTTGAAAATTGTATGTAATTTCACATTAGTGCTTATGGTCGATCCCGTTTCTCGGCTTGAGAGCTACTTTCTTGACTGTATTTTGAGTTAAGCAGTTGGCGCGACTTCAGTTCTAGCCTATAAAGTCAAATCTAGTGTGGTTCCTCCATGGTAACATAGCTGCCCGAGGTCGCAAAGTTAGCAAGTACAAGAAATTTGAAAATTGTATGTAATTTCACATTAGTGCTTATGGTCGATCCCGTTTCTCGGCTTGAGAGCTACTTTCTTGACTGTATTTTGAATTAAGCAGTTGGCGCGACTTCAGTTCTAGCCTATAAAGTCAAATCTAGTGTGGTTCCTCCATGGTAACATAGCTGCCCGAGGTCGCAAAGTTAGCAAGTACAAGAAATTTGAAAATTGTATGTAATTTCACGGTAGTGCTTATGGTCGATCCCGTTTCTCGGCTTGAGAGCTACTTTCTTGACTGTATTTTGAATTAAGCAGTTGGCGCGACTTCAGTTCTAGCCTATAAAGTCAAATCTTGTGTGGTTCCTCCTTGGTAACAAAGCTGCCCGAGGTCACAAAGTTAGCAAGTACAAGAAATTTGAAAATTGTATGTAATTTCACGGTAGTGCTTATGGTCGATCCCGTTTCTCGGCTTGAGAGCTACTTTCTTGACTGTATTTTGAATTAAGCAGTTGGCGCGACTTCAGTTCTAGCCTATAAAGTCAAATCTTGTGTGGTTCCTCCTTGGTAACAAAGCTGCCCGAGGTCACAAAGTTAGCAAGTACAAGAAATTTGAAAATTGTATGTAATTTCACATTAGTGCTTATGGTCGATCCCGTTTCTCGGCTTGAGAGCTACTTTTTTGACTGTATTTTGAGTTAAGCAGTTGGCGCGACTTCAGTTCTAGCCTATAAAGTCAAATCTTGTGTAGTTCCTCCATGGTAACATAGCTGCCCGAAGTCGCAAAGTTAGCAAGTACAAGAAATTTGAAAATTGTGTGTAATTTCACGGTAGTGCTTATGGTCGATCCCGTTTCTCGGCTTGAGAGCTACTTTCTTGACTGTATTTTGAGTTAAGCAGTTGGCGCGACTTCAGTTCTAGCCTATAAAGTCAAATCTTGTGTGGTTCCTCCATGGTAACATAGCTGCCCGAGGTCGCAAAGTTAGCAAGTACAAGAAATTTGAAAATTGTATGTAATTTCACGGTAGTGCTTATGGTCGATCCCGTTTCTCGGCTTGAGAGCTACTTTCTTGACTGTATTTTGAGTTAAGCAGTTGGCGCGACTTCAGTTCTAGCCTATAAAGTCAAATCTAGTGTGGTTCCTCCATGGTAACATAGCTGCCCGAGGTCGCAAAGTTAGCAAGTACAAGAAATTTGAAAATTGTATGTAATTTCACACTAGTGCTTATGGTCGATCCCGTTTCTCGGCTTGAGAGCTACTTTCTTGACTGTATTTTGAGTTAAGCAGTTGGCGCGACTTCAGTTCTAGCCTATAAAGTCAAATCTTGTGTGGTTCCTCCATGGTAACATAGTTGCCCGAGGTCGCAAACTTAGCAAGTACAAGAAATTTGAAAATTGTATGTAATTTCACGGTAGTGCTTATGGTCGATCCCGTTTCTCGGCTTGAGAGCTACTTTTTTGACTGTATTTTGAGTTAAGCAGTTGGCGCGACTTCAGTTCTAGCCTATAAAGTCAAATCTTGTGTGGTTCCTCCATGGTATAATAGCTGCCCGAGGTCGCAAAGTTAGCAAGTACAAGAAATTTGAAAATTGTATGTAATTTCACGGTAGTGCTTATGGTCGATCCCGTTTCTCGGCTTGAGAGCTACTTTCTTGACTGTATTTTGAGTTAAGCAGTTGGCGCGACTTCAGTTCTAGCCTATAAAGTCAAATCTAGTGTGGTTCCTCCATGGTAACATAGCTGCCCGAGGTCGCAAAGTTAGCAAGTACAAGAAATTTGAAAATTGTATGTAATTTCACATTAGTGCTTATGGTCGATCCCGTTTCTCGGCTTGAGAGCTACTTTTTTGACTGTATTTTGAGTTAAGCAGTTGGCGCGACTTCAGTTCTAGCCTATAAAGTCAAATCTAGTGTGGTTCCTCCATGGTAACATAGCTGCCCGAGGTCGCAAAGTTAGCAAGTACAAGAAATTTGAAAATTGTATGTAATTTCATATTAGTGCTTATGGTCGATCCCGTTTCTCGGCTTGAGAGCTACTTTCTTGACTGTATTTTGAATTAAGCAGTTGGCGCGACTTCAGTTCTAGCCTATAAAGTCAAATCTTGTGTGGTTCCTCCTTGGTAACATAGCTGCCCGAGGTCACAAAATTAGCAAGTACAAGAAATATGAAAATTGTATGTAATTTCACGGTAGTGCTTATGGTCGATCCCGTTTCTCGGCTTGAGAGCTACTTTCTTGACTGTATTTTGAGTTAAGCAGTTGGCGCGACTTCAGTTCTAGCCTATAAAGTCAAATCTTGTGTAGTTCCTCCATGGTAACATAGCTGCCCGAGGTCACAATGTTAGCAAGTACAAGAAATTTGAAAATTGTATGTAATTTCACATTAGTGCTTATGGTCGATCCCGTTTCTCGGCTTGAGAGCTTCTTTCTTGACTGTATTTTGAGTTAAGCAGTTGGCGCAACTTCAGTTCTAGCCTATAAAGTCAAATCTTGTGTGGTTCCTCCATGGTAACATAGCTGCCCGAGGTCGCAAAGTTAGCAAGTACAAGAAATTTGAAAATTGTATGTAATTTCACACTAGTGCTAATGGTCGATCCCGTTTCTCGGCTTGAGAGCTACTTTCTTGACTGTATTTTGAGTTAAGCAGTTGGCGGGACTTCAGTTCTAGCCTATAAAGTCAAATCTTGTGTGGTTCCTCCATGGTAACATAGCTGCCCGAGGTCGCAAAGTTAGCAAGTACAAGAAATTTGAAAATTGTATGTAATTTCACATTAGTGCTTATGGTCGATCCCGTTTCTCGGCTTGAGAGCTACTTTCTTGACTGTATTTTGAGTTAAGCAGTTGGCGCGACTTCAGTTCTAGCCTTTAAAGTCAAATCTTGTGTGGTTCCTCCATGGTAACATAGCTGCCCGAGGTCGCAAAGTTAGCAAGTACAAGAAATTTGAAAATTGTATGTAATTTCACATTAGTGCTTATGGTCGATCCCGTTTCTCGGCTTGAGAGCTAGTTTCTTGACTGTATTTTGAATTAAGCAGTTGGCGCGACTTCAGTTCTAGCCTATAAAGTCAAATCTTGTGTAGTTCCTCCATGGTAACATAGCTGCCCGAGGTCGCAAAGTTAGCAAGTACAAGAAATTTGAAAATTGTATGTAATTTCACGGTAGTGCTTATGGTCGATCCCGTTTCTCGGCTTGAGAGCTACTTTCTTGACTGTATTTTGAGTTAAGCAGTTGGCGCGACTTCAGTTCTAGCCTATAAAGTCAAATCTTGTGTGGTTCCTCCATGGTAACATAGCTGCCCGAGGTCGCAAAGTTAGCAAGTACAAGAAATTTGAAAATTGTATGTAATTTCACATTAGTGCTTATGGTCGATCCCGTTTCTCGGCTTGAGAGCTACTTTTTTGACTGTATTTTGAGTTAAGCAGTTGGCGCGACTTCAGTTCTAGCCTATAAAGTCAAATCTTGTGTAGTTCCTCCATGGTAACATAGCTGCCCGAGGTCGCAAAGTTAGCAAGTACAAGAAATTTGAAAATTGTATGTAATTTCACATTAGTGCTTATGGTCGATCCCGTTTCTCGGCTTGAGAGCTACTTTCTTGACTGTATTTTGAATTAAGCAGTTGGCGCGACTTCAGTTCTAGCCTATAAAGTCAAATCTTGTGTAGTTCCTCCATGGTAACATAGCTGCCCGAGGTCGCAAAGTTAGCAAGTACAAGAAATTTGAAAATTGTATGTAATTTCACATTAGTGCTTATGGTCGATCCCGTTTCTCGGCTTGAGAGCTACTTTCTTGACTGTATTTTGAATTAAGCAGTTGGCGCGACTTCAGTTCTAGCCTATAAAGTCAAATCTTGTGTGGTTCCTCCATGGTAACATAGCTGCCCGAGGTCGCAAAGTTAGCAAGTACAAGAAATTTGAAAATTGTATGTAATTTCACATTAGTGCTTATGGTCGATCCCGTTTCTCGGCTTGAGAGCTACTTTCTTGACTGTATTTTGAGTTAAGCAGTTGGCGCGACTTCAGTTCTAACCTATAAAGTCAAATCTTGTGTGGTTCCTCCATGGTAACATAGCTGCCCGAGGTCGCAAAGTTAGCAAGTACAAGAAATTTGAAAATTGTATATAATTTCACGGTAGTGCTTATGGTCGATCCCGTTTCTCGGCTTGAGAGCTACTTTCTTGACTGTATTTTGAGTTAAGCAGTTGGCGCGACTTCAGTTCTAGCCTATAAAGTCAAATCTTGTGTGGTTCCTCCATGGTAACATAGCTGCCCGAGGTCGCAAAGTTAGCAAGTACAAGAAATTTGAAAATTGTATGTAATTTCACATTAGTGCTTATGGTCGATCCCGTTTCTCGGCTTGAGAGCTACTTTTTTGACTGTATTTTGAGTTAAGCAGTTGGCGCGACTTCAGTTCTAGCCTATAAAGTCAAATCTTGTGTAGTTCCTCCATGGTAACATAGCTGCCCGAGGTCGCAAAGTTAGCAAGTACAAGAAATTTGAAAATTGTATGTAATTTCACATTAGTGCTTATGGTCGATCCCGTTTCTCGGCTTGAGAGCTACTTTCTTGACTGTATTTTGAATTAAGCAGTTGGCGCGACTTCAGTTCTAGCCTATAAAGTCAAATCTTGTGTGGTTCCTCCATGGTAACATAGCTGCCCGAGGTCGCAAAGTTAGCAAGTACAAGAAATTTGAAAATTGTATGTAATTTCACATTAGTGCTTATGGTCGATCCCGTTTCTCGGCTTGAGAGCTACTTTCTTGACTGTATTTTGAATTAAGCAGTTGGCGCGACTTCAGTTCTAGCCTATAAAGTCAAATCTTGTGTGGTTCCTCCTTGGTAACATAGCTGCCCGAGGTCACAAAGTTAGCAAGTACAAGAAATTTGAAAATTGTATGTAATTTCACATTAGTGCTTATGGTCGATCCCATTTCTCGGCTTGAGAGCTACTTTTTTGACTGTATTTTGAGTTAAGCAGTTGGCGCGACTTCAGTTCTAGCCTATAAAGTCAAATCTTGTGTAGTTCCTCCATGGTAACATAGCTGCCCGAGGTCGCAAAGTTAGCAAGTACAAGAAATTTGAAAATTGTATGTAATTTCACGGTAGTGCTTATGGTCGATCCCGTTTCTCGGCTTGCGAGCTACTTTCTTGACTGTATTTTGAGTTAAGCAGTTGGCGCGACTTCAGTTCTAGCCTATAAAGTCAAATCTTGTGTGGTTCCTCCATGGTAACATAGCTGCCCGAGGTCGCCAAGTTAGCAAGTACAAGAAATTTGAAAATTGTATGTAATTTCACATTAGTGCTTATGGTCGATCCCGTTTCTCGGCTTGAGAGCTTCTTTCTTGAGAGTATTTTGAGTTAAGCAGTTGGCGCGACTTCAGTTCTAGCCTATAAAGTCAAATCTTGTGTGGTTCCTCCTTGGTAACATAGCTGCCCGAGGTCGCAAAGTTAGCAAGTACAAGAAATTTGAAAATTGTATGTAATTTCACACTAGTGCTTATGGTCGATCCCGTTTCTCGGCTTGAGACCTACTTTCTTGACTGTATCTTCAGTTAAGCAGTTGGCGCGACTTCAGTTCTAGCCTATAAAGTCAAATCTTGTGTGGTTCCTCCATGGTAACATAGCTGCCCGAGGTCGCAAAGTTAGCAAGTACAAGAAATTTGAAAATTGTATGTAATTTCACGGTAGTGCTTATGGTCGATCCCGTTTCTCGCCTTGAGAGCTACTTTCTTGACTGTATTTTGAATTAAGCAGTTGGCGCGACTTCAGTTCTAGCCTATAAAGTCAAATCTAGTGTGGTTCTTCCATGGTAACATAGCTGCCCGAGGTCGCAAAGTTAGCAAGTACAAGAAATTTGAAAATTGTATGTAATTTCACGGTAGTGCTTATGGTCGATCCCGTTTCTCGTCTTGAGAGCTACTTTCTTGACTGTATTTTAAGTTAAGCAGTTGGCGCGACTTCAGTTCTAGCCTATAAAGTCAAATCTAGTGTGGTTCCTCCATGGTAACATAGCTGCCCGAGGTCGCAAAGTTAGCAAGTACAAGAAATTTGAAAATTGTATGTAATTTCACGGTAGTGCTTATGGTCGATCCCGTTTCTCGGCTTGAGAGCTACTTTCTTGACTGTATTTTGAGTTAAGCAGTTGGCGCGACTTCAGTTCTAGCCTATAAAGTCAAATCTTGTGTGGTTCCTCCATGGTAACATAGCTGCCCGAGGTCGCAAAGTTAGCAAGTACAAGAAATTTGAAAATTGTATGTAATTTCACATTAGTGCTTATGGTCGATCCCGTTTCTCGGCTTGAGAGCTTCTTTCTTGACAGTATTTTGAGTTAAGCAGTTGGCGCGACTTCAGTTCTAGCCTATAAAGTCAAATCTTGTGTGGTTCCTCCTTGGTAACATAGCTGCCCGAGGTCGCAAAGTTAGCAAGTACAAGAAATTTGAAAATTGTATGTAATTTCACACTAGTGCTTATGGTCGATCCATAGCATAGGTCGCAAAGTTAGCAAGTACAAGAAATTTGAAAATTGTATGTAATTTCACGGTACTGCTTATGGTCGATCCCGTTTCTCGGCTTGAGAGCTACTTTCTTGACTGTATTTTGAGTTAAGCAGTTGGCGCGACTTCAGTTCTAGCCTATAAAGTCAAATCTTGTGTGGTTCCTCCATGGTAACATAGCTGCCCGAGGTCGCAAAGTTAGCAAGTACAAGAAATTTGAAAATTGTATGTAATTTCACATTAGTGCTTATGGTCGATCCCGTTTCTCGGCTTGAGAGCTACTTTCTTGACTGTATTTTGAGTTAAGCAGTTGGCGCGACTTCAGTCCTAGCCTATAAAGTCAAATCTTGTGTGGTTCCTCCATGGTAACGTAGCTGCCCGAGGTCGCAAAGTTAGCAAGTGCAAGAAATTTGAAAATTGTATGTAATTTCACACTAGTGCTTATGGTCGATCCCGTTTCTCGGCTTGAGAGCTACTTTCTTGACTGTATTTTGAGTTAAGCAGTTGGCGCGACTTCAGTTCTAGCCTATAAAGTCAAATGTTGTGTGGTTCCTCCATGGTAACATAGCCGCCCGAGGTCGCAAAGTTAGCAAGTACAAGAAATTTGAAAATTGTATGTAATTTCACGGTAGTGCTTATGGTCGATCCCGTTTCTCGGCTTGAGAGCTTCTTTCTTGACTGTGTTTTGAGTTAAGCAGTTGGCGCGACTTCAGTTCTAGCCTATAAAGTCAAATCTTGTGTGGTTCCTCCATGGTAACATAGCTGCCCGAGGTCGCAAAGTTAGCAAGTACAAGAAATTTGAAAATTGTATGTAATTTCACACTAGTGCTTATGGTCGATCCCGTTTCTCGGCTTGAGAGCTACTTTCTTGACTGTATTTTGAGTTAAGCAGTTGGCGCGACTTCAGTTCTAGCCTATAAAGTCAAATCTTGTGTGGTTCCTCCATGGTAACATAGCCGCCCGAGGTCGCAAAGTTAGCAAGTACAAGAAATTTGAAAATTGTATGTAATTTCACTAGTGCTTATGGTCGATCCCGTTTCTCGGCTTGAGAGCCACTTTCTTGACTGTATTTTGAGTTAAGCAGTTGGCGCGACTTCAGTTCTAGCCTATAAAGTCAAATCTTGTGTGGTTCCTCCATGGTAACATAGCTGCCCGAGGTCGCAAAGTTAGCAAGTACAAGAAATTTGAAAATTGTATGTAATTTCACATTAGTGCTTATGGTCGATCCCGTTTCTCGGCTTGAGAGCTTCTTTCTTGACTGTGTTTTGAGTTAAGCAGTTGGCGCGACTTCAGTTCTAGCCTATAAAGTCAAATCTTGTGTGGTTCCTCCATGGTAACATAGCTGCCCGAGGTCGCAAAGTTAGCAAGTACAAGAAATTTGAAAATTGTATGTAATTTCACATTAGTGCTTATAGTCGATCCCGTTTCTCGGCTTGAGAGCTACTTTCTTGACTGTATTTTGAATTAAGCAGTTGGCGCGACTTCAGTTCTAGCCTATAAAGTCAAATCTTGTGTGGTTCCTCCTTGGTAACATAGCTGCCTGAGGTCGCAAAGTTAGCAAGTACAAGAAATTTGAAAATTGTATGTAATTTCACGGTAGTGCTTATGGTCGATCCCGTTTCTCGGCTTGAGAGCTACTTTCTTGACTGTATTTTGAGTTAAGCGGTTGGCGCGACTTCAGTTCTAGCCTATAAAGTCAAATCTTGTGTGGTTCCTCCATGGTAACATAGCTGCCCGAGATCGCAAAGTTAGCAAGTACAAGAAATTTGAAAATTGTATGTAATTTCACATTAGTGCTTATGGTCGATCCCAATTCTCGGCTTGAGAGCTTCTTTCTTGACTGTGTTTTGAGTTAAGCAGTTGGCGCGACTTCAGTTCTAGCCTATAAAGTCAAATATTGTGTGGTTCCTCCTTGGTAACATAGCTGCCCGAGGTCACAAAGTTAGCAAGTACAAGAAATTTGAAAATTGTATGTAATTTCACACTAGTGCTTATGGTCGATCCCGTTTCTCGGCTTGAGAGCCACTTTCTTGACTGTATTTTGAGTTAAGCAGTTGGCGCGACTTCAGCTCTAGCCTATAAAGTCAAATCTTGTGTGGTTCCTCCATGGTAACATAGCTGCCCGAGGTCGCAAAGTTAGCAAGTACAAGAAATTTGAAAATTGTATGTAATTTCACGGTAGTGCTTATGGTCGATCCCGTTTCTCGGCTTGAGAGCTACTTTCTTGACTGTATTTTGAGTTAAGCAGTTGGCGCGACTTCAGTTCTAGCCTATAAAGTCAAATCTTGTGTGGTTCCTCCATGGTAACATAGCTGCCCGAGGTCGCAAAGTTAGCAAGTACAAGAAATTTGAAAATTGTATGTAATTTCACATTAGTGCTTATGGTCGATCCCGTTTCTCGGCTTGAGAGTTTCTTTCTTGACTGTATTTTGAGTTAAGCAGTTGGCGCGACTTCAGTTCTAGCCTATAAAGTCAAATCTTGTGTGGTTCCTCCATGGTAACATAGCTGCCCGATGTCGCAAAGTTAGCAAGTACAAGAAATTTGAAAATTGTATGTAATTTCACATTAGTGCTTATGGTCGATCCCGTTTCTCGGCTTGAGAGCTTCTTTCTTGACTGTGTTTTGAGTTAAGCAGTTGGCGCGACTTCAGTTCTAGCCTATAAAGTCAAATATTGTGTGGTTCCTCCTTGGTAACATAGCTGCCCGAGGTCGCAAAGTTAGCAAGTACAAGAAATTTGAAAATTGTATGTAATTTCACACTAGTGCTTATGGTCGATCCCGTTTCTCGGCTTGAGAGCTACTTTCTTGACTGTATTTTGAGTTAAGCAGTTGGCGCGACTTCAGTTCTAGCCTATAAAGTCAAATCTTGTGTGGTTCCTCCATGGTAACATAGCCGCCCGAGGTCGCAAAGTTAGCAAGTACAAGAAATTTGAAAATTGTATGTAATTTCTCTAGTGCTTATGGTCGATCCCGTTTCTCGGCTTGAGAGCCACTTTCTTGACTGTATTTTGAGTTAAGCAGTTGGCGCGACTTCAGTTCTAGCCTATAAAGTCAAATCTTGTGTGGTTCCTCCATGGTAACATAGCTGCCCGAGGTCGCAAAGTTAGCAAGTACAAGAAATTTGAAAATTGTATGTAATTTCACATTAGTGCTTATGGTCGATCCCGTTTCTCGGCTTGAGAGCTTCTTTCTTGACTGTGTTTTGAGTTAAGCAGTTGGCGCGACTTCAGTTCTAGCCTATAAAGTCAAATCTTGTGTGGTTCCTCCATGGTAACATAGCTGCCCGAGGTCGCAAAGTTAGCAAGTACAAGAAATTTGAAAATTGTATGTAATTTCACATTAGTGCTTATAGTCGATCCCGTTTCTCGGCTTGAGAGCTACTTTCTTGACTGTATTTTGAATTAAGCAGTTGGCGCGACTTCAGTTCTAGCCTATAAAGTCAAATCTTGTGTGGTTCCTCCTTGGTAACATAGCTGCCTGAGGTCGCAAAGTTAGCAAGTACAAGAAATTTGAAAATTGTATGTAATTTCACGGTAGTGCTTATGGTCGATCCCGTTTCTCGGCTTGAGAGCTACTTTCTTGACTGTATTTTGAGTTAAGCAGTTGGCGCGACTTCAGTTCTAGCCTATAAAGTCAAATCTTGTGTGGTTCCTCCATGGTAACATAGCTGCCCGAGATCGCAAAGTTAGCAAGTACAAGAAATTTGAAAATTGTATGTAATTTCACATTAGTGCTTATGGTCGATCCCGTTTCTCGGCTTGAGAGCTTCTTTCTTGACTGTGTTTTGAGTTAAGCAGTTGGCGCGACTTCAGTTCTAGCCTATAAAGTCAAATATTGTGTGGTTCCTCCTTGGTAACATAGCTGCCCGAGGTCACAAAGTTAGCAAGTACAAGAAATTTGAAAATTGTATGTAATTTCACACTAGTGCTTATGGTCGATCCCGTTTCTCGGCTTGAGAGCCACTTTCTTGACTGTATTTTGAGTTAAGCAGTTGGCGCGACTTCAGTTCTAGCCTATAAAGTCAAATCTTGTGTGGTTCCTCCATGGTAACATAGCTGCCCGAGGTCGCAAAGTTAGCAAGTACAAGAAATTTGAAAATTGTATGTAATTTCACGGTAGTGCTTATGGTCGATCCCGTTTCTCGGCTTGAGAGCTACTTTCTTGACTGTATTTTGAGTTAAGCAGTTGGCGCGACTTCAGTTCTAGCCTATAAAGTCAAATCTTGTGTGGTTCCTCCATGGTAACATAGCTGCCCGAGGTCGCAAAGTTAGCAAGTACAAGAAATTTGAAAATTGTATGTAATTTCACATTAGTGCTTATGGTCGATCCCGTTTCTCGGCTTGAGAGTTTCTTTCTTGACTGTATTTTGAGTTAAGCAGTTGGCGCGACTTCAGTTCTAGCCTATAAAGTCAAATCTTGTGTGGTTCCTCCATGGTAACATAGCTGCCCGATGTCGCAAAGTTAGCAAGTACAAGAAATTTGAAAATTGTATGTAATTTCACATTAGTGCTTATGGTCGATCCCGTTTCTCGGCTTGAGAGCTTCTTTCTTGACTGTGTTTTGAGTTAAGCAGTTGGCGCGACTTCAGTTCTAGCCTATAAAGTCAAATATTGTGTGGTTCCTCCTTGGTAACATAGCTGCCCGAGGTCACAAAGTTAGCAAGTACAAGAAATTTGAAAATTGTATGTAATTTCACACTAGTGCTTATGGTCGATCCCGTTTCTCGGCTTGAGAGCTACTTTCTTGACTGTATTTTGAGTTAAGCAGTTGGCGCGACTTCAGTTCTAGCCTATAAAGTCAAATCTTGTGTGGTTCCTCCATGGTAACATAGCTGCCCGAGGTCGCAAAGTTAGCAAGTACAAGAAATTTGAAAATTGTATGTAATTTCACGGTAGTGCTTATGGTCGATCCCGTTTCTCGGCTTGAGAGCTACTTTCTTGACTGTATTTTCAGTTAAGCAGTTGGCGCGACTTCAGTTCTAGCCTATAAAGTCAAATCTTGTGTGGTTCCTCCATGGTAACATAGCTGCCCGAGGTCGCAAAGTTAGCAAGTACAAGAAATTTGAAAATTGTATGTAATTTCACATTAGTGCTTATGGTCGATCCCGTTTCTCGGCTTGAGAGCTTCTTTCTTGACTGTGTTTTGAGTTAAGCAGTTGGCGCGACTTCAGTTCTAGCCTATAAAGTCAAATCTTGTGTGGTTCCTCCATGGTAACATAGCTGCCCGAGGTCGCAAAGTTAGCAAGTACAAGAAATTTGAAAATTGTATGTAATTTCACATTAGTGCTTATAGTCGATCCCGATTCTCGGCTTGAGAGCTACTTTCTTGACTGTATTTTGAATTAAGCAGTTGGCGCGACTTCAGTTCTAGCCTATAAAGTCAAATCTTGTGTGGTTCCTCCTTGGTAACATAGCTGCCTGAGGTCGCAAAGTTAGCAAGTACAAGAAATTTGAAAATTGTATGCAATTTCACGGTAGTGCTTATGGTCGATCCCGTTTCTTGGCTTGAGAGCTACTTTCTTGACTGTATTTTGAGTTAAGCGGTTGGCGCGACTTCAGTTCTAGCCTATAAAGTCAAATCTTGTGTGGTTCCTCCATGGTAACATAGCTGCCCGAGATCGCAAAGTTAGCAAGTACAAGAAATTTGAAAATTGTATGTAATTTCACATTAGTGCTTATGGTCGATCCCGTTTCTCGGCTTGAGAGCTTCTTTCTTGACTGTGTTTTGAGTTAAGCAGTTGGCGCGACTTCAGTTCTAGCCTATAAAGTCAAATATTGTGTGGTTCCTCCTTGGTAACATAGCTGCCCGAGGTCACAAAGTTAGCAAGTACAAGAAATTTGAAAATTGTATGTAATTTCACACTAGTGCTTATGGTCGATCCCGTTTCTCGGCTTGAGACCCACTTTCTTGACTGTATTTTGAGTTAAGCAGTTGGCGCGACTTCAGTTCTAGCCTATAAAGTCAAATCTTGTGTGGTTCCTCCATGGTAACATAGCTGCCCGAGGTCGCAAAGTTAGCAAGTACAAGAAATTTGAAAATTGTATGTAATTTCACGGTAGTGCTTATGGTCGATCCCGTTTCTCGGCTTGAGAGTTTCTTTCTTGACTGTATTTTGAGTTAAGCAGTTGGCGCGACTTCAGTTCTAGCCTATAAAGTCAAATCTTGTGTGGTTCCTCCATGGTAACATAGCTGCCCGAGGTCCCAAAATTAGCAAGTACAAGAAATTTGAAAATTGTATGTAATTTCACGGTAGTGCTTATGGTCGATCCCGTTTCTCGGCTTGAGAGCTACTTTCTTGACTGTATTTTGAGTTAAGCAGTTGGCGCGACTTCAGTTCTAGCCTATAAAGTCAAATCTTGTGTGGTTCCTCCATGGTAACATAGCTGCCCGAGGTCGCAAAGTTAGCAAGTACAAGAAATTTGAAAATTGTATGTAATTTCACATTAGTGCTTATGGTCGATCCCGTTTCTCGGCTTGAGAGCTACTTTCTTGACTGTATTTTGAGTTAAGCAGTTGGCGCGACTTCAGTTCTAGCCTATAAAGTCAAATATTGTGTGGTTCCTCCTTGGTAACATAGCTGCCCGAGGTCACAAAGTTAGCAAGTACAAGAAATTTGAAAATTGTATGTAATTTCACTAGTGCTTATGGTCGATCCCGTTTCTCGGCTTGAGAGCCACTTTCTTGACTGTATTTTGAGTTAAGCAGTTGGCGCGACTTCAGTTCTAGCCTATAAAGTCAAATCTTGTGTGGTTCCTCCATGGTAACATAGCTGCCCGAGGTCGCAAAGTTAGCAAGTACAAGAAATTTGAAAATTGTATGTAATTTCACATTAGTGCTTATGGTCGATCCCGTTTCTCGGCTTGAGAGCTTCTTTCTTGACTGTGTTTTGAGTTAAGCAGTTGGCGCGACTTCAGTTCTAGCCTATAAAGTCAAATCTTGTGTGGTTCCTCCATGGTAACATAGCTGCCCGAGGTCGCAAAGTTAGCAAGTACAAGAAATTTGAAAATTGTATGTAATTTCACATTAGTGCTTATAGTCGATCCCGTTTCTCGGCTTGAGAGCTACTTTCTTGACTGTATTTTGAATTAAGCAGTTGGCGCGACTTCAGTTCTAGCCTATAAAGTCAAATCTTGTGTGGTTCCTCCTTGGTAACATAGCTGCCCGAGGTCCCAAAGTTAGCAAGTACAAGAAATTTGAAAATTGTATGTAATTTCACGGTAGTGCTTATGGTCGATCCCGTTTCTCGGCTTGAGAGCTACTTTCTTGACTGTATTTTGAGTTAAGCAGCTGGCGCGACTTCAGTTCTAGCCTATAAAGTCAAATCTTGTGTAGTTCCTCCATGGTAACATAGCTGCCCGAGGTCGCAAAGTTAGTAAGTACAAGAAATTTGAAAATTGTATGTAATTTCACATTAGTGCTTATGGTCGATCCCGTTTCTCGGCTTGAGAGCTACTTTTTTGACTGTATTTTGAGTTAAGCAGTTGGCGCGACTTCAGTTCTAGCCTATAAAGTCAAATCTAGTGTGGTTCCTCCTTGGTAACATAGCTGCCCGAGGTCACAAAGTTAGCAAGTACAAGAAATTTGAAAATTGTATGTAATTTCACACTAGTGCTTATGGTCGATCCCGTTTCTCGGCTTGAGAGCTACTTTCTTGACTGTATTTTGAGTTAAGTAGTTGGCGCGACTTCAGTTCTAGCCTATAAAGTCAAATCTTGTGTGGTTCCTCCATGGTAACATAGCTGCCCGAGGTCGCAAAGTTAGCAAGTACAAGAAATTTGAAAATTGTATGTAATTTCACGGTAGTGCTTATGGTCGATCCCGTTTCTCGGCTTGAGAGCTACTTTCTTGACTGTATTTTGAGTTAAGCAGCTGGCGCGACTTCAGTTCTAGCCTATAAAGTCAAATCTTGTGTAGTTCCTCCATGGTAACAAAGCTGCCCGAGGTCGCAAAGTTAGTAAGTACAAGAAATTTGAAAATTGTATGTAATTTCACGGTAGTGCTTATGGTCGATCCCGTTTCTCGGCTTGAGAGCTACTTTCTTGACTGTATTTTGAGTTAAGCAGTTGGCGCGACTTCAGTTCTAGCCTATAAAGTCAAATCTTGTGTGGTTCCTCCATGGTAACATAGCTGCCCGAGGTCGCAAAGTTAGCAAGTACAAGAAATTTGAAAATTGTATGTAATTTCACATTAGTGCTTATGGTCGATCCCGTTTCTCGGCTTGAGAGCTTCTTTCTTGACTGTGTTTTGAGTTAAGCAGTTGGCGCGACTTCAGTTCTAGCCTATAAAGTCAAATATTGTGTGGTTCCTCCTTGGTAACATAGCTGCCCGAGGTCACAAAGTTAGCAAGTACAAGAAATTTGAAAATTGTATGTAATTTCACACTAGTGCTTATGGTCGATCCCGTTTCTCGGCTTGAGAGCTACTTTCTTGACTGTATTTTGAGTTAAGCAGTTGGCGCGACTTCAGTTCTAGCCTATAAAGTCAAATCTTGTGTGGTTCCTCCATGGTAACATAGCTGCCCGAGGTCGCAAAGTTAGCAAGTACAAGAAATTTGAAAATTGTATGTAATTTCACGGTAGTGCTTATGGTCGATCCCGTTTCTCGGCTTGAGAGCTACTTTCTTGACTGTATTTTGAGTTAAGCAGTTGGCGCGACTTCAGTTCTAGCCTATAAAGTCAAATCTTGTGTGGTTCCTCCATGGTAACATAGCTGCCCGAGGTCGCAAAGTTAGCAAGTCCAAGAAATGTGAAAATTGTATGTAATTTCACATTAGTGCTTATGGTCGATCCCGTTTCTCGGCTTGAGAGCTTCTTTCTTGACTGTATTTTGAGTAAAGCAGTTGGCGCGACTTCAGTTCTAGCCTATAAAGTCAAATCTTGTGTAGTTCCTCCATGGTAACATAGCTGCCCGAGGTCCCAAAGTTAGCAAGTACAAGAAATTTGAAAATTGTATGTAATTTCACACTAGTACTTATGGTCGATCCCGTTTCTCGGCTTGAGAGCTACTTTCTTGACTGTATTTTGAGTTAAGCAGCTGGCGCGACTTCAGTTCTAGCCTATAAAGTCAAATCTTGTATAGTTCCTCCATGGTAACATAGCTGCCCGAGGTCGCAAAGTTAGTAAGTACAAGAAATTTGAAAATTGTATGTAATTTCACATTAGTGCTTATGGTCGATCCCGTTTCTCGGCTTGAGAGCTACTTTTTTGACTGTATTTTGAGTTAAGCAGTTGGCGCGACTTCAGTTCTAGCCTATAAAGTCAAATCTAGTGTGGTTCCTCCTTGGTAACATAGCTGCCCGAGGTCACAAAGTTAGCAAGTACAAGAAATTTGAAAATTGTATGTAATTTCACACTAGTGCTTATGGTCGATCCCGTTTCTCGGCTTGAGAGCTACTTTCTTGACTGTATTTTGAGTTAAGTAGTTGGCGCGACTTCAGTTCTAGCCTATAAAGTCAAATCTTGTGTGGTTCCTCCATGGTAACATAGCTGCCCGAGGTCGCAAAGTTAGCAAGTACAAGAAATTTGAAAATTGTATGTAATTTCACGGTAGTGCTTATGGTCGATCCCGTTTCTCGGCTTGAGAGCTACTTTCTTGACTGTATTTTGAGTTAAGCAGTTGGCGCGACTTCAGTTCTAGCCTATAAAGTCAAATCTTGTGTGGTTCCTCCATGGTAACATAGCTGCCCGAGGTCGCAGAGTTAGCAAGTACAAGAAATTTGAAAATTGTATGTAATTTCACGGTAGTGCTTATGGTCGATCCCGTTTCTCGGCTTGAGAGCTACTATCTTGACTGTATTTTGAGTTAAGCAGTTGGCGCGAGATCAGTTCTAGCCTATAAAGTCAAATCTTGTGTGGTTCCTCCATGGTAACATAGCTGCCCGAGGTCGCAAAGTTAGCAAGTACAAGAAATTTGAAAATTGTATGTAATTTCACATTAGTGCTCATGGTCGATCCCGTTTCTCGGCTTGAGAGCTTCTTTCTTGACTGTATTTTGAGTTAAGCAGTTGGCGCGACTTCAGTTCTAGCCTATAAAGTCAAATCTTGTGTAGTTCCTCCATGGTAACATAGCTGCCCGATGTCGCAAAGTTAGCAAGTACAAGAAATTTGAAAATTGTATGTAATTTCACACTAGTGCTTATGGTCGATCCCGTTTCTCGGCTTGAGAGCTACTTTTTTGACTGTATTTTGATTTACGCAGTTGGCGCGACTTCAGTTCTAGCCTATAAAGTCAAATCTTGTGTAGTTCCTCCATGGTAACATAGCTGCCCGAGCTCGCAAAGTTAGCAAGTACAAGAAATTTGAAAATTGTATGTAATTTCACATTAGTGCTTATGGTCGATCCCGTTTCTCGGCTTGAGAGCTTCTTTCTTGACAGTATTTTGAGTTAAGCAGTTGGCGCGACTTCAGTTCTAGTCTATAAAGTCAAATCTTGTGTAGTTCCTCCATGGTAACATAGCTGCCCGAGGTCGCAAAGTTAGCAAGTACAAGAAATTTGAAAATTGTATGTAATTTCACATTAGTACTTATGGTCGATCCCGTTTCTCGGCTTGAGAGCTACTTCTTGACTGTATTTTGAATTAAGCAGTTGGCGCGACTTCAGTTCTAGCCTATAAAGTCAAATCTTGTGTGGTTCCTCCATGGTAACATAGCTGCCCGAGGTCGCAAATTCAGCAAGTACAAGAAATTTGAAAATTTTATGTAATTTCATATTAGTGCTTATGGTCGATCCCGTTTCTCGGCTTGAGAGCTACTTTCTTGACTGTATTTTGAGTTAAGCAGTTGGCGCGACTTCAGTTCTAGCCTATAAAGTCAAATCTTGTGTGGTTCCTCCATGGTAACATAACTGCCCGAGGTCGCAAAGTAAGCAAGTACAAGAAATTTGAAAATTGTATGTAATTTCACGGTAGTGCTTATGGTCGATCCCGTTTCTCGGCTTGAGAGCTACTTTCTTGACTCTATTTTGAGTTAAGCAGTTGGCGCGACTTCAGTTCTACCCTATAAAGTCAAATCTAGTGTGGTTCCTCCATGGTAACATAGCTGCCCGAGGTCGCAAAGTTAGCAAATACAAGAAATTTGAAAATTGTATGTAATTTCACGGTAGTGCTTATGGTCGATCCCGTTTCTCGGTTTGAGAGCTACTTTCTTGACTGTATTTTGAACTAAGCAGTTGGCGCGACTTCAGTTCTAGCCTATAAAGTCAAATCTAGTGTGGTTCCTCCATGGTAACATAGCTGCCCGAGGTCGCAAAGTTAGCAAGTACAAGAAATTTGAAAATTGTATGTAATTTCACACTAGTACTTATGGTCGATCCCGTTTCTCGGCTTGAGAGCTACTTTCTTGACTGTATTTTGAGTTAAGCAGCTGGCGCGACTTCAGTTCTAGCCTATAAAGTCAAATCTTGTATAGTTCCTCCATGGTAACATAGCTGCCCGAGGTCGCAAAGTTAGTAAGTACAAGAAATTTGAAAATTGTATGTAATTTCACATTAGTGCTTATGGTCGATCCCGTTTCTCGGCTTGAGAGCTACTTTTTTGACTGTATTTTGAGTTAAGCAGTTGGCGCGACTTCAGTTCTAGCCTATAAAGTCAAATCTAGTGTGGTTCCTCCATGGTAACATAGCTGCCCGAGGTCGCAAAGTTAGCAAGTACAAGAAATTTGAAAATTGTATGTAATTTCACGGTAGTGCTTATGGTCGATCCCGTTTCCCGGCTTGAGAGCTACTTTCTTGACTGTATTTTGAGTTAAGCAGTTGACGCGACTTCAGTTCTAGCCTATAAAGTCAAATCTTGTGTGGTTCCTCCTTGGTAACATAGCTGCCCGAGGTCGCAAAGTTAGCAAGTACAAGAAATTTGAAAATTGTATGTAATTTCACGGTAGTGCTTATGGTCGATCCCGTTTCCCGGCTTGAGAGCTACTTTCTTGACTGTATTTTGAATTAAGCAGTTGGCGCGACTTCAGTTCTAGCCTATAAAGTCACATCTTGTGTGGTTCCTCCTTGGTAACATAGCTGCCCGAGGTCACAAAGTTAGCAAGTACAAGAAATTTGAAAATTGTATGTAATTTCACGGTAGTGCTTATGGTCGATCCCGTTTCTCGGCTTGAGAGCTACTTTCTTGACTGTATTTTGAGTTAAGCAGTTGGCGCGACTTCAGTTCTAGCCTATAAAGTCAAATCTTGTGTAGTTCCCCCATGGTAACATAGCTGCCCGAGGTCGCAAAGTTAGCAAGCACAAGAAATTTGAAAATTGTATGTAATTTCACGGTAGTGCTTATGGTCGATCCCGTTTCTCGGCTTGAGAGCTACTTTCTTGACTGTATTTTGAGTTAAGCAGTTGGCGCGACTTCAGTTCTAGCCTATAAAGTCAAATCTTGTGTGGTTCCTCCATGGTAACATAGCTGCCCGAGGTCGCAAAGTTAGCAAGTACAAGAAATTTGAAAATTGTATGTAATTTCACATTAGTGCTTATAGTCGATCCCGTTTCTCGGCTTGAGAGCTACTTTCTTGACTGTATTTTGAATTAAGCAGTTGGCGCGACTTCAGTTCTAGCCTATAAAGTCAAATTTTGTGTGGTTCCTCCTTGGTAACATAGCTGCCTGAGGTCGCAAAGTTAGCAAGTACAAGAAATTTGAAAATTGTTTGTAATTTCACGGTAGTGCTTATGGTCGATCCCGTTTCTCGGCTTGAGAGCTACTTTCTTGACTGTATTTTGAGTTAAGCAGTTGGCGCGACTTCAGTTCTAGCCTATAAAGTCAAATCTTGTGTGGTTCCTCCATGGTAACATAGCTGCCCGAGGTCGCAAAGTTAGCAAGTACAAGAAATTTGAAAATTGTATGTAATTTCACATTAGTGCTTATGGTCGATCCCGTTTCTCGGCTTGAGAGCTTCTTTCTTGACTGTGTTTTGAGTTAAGCAGTTGGCGCGACTTCAGTTCTAGCCTATAAAGTCAAATATTGTGTGGTTCCTCCTTGGTAACATAGCTGCCCGAGGTCACAAAGTTAGCAAGTACAAGAAATTTGAAAATTGTATGTAATTTCACACTAGTGCTTATGGTCGATCCCGTTTCTCGGCTTGAGAGCTACTTTCTTGACTGTATTTTGAGTTAAGCAGTTGGCGCGACTTCAGTTCTGGCCTATAAAGTCAAATCTTGTGTGGTTCCTCCTTGGTAACATAGCTGCCCGAGGTCGCAAAGTTAGCAAGTACAAGAAATTTGAAAATTGTATGTAATTTCACGGTAGTGCTTATGGTCGATCCCGTTTCTCGGCTTGAGAGCTACTTTCTTGACTGTATTTTGAGTTAAGCAGTTGGCGCGACTTCAGTTCTAGCCTATAAAGTCAAATCTTGTGTGGTTCCTCCATGGTAACATAGCTGCCCGAGGTCGCAAAGTTAGCAAGTACAAGAAATTTGAAAATTGTATGTAATTTCACATTAGTGCTTATGGTCGATCCCGTTTCTCGGCTTGAGAGCTTCTTTCTTGACTGTGTTTTGAGTTAAGCAGTTGGCGCGACTTCAGTTCTAGCCTATAAAGTCAAATCTTGTGTAGTTCCTCCATGGTAACATAGCTGCCCGAGGTCCCAAAGTTAGCAAGTACAAGAAATTTGAAAATTGTATGTAATTTCACACTAGTACTTATGGTCGATCCCGTTTCTCGGCTTGAGAGCTACTTTCTTGACTGTATTTTGAGTTAAGCAGCTGGCGCGATTTCAGTTCTAGCCTATAAAGTCAAATCTTGTGTGGTTCCTCCATGGTAACATAGCTGCCCGAGGTCGCAAAGTTAGCAAGTACAAGAAATTTGAAAATTGTATGTAATTTCACACTAGTGCTTATGGTCGATCCCGTTTCTCGGCTTGAGAGCTACTTTCTTGACTGTATTTTGAATTAAGCAGTTGGCGCGACTTCAGTTCTAGCCTATAAAGTCAAATATTGTGTGGTTCCTCCATGGTAACATAGCTGCCCGAGGTCGCAAAGTTAGCAAGTACAAGAAATTTGAAAATTGTATGTAATTTCACATTAGTGCTTATGGTCGATCCCGTTTCTCGGCTTGAGAGCTACTTTCTTGACTGTATTTTGAGTTAAGCAGTTGGCGCGCCTTCAGTTCTAGCCTATAAAGTCAAATCTTGTGTGGTTCCTCCATGGTAACATAGCTGCCCGAGGTCGCAAAGTTAGCAAGTACAAGAAATTTGAAAATTGTATGTAATTTCACGGTAGTGCTTATGGTCGATCCCGTTTCTCGGCTTGAGAGCAACTTTCTTGACTGTATTTTGAGTTAAGCAGTTGGCGCGACTTCAGTTCTAGCCTATAAAGTCAAATCTTGTGTGGTTCCTCCTTGGTAACATAGCTGCCCGAGGTCGCAAAATTAGCAAGTACAAGAAATTTGAAAATTGTATGTAATTTCACGGTAGTGCTTATGGTCGATCCCGTTTCTCGGCTTGAGAGCTACTTTCTTGACTGTATTTTGAGTTAAGCAGTTGGCGCGACTTCAGTTCTAGCCTATAAAGTCAAATCTTGTGTGGTTCCTCCATGGTAACATAGCTGCCCGAGGTCGCAAAGTTAGCAAGTACAAGAAATTTGAAAATTGTATGTAATTTCACATTAGTGCTTATGGTCGATCCCGTTTCTCGGCTTGAGAGCTTCTTTCTTGACAGTATTTTGAGTTAAGCAGTTGGCGCGACTTCAGTTCTAGTCTATAAAGTCAAATCTTGTGTAGTTCCTCCATGGTAACATAGCTGCCCGAGGTCGCAAAGTTAGCAAGTACAAGAAATTTGAAAATTGTATGTAATTTCACATTAGTACTTATGGTCGATCCCGTTTCTCGGCTTGAGAGCTACTTTCTTGACTGTATTTTGATTTACGCAGTTGGCGCGACTTCAGTTCTAGCCTATAAAGTCAAATCTTGTGTAGTTCCTCCATGGTAACATAGCTACCCGAGCTCGCAAAGTTAGCAAGTACAAGAAATTTGAAAATTGTATGTAATTTCACATTAGTGCTTATGGTCGATCCCGTTTCTCGGCTTGAGAGCTTCTTTCTTGACAGTATTTTGAGTTAAGCAGTTGGCGCGACTTCAGTTCTAGTCTATAAAGTCAAATCTTGTGTAGTTCCTCCATGGTAACATAGCTGCCCGAGGTCGCAAAGTTAGCAAGTACAAGAAATTTGAAAATTGTATGTAATTTCACATTAGTACTTATGGTCGATCCCGTTTCTCGGCTTGAGAGCTACTTCTTGACTGTATTTTGAATTAAGCAGTTGGCGCGACTTCAGTTCTAGCCTATAAAGTCAAATCTTGTGTGGTTCCTCCATGGTAACATAGCTGCCCGAGGTCGCAAATTCAGCAAGTACAAGAAATTTGAAAATTGTATGTAATTTCATATTAATGCTTATGGTCGATCCCGTTTCTCGGCTTGAGAGCTACTTTCTTGACTGTATTTTGAATTAAGCAGTTGGCGCGACTTCAGTTCTAGCCTATAAAGTCAAATCTTGTGTGGTTCCTCCTTGGTAACATAGCTGCCCGAGGTCACAAAGTTAGCAAGTACAAGAAATTTGAAGTTTGTATGTAATTTCACATTAGTGCTTATGGTCGATCCCGTTTCTCGGCTTGAGAGCTACTTTCTTGACTGTATTTTGAGTTAAGCAGTTGGCGCGACTTCAGTTCTAGCCTATAAAGTCAAATCTTGTGTAGTTCCTCCATGGTAACATAGCTGCCCGAGGTCGCAAAGTTAGCAAGTACAAGAAATTTGAAAATTGTATGTAATTTCACGGTAGTGCTTATGGTCGATCCCGTTTCTCGGTTTGAGAGCTACTTTCTTGACTGTATTTTGAATTAAGCAGTTGGCGCGACTTCAGTTCTAGCCTATAAAGTCAAATCTTGTGTGGTTCCTCCTTGGTAACATAGCTGCCCGAGGTCACAAAATTAGCAAGTACAAGAAATTTGAAGTTTGTATGTAATTTCACACTAGTGCTTATGGTCGATCCCGTTTCTCTGCTTGAGAGCTACTTTTTTGACTGTATTTTGAGTTACGCAGTTGGCGCGACTTCAGTTCTAGCCTATAAAGTCAAATCTAGTGTGGTTCCTCCATGGTAACATAGCTGCCCGAGGTCGCAAAGTTAGCAAGTACAAGAAATTTGAAAATTGTATGTAATTTCACACTAGTGCTTATGGTCGATCCCGTTTCTCGGCTTGAGAGCTACTTTCTTGACTGTATTTTGAGTTAAGCAGTTAGCGCGACTTCAGTTCTAGCCTATAAAGTCAAATGTAGTGTGGTTCCTCCATGGTAACATAGCTGCCCGAGGTCGCAAAGTTAGCAAGTACAAGAAATTTGAAAATCGTATGTAATTTCACGGTAGTGCTTATGGTCGATCCCGTTTCTCGGCTTGAGAGCTACTTTCTTGACTGTATTTTGAGTTAAGCAGTTGGCGCGACTTCAGTTCTAGCCTATAAAGTCAAATCTTGTGTGGTTCCTCCATGGTAACATAGCTGCCCGAGGTCGCAAAGTTAGCAAGTACAAGAAATTTGAAAATCGTATGTAATTTCACGGTAGTGCTTATGGTCGATCCCGTTTCTCGGCTTGAGAGCTACTTTCTTGACTGTATTTTGAGTTAAGCAGTTGGCGCGACTTCAGTTCTAGCCTATAAAGTCAAATCTTGTGTGGTTCCTCCATGGTAACATAGCTGCCCGAGGTCGCAAAGTTAGCAAGTACAAGAAATTTGAAAATTGTATGTAATTTCACACTAGTGCTTATGGTCGATCCCGTTTCACGGCTTGAGAGCTACTTTCTTGACTGTATTTTGAGTTAAGCAGTTGGCGCGACTTCAGTTCTAGCCTATAAAGTCAAATCTAGTGTGGTTCCTCCATGGTAACATAGCTGCCCGAGGTCGCAAAGTTAGCAAGTACAAGAAATTTGAAAATTGTATGTAATTTCACACTAGTGCTTATGGTCGATCCCGTTTCTCGGCTTGAGAGCTACTTTCTTGACTGTATTTTGAGTTAAGCAGTTGGCGCGACTTCAGTTCTAGCCTATAAAGTCAAATCTTGTGTGGTTCCTCCTTGGTAACATAGCTGCCCGAGGTCGCAAAGTTAGCAAGTACAAGAAATTTGAAAATTGTATGTAATTTCACGGTAGTGCTTATGGTCGATCCCGTTTCTCGGCTTGAGAGCTACTTTCTTGACTGTATTTTGAGTTAAGCAGTTGGCGCGACTTCAGTTCTAGCCTATAAAGTCAAATCTTGTGTGGTTCCTCCATGGTAACATAGCTGCCCGAGGTCGCAAAGTTAGCAAGTACAAGAAATTTGAAAATTGTATGTAATTTCACATTAGTGCTTATGGTCGATCCCGTTTCTCGGTTTGAGAGCTACTTTCTTGACTGTATTTTGAGTTAAGCAGTTGGCGCGACTTCAGTTCTAGCCTATAAAGTCAAGTCTTGTGTGGTTCCTCCTTGGTAACATAGCTGCCCGAGGTCGCAAAGTTAGCAAGTACAAGAAATTTGAAAATTGTATGTAATTTCACACTAGTGCTTATATTCGATCCCGTTTCTCGGCTTGAGAGCTACTTTCTTGACTGTATTTTGAGTTAAGCAGTTGGCGCGACTTCAGTTCTAGCCTATAAAGTCAAATCTAGTGTGGTTCCTCCATGGTAACATAGCTGCCCGAGGTCGCAAAGTTAGCAAGTACAAGAAATTTGAAAATTGTATGTAATTTCACATTAGTGCTTATGGTCGATCCCGTTTCTCGGCTTGAGAGCTTCTTTCTTGACTGTATTTTGAGTTAAGCAGTTCAATTCAGTTAAATCTTGTGTGGTTCCTCCTTGGTAACATAGCTGCCCGAGGTCGCAAAGTTAGCAAGTACAAGAAATTTGAAAATTGTATGTAATTTCACGGTAGTGCTTATGGTCGATCCCGTTTCTCGGCTTGAGAGCTACTTTCTTGACTGTATTTTGAGTTAAGCAGTTGGCGCGACTTCAGTTCTAGCCTATAAAGTTAAATCTAGTGTGGTTCCTCCATGGTAACATAGCTGCCCGAGGTCGCAAAGTTAGCAAGTACAAGAAATTTGAAAATTGTATGTAATTTCACGCTAGTGCTTATGGTCGATCCCGTTTCTCGGCTTGAGAGCTACTTTCTTGACTGTATTTTGAGTTAAGCAGTTGGCGCGACTTCAGTTCTAGCCTATAAAGTCAAATCTAGTGTGGTTCCTCTATGGTAACATAGCTGCCCGAGGTCGCCAAGTTAGCAAGTACAAGAAATTTGAAAATTGTATGTAATTTCACGGTAGTGCTTATGGTCGATCCCTTTTCTCGGCTTGAGAGCTACTTTTTTGACTGTATTTTGAGTTACGCAGTTGGCGCGACTTCAGTTCTAGCCTATAAAGTCAAATCTAGTGTGGTTCCTCCATGGTAACATAGCTGCCCGAGGTTGCAAAGTTAGCAAGTACAAGAAATTTGAAAATTGTATGTAATTTCACGGTAGTGCTTATGGTCGATCCCGTTTCTCGGCTTGAGAGCTACTTTCTTGACTGTATTTTGAGTTAAGCAGTTGGCGCGACTTCAGTTCTAGCCTATAAAGTTAAATCTAGTGTGGTTCCTCCATGGTAACATAGCTGCCCGAGGTCGCAAAGTTAGCAAGTACAAGAAATTTGAAAATTGTATGTAATTTCACGCTAGTGCTTATGGTCGATCCCGTTTCTCGGCTTGAGAGCTACTTTCTTGACTGTATTTTGAGTTAAGCAGTTGGCGCGACTTCAGTTCTAGCCTATAAAGTCAAATCTAGTGTGGTTCCTCTATGGTAACATAGCTGCCCGAGGTCGCCAAGTTAGCAAGTACAAGAAATTTGAAAATTGTATGTAATTTCACGGTAGTGCTTATGGTCGATCCCTTTTCTCGGCTTGAGAGCTACTTTTTTGACTGTATTTTGAGTTACGCAGTTGGCGCGACTTCAGTTCTAGCCTATAAAGTCAAATCTAGTGTGGTTCCTCCATGGTAACATAGCTGCCCGAGGTCGCAAAGTTAGCAAGTACAAGAAATTTGAAAATTGTATGTAATTTCACACTAGTGCTTATGGTCGATCCCGTTTCTCGGCTTGAGAGCTACTTTCTTGACTGTATTTTGAGATAAGCAGTTAGCGCGACTTCAGTTCTAGCCTATAAAGTCAAATGTAGTGTGGTTCCTCCATGGTAACATAGCTGCCCGAGGTCGCAAAGTTAGCAAATACAAGAAATTTGAAAATCGTATGTAATTTCACGGTAGTGCTTATGGTCGATCCCGTTTCTCGGCTTGAGAGCTACTTTCTTGACTGTATTTTGAGTTAAGCAGTTGGCGCGACTTCAGTTCTAGCCTATAAAGTCAAATCTTGTGTGGTTCCTCCATGGTAACATAGCTGCCCGAGGTCGCAAAGTTAGCAAGTACAAGAAATTTGAAAATTGTATGTAATTTCACATTAGTGCTTATGGTCGATCCCGTTTCTCGGCTTGAGAGCTACTTTCTTGACTGTATTTTGAGTTAAGCAGTTGGCGCGACTTCAGTTCTAGCCTATAAAGTCAAATCTAGTGTGGTTCCTCCATGGTAACATAGCTGCCCGAGGTCGCAAAGTTAGCAAGTACAAGAAATTTGAAAATTGTATGTAATTTCACGGTAGTGCTTATGGTCGATCCCGTTTCTCGGCTTGAGAGCTACTTTTTTGACTGTATTTTGAGTTAGGCAGTTGGCGCGACTTCAGTTCTAGCCTATAAAGTCAAATCTAGTGTGGTTCCTCCATGGTAACATAGCTGCCCGAGGTCGCAAATTTAGCAAGTACAAGAAATTTGAAAATTGTATGTAATTTCACACTAGTGCTTATGGTCGATCCCGTTTCTTGGCTTGAGAGCTACTTTTTTGACTGTATTTTGAGTTAAGCAGTTGGCGCGACTTCAGTTCTAGCCTATAAAGTCAAATCTTGTGTGTTTCCTCCTTGGTAACATAGCTGCCCGAGGTCACAAAGTTAGCAAGTACAAGAAATTTGAAAATTGTATGTAATTTCACATTAGTGCTTATGGTCGATCGTTTCTCGGCTTGAGAGCTACTTTCTTGACTGTATTTTGAATTAAGCAGTTGGCGCGACTTCAGTTCTAGCCTATAAAGTCAAATCTAGTGTGGTTCCTCCATGGTAACATAGCTGCCCGAGGTTGCAAAGTTAGCAAGTACATGAAATTTGAAAATTGTATGTAATTTCACGGTAGTGCTTATGGTCGATCCCGTTTCTCGGCTTGAGAGCTACTTTCTTGACTGTATTTTGAGTTAAGCAGTTGGCGTGACTTCAGTTCTAGCCTATAAAGTCAAATCTTGTGTGGTTCCTCCATGGTAACATAGCTGCCCGAGGTCGCAAAGTTAGCAAGTACAAGAAATTTGAAAATTGTATGTAATTTCACACTAGTGCTTATGGTCGATCCCGTTTCTCGGCTTGAGAGCTACTTTCTTGACTGTATTTTGAGTTAAGCAGTTGGCGCGACTTCAGTTCTAGCCTATAAAGTCAAATCTAGTGTGGTTCCTCCATGGTAACATAGCTGCCCGAGGTCGCAAAGTTAGCAAGTACAAGAAATTTGAAAATTGTATGTAATTTCACACTAGTGCTTATGGTCGATCCCGTTTCTCGGCTTGAGAGCTACTTTCTTGACTGTATTTTGAGTTAAGCAGTTGGCGCGACTTCAGTTCTAGCCTATAAAGTCAAATCTTGTGTGGTTCCTCCTTGGTAACATAGCTGCCCGAGGTCGCAAAGTTAGCAAGTACAAGAAATTTGAAAATTGTATGTAATTTCACGGTAGTGCTTATGGTCGATCCCGTTTCTCGGCTTGAGAGCTACTTTCTTGACTGTATTTTGAGTTAAGCAGTTGGCGCGACTTCAGTTCTAGCCTATAAAGTCAAATCTAGTGTGGTTCCTCCATGGTAACATAGCTGCCCGAGGTCGCAAAGTTAGCAAGTACAAGAAATTTGAAAATTGTATGTAATTTCACGCTAGTGCTTATGGTCGATCCCGTTTCTCGGCTTGAGAGCTACTTTCTTGACTGTATTTTGAGTTAAGCAGTTGGCGCGACTTCAGTTCTAGCCTATAAAGTCAAATCTAGTGTGGTTCCTCTATGGTAACATAGCTGCCCGAGGTCGCAAAGTTAGCAAGTACAAGAAATTTGAAAATTGTATGTAATTTCACGGTAGTGCTTATGGTCGATCCCGTTTCTCGGCTTGAGAGCTACTTTTTTGACTGTATTTTGAGTTACGCAGTTGGCGCGACTTCAGTTCTAGCCTATAAAGTCAAATCTAGTGTGGTTCCTCCATGGTAACATAGCTGCCCGAGGTCGCAAAGTTTGCAAGTACAAGAAATTTGAAAATTGTATGTAATTTCACACTAGTGCTTATGGTCGATCCCGTTTCTCGGCTTGAGAGCTACTTTCTTGACTGTATTTTGAGTTAAGCAGTTAGCGCGACTTCAGTTCTAGCCTATAAAGTCAAATGTAGTGTGGTTCCTCCATGGTAACATAGCTGCCCAAGGTCGCAAAGTTAGCAAGTACAAGAAATTTGAAAATCGTATGTAATTTCACGGTAGTGCTTATGGTCGATCCCGTTTCTCGGCTTGAGAGCTACTTTCTTGACTGTATTTTGAGTTAAGCAGTTGGCGCGACTTCAGTTCTAGCCTATAAAGTCAAATCTTGTGTGGTTCCTCCTTGGTAACATAGCTGCCCGAGGTCACAAAGTTAGCAAGTACAAGAAATTTGAAAATTGTATGTAATTTCACACTAGTGCTTATGGTCGATCCCGTTTCTCGGCTTGAGAGCTTCTTTCTTGACTGTATTTTGAGTTAAGCAGTTGGCGCGACTTCAGTTCTAGCCTATAAAGTCAAATCTAGTGTGGTTCCTCTATGGTAACATAGCTGCCCGAGGTCGCAAAGTTAGCAAGTACAAGAAATTTGAAAATTGTATGTAATTTCACGGTAGTGCTTATGGTCGATCCCGTTTCTCGGCTTGAGAGCTACTTTCTTGACTGTATTTTGAGTTAAGCAGTTGGCGACACTTCAGTTCTAGCCTATAAAGTCAAATCTTGTGTGGTTCCTCTATGGTAACATAGCTGCCCGAGGTCGCAAAGTTAGCAAGTACAAGAAATTTGAAAATTGTATGTAATTTCACGGTAGTGCTTATGGTTGATCCCGTTTCTCGGCTTGAGAGCTACTTTCTTGACTGTATTTTGAGTTAAGCAGTTGGCTCGACTTCAGTTCTAGCCTATAAAGTCAAATCTAGTGTGGTTCCTCCATGGTAACATAGCTGCCCGAGGTCACAAAGTTAGCAAGTACAAGAAATTTGAAAATTGTATGTAATTTCACGGTAGTGCTTATGGTCGATCCCGTTTCTCGGCTTGAGAGCTACTTTCTTGACTGTATTTTGAGTTAAGCAGTTGGCGCGACTTCAGTTCTAGCCTATAAAGTCAAATCTTGTGTAGTTCCTCCATGGTAACATAGCTGCCCGAGGTCGCAAAGTTAGCAAGTACAAGAAATTTGAAAATTGTATGTAATTTCACGGTAGTGCTTATGGTCGATCCCGTTTCTCGGCTTGAGAGCTACTTTCTTGACTGTATTTTGAGTTATGCAGTTGGCGCGACTTCAGTTCTAGCCTATAAAGTCAAATCTTGTGTGGTTCCTCCTTGGTAACATAGCTGCCCGAGGTCACAAAGTTAGCAAGTACAAGAAATTTGAAAATTGTATGTAATTTCACACTAGTGCTTATGGTCGATCCCGTTTCTCGGCTTGAGAGCTACTTTCTTGACTGTATTTTGAGTTAAGCAGTTGGCGCGACTTCAGTTCTAGCCTATAAAGTCAAATCTTGTGTAGTTCCTCCATGGTAACATAGCTGCCCGAGGTCACAAAGTTAGCAAGTACAAGAAATTTGAAAATTGTATGTAATTTCACGGTAGTGCTTATGGTCGATCCCGTTTCTCGGCTTGAGAGCTACTTTCTTGACTGTATTTTGAGTTAAGCTGTTGGCGCGACTTCAGTTCCAGATTATAAAGTCAAATCTTGTGTGGTTCCTCCTTGGTAACATAGCTGCCCGAGGTCGCAAAGTTAGCAAGTACAAGAAATTTGAAAATTGTATGTAATTTCACGGTAGTGCTTATGGTCGATCCCGTTTCTCGGCTTGAGAGCTACTTTCTTGACTGTATTTTGAGTTAAGCAGTTGGCGCGACTTCAGTTCTAGCCTATAAAGTCAAATCTAGTGTGGTTCCTCCATGGTAACATAGCTGCCCGAGGTCACAAAGTTAGCAAGTACAAGAAATTTGAAAATTGTATGTAATTTCAAACTAGTGCTTATGGTCGATCCCGTTTCTCGGCTTGAGAGCTACTTTCTTGACTGTATTTTGAGTTAAGCAGTTGGCGCGACTTCAGTTCTAGCCTACAAAGTCAAATCTTGTGTGGTTCCTCCATGGTAACATAGCTGCCCGAGGTCGCAAAGTTAGCAAGTACAAGAAATTTGAAAATTGTATGTAATTTCACGGTAGTGCTTATGGTCGATCCCGTTTCTCGGCTTGAGAGCTACTTTCTTGACTGTATTTTGAGTTATGCAGTTGGCGCGACTTCAGTTCTAGCCTATAAAGTCAAATCTTGTGTGGTTCCTCCATGGTAACATAGCTGCCCGAGGTCGCAAAGTTAGCAAGTACAAGAAATTTGAAAATTGTATGTAAATTCACACTAGTGCTTATAGTCGATCCCGTTTCTCGGCTTGAGAGCTACTTTCTTGACTGTATTTTGAGTTAAGCAGTTGGCGCGACTTCAGTTCTAGCCTATAAAGTCAAATCTAGTGTGGTTCCTCCATGGTAACATAGCTGCCCGAGGTCACAAAGTTAGCAAGTACAAGAAATTTGAAAATTGTATGTAATTTCAAACTAGTTCTTATGGTCGATCCCGTTTCTCGGCTTGAGAGCTACTTTCTTGACTGTATTTTGAGTTAAGCAGTTGGCGCGACTTCAGTTCTAGCCTACAAAGTCAAATCTTGTGTGGTTCCTCCATGGTAACATAGCTGCCCGAGGTCGCAAAGTTAGCAAGTACAAGAAATTTGAAAATTGTATGTAATTTCACGGTAGTGCTTATGGTCGATCCCGTTTCTCGGCTTGAGAGCTACTTTCTTGACTGTATTTTGAGTTAAGCAGTTGGCGCGACTTCAGTTCTAGCCTATAAAGTCAAATCTTGTGTGGTTCCTCCATGGTAACATAGCTGCCCGAGGTCGCAAAGTTAGCAAGTACAAGAAATTTGAAAATTGTATGTAATTTCACACTAGTGCTTATAGTCGATCCCGTTTCTCGGCTTGAGAGCTACTTTCTTGACTGTATTTTGAGTTAAGCAGTTGGCGCGACTTCAGCTCTAGCCTATAAAGTCAAATCTAGTGTGGTTCCTCCATGGTAACATAGCTGCCCGAGGTCACAAAGTTAGCAAGTACAAGAAATTTGAAAATTGTATGTAATTTCACACTAGTGCTTATGGTCGATCCCGTTTCTCGGCTGGAGAACTACTTTCTTGACTGTATTTTGAGTTAAGCAGTTGGCGCGACTTCAGTACTAGCCTATAAAGTCAAATCTAGTGTGGTTCCTCTATGGTAACATAGCTGCCCGAGGTCGCAAAGTTAGCAAGTACAAGAAATTTGAAAATTGTATGTAATTTCACACTAGTGCTTATGGTCGATCCCGTTTCTCGGCTTGAGAGCTACTTTCTTGACTGTATTTTGAGTTAAGCAGTTGGCGCGACTTCAGTTCTAGCCTATAAAGTCAAATCTGGTGTGGTTCCTCCATGGTAACATAGCTGCCCGAGGTCGCAAAGTTAGCAAGTACAAGAAATTTGAAAATTGTATGTAATTTCACGGTAGTGCTTATGGTCGATCCCGTTTCTCGGCTTGAGAGCTTCTTTCTTGACTGTATTTTGAGTTAAGCAGTTGGCGCGACTTCAGTTCTAGCCTATAAAGTCAAATCTTGTGTGGTTCCTCCATGGTAACATAGCTGCCCGAGGTCGCAAATTTAGCAAGTACAAGAAATTTGAAAATTGTATGTAATTTCACACTAGTGCTTATGGTCGATCCCGTTTCTCGGCTTGAGAGCTACTTTCTTGACTGTATTTTGAGTTAATCAGTTGGCGCGACTTCAGTTCTAGCCTATAAAGTCAAATCTTGTGTGGTTCCTCCATGGTAACATAGCTGCCCGAGGTCACAAAGTTAGCAAGTACAAGAAATTTGAAAATTGTATGTAATTTCACACTAGTGCTTATGGTCGATCCCGTTTCTCGGCTTGAGAGCTACTTTCTTGACTGTATTTTGAGTTAAGCAGTTGGCGCGACTTCAGTTCTAGCCTATAAAGTCAAATCTTGTGTAGTTCCTCCATGGTAACATAGCTGCCCGAGGTCGCAAAGTTAGCAAGTACAAGAAATTTGAAAATTGTATGTAATTTCACGGTAGTGCTTATGGTCGATCCCGTTTCTCGGCTTGAGAGCTACTTGACTGTATTTTGAGTTAAGGTGTTGGCGCGACTTCAGTTCTAGATTATAAAGTCAAATCTTGTGTGGTTCCTCCTTGGTAACATAGCTGCCCGAGGTCGCAAAGTTAGCAAGTACAAGAAATTTGAAAATTGTATGTAATTTCACGGTAGTGCTTATGGTCGATCCCGTTTCTCGGCTTGAGAGCTACTTTCTTGACTGTATTTTGAGTTAAGCAGTTGGCGCGACTTCAGTTCTAGCCTATAAAGTCAAATCTAGTGTGGTTCCTCCATGGTAACATAGCTGCCCGAGGTCGCAAAGTTAGCAAGTACAAGAAATTTGAAAATTGTATGTAATTTCACGGTAGTGCTTATGGTCGATCCCGTTTCTCGGCTTGAGAGCTACTTGACTGTATTTTGAGTTAAGCTGTTGGCGCGACTTCAGTTCTAGATTATAAAGTCAAATCTTGTGTGGTTCCTCCTTGGTAACATAGCTGCCCGAGGTCGCAAAGTTAGCAAGTACAAGAAATTTGAAAATTGTATGTAATTTCACGGTAGTGCTTATGGTCGATCCCGTTTCTCGGCTTGAGAGCTACTTTCTTGACTGTATTTTGAGTTAAGCAGTTGGCGCGACTTCAGTTCTAGCCTATAAAGTCAAATCTAGTGTGGTTCCTCCATGGTAACATAGCTGCCCGAGGTCACAAAGTTAGCAAGTACAAGAAATTTGAAAATTGTATGTAATTTCACGGTAGTGCTTATTGTCGATCCCGTTTCTCGGCTTGAGAGCTACTTTCTTGACTGTATTTTGAGTTAAGCAGTTGGCGCGACTTCAGTTCTAGCCTACAAAGTCAAATCTTGTGTGGTTCCTCCATGGTAACATAGCTGCCCGAGGTCGCAAAGTTAGCAAGTACAAGAAATTTGAAAATTGTATGTAATTTCACGGTAGTGCTTATGGTCGATCCCGTTTCTCGGCTTGAGAGCTACTTTCTTGACTGTATTTTGAGTTAAGCAGTTGGCGCGACTTCAGTTCTAGCCTATAAAGTCAAATCTTGTGTGGTTCCTCCATGGTAACATAGCTGCCCGAGGTCGCAAAGTTAGCAAGTACAAGAAATTTGAAAATTGTATGTAATTTCACACTAGTGCTTATAGTCGATCCCGTTTCTCGGCTTGAGAGCTACTTTCTTGACTGTATTTTGAGTTAAGCAGTTGGCGCGACTTCAGCTCTAGCCTATAAAGTCAAATCTAGTGTGGTTCCTCCATGGTAACATAGCTGCCCGAGGTCACAAAGTTAGCAAGTACAAGAAATTTGAAAATTGTATGTAATTTCACACTAGTGCTTATGGTCGATCCCGTTTCTCGGCTTGAGAACTACTTTCTTGACTGTATTTTGAGTTAAGCAGTTGGCGCGACTTCAGTACTAGCCTATAAAGTCAAATCTAGTGTGGTTCCTCTATGGTAACATAGCTGCCCGAGGTCGCAAAGTTAGCAAGTACAAGAAATTTGAAAATTGTATGTAATTTCACACTAGTGCTTATGGTCGATCCCGTTTCTCGGCTTGAGAGCTACTTTCTTGACTGTATTTTGAGTTAAGCAGTTGGCGCGACTTCAGTTCTAGCCTATAAAGTCAAATCTGGTGTGGTTCCTCCATGGTAACATAGCTGCCCGAGGTCGCAAAGTTAGCAAGTACAAGAAATTTGAAAATTGTATGTAATTTCACGGTAGTGCTTATGGTCGATCCCGTTTCTCGGCTTGAGAGCTTCTTTCTTGACTGTATTTTGAGTTAAGCAGTTGGCGCGACTTCAGTTCTAGCCTATAAAGTCAAATCTTGTGTGGTTCCTCCATGGTAACATAGCTGCCCGAGGTCGCAAATTTAGCAAGTACAAGAAATTTGAAAATTGTATGTAATTTCACACTAGTGCTTATGGTCGATCCCGTTTCTCGGCTTGAGAGCTACTTTCTTGACTGTATTTTGAGTTAATCAGTTGGCGCGACTTCAGTTCTAGCCTATAAAGTCAAATCTTGTGTGGTTCCTCCATGGTAACATAGCTGCCCGAGGTCACAAAGTTAGCAAGTACAAGAAATTTGAAAATTGTATGTAATTTCACACTAGTGCTTATGGTCGATCCCGTTTCTCGGCTTGAGAGCTACTTTCTTGACTGTATTTTGAGTTAAGCAGTTGGCGCGACTTCAGTTCTAGCCTATAAAGTCAAATCTTGTGTGGTTCCTCCTTGGTAACATAGCTGCCCGAGGTCGCAAAGTTAGCAAGTACAAGAAATTTGAAAATTGTATGTAATTTCACGGTAGTGCTTATGGTCGATCCCGTTTCTCGGCTTGAGAGCTACTTTCTTGACTGTATTTTGAGTTAAGCAGTTGGCGCGACTTCAGTTCTAGCCTATAAAGTCAAATCTAGTGTGGTTCCTCCATGGTAACATAGCTGCCCGAGGTCACAAAGTTAGCAAGTACAAGAAATTTGAAAATTGTATGTAATTTCACGGTAGTGCTTATGGTCGATCCCGTTTCTCGGCTTGAGAGCTACTTTCTTGACTGTATTTTGAGTTAAGCAGTTGGCGCGACTTCAGTTCTAGCCTATAAAGTCAAATCTAGTGTGGTTCCTCCATGGTAACATAGCTGCCCGAGGTCGCAAAGTTAGCAAGTACAAGAAATTTGAAAATTGTATGTAATTTCACACTAGTGCTTATGGTCGATCCCGTTTCTCGGCTTGAGAGCTACTTTCTTGACTGTATTTTGAGTTAAGCAGTTGGCGCGACTTCAGTTCTAGCCTATAAAGTCAAATCTGGTGTGGTTCCTCCATGGTAACATAGCTGCCCGAGGTCGCAAAGTTAGCAAGTACAAGAAATTTGAAAATTGTATGTAATTTCACGGTAGTGCTTATGGTCGATCCCGTTTCTCGGCTTGAGAGCTACTTGACTGTATTTTGAGTTAAGCTGTTGGCGCGACTTCAGTTCTAGATTATAAAGTCAAATCTTGTGTGGTTCCTCCTTGGTAACATAGCTGCCCGAGGTCGCAAAGTTAGCAAGTACAAGAAATTTGAAAATTGTATGTAATTTCACGGTAGTGCTTATGGTCGATCCCGTTTCTCGGCTTGAGAGCTACTTTCTTGACTGTATTTTGAGTTAAGCAGTTGGCGCGACTTCAGTTCTAGCCTATAAAGTCAAATCTAGTGTGGTTCCTCCATGGTAACATAGCTGCCCGAGGTCACAAAGTTAGCAAGTACAAGAAATTTGAAAATTGTATGTAATTTCACGGTAGTGCTTATTGTCGATCCCGTTTCTCGGCTTGAGAGCTACTTTCTTGACTGTATTTTGAGTTAAGCAGTTGGCGCGACTTCAGTTCTAGCCTACAAAGTCAAATCTTGTGTGGTTCCTCCATGGTAACATAGCTGCCCGAGGTCGCAAAGTTAGCAAGTACAAGAAATTTGAAAATTGTATGTAATTTCACGGTAGTGCTTATGGTCGATCCCGTTTCTCGGCTTGAGAGCTACTTTCTTGACTGTATTTTGAGTTAAGCAGTTGGCGCGACTTCAGTTCTAGCCTATAAAGTCAAATCTTGTGTGGTTCCTCCATGGTAACATAGCTGCCCGAGGTCGCAAAGTTAGCAAGTACAACAAATTTGAAAATTGTATGTAATTTCACGGTAGTGCTTATGGTCGATCCCGTTTCTCGGCTTGAGAGCTACTTTCTTGACTGTATTTTGAGTTAAGCAGTTGGCGCGACTTCAGTTCTAGCCTATAAAGTCAAATCTAGTGTGGTTCCTCCATGGTAACATAGCTGCCCGAGGTCGCAAAGTTAGCAAGTACAAGAAATTTGAAAATTGTATGTAATTTCACACTAGTGCTTATGGTCGATCCCGTTTCTCGGCTTGAGAGCTACTTTCTTGACTGTATTTTGAGTTAAGCAGTTGGCGCGACTTCAGTTCTAGCCTATAAAGTCAAATCTAGTGTGGTTCCTCCATGGTAACATAGCTGCCCGAGGTCGCAAAGTTAGCAAGTACAAGAAATTTGAAAATTGTATGTAATTTCACACTAGTGCTTATGGTCGATCCCGTTTCTCGGCTTGAGAACTACTTTCTTGACTGTATTTTGAGTTAAGCAGTTGGCGCGACTTCAGTTCTAGCCTATAAAGTCAAATCTAGTGTGGTTCCTCCATGGTAACATAGCTGCCCGAGGTCACAAAGTTAGCAAGTACAAGAAATTTGAAAATTGTATGTAATTTCACACTAGTGCTTATGGTCGATCCCGTTTCTCGGCTTGAGAACTACTTTCTTGACTGTATTTTGAGTTAAGCAGTTGGCGCGACTTCAGTACTAGCCTATAAAGTCAAATCTAGTGTGGTTCCTCTATGGTAACATAGCTGCCCGAGGTCGCAAAGTTAGCAAGTACAAGAAATTTGAAAATTGTATGTAATTTCACGGTAGTGCTTATGGTCGATCCCGTTTCTCGGCTTGAGAGCTACTTTTTTGACTGTATTTTGAGTTAAGCAGTTGGCGCGACTTCAGTTCTAGCCTATAAAGTCAAATCTAGTGTGGTTCCTCCATGGTAACATAGCTGCCCGAGGTCACAAAGTTAGCAAGTACAAGAAATTTGAAAATTGTATGTAATTTCACGGTAGTGCTTATTGTCGATCCCGTTTCTCGGCTTGAGAGCTACTTTCTTGACTGTATTTTGAGTTAAGCAGTTGGCGCGACTTCAGTTCTAGCCTACAAAGTCAAATCTTGTGTGGTTCCTCCATGGTAACATAGCTGCCCGAGGTCGCAAAGTTAGCAAGTACAAGAAATTTGAAAATTGTATGTAATTTCACGGTAGTGCTTATGGTCGATCCCGTTTCTCGGCTTGAGAGCTACTTTCTTGACTGTATTTTGAGTTAAGCAGTTGGCGCGACTTCAGTTCTAGCCTATAAAGTCAAATCTTGTGTAGTTCCTCCATGGTAACATAGCTGCCCGAGGTCGCAAAGTTAGCAAGTACAAGAAATTTGAAAATTGTATGTAATTTCACACTAGTGCTTATGGTCGATCCCGTTTCTCGGCTTGAGAGCTACTTTCTTGACTGTATTTTGAGTTAAGCAGTTGGCGCGACTTCAGTTCTAGCCTATAAAGTCAAATCTAGTGTGGTTCCTCCATGGTAACATAGCTGCCCGAGGTCACAAAGTTAGCAAGTACAAGAAATTTGAAAATTGTATGTAATTTCACACTAGTGCTTATGGTCGATCCCGTTTCTCGGCTTGAGAACTACTTTCTTGACTGTATTTTGAGTTAAGCAGTTGGCGCGACTTCAGTACTAGCCTATAAAGTCAAATCTAGTGTGGTTCCTCTATGGTAACATAGCTGCCCGAGGTCGCAAAGTTAGCAAGTACAAGAAATTTGAAAATTGTATGTAATTTCACACTAGTGCTTATGGTCGATCCCGTTTCTCGGCTTGAGAGCTACTTTCTTGACTGTATTTTGAGTTAAGCAGTTGGCGCGACTTCAGTTCTAGCCTATAAAGTCAAATCTTGTGTGGTTCCTCCATGGTAACATAGCTGCCCGAGGTCGCAAAGTTAGCAAGTACAAGAAATTTGAAAATTGTATGTAATTTCACACTAGTGCTTATGGTCGATCCCGTTTCTCGGCTTGAGAGCTACTTTCTTGACTGTATTTTGAGTTAAGCAGTTGGCGCGACTTCAGTTCTAGCCTATAAAGTCAAATCTAGTGTGGTTCCTCCATGGTAACATAGCTGCCCGAGGTCACAAAGTTAGCAAGTACAAGAAATTTGAAAATTGTATGTAATTTCACACTAGTGCTTATGGTCGATCCCGTTTCTCGGCTTGAGAACTACTTTCTTGACTGTATTTTGAGTTAAGCAGTTGGCGCGACTTCAGTACTAGCCTATAAAGTCAAATCTAGTGTGGTTCCTCTATGGTAACATAGCTGCCCGAGGTCGCAAAGTTAGCAAGTACAAGAAATTTGAAAATTGTATGTAATTTCACACTAGTGCTTATGGTCGATCCCGTTTCTCGGCTTGAGAGCTACTTTCTTGACTGTATTTTGAGTTAAGCAGTTGGCGCGACTTCAGTTCTAGCCTATAAAGTCAAATCTTGTGTGGTTCCTCCATGGTAACATAGCTGCCCGAGGTCGCAAAGTTAGCAAGTACAAGAAATTTGAAAATTGTATGTAATTTCACACTAGTGCTTATGGTCGATCCCGTTTCTCGGCTTGAGAGCTACTTTCTTGACTGTATTTTGAGTTAAGCAGTTGGCGTGACTTCAGTTCTAGCCTATAAAGTCAAATCTAGTGTGGCTCCTCCATGGTAACATAGCTGCCCGAGGTCGCAAAGTTAGCAAGTACAAGAAATTTGAAAATTGTATGTAATTTCACGGTAGTGCTTATGGTCGATCCCGTTTCTCGGCTTGAGAGCTACTTTCTTGACTGTATTTTGAGTTAAGCAGTTGGCGCGACTTCAGTTCTAGCCTATAAAGTCAAATCTGGTGTGGTTCCTCTATGGTAACATAGCTGCCCGAGGTCGCAAAGTTAGCAAGTACAAGAAATTTGAAAATTGTATGTAATTTCACGGTAGTGCTTATGGTCGATCCCGTTTCTCGGCTTGAGAGCTACTTTTTTGACTGTATTTTGAGTTAAGCAGTTGGCGCGACTTCAGTTCTAGCCTATAAAGTCAAATCTAGTGTGGTTCCTCCATGGTAACATAGCTGCCCGAGGTCGCAAATTTAGCAAGTACAAGAAATTTGAAAATTGTATGTAATTTCACACTAGTGCTTATGGTCGATCCCGTTTCTTGGCTTGAGAGCTACTTTTTTGACTGTATTTTGAGTTAAGCAGTTGGCGCGACTTCAGTTCTAGCCTATAAAGTCAAATCTTGTGTAGTTCCTCCATGGTAACATAGCTGCCCGAGGTCGCAAAGTTAGCAAGTACAAGAAATTGAAAATTGTATGTAATTTCACGGTAGTGCTTATGGTCGATCCCGTTTCTCGGCTTGAGAGCTTCTTTCTTGACTGTATTTTGAGTTAAGCAGTTGGCGCGACTTCAGTTCTAGCCTATAAAGTCAAATCTTGTGTGGTTCCTCCATGGTAACATAGCTGCCCGAGGTCGCAAATTTAGCAAGTACAAGAAATTTGAAAATTGTATGTAATTTCACGGTAGTGCTTATGGTCGATCCCGTTTCTCGGCTTGAGAGCTACTTTCTTGACTGTATTTTGAGTTAAGCAGTTGGCGCGACTTCAGTTCTAGCCTATAAAGTCAAATCTTGTGTAGTTCCTCCATGGTAACATAGCTGCCCGAGGTCGCAAAGTTAGCAAGTACAAGAAATTTGAAAATTGTATGTAATTTCACATTAGTGCTTATGGTCGATCCCGCTTCTCGGCTTGAGAGCTTCTTTCTTCACTGTATTTTGAGTTAAGCAGTTGGCGCGACTTCAGTTCTAGCCTATAAAGTCAAATCTTGTGTGGTTCCTCTATGGTAACATAGCTGCCCGAGGTCACAAAGTTAGCAAGTACAAGAAATTTGAAAATTGTATGTAATTTCACGGTAGTGCTTATGGTCGATCCCGTTTCTCGGCTTGAGAGCTACTTTCTTGACTGTATTTTGAGTTAAGCAGTTGGCGCGACTTCAGTTCTAGCCTATAAAGTCAAATCTTGTGTAGTTCCTCCATGGTAACATAGCTGCCCGAGGTCGCAAAGTTAGCAAGTACAAGAAATTTGAAAATTGTATGTAATTTCACGGTAGTGCTTATGGTCGATCCCGTTTCTCGGCTTGAGAGCTACTTTCTTGACTGTATTTTGAGTTAAGCTGTTGGCGCGACTTCAGTTCTAGATTATAAAGTCAAATCTTGTGTGGTTCCTCCTTGGTAACATAGCTGCCCGAGGTCGCAAAGTTAGCAAGTACAAGAAATTTGAAAATTGTATGTAATTTCACGGTAGTGCTTATGGTCGATCCCGTTTCTCGGCTTGAGAGCTACTTTCTTGACTGTATTTTGAGTTAAGCAGTTGGCGCGACTTCAGTTCTAGCCTATAAAGTCAAATCTAGTGTGGTTCCTCCATGGTAACATAGCTGCCCGAGGTCACAAAGTTAGCAAGTACAAGAAATTTGAAAATTGTATGTAATTTCAAACTAGTGCTTATGGTCGATCCCGTTTCTCGGCTTGAGAGCTACTTTCTTGACTGTATTTTGAGTTAAGCAGTTGGCGCGACTTCAGTTCTAGCCTACAAAGTCAAATCTTGTGTGGTTCCTCCATGGTAACATAGCTGCCCGAGGTCGCAAAGTTAGCAAGTACAAGAAATTTGAAAATTGTATGTAATTTCACGGTAGTGCTTATGGTCGATCCCGTTTCTCGGCTTGAGAGCTACTTTCTTGACTGTATTTTGAGTTAAGCAGTTGGCGCGACTTCAGTTCTAGCCTATAAAGTCAAATCTTGTGTGGTTCCTCCATGGTAACATAGCTGCCCGAGGTCGCAAAGTTAGCAAGTACAAGAAATTTGAAAATTGTATGTAATTTCACACTAGTGCTTATAGTCGATCCCGTTTCTCGGCTTGAGAGCTACTTTCTTGACTGTATTTTGAGTTAAGCAGTTGGCGCGACTTCAGTTCTAGCCTATAAAGTCAAATCTAGTGTGGTTCCTCCATGGTAACATAGCTGCCCGAGGTCACAAAGTTAGCAAGTACAAGAAATTTGAAAATTGTATGTAATTTCAAACTAGTGCTTATGGTCGATCCCGTTTCTCGGCTTGAGAGCTACTTTCTTGACTGTATTTTGAGTTAAGCAGTTGGCGCGACTTCAGTTCTAGCCTACAAAGTCAAATCTTGTGTGGTTCCTCCATGGTAACATAGCTGCCCGAGGTCGCAAAGTTAGCAAGTACAAGAAATTTGAAAATTGTATGTAATTTCACGGTAGTGCTTATGGTCGATCCCGTTTCTCGGCTTGAGAGCTACTTTCTTGACTGTATTTTGAGTTAAGCAGTTGGCGCGACTTCAGTTCTAGCCTATAAAGTCAAATCTTGTATGGTTCCTCCATGGTAACATAGCTGCCCGAGGTCGCAAAGTTAGCAAGTACAAGAAATTTGAAAATTGTATGTAATTTCACACTAGTGCTTATAGTCGATCCCGTTTCTCGGCTTGAGAGCTACTTTCTTGACTGTATTTTGAGTTAAGCAGTTGGCGCGACTTCAGCTCTAGCCTATAAAGTCAAATCTAGTGTGGTTCCTCCATGGTAACATAGCTGCCCGAGGTCACAAAGTTAGCAAGTACAAGAAATTTGAAAATTGTATGTAATTTCACACTAGTGCTTATGGTCGATCCCGTTTCTCGGCTTGAGAACTACTTTCTTGACTGTATTTTGAGTTAAGCAGTTGGGCGGCTTCAGTACTAGCCTATAAAGTCAAATCTAGTGTGGTTCGTCTATGGTAACATAGCTGCCCGAGGTCGCAAAGTTAGCAAGTACAAGAAATTTGAAAATTGTATATAATTTCACACTAGTGCTTATGGTCGATCCCGTTTCTCGGCTTGAGAGCTACTTTCTTGACTGTATTTTGAGTTAAGCAGTTGGCGCGACTTCAGTTCTAGCCTATAAAGTCAAATCTAGTGTGGTTCCTCCATGGTAACATAGCTGCCCGAGGTCGCAAAGTTAGCAAGTACAAGAAATTTGAAAATTGTATGTAATTTCACGGTAGTGCTTATGGTCGATCCCGTTTCTCGGCTTGAGAGCTTCTTTCTTGACTGTATTTTGAGTTAAGCAGTTGGCGCGACTTCAGTTCTAGCCTATAAAGTCAAATCTTGTGTGGTTCCTCCATGGTAACATAGCTGCCCGAGGTCGCAAATTTAGCAAGTACAAGAAATTTGAAAATTGTATGTAATTTCACACTAGTGCTTATGGTCGATCCCGTTTCTCGGCTTGAGAGCTACTTTCTTGACTGTATTTTGAGTTAATCAGTTGGCGCGACTTCAGTTCTAGCCTATAAAGTCAAATCTAGTGTGGTTCCTCCATGGTAACATAGCTGCCCGAGGTCACAAAGTTAGCAAGTACAAGAAATTTGAAAATTGTATGTAATTTCACACTAGTGCTTATGGTCGATCCCGTTTCTCGGCTTGAGAACTACTTTCTTGACTGTATTTTGAGTTAAGCAGTTGGCGCGACTTCAGTTCTAGCCTATAAAGTCAAATCTAGTGTGGTTCCTCCATGGTAACATAGCTGCCCGAGGTCGCAAAGTTAGCAAGTACAAGAAATTTGAAAATTGTATGTAATTTCACGGTAGTGCTTATGGTCGATCCCGTTTCTCGGCTTGAGAGCTACTTGACTGTATTTTGAGTTAAGCTGTTGGCGCGACTTCAGTTCTAGATTATAAAGTCAAATCTTGTGTGGTTCCTCCTTGGTAACATAGCTGCCCGAGGTCGCAAAGTTAGCAAGTACAAGAAATTTGAAAATTGTATGTAATTTCACGGTAGTGCTTATGGTCGATCCCGTTTCTCGGCTTGAGAGCTACTTTCTTGACTGTATTTTGAGTAAAGCAGTTGGCGCGACTTCAGTTCTAGCCTATAAAGTCAAATCTAGTGTGGTTCCTCCATGGTAACATAGCTGCCCGAGGTCACAAAGTTAGCAAGTACAAGAAATTTGAAAATTGTATGTAATTTCACGGTAGTGCTTATTGTCGATCCCGTCTCTCGGCTTGAGAGCTACTTTCTTGACTGTATTTTGAGTTAAGCAGTTGGCGCGACTTCAGTTCTAGCCTATAAGGTCAAATCTTGTGTGGTTCCTCCATGGTAACATAGCTGCCCGAGGTCGCAAAGTTAGCAAGTACAAGAAATTTGAAAATTGTATGTAATTTCACACTAGTGCTTATAGTCGATCCCGTTTCTCGGCTTGAGAGCTACTTTCTTGACTGTATTTTGAGTTAAGCAGTTGGCGCGACTTCAGTTCTAGCCTATAAAGTCAAATCTTGTGTAGTTCCTCCATGGTAACATAGCTGCCCGAGGTCGCAAAGTTAGCAAGTACAAGAAATTTGAAAATTGTATGTAATTTCACACTAGTGCTTATGGTCGATCCCGTTTCTCGGCTTGAGAGCTACTTTCTTGACTGTATTTTGAGTTAAGCAGTTGGCGCGACTTCAGTTCTAGCCTATAAAGTCAAATCTAGTGTGGTTCCTCCATGGTAACATAGCTGCCCGAGGTCACAAAGTTAGCAAGTACAAGAAATTTGAAAATTGTATGTAATTTCACACTAGTGCTTATGGTCGATCCCGTTTCTCGGCTTGAGAACTACTTTCTTGACTGTATTTTGAGTTAAGCAGTTGGCGCGACTTCAGTTCTAGCCTATAAAGTCAAATCTTGTGTGGTTCCTCCATGGTAACATAGCTGCCCGAGGTCGCAAATTTAGCAAGTACAAGAAATTTGAAAATTGTATGTAATTTCACACTAGTGCTTATGGTCGATCCCGTTTCTCGGCTTGAGAGCTACTTTCTTGACTGTATTTTGAGTTAATCAGTTGGCGCGACTTCAGTTCTAGCCTATAAAGTCAAATCTAGTGTGGTTCCTCCATGGTAACATAGCTGTCCGAGGTCACAAAGTTAGCAAGTACAAGAAATTTGAAAATTGTATGTAATTTCACACTAGTGCTTATGGTCGATCCCGTTTCTCGGCTTGAGAACTACTTTCTTGACTGTATTTTGAGTTAAGCAGTTGGCGCGACTTCAGTTCTAGCCTATAAAGTCAAATCTAGTGTGGTTCCTCCATGGTAACATAGCTGCCCGAGGTCGCAAAGTTAGCAAGTACAAGAAATTTGAAAATTGTATGTAATTTCACGGTAGTGCTTATGGTCGATCCCGTTTCTCGGCTTGAGAGCTACTTGACTGTATTTTGAGTTAAGCTGTTGGCGCGACTTCAGTTCTAGATTATAAAGTCAAATCTTGTGTGGTTCCTCCTTGGTAACATAGCTGCCCGAGGTCGCAAAGTTAGCAAGTACAAGAAATTTGAAAATTGTATGTAATTTCACGGTAGTGCTTATGGTCGATCCCGTTTCTCGGCTTGAGAGCTATTTTTCTTGACTGTATTTTGAGTTAAGCAGTTGGCGCGACTTCAGTCCTAGCCTATAAAGTCAAATCTAGTGTGGTTCCTCCATGGTAACATAGCTGCCCGAGGTCACAAAGTTAGCAAGTACAAGAAATTTGAAAATTGTATGTAATTTCACGGTAGTGCTTATTGTCGATCCCGTCTCTCGGCTTGAGAGCTACTTTCTTGACTGTATTTTGAGTTAAGCAGTTGGCGCGACTTCAGTTCTAGCCTACAAAGTCAAATCTTGTGTGGTTCCTCCATGGTAACATAGCTGCCCGAGGTCGCAAAGTTAGCAAGTACAAGAAATTTGAAAATTGTATGTAATTTCACGGTAGTGCTTATGGTCGATCCCGTTTCTCGGCTTGAGAGCTACTTTCTTGACTGTATTTTGAGTTAAGCAGTTGGCGCGACTTCAGTTCTAGCCTATAAGGTCAAATCTTGTGTGGTTCCTACATGGTAACATAGCTGCCCGAGGTCGCAAAGTTAGCAAGTACAAGAAATTTGAAAATTGTATGTAATTTCACACTAGTGCTTATAGTCGATCCCGTTTCTCGGCTTGAGAGCTACTTTCTTGACTGTATTTTGAGTTAAGCAGTTGGCGCGACTTCAGTTCTAGCCTATAAAGTCAAATCTTGTGTAGTTCCTCCATGGTAACATAGCTGCCCGAGGTCGCAAAGTTAGCAAGTACAAGAAATTTGAAAATTGTATGTAATTTCACACTAGTGCTTATGGTCGATCCCGTTTCTCGGCTTGAGAGCTACTTTCTTGACTGTATTTTGAGTTAAGCAGTTGGCGCGACTTCAGTTCTAGCCTATAAAGTCAAATCTAGTGTGGTTCCTCCATGGTAACATAGCTGCCCGAGGTCACAAAGTTAGCAAGTACAAGAAATTTGAAAATTGTATGTAATTTCACACTAGTGCTTATGGTCGATCCCGTTTCTCGGCTTGAGAACTACTTTCTTGACTGTATTTTGAGTTAAGCAGTTGGCGCGACTTCAGTACTAGCCTATAAAGTCAAATCTAGTGTGGTTCCTCTATGGTAACATATCTGCCCGAGGTCGCAAAGTTAGCAAGTACAAGAAATTTGAAAATTGTATGTAATTTCACACTAGTGCTTATGGTCGATCCCGTTTCTCGGCTTGAGAGCTACTTTCTTGACTGTATTTTGAGTTAAGCAGTTGGCGCGACTTCAGTTCTAGCCTATAAAGTCAAATCTTGTGTGGTTCCTCCATGGTAACATAGCTGCCCGAGGTCGCAAAGTTAGCAAGTACAAGAAATTTGAAAATTGTATGTAATTTCACACTAGTGCTTATGGTCGATCCCGTTTCTCGGCTTGAGAGCTACTTTCTTGACTGTATTTTGAGTTAAGCAGTTGGCGCGACTTCAGTTCTAGCCTATAAAGTCAAATCTAGTGTGGCTCCTCCATGGTAACATAGCTGCCCGAGGTCGCAAAGTTAGCAAGTACAAGAAATTTGAAAATTGTATGTAATTTCACGGTAGTGCTTATGGTCGATCCCGTTTCTCGGCTTGAGAGCTACTTTCTTGACTGTATTTTGAGTTAAGCAGTTGGCGCGACTTCAGTTCTAGCCTATAAAGTCAAATCTTGTGTGGTTCCTCCATGGTAACATAGCTGCCCGAGGTCGCAAAGTTAGCAAGTACAAGAAATTTGAAAATTGTATGTAATTTCACGGTAGTGCTTATGGTCGATCCCGTTTCTCGGCTTCAGAGCTTCTTTCTTCACTGTATTTTGAGTTAAGCAGTTGGCGCGACTTCAGTTCTAGCCTATAAAGTCAAATCTAGTGTGGTTCCTCCATGGTAACATAGCTGCCCGAGGTCGCAAAGTTAGCAAGTACAAGAAATTTGAAAATTGTATGTAATTTCACACTAGTGCTTATGGTCGATCCCGTTTCTCGGCTTGAGAGCTACTTTCTTGACTGTATTTTGAGTTAAGCAGTTGGCGCGACTTCAGTTCTAGCCTATAAAGTCAAATCTAGTGTGGTTCCTCCATGGTAACATAGCTGCCCGAGGTCGCAAAGTTAGCAAGTACAAGAAATTTGAAAATTGTATGTAATTTCACACTAGTGCTTATGGTCGATCCCGTTTCTCGGCTTGAGAGCTACTTTCTTGACCGTATTTTGAGTTAAGCAGTTGGCGCGACTTCAGTTCTAGCCTATAAAGTCAAATCTTGTGTAGTTCCTCCATGGTAACATAGCTGCCTGAGGTCGCAAAGTTAGCAAGTACAAGAAATTTGAAAATTGTATGTAATTTTACACTAGTGCTTATGGTCGATCCCGTTTCTCGGCTTGAGAGCTACTTTCTTGACTGTATTTTGAGTTAAGCAGTTGGCGCGACTTCAGTTCTAGCCTACAAAGTCAAATCTTGTGTGGTTCCTCCATGCTAACATAGCTGCCCGAGGTCGCAAAGTTAGCAAGTACAAGAAATTTGAAAATTGTATGTAATTTCACACTAGTGCTTATGGTCGATCCCGTTTCTCTACTTGAGAGCTACTTTCTTGACTGTATTTTGAGTTAAGCAGTTGGCGCGACTTCAGTTCTAGCCTATAAAGTCAAATCTTGTGTAGTTCCTCCATGGTAACATAGCTGCCCGAGGTCGCAAAGTTAGCAAGTACAAGAAATTTGAAAATTGTATGTAATTTCACACTAGTGCTTATGGTCGATCCCGTTTCTCGGCTTGAGAGCTACTTTCTTGACTGTATTTTGAGTTAAGCAGTTGGCGCGACTTCAGTTCTAGCCTATAAAGTCAAATCTTGTGTGGTTCCTCCATGGTAACATAGCTGCCCGAGGTCGCAAAGTTAGCAAGTACAAGAAATTTGAAAATTGTATGTAATTTCACACTAGTGCTTATGGTCGATCCCGTTTCTCGGCTTGAGAGCTATTTCTTGACTGTATTTTGAGTTAAGCAGTTGGCGCGACTTCAGTTCTAGCCTACAAAGTCAAATCTTGTGTGGTTCCTCCATGGTAACATAGCTGCCCGAGGTCGCAAAGTTAGCAAGTACAAGAAATTTGAAAATTGTATGTAATTTCACGGTAGTGCTTATGATCGATCCCGGTTCTCGGCTTGAGAGCTACTTTCTTGACTGTATTTTGAGTTAAGCAGTTGGCGCGACTTCAGTTCTAGCCTATAAAGTCAAATCTTGTGTGGTTCCTCCATGGTAACATAGCTGCCCGAGGTCGCAAAGTTAGCAAGTACAAGAAATTTGAAAATTGTATGTAATTTCACATTAGTGCTTATGGTCGATCCCGTTTCTCGGCTTGAGAGCTTCTTTCTTCACTGTATTTTGAGTTAAGCAGTTGGCGCGACTTCAGTTCTAGCCTATAAAGTCAAATCTTGTGTGGTTCCTCCATGGTAACATAGCTGCCCGAGGTCGCAAAATTAGCAAGTACAAGAAATTTGAAAATTGTATGTAATTTCACGGTAGTGCTTATGGTCGATCCCGTTTCTCGGCTTGAGAGCTACTTTCTTGACTGTATTTTGAGTTAAGCAGTTGGCGCGACTTCAGTTCTAGCCTATAAAGTCAAATCTTGTGTGGTTCCTCCATGGTAACATAGCTGCCCGAAGTCGCAAAGTTAGCAAGTACAAGAAATTTGAAAATTGTATGTAATTTCACGGTAGTGCTTATGGTCGATCCCGTTTCTCGGCTTGAGAGCTACTTTCTTGACTGTATTTTGAGTTAAGTAGTTGGCGCGACTTCAGTTCTAGCCTATAAAGTCAAATCTAGTGTGGTTCCTCCATGGTAACATAGCTGCCCGAGGTCGTAAAGTTAGCAAGTACAAGAAATTTGAAAATTGTATGTAATTTCACGGTAGTGCTTATGGTCGATCCCGTTTCTCGGCTTGAGAGCTACTTTCTTGACTGTATTTTGAGTTAAGCAGTTGGCGCGACTTCAGTTCTAGCCTATAAAGTCAAATCTTGTGTAGTTCCTCCATGGTAACATAGCTGCCCGAGGTCGCAAAGTTAGCAAGTACAAGAAATTTGAAAATTGTATGTAATTTCACACTAGTGCTTATGGTCGATCCCGTTTCTCGGCTTGAGAGCTACTTTCTTGACTGTATTTTGAGTTAAGCAGTTGGCGCGACTTCAGTTCTAGCCTATAAAGTCAAATCTTGTGTGGTTCCTCCATGGTAACATAGCTGCCCGAGGTCGCAAAGTTAGCAAGTACAAGAAATTTGAAAATTGTATGTAATTTCACACTAGTGCTTATGGTCGATCCCGTTTCTCGGCTTGAGAGCTACTTTCTTGACTGTATTTTGAGTTAAGCAGTTGGCGCGACTTCAGTTCTAGCCTACAAAGTGAAATCTTGTGTGGTTCCTCCATGGTAACATAGCTGCCCGAGGTCGCAAAGTTAGCAAGTACAAGAAATTTGAAAATTGTATGTAATTTCACACTAGTGCTTATGGTCGATCCCGTTTCTCGGCTTGAGAGCCACTTTCTTGACTGTATTTTGAGTTAAGCAGTTGGCGCGACTTCAGTTCTAGCCTATAAAGTCAAATCTTGTGTGGTTCCTCCATGGTAACATAGCTGCCCGAGGTCGCAAAGTTAGCAAGTACAAGAAATTTGAAAATTGTATGTAATTTCACGGTAGTGCTTATGATCGATCCCGGTTCTCGGCTTGAGAGCTACTTTCTTGACTGTATTTTGAGTTAAGCAGTTGGCGCGACTTCAGTTCTAGCCTATAAAGTCAAATCTTGTGTGGTTCCTCCATGGTAACATAGCTGCCCGAGGTCGCAAAGTTAGCAAGTACAAGAAATTTGAAAATTGTATGTAATTTCACATTAGTGCTTATGGTCGATCCCGTTTCTCGGCTTGAGAGCTTCTTTCTTCACTGTATTTTGAGTTAAGCAGTTGGCGCGATTTCAGTTCTAGCCTATAAAGTCAAATCTTGTGTGGTTCCTCCATGGTAACATAGCTGCCCGAGGTCGCAAAGTTAGCAAGTACAAGAAATTTGAAAATTGTATGTAATTTCACGGTAGTGCTTATGGTCGATCCCGTTTCTCGGCTTGAGAGCTACTTTCTTGACTGTATTTTGAGTTAAGCAGTTGGCGCGACTTCAGTTCTAGCCTATAAAGTCAAATCTTGTGTGGTTCCTCCATGGTAACATAGCTGCCCGAGGTCGCAAAGTTAGCAAGTACAAGAAATTTGAAAATTGTATGTAATTTCACGGTAGTGCTTATGGTCGATCCCGTTTCTCGGCTTGAGAGCTACTTTCTTGACTGTATTTTGAGTTAAGCAGTTGACGCGACTTCAGTTCTAGCCTATAAAGTCAAATCTAGTGTGGTTCCTCCATGGTAACATAGCTGCCCGAGGTCACAAAGTTAGCAAGTACAAGAAATTTGAAAATTGTATGTAATTTCACACTAGTGCTTATGGTCGATCCCGTTTCTCGGCTTGAGAGCTACTTTCTTGACTGTATTTTGAGTTAAGCAGTTGGTGCGACTTCAGTTCTAGCCTATAAAGTCAAATCTTGTGTAGTTCCTCCATGGTAACATAGCTGCCCGAGGTCGCAAAGTTAGCAAGTACAAGAAATTTGAAAATTGTATGTAATTTCACACTAGTGCTTATGGTCGATCCCGTTTCTTGGCTTGAGAGCTACTTTTTTGACTGTATTTTGAGTTAAGCAGTTGGCGCGACTTCAGTTCTAGCCTATAAAGTCAAATCTTGTGTAGTTCCTCCATGGTAACATAGCTGCCCGAGGTCGCAAAGTTAGCAAGTACAAGAAATTTGAAAATTGTATGTAATTTCACGGTAGTGCTTATGGTCGATCCCGTTTCTCGGCTTGAGGGCTACTTTTTTGACTGTATTTTGAATTAAGCAGTTGGCGCGACTTCAGTTCTAGCCTATAAAGTCAAATCTTGTGTAGTTCCTCCATGGTAACATAGCTGCCCGAGGTCGCAAAGTTAGCAAGTACAAGAAATTTGAAAATTGTATGTAATTTCACACTAGTGCTTATGGTCGATCCCGTTTCTCGGCTTGAGAGCTACTTTCTTGACTGTATTTTGAGTTAAGCAGTTGGCGCGACTTCAGTTCTAGCCTATAAAGTCAAATCTAGTGTGGTTTCTCCATGGTAACATAGCTGCCCGAGGTCGCAAATTTAGCAAGTACAAGAAATTTGAAAATTGTATGTAATTTCACGGTAGTGCTTATGGTCGATCCCGTTTCTCGGCTTGAGAGCTACTTTCTTGACTGTATTTTGAGTTAAGCAGTTGGCGCGACTTCAGTTCTAGCCTATAAAGTCAAATCTTGTGTAGTTCCTCCATGGTAACATAGCTGCCCGAGGTCGCAAAGTTAGCAAGTACAAGAAATTTGAAAATTGTATGTAATTTCACATTAGTGCTTATGGTCGATCCCGTTTCTCGGCTTGAGAGCTTCTTTCTTGACTGTATTTTGAGTTAAGCAGTTGGCGCGACTTCAGTTCTAGCCTATAAAGTCAAATCTTGTGTGGTTCCTCCATGGTAACATAGCTGCCCGAGGTCGCAAAGTTAGCAAGTACAAGAAATTTGAAATTTGTATGTAATTTCACATTAGTGCTTATGGTCGATCCCGTTTCTCGGCTTGAGAGCTTCTTTCTTCACCGTATTTTGAGTTAAGCAGTTGGCGCGACTTCAGTTCTAGCCTATAAAGTCAAATCTTGTGTGATTCCTCCATGGTAACATAGCTGCCCGAGGTCGCAAAGTTAGCAAGTACAAGAAATTTGAAAATTGTATGTAATTTCACGGTAGTGCTTATGGTCGATCCCGTTTCTCGGTTTGAGAGCTACTTTCTTGACTGTATTTTGAGTTAAGCGGTTGGCGCGACTTCAGTTCTAGCCTATAAAGTCAAATCTTGTGTGGTTCCTCCATGGTAACATAGCTGCCCGAGGTCACAAAGTTAGCAAGTACAAGAAATTTGAAAATTGTATGTAATTTCACGGTAGTGCTTATGGTCGATCCCGTTTCTCGGCTTGAGAGCTACTTTCTTGACTGTATTTTGAGTTAAGCGGTTGGCGCGACTTCAGTTCTAGCCTATAAAGTCAAATCTTGTGTGGTTCCTCCATGGTAACATAGCTGCCCGAGGTCGCAAAGTTAGCAAGTACAAGAAATTTGAAAATTGTATGTAATTTCACACTAGTGCTTATGGCCGATCCCGTTTCTCGGCTTGAGAGCTACTTTCTTGACTGTATTTTGAGTAAAGCAGTTGGCGCGACTTCAGTTCTAGCCTATAAAGTCAAATCTTGTGTGGTTCCTCCATGGTAACATAGCTGCCCGAGGTCGCAAAGTTAGCAAGTACAAGAAATTTGAAAATTGTATGTAATTTCACACTAGTGCTTATGGTCGATCCCGTTCCTCGGCTTGAGAGCTACTTTCTTGACTGTATTTTGAGTTAAGCAGTTGGCGCGACTTCAGTTCTAGCCTATAAAGTCAAATCTAGTGTGGTTCCTCCATGGTAACATAGCTGCCCGAGGTCGCAAAGTTAGCAAGTACAAGAAATTTGAAAATTGTATGTAATTTCACGGTAGTGCTTATGGTCGATCCCGTTTCTCGGCTTGAGAGCTACTTTCTTGACTGTATTTTGAGTTAAGCAGTTGGCGCGACTTCAGTTCTAGCCTATAAAGTCAAATCTAGTGTGGTTCATCCATGGTAACATAGCTGCCCGAGGTCGCAAAGTTAGCAAGTACAAGAAATTTGAAAATTGTATGTAATTTCACACTAGCGCTTGTGGTCGATCCCGGTTCTCGGCTTGAGAGCTACTTTCTTGACTGTATTTTGAGTTAAGCAGTTGGCGCGACTTCAGTTCTAGCCTATAAAGTCAAATCTTGTGTGGTTCCTCCATGGTAACATAGCTGCCCGAGGTCGCAAAGTTAGCAAGTACAAGAAATTTGAAAATTGTATGTAATTTCACGGTAGTGGTTATGGTCGATCCCGTTTCTCGGCTTGAGAGCTACTTTCTTGACTGTATTTTGAGTTAAGCAGTTGGCGCGACTTCAGTTCTAGCCTATAAAGTCAAATCTTGTGTGGTTCCTCCTTGGTAACATAGCTGCATGAGGTCACAAAGTTAGCAAGTACAAGAAATTTGAAAATTGTATGTAATTTCACGGTAGTGCTTATGGTCGATCCCGTTTCTCGGCTTGAGAGCTGCTTTCTTGACTGTATTTTGAGTTAAGCAGTTGGCGCGACTTCAGTTCTAGCCTATAAAGTCAAATCTAGTGTGGTTCCTCCATGGTAACATAGCTGCCCGAGGTCGCAAAGTTAGCAAGTACAAGAAATTTGAAAATTGTATGTAATTTCACGGTAGTGCTTATGGTCGATCCTGTTTCTCGGCTTGAGAGCTACTTTCTTGACTGTATTTTGAGTTAAGCAGTTGACGCGACTTCAGTTCTAGCCTATAAAGTCAAATCTAGTGTGGTTCCTCCATAGTAACATAGCTGCCCGAGGTCGCAAATTTAGCAAGTACAAGAAATTTGAAAATTGTATGTAATTTCACACTAGTGCTTATGGTCGATCCCGTTTCTCGGCTTGAGAGCTACTTTCTTGACTGTATTTTGAGTTAAGCAGTTGGCGCGATTTCAGTTCTAGCCTATAAAGTCAAATCTAGTGTGGTTCCTCCATGGTAACATAGCTGCCCGAGGTCACAAAGTTAAGAAGTACAAGAAAATTGAAAATTGTATGTAATTTCACGGTAGTGCTTATGGTCGATCCCGTTTCTCGGCTTGAGAGCTACTTTCTTGACTGTATTTTGAGTTAAGCAGTTGGCGCGACTTCAGTTCTAGCCTATAGAGTCAAATCTAGTGTGGTTCCTCCATGGTAACATTGCTGCCCGAGGTCACAAAGTTAGCAAGTACAAGAAATTTGAAAATTGTATGTAATTTCACACTAGTGCTTATGGTCGATCCCGTTTCTCGGCTTGAGAGCTACTTTCTTGACTGTATTTTGAGTTAAGCGGTTGGCGCGACTTCAGTTCTAGCCTATAAAGTCAAATCTTGTGTGGTTCCTCCATGGTAACATAGCTGCCCGAGGTCGCAAAGTTAGCAAGTACAAGAAATTTGAAAATTGTATGTAATTTCACGGTAGTGCTTATGGTCGATCCCGTTTCTCGGCTTGAGAGCTACTTTCTTGACTGTATTTTGAGTTAAGCAGTTGACGCGACTTCAGTTCTAGCCTATAAAGTCAAATCTAGTGTGGTTCCTCCATAGTAACATAGCTGCCCGAGGTCGCAAAGTTAGCAAGTACAAGAAATTTGAAAATTGTATGTAATTTCACACTAGTGCTTATGGTCGATCCCGTTTCTCGGCTTGAGAGCTACTTTCTTGACTGTATTTTGAGTTAAGCAGTTGGCGCGATTTCAGTTCTAGCCTATAAAGTCAAATCTAGTGTGGTTCCTCCATGGTAACATAGCTGCCCGAGGTCGCGAAGTTAGCAAGTACAAGAAATTTGAAAATTGTATGTAATTTCACGGTAGTGCTTATGGTCGATCCCGTTTCTCGGCTTGAGAGCTACTTTCTTGACTGTATTTTGAGTTAAGCAGTTGGCGCGACTTCAGTTCTAGCCTATAAAGTCAAATCTAGTGTGGTTCCTCCATGGTAACATAGCTGCCCGAGGTCACAAAGTTAGCAAGTACAAGAAATTTGAAAATTGTATGTAATTTCACACTAGTGCTTATGGTCGATCCCGTTTCTCGGCTTGAGAGCTACTTTCTTGACTGTATTTTGTGTTAAGCAGTTGGCGCGACTTCAGTTCTAGCCTATAAAGTCAAATCTTGTGTAGTTCCTCCATGGTAACATAGCTGCCCGAGGTCGCAAAGTTAGCAAGTACAAGAAATTTGAAAATTGTATGTAATTTCACACTAGTGCTTATGGTCGATCCCGTTTCTTGGCTTGAGAGCTACTTTTTTGACTGTATTTTGAGTTAAGCAGTTGGCGCGACTTCAGTTCTAGCCTATAAAGTCAAATCTTGTGTAGTTCTTCCATGGTAACATAGCTGCCCGAGGTCGCAAAGTTAGCAAGTACAAGAAATTTGAAAATTGTATGTAATTTCACGGTAGTGCTTATGGTCGATCCCGTTTCTCGGCTTGAGAGTTACTTTTTTGACTGTATTTTGAGTTAAGCAGTTGGCGCGACTTCAGTTCTAGCCTATAAAGTCAAATCTAGTGTGGTTCCTCCATGGTAACATAGCTGCCCGAGGTCGCAAAGTTAGCAAGTACAAGAAATTTGAAAATTGTATGTAATTTCACGGTAGTGCTTATGGTCGATCCCGTTCCTCGGCTTGAGAGCTACTTTCTTGACTGTATTTTGAGTTAAGCAGTTGGCGCGACTTCAGTTCTAGCCTATAAAGTCAAATCTAGTGTGGTTCCTCCATGGTAACATAGCTGCCCGAGGTCGCAAAGTTAGCAAGTACAAGAAATTTGAAAATTGTATGTAATTTCACGGTAGTGCTTATGGTCGATCCCGTTTCTCGGCTTGAGAGCCACTTTCTTGACTGTATTTTGAGTTAAGCAGTTGGCGCGACTTCAGTTCTAGCCTATAAAGTCAAATCTTGTGTAGTTCCTCCATGGTAACATAGCTGCCCGAGGTCGCAAAGTTAGCAAGTACAAGAAATTTGAAAATTGTATGTAATTTCACACTAGTGCTTATGGTCGATCCCGTTTCTTGGCTTGAGAGCTACTTTTTTGACTGTATTTTGAGTTAAGCAGTTGGCGCGACTTCAGTTCTAGCCTATAAAGTCAAATCTTGTGTAGTTCCTCCATGGTAACATAGCTGCCCGAGGTCGCAAAGTTAGCAAGTACAAGAAATTTGAAAATTGTATGTAATTTCACGGTAGTGCTTATGGTCGATCCCGTTTCTCGGCTTGAGAGCTACTTTTTTGACTGTATTTTGAGTTAAGCAGTTGGCGCGACTTCAGTTCTAGCCTATAAAGTCAAATCTTGTGTAGTTCCTCCATGGTAACATAGCTGCCCGAGGTCGCAAAGTTAGCAAGTACAAGAAATTTGAAAATTGTATGTAATTTCACACTAGTGCTTATGGTTGATCCCTTTTCTCGGCTTGAGAGCTACTTTCTTGACTGTATTTTGAGTTAAGCAGTTGGCGCGACTTCAGTTCTAGCCTATAAAGTCAAATCTAGTGTGGTTCCTCCATGGTAACATAGCTGCCCGAGGTCGCAAAGTTAGCAAGTACAAGAAATTTGAAAATTGTATGTAATTTCACGGTAGTGCTTATGGTCGATCCCGTTTCTCGGCTTGAGAGCTACTTTCTTGACTGTATTTTGAGTTATGCAGTTGGCGCGACTTCAGTTCTAGCCTATAAAGTCAAATCTAGTGTGGTTTCTCCATGGTAACATAGCTGCCCGAGGTCGCAAATTTAGCAAGTGCAAGAAATTTGAAAATTGTATGTAATTTCACGGTAGTGCTTATGGTCGATCCCGTTTCTCGGCTTGAGAGCTACTTTCTTGACTGTATTTTGAGTTAAGCAAATGGCGCGACTTCAGTTCTAGCCTATAAAGTCAAATCTTGTGTAGTTCCTCCATGGTAACATAGCTGCCCGAGGTCGCAAAGTTAGCAAGTACAAGAAATTTGAAAATTGTATGTAATTTCACATTAGTGCTTATGGTCGATCCAGTTTCTCGGCTTGAGAGCTTCTTTTTTGACTGTATTTTGAGTTAAGCAGTTGGCGCGACTTCAGTTCTAGCCTATAAAGTCAAATCTAGTGTGGTTCCTCCATGGTAACATAGCTGCCCGAGGTCGCAAAGTTAGCAAGTACAAGAAATTTGAAAATTGTATGTAATTTCACACTAGTGCTTATGGTCGATCCCGTTTCTTGGCTTGAGAGCTACTTTTTTGACTGTATTTTGAGTCAAGCAGTTGGCGCGACTTCAGTTCTAGCCTATAAAGTCAAATCTTGTGTAGTTCCTCCATGGTAACATAGCTGCCCGAGGTCGCAAAGTTAGCAAGTACAAGAAATTTGAAAATTGTATGTAATTTCACACTACTGCTTATGGTCGATCCCGTTTCTCGGCTTGAGAGCTACTTTCTTGACTGTATTTTGAATTAAGCAGTTGGCGCGGCTTCAGTTCTAGCCTATAAAGTCAAATCTTGTGTGGTTCCTCCATGGTAACATAGCTGCCCGAGGTCGCAAAGTTAGCAAGTACAAGAAATTTGAAAATTGTATGTAATTTCACATTAGTGCTTATGGTCGATCCCGTTTCTCGGCTTGAGAGCTTCTTTCTTCACTGTATTTTGAGTTAAGCAGTTGGCGCGACTTCAGTTCTAGCCTATAAAGTCAAATCTTGTGTGGTTCCTCCATGGTAACATAGCTGCCCGAGGTCGCAAAGTTAGCAAGTACAAAAAATTTGAAAATTGTATGTAATTTCACACTAGTGCTTATGGTCGATCCCGTTTCTCGGCTTGAGAGCTACTTTCTTGACTGTATTTTGAGTTAAGCAGTTGGCGCGACTTCAGTTCTAGCCTATAAAGTCAAATCTAGTGTGGTTCCTCCATGGTAACATAGCTGCCCGAGGTCACAAAGTTAGCAAGTACAAGAAATTTGAAAATTGTATGTAATTTCACACTAGTGCTTATGGTCGATCCCGTTTCTCGGCTTGAGAGCTACTTTCTTGACTGTATTTTGAGTTCAGCAGTTGGCGCGACTTCAGTTCTAGCCTATAAAGTCAAATCTTGTGTAGTTCCTCCATGGTAACATAGCTGCCCGAGGTCGCAAAGTTAGCAAGTACAAGAAATTTGAAAATTGTATGTAATTTCACATTAGTGCTTATGGTCAATCCCGTTTCTCGGCTTGAGAGCTACTTTCTTGACTGTATTTTGAGTTAAGCAGTTGGCGCGACTTCAGTTCTAGCCTATAAAGTCAAATCTAGAGTGGTTCCTCCATGGCAACATAGCTGCCCGAGGTCGCAAAGTTAGCAAGTACAAGAAATTTGAAAATTGTATGTAATTTCACACTAGTGCTTATGGTCGATCCCGTTTCTCGGCTTGAGAGCTACTTTCTTGACTGTATTTTGAATTAAGCAGTTGGCGCGACTTCAGTTCTAGCCTATAAAGTCAAATCTAGTGTGGTTCCTCCATGGTAACATAGCTGCCCGAGGTCGCAAAGTTAGCAAGTACAAGAAATTTGAAAATTGTATGTAATTTCACACTAGTGCTTATGGTCGATCCCGTTTCTCGGCTTGAGAGCTACTTTCTTGACTGTATTTTTAGTTAAGCAGTTGGCGCGACTTCAGTTCTAGCCTATAAAGTCAAATCTTGTGTGGTTCCTCCATGGTAACATAGCTGCCCGAGGTCGCAAAGTTAGCAAGTACAAGAAATTTGAAAATTGTATGTAATTTCACGGTAGTGCTTATGGTCGATCCCGTTTCTCGGCTTGATAGCTACTTTCTTGACTGTATTTTGAGTTAAGCAGTTGGCGCGACTTCAGTTCTAGCCTATAAAGTCAAATCTAGTGTGGTTCCTCCATGGTAACATAGCTGCCCGAGGTCACAAAGTTAGCAAGTACAAGAAATTTGAAAATTGTATGTAATTTCACGGTAGTGCTTATGGTCGATCCCGTTTCTCGGCTTGAGAGCTACTTTCTTGACTGTATTTTGAGTTAAGCAGTTGGCGCGACTTCAGTTCTAGCCTATAAAGTCAAATTTTGTGTGGTTCCTCCATGGTAACATAGCTGCCCGAGGTCGCAAAGTTAGCAAGTACAAGAAATTTGAAAATTGTATGTAATTTCACGGTAGTGCTTTTGGTCGATCCCGTTTCTCGGCTTGAGAGCTACTTTCTTGACTGTATTTTGAGTTAAGCAGTTGGCGCGACTTCAGTTCTAGCCTATAAAGTCAAATCTAGTGTGGTTCCTCCATGGTAACATAGCTGCCCGAGGTCGCAAAGTTAGCAAGTACAAGAAATTTGAAAATTGTATGTAATTTCACGGTAGTGCTTATGGTCGATCCCGTTTCTCGGCTTGAGAGCTACTTTCTTGACTGTATTTTGAGTTAAGCAGTTGGCGCGACTTCGGTTCTAGCCTATAAAGTCAAATCTTGTGTAGTTCCTCCATGGTAACATAGCTGCCCGAGGTCGCAAAGTTAGCAAGTACAAGAAATTTTAAAATTGTATGTAATTTCACACTAGTGCTTATGGTCGATCCCGTTTCTTGGCTTGAGAGCTACTTTTTTGACTGTATTTTGAGTTAAGCAGTTGGCGTGACTTCAGTTCTAGCCTATAAAGTCAAATCTTGTGTAGTTCCTCCATGGTAACATAGCTGCCCGAGGTCGCAAAGTTAGCAAGTACAAGAAATTTGAAAATTGTATGTAATTTCACGGTAGTGCTTATGGTCGATCCCGTTTCTCGGCTTGAGAGCTACTTTTTTGACTGTATTTTGAGTTAAGCAGTTGGCGCGACTTCAGTTCTAGCCTATAAAGTCAAATCTTGTGTAGTTCCTCCATGGTAACATAGCTGCCCGAGGTCGCAAAATTAGCAAGTACAAGAAATTTGAAAATTGTATGTAATTTCACATTAGTGCTTATGGTCGATCCCGTTTCTCGGCTTGAGAGCTTCTTTCTTCACTGTATTTTGAGTTAAGCAGTTGGCTCGACTTCAGTTCTAGCCTATAAAGTCAAATCTAGTGTGGTTCCTCCATGGTAACATAGCTGCCCGAGGTCACAAAGTTAGCAAGTACAAGAAATTTGAAAATTGTATGTAATTTCACACTAGTGCTTATGGTCGATCCCGTTTCTCGGCTTGAGAGCTACTTTCTTGACTGTATTTTGAGTTAAGCAGTTGGCGCGACTTCAGTTCTAGCCTATAAAGTCAAATCTAGTGTGGTTCCTCCATGGTAACATAGCTGCCCGAGGTCGCAAAGTTAGCAAGTACAAGAAATTTGAAAATTGTATGTAATTTCACACTAGTGCTTATGGTCGATCCCGTTTCTCGGCTTGAGAGCTACTTTCTTGACTGTATTTTGAATTAAGCAGTTGGCGCGACTTCAGTTCTAGCCTATAAAGTCAAATCTTGTGTGGTTCCTCCATGGTAACATAGCTGCCCGAGGTCGCAAAGTTAGCAAGTACAAGAAATTTGAAAATTGTATGTAATTTCACATTAGTGCTTATGGTCGATCCCGTTTCTCGGCTTGAGAGCTTCTTTCTTCACTGTATTTTGAGTTAAGCAGTTGGCGCGACTTCAGTTCTATCCTATAAAGTCAAATCTTGTGTGGTTCCTCCATGGTAACATAGCTACCCGTGGTCGCAAAGTTAGCAAGTACAAGAAATTTGAAAATTGTATGTAATTTCACACTAGTGCTTATGGTCGATCCCGTTTCTCGGCTTGAGAGCTACTTTCTTGACTGTATTTTGAGTTAAGCAGTTGGCGCGACTTCAGTTCTAGCCTATAAAGTCAAATCTAGTGTGGTTCCTCCATGGTAACATAGCTGCCCGAGGTCACAAAGTTAGCAAGTACAAGAAATTTGAAAATTGTATGTAATTTCACGGTAGTGCTTATGGTCGATCCCGTTTCTCGGCTTGAGAGCTACTTTCTTGACTGTATTTTGAGTTAAGCAGTTGGCGCGACTTCAGTTCTAGCCTATAAAGTCAAATCTAGTGTGGTTCCTCCATGGCAACATAGCTGCCCGAGGTCGCAAAGTTAGCAAGTACAAGAAATTTGAAAATTGTATGTAATTTCAACAGTAACATAGCTGCCGAGGTCGCAAAGTTAGCAAGTACAAGAAATTTGAAAATTGTATGTAATTTCACGGTAGTGCTTATGGTCAATCCCGTTTCTCGGCTTGAGAGCTACTTTCTTGACTGTATTTTGAGTTAAGCAGTTGGCGCGACTTCAGTTCTAGCCTATAAAGTCAAATCTAGTGTGGTTCCTCTATGGTAACATAGCTGCCCGAGGTCGCAAAGTTAGCAAGTACAAGAAATTTGAAAATTGTATGTAATTTCACGGTAGTGCTTATGGTCGATCCCGTTTCTCGGCTTGAGAGCTACTTTTTTGACTGTATTTTGAGTTACGCAGTTGGCGCGACTTCAGTTCTAGCCTATAAAGTCAAATCTAGTGTGGTTCCTCCATGGTAACATAGCTGCCCGAGGTCGCAAAGTTAGCAAGTACAAGAAATTTGAAAATTGTATGTAATTTCACACTAGTGCTTATGGTCGATCCCGTTTCTCGGCTTGAGAGCTACTTTCTTGACTGTATTTTGAGTTAAGCAGTTAGCGCGACTTCAGTTCTAGCCTATAAAGTCAAATGTAGTGTGGTTCCTCCATGGTAACATAGCTGCCCAAGGTCGCAAAGTTAGCAAGTACAAGAAATTTGAAAATCGTATGTAATTTCACGGTAGTGCTTATGGTCGATCCCGTTTCTCGGCTTGAGAGCTACTTTCTTGACTGTATTTTGAGTTAAGCAGTTGGCGCGACTTCAGTTCTAGCCTATAAAGTCAAATCTTGTGTGGTTCCTCCTTGGTAACATAGCTGCCCGAGGTCACAAAGTTAGCAAGTACAAGAAATTTGAAAATTGTATGTAATTTCACACTAGTGCTTATGGTCGATCCCGTTTCTCGGCTTGAGAGCTTCTTTCTTGACTGTATTTTGAGTTATGCAGTTGGCGCGACTTCAGTTCTAGCCTATAAAGTCAAATCTTGTGTGGTTCCTCCTTGGTAACATAGCTGCCCGAGGTCACAAAGTTAGCAAGTACAAGAAATTTGAAAATTGTATGTAATTTCACACTAGTGCTTATGGTCGATCCCGTTTCTCGGCTTGAGAGCTACTTTCTTGACTGTATTTTGAGTTAAGCAGTTGGCGCGACTTCAGTTCTAGCCTATAAAGTCAAATCTTGTGTAGTTCCTCCATGGTAACATAGCTGCCCGAGGTCACAAAGTTAGCAAGTACAAGAAATTTGAAAATTGTATGTAATTTCACGGTAGTGCTTATGGTCGATCCCGTTTCTCGGCTTGAGAGCTACTTTCTTGACTGTATTTTGAGTTAAGCTGTTGGCGCGACTTCAGTTCCAGATTATAGAGTCAAATCTTGTGTGGTTCCTCCTTGGTAACATAGCTGCCCGAGGTCGCAAAGTTAGCAAGTACAAGAAATTTGAAAATTGTATGTAATTTCACGGTAGTGCTTATGGTCGATCCCGTTTCTCGGCTTGAGAGCTACTTTCTTGACTGTATTTTGAGTTATGCAGTTGGCGCGACTTCAGTTCTAGCCTATAAAGTCAAATCTTGTGTGGTTCCTCCATGGTAACATAGCTGCCCGAGGTCGCAAAGTTAGCAAGTACAAGAAATTTGAAAATTGTATGTAAATTCACACTAGTGCTTATAGTCGATCCCGTTTCTCGGCTTGAGAGCTACTTTCTTGACTGTATTTTGAGTTAAGCAGTTGGCGCGACTTCAGTTCTAGCCTATAAAGTCAAATCTAGTGTGGTTCCTCCATGGTAACATAGCTGCCCGAGGTCACAAAGTTAGCAAGTACAAGAAATTTGAAAATTGTATGTAATTTCAAACTAGTGCTTATGGTCGATCCCGTTTCTCGGCTTGAGAGCTACTTTCTTGACTGTATTTTGAGTTAAGCAGTTGGCGCGACTTCAGTTCTAGCCTACAAAGTCAAATCTTGTGTGGTTCCTCCATGGTAACATAGCTGCCCGAGGTCGCAAAGTTAGCAAGTACAAGAAATTTGAAAATTGTATGTAATTTCACGGTAGTGCTTATGGTCGATCCCGTTTCTCGGCTTGAGAGCTACTTTCTTGACTGTATTTTGAGTTAAGCAGTTGGCGCGACTTCAGTTCTAGCCTATAAAGTCAAATCTTGTGTGGTTCCTCCATGGTAACATAGCTGCCCGAGGTCGCAAAGTTAGCAAGTACAAGAAATTTGAAAATTGTATGTAATTTCACATTAGTGCTTATGGTCGATCCCGTTTCTCGGCTTGAGAGCTTCTTTCTTCACTGTATTTTGAGTTAAGCAGTTGGCGCGACTTCAGTTCTAGCCTATAAAGTCAAATCTTGTGTGGTTCCTCCATGGTAACATAGCTGCCCGAGGTCGCAAAGTTAGCAAGTACAAAAAATTTGAAAATTGTATGTAATTTCACACTAGTGCTTATGGTCGATCCCGTTTCTCGGCTTGAGAGCTACTTTCTTGACTGTATTTTGAGTTAAGCAGTTGGCGCGACTTCAGTTCTAGCCTATAAAGTCAAATCTAGTGTGGTTCCTCCATGGTAACATAGCTGCCCGAGGTCACAAAGTTAGCAAGTACAAGAAATTTGAAAATTGTATGTAATTTCACACTAGTGCTTATGGTCGATCCCGTTTCTCGGCTTGAGAGCTACTTTCTTGACTGTATTTTGAGTTCAGCAGTTGGCGCGACTTCAGTTCTAGCCTATAAAGTCAAATCTTGTGTAGTTCCTCCATGGTAACATAGCTGCCCGAGGTCGCAAAGTTAGCAAGTACAAGAAATTTGAAAATTGTATGTAATTTCACATTAGTGCTTATGGTCAATCCCGTTTCTCGGCTTGAGAGCTACTTTCTTGACTGTATTTTGAGTTAAGCAGTTGGCGCGACTTCAGTTCTAGCCTATAAAGTCAAATCTAGAGTGGTTCCTCCATGGCAACATAGCTGCCCGAGGTCGCAAAGTTAGCAAGTACAAGAAATTTGAAAATTGTATGTAATTTCACACTAGTGCTTATGGTCGATCCCGTTTCTCGGCTTGAGAGCTACTTTCTTGACTGTATTTTGAATTAAGCAGTTGGCGCGACTTCAGTTCTAGCCTATAAAGTCAAATCTAGTGTGGTTCCTCCATGGTAACATAGCTGCCCGAGGTCGCAAAGTTAGCAAGTACAAGAAATTTGAAAATTGTATGTAATTTCACACTAGTGCTTATGGTCGATCCCGTTTCTCGGCTTGAGAGCTACTTTCTTGACTGTATTTTTAGTTAAGCAGTTGGCGCGACTTCAGTTCTAGCCTATAAAGTCAAATCTTGTGTGGTTCCTCCATGGTAACATAGCTGCCCGAGGTCGCAAAGTTAGCAAGTACAAGAAATTTGAAAATTGTATGTAATTTCACGGTAGTGCTTATGGTCGATCCCGTTTCTCGGCTTGATAGCTACTTTCTTGACTGTATTTTGAGTTAAGCAGTTGGCGCGACTTCAGTTCTAGCCTATAAAGTCAAATCTAGTGTGGTTCCTCCATGGTAACATAGCTGCCCGAGGTCACAAAGTTAGCAAGTACAAGAAATTTGAAAATTGTATGTAATTTCACGGTAGTGCTTATGGTCGATCCCGTTTCTCCGCTTGAGAGCTACTTTCTTGACTGTATTTTGAGTTAAGCAGTTGGCGCGACTTCAGTTCTAGCCTATAAAGTCAAATTTTGTGTGGTTCCTCCATGGTAACATAGCTGCCCGAGGTCGCAAAGTTAGCAAGTACAAGAAATTTGAAAATTGTATGTAATTTCACGGTAGTGCTTTTGGTCGATCCCGTTTCTCGGCTTGAGAGCTACTTTCTTGACTGTATTTTGAGTTAAGCAGTTGGCGCGACTTCAGTTCTAGCCTATAAAGTCAAATCTAGTGTGGTTCCTCCATGGTAACATAGCTGGCCGAGGTCGCAAAGTTAGCAAGTACAAGAAATTTGAAAATTGTATGTAATTTCACGGTAGTGCTTATGGTCGATCCCGTTTCTCGGCTTGAGAGCTACTTTCTTGACTGTATTTTGAGTTAAGCAGTTGGCGCGACTTCAGTTCTAGCCTATAAAGTCAAATCTAGTGTGGTTCCTCCATGGTAACATAGCTGCCCGAGGTCGCAAAGTTAGCAAGTACAAGAAATTTGAAAATTGTATGTAATTTCACGGTAGTGCTTATGGTCGATCCCGTTTCTCGGCTTGAGAGCTACTTTTTTGACTGTATTTTGAGTTAAGCAGTTGGCGCGACTTCAGTTCTAGCCTATAAAGTCAAATCTTGTGTAGTTCCTCCATGGTAACATAGCTGCCCGAGGTCGCAAAGTTAGCAAGTACAAGAAATTTGAAAATTGTATGTAATTTCACGGTAGTGCTTATGGTCGATCCCGTTTCTCGGCTTGAGAGCTACTTTTTTGACTGTATTTTGAGTTAAGCAGTTGGCGCGACTTCAGTTCTAGCCTATAAAGTCAAATCTTGTGTAGTTCCTCCATGGTAACATAGCTGCCCGAGGTCGCAAAATTAGCAAGTACAAGAAATTTGAAAATTGTATGTAATTTCACATTAGTGCTTATGGTCGATCCCGTTTCTCGGCTTGAGAGCTTCTTTCTTCACTGTATTTTGAGTTAAGCAGTTGGCTCGACTTCAGTTCTAGCCTATAAAGTCAAATCTAGTGTGGTTCCTCCATGGTAACATAGCTGCCCGAGGTCACAAAGTTAGCAAGTACAAGAAATTTGAAAATTGTATGTAATTTCACACTAGTGCTTATGGTCGATCCCGTTTCTCGGCTTGAGAGCTACTTTCTTGACTGTATTTTGAGTTAAGCAGTTGGCGCGACTTCAGTTCTAGCCTATAAAGTCAAATCTAGTGTGGTTCCTCCATGGTAACATAGCTGCCCGAGGTCGCAAAGTTAGCAAGTACAAGAAATTTGAAAATTGTATGTAATTTCACACTAGTGCTTATGGTCGATCCCGTTTCTCGGCTTGAGAGCTACTTTCTTGACTGTATTTTGAATTAAGCAGTTGGCGCGACTTCAGTTCTAGCCTATAAAGTCAAATCTTGTGTGGTTCCTCCATGGTAACATAGCTGCCCGAGGTCGCAAAGTTAGCAAGTACAAGAAATTTGAAAATTGTATGTAATTTCACATTAGTGCTTATGGTCGATCCCGTTTCTCGGCTTGAGAGCTTCTTTCTTCACTGTATTTTGAGTTAAGCAGTTGGCGCGACTTCAGTTCTATCCTATAAAGTCAAATCTTGTGTGGTTCCTCCATGGTAACATAGCTACCCGTGGTCGCAAAGTTAGCAAGTACAAGAAATTTGAAAATTGTATGTAATTTCACACTAGTGCTTATGGTCGATCCCGTTTCTCGGCTTGAGAGCTACTTTCTTGACTGTATTTTGAGTTAAGCAGTTGGCGCGACTTCAGTTCTAGCCTATAAAGTCAAATCTAGTGTGGTTCCTCCATGGTAACATAGCTGCCCGAGGTCACAAAGTTAGCAAGTACAAGAAATTTGAAAATTGTATGTAATTTCACGGTAGTGCTTATGGTCGATCCCGTTTCTCGGCTTGAGAGCTACTTTCTTGACTGTATTTTGAGTTAAGCAGTTGGCGCGACTTCAGTTCTAGCCTATAAAGTCAAATCTAGTGTGGTTCCTCCATGGCAACATAGCTGCCCGAGGTCGCAAAGTTAGCAAGTACAAGAAATTTGAAAATTGTATGTAATTTCACACTAGTGCTTATGGTCGATCCCGTTTCTCGGCTTGAGAGCTACTTTCTTGACTGTATTTTGAATTAAGCAGTTGGCGCGACTTCAGTTCTAGCCTATAAAGTCAAATCTAGTGTGGTTCCTCCATGGTAACATAGCTGCCCGAGGTCACAAAGTTAGCAAGTACAAGAAATTTGAAAATTGTATGTAATTTCACACTAGTGCTTATGGTCGATCCCGTTTCTCGGCTTGAGAGCTACTTTCTTGACTGTATTTTGAGTTAAGCAGTTGGCGCGACTTCAGTTCTAGCCTATAAAGTCAAATCTTGTGTAGTTCCTCCATGGTAACATAGCTGCCCGAGGTCGCAAAGTTAGCAAGTACAAGAAATTTGAAAATTGTATGTAATTTCACACTGGTGCTTATGGTCGATCCCGTTTCTCGGCTTGAGAGCTACTTTCTTGACTGTATTTTTAGTTAAGCAGTTGGCGCGACTTCAGTTCTAGCCTATAAAGTCAAATCTTGTGTGGTTCCTCCATGGTAACATAGCTGCCCGAGGTCGCAAAGTTAGCAAGTACAAGAAATTTGAAAATTGTATGTAATTTCACGGTAGTGCTTATGGTCGATCCCGTTTCTCGGCTTGATAGCTACTTTCTTGACTGTATTTTGAGTTAAGCAGTTGGCGCGACTTCAGTTCTAGCCTATAAAGTCAAATCTTGTGTGGTTCCTCCATGGTAACATAGCTGCCCGAGGTCGCAAAGTTAGCAAGTACAAGAAATTTGAAAATTGTATGTAATTTCACGGTAGTGCTTATGGTCGATCCCGTTTCTCGGCTTGAGAGCTACTTTCTTGACTGTATTTTGAGTTAAGCAGTTGGCGCGACTTCAGTTCTAGCCGATAAAGTCAAATCTAGTGTGGTTCCTCCATGGTAACATAGCTGCCCGAGGTCACAAAGTTAGCAAGTACAATAAATTTGAAAATTGTATGTAATTTCACACTAGTGCTTATGGTCGATCCCGTTTCTCGGCTTGAGAGCTACTTTCTTGGCTGTATTTTGAGTTAAGCTGTTGGCGCGACTTCAGTTCTAGCCTATAAAGTCAAATCTTGTGTGGTTCCTCCATGGTAACATAGCTGCCGAGGTCGCAAAGTTAGCAAGTACAAGAAATTTGAAAATTGTATGTAATTTCACGGTAGTGCTTATGGTCAATCCCGTTTCTCGGCTTGAGAGCTACTTTCTTGACTGTATTTTGAGTTAAGCAGTTGGCGCGACTTCAGTTCTAGCCTATAAAGTCAAATCTAGTGTGGTTCCTCTATGGTAACATAGCTGCCCGAGGTCGCAAAGTTAGCAAGTACAAGAAATTTGAAAATTGTATGTAATTTCACGGTAGTGCTTATGGTCAATCCCGTTTCTCGGCTTGAGAGCTACTTTCTTGACTGTATTTTGAGTTAAGCAGTTGGCGCGACTTCAGTTCTAGCCTATAAAGTCAAATCTAGTGTGGTTCCTCTATGGTAACATAGCTGCCCGAGGTCGCAAAGTTAGCAAGTACAAGAAATTTGAAAATTGTATGTAATTTCACATTAGTGCTTATGGTCGATCCCGTTTCTCGGCTTGAGAGCTTCTTTCTTCACTGTATTTTGAGTTAAGCAGTTGGCGCGACTTCAGTTCTAGCCTATAAAGTCAAATCTTGTGTGGTTCCTCCATGGTAACATAGCTGCCCGAGGTCGCAAAGTTAGCAAGTACAAGAAATTTGAAAATTGTATGTAATTTCACATTAGTGCTTATGGTCGATCCCGGTTCTCGGCTTGAGAGCTACTTTCTTGACTGTATTTTGAGTTAAACAGTTGGCGCGACTTCAGTTCTAGCCTATAAAGTCAAATCTTGTGTGGTTCCTCCATGGTAACATAGCTGCCCGAGGTCGCAAAGTTAGCAAGTACAAGAAATTTGAAAATTGTATGTAATTTCACACTAGTGCTTATGGTCGATCCCGTTTCTCGGCTTGAGAGCTACTTTCTTGACTGTATTTTGAGTTAAGCAGTTGGCGCGGCTTCAGTTCTAGCCTATAAAGTCAAATCTAGTGTGGTTCCTCCATGGTAACATAGCTGCCCGAGGTCGCAAAGTTAGCAAGTACAAGAAATTTGAAAATTGTATGTAATTTCACATTAGTGCTTATGGTCGATCCCGTTTCTCGGCTTGAGAGCTACTTTTTTGACTGTATTTTGAGTTAGGCAGTTCTCGCGACTTCAGTTCTAGCCTATAAAGTCAAATCTTGTGTGGTTCCTCCTTGGTAAAATAGCTGCCCGAAGTCACAAAGTTAGCAAGTACAAGAAATTTGAAAATTATATGTAATTTCACACTATTGCTTATGATCGATCCCGTTTCTCGGCTTGAGAGCTTCTTTCTTCACTGTATTTTGAGTTAAGCAGTTGGCTCGACTTCAGTTCTAGCCTATAAAGTCAAATCTAGTGTGGTTCCTCCATGGTAACATAGCTGCCCGAGGTCACAAAGTTAGCAAGTACAAGAAATTTGAAAATTGTATGTAATTTCACACTAGTGCTTATGGTCGATCCCGTTTCTCGGCTTGAGAGCTACTTTCTTGACTGTATTTTGAGTTAAGCAGTTGACGCGACTTCAGTTCTAGCCTATAAAGTCAAATCTAGTGTGGTTCCTCCATAGTAACATAGCTGCCCGAGGTCGCAAAGTTAGCAAGTACAAGAAATTTGAAAATTGTATGTAATTTCACACTAGTGCTTATGGTCGATCCCGTTTCTCGGCTTGAGAGCTACTTTCTTGACTGTATTTTGAGTTAAGCAGTTGGCGCGACTTCAGTTCTAGCCTATAAAGTCAAATCTTGTGTGGTTCCTCCATGGTAACATAGCTGCCGAGGTCGCAAAGTTAGCAAGTACAAGAAATTTGAAAATTGTATGTAATTTCACGGTAGTGCTTATGGTCAATCCCGTTTCTCGGCTTGAGAGCTACTTTCTTGACTGTATTTTGAGTTAAGCAGTTGGCGCGACTTCAGTTCTAGCCTATAAAGTCAAATCTAGTGTGGTTCCTCTATGGTAACATAGCTGCCCGAGGTCGCAAAGTTAGCAAGTACAAGAAATTTGAAAATTGTATGTAATTTCACGGTAGTGCTTATGGTCGATCCCGTTTCTCGGCTTGAGAGCTACTTTTTTGACTGTATTTTGAGTTACGCAGTTGGCGCGACTTCAGTTCTAGCCTATAAAGTCAAATGTAGTGTGGTTCCTCCATGGTAACATAGCTGCCCAAGGTCGCAAAGTTAGCAAGTACAAGAAATTTGAAAATCGTATGTAATTTCACGGTAGTGCTTATGGTCGATCCCGTTTCTCGGCTTGAGAGCTACTTTCTTGACTGTATTTTGAGTTAAGCAGTTGGCGCGACTTCAGTTCTAGCCTATAAAGTCAAATCTTGTGTGGTTCCTCCTTGGTAACATAGCTGCCCGAGGTCACAAAGTTAGCAAGTACAAGAAATTTGAAAATTGTATGTAATTTCACACTAGTGCTTATGGTCGATCCCGTTTCTCGGCTTGAGAGCTTCTTTCTTGACTGTATTTTGAGTAAAGCAGTTGGCGCGACTTCAGTTCTAGCCTATAAAGTCAAATCTTGTGTAGTTCCTCCATGGTAACATAGCTGCCCGAGGTCACAAAGTTAGCAAGTACAAGAAATTTGAAAATTGTATGTAATTTCACGGTAGTGCTTATGGTCGATCCCGTTTCTCGGCTTGAGAGCTACTTTCTTGACTGTATTTTGAGTTAAGCAGTTGGCGCGACTTCAGTTCTAGCCTATAAAGTCAAATCTTGTGTAGTTCCTCCATGGTAACATAGCTGCCCGAGGTCGCAAAGTTAGCAAGTACAAGAAATTTGAAAATTGTATGTAATTTCACGGTAGTGCTTATGGTCGATCCCGTTTCTCGGCTTGAGAGCTACTTTCTTGACTGTATTTTGAGTTATGCAGTTGGCGCGACTTCAGTTCTAGCCTATAAAGTCAAATCTTGTGTGGTTCCTCCTTGGTAACATAGCTGCCCGAGGTCACAAAGTTAGCAAGTACAAGAAATTTGAAAATTGTATGTAATTTCACACTAGTGCTTATGGTCGATCCCGTTTCTCGGCTTGAGAGCTACTTTCTTGACTGTATTTTGAGTTAAGCAGTTGGCGCGACTTCAGTTCTAGCCTATAAAGTCAAATCTTGTGTAGTTCCTCCATGGTAACATAGCTGCCCGAGGTCACAAAGTTAGCAAGTACAAGAAATTTGAAAATTGTATGTAATTTCACGGTAGTGCTTATGGTCGATCCCGTTTCTCGGCTTGAGAGCTACTTTCTTGACTGTATTTTGAGTTAAGCTGTTGGCGCGACTTCAGTTCCAGATTATAAAGTCAAATCTTGTGTGGTTCCTCCTTGGTAACATAGCTGCCCGAGGTCGCAAAGTTAGCAAGTACAAGAAATTTGAAAATTGTATGTAATTTCACGGTAGTGCTTATGGTCGATCCCGTTTCTCGGCTTGAGAGCTACTTTCTTGACTGTATTTTGAGTTAAGCAGTTGGCGCGACTTCAGTTCTAGCCTATAAAGTCAAATCTAGTGTGGTTCCTCCATGGTAACATAGCTGCCCGAGGTCACAAAGTTAGCAAGTACAAGAAATTTGAAAATTGTATGTAATTTCAAACTAGTGCTTATGGTCGATCCCGTTTCTCGGCTTGAGAGCTACTTTCTTGACTGTATTTTGAGTTAAGCAGTTGGCGCGACTTCAGTTCTAGCCTACAAAGTCAAATCTTGTGTGGTTCCTCCATGGTAACATAGCTGCCCGAGGTCGCAAAGTTAGCAAGTACAAGAAATTTGAAAATTGTATGTAATTTCACGGTAGTGCTTATGGTCGATCCCGTTTCTCGGCTTGAGAGCTACTTGACTGTATTTTGAGTTAAGCTGTTGGCGCGACTTCAGTTCTAGATTATAAAGTCAAATCTTGTGTGGTTCCTCCTTGGTAACATAGCTGCCCGAGGTCGCAAAGTTAGCAAGTACAAGAAATTTGAAAATTGTATGTAATTTCACGGTAGTGCTTATGGTCGATCCCGTTTCTCGGCTTGAGAGCTACTTTCTTGACTGTATTTTGAGTTAAGCAGTTGGCGCGACTTCAGTTCTAGCCTATAAAGTCAAATCTAGTGTGGTTCCTCTATGGTAACATAGCTGCCCGAGGTCGCAAAGTTAGCAAGTACAAGAAATTTGAAAATTGTATGTAATTTCACGGTAGTGCTTATGGTCGATCCCGTTTCTCGGCTTGAGAGCTACTTTTTTGACTGTATTTTGAGTTACGCAGTTGGCGCGACTTCAGTTCTAGCCTATAAAGTCAAATCTAGTGTGGTTCCTCCATGGTAACATAGCTGCCCGAGGTCGCAAAGTTAGCAAGTACAAGAAATTTGAAAATTGTATGTAATTTCACACTAGTGCTTATGGTCGATCCCGTTTCTCGGCTTGAGAGCTACTTTCTTGACTGTATTTTGAGTTAATCAGTTGGCGCGACTTCAGTTCTAGCCTATAAAGTCAAATCTTGTGTGGTTCCTCCATGGTAACATAGCTGCCCGAGGTCACAAAGTTAGCAAGTACAAGAAATTTGAAAATTGTATGTAATTTCACACTAGTGCTTATGGTCGATCCCGTTTCTCGGCTTGAGAGCTACTTTCTTGACTGTATTTTGAGTTAAGCAGTTGGCGCGACTTCAGTTCTAGCCTATAAAGTCAAATCTTGTGTAGTTCCTCCATGGTAACATAGCTGCCCAAGGTCGCAAAGTTAGCAAGTACAAGAAATTTGAAAATCGTATGTAATTTCACGGTAGTGCTTATGGTCGATCCCGTTTCTCGGCTTGAGAGCTTCTTTCTTGACTGTATTTTGAGTAAAGCAGTTGGCGCGACTTCAGTTCTAGCCTATAAAGTCAAATCTTGTGTGGTTCCTCCTTGGTAACATAGCTGCCCGAGGTCACAAAGTTAGCAAGTACAAGAAATTTGAAAATTGTATGTAATTTCACGGTAGTGCTTATGGTCGATCCCGTTTCTCGGCTTGAGAGCTACTTTCTTGACTGTATTTTGAGTTAAGCAGTTGGCGCGACTTCAGTTCTAGCCTATAAAGTCAAATCTTGTGTAGTTCCTCCATGGTAACATAGCTGCCCGAGGTCGCAAAGTTAGCAAGTACAAGAAATTTGAAAATTGTATGTAATTTCACGGTAGTGCTTATGGTCGATCCCGTTTCTCGGCTTGAGAGCTTCTTTCTTGACTGTATTTTGAGTTAAGCAGTTGGCGCGACTTCAGTTCTAGCCTATAAAGTCAAATCTTGTGTGGTTCCTCCATGGTAACATAGCTGCCCGAGGTCGCAAATTTAGCAAGTACAAGAAATTTGAAAATTGTATGTAATTTCACACTAGTGCTTATGGTCGATCCCGTTTCTCGGCTTGAGAGCTACTTTCTTGACTGTATTTTGAGTTAATCAGTTGGCGCGACTTCAGTTCTAGCCTATAAAGTCAAATCTTGTGTGGTTCCTCCATGGTAACATAGCTGCCCGAGGTCACAAAGTTAGCAAGTACAAGAAATTTGAAAATTGTATGTAATTTCACACTAGTGCTTATGGTCGATCCCGTTTCTCGGCTTGAGAGCTACTTTCTTGACTGTATTTTGAGTTAAGCAGTTGGCGCGACTTCAGTTCTAGCCTATAAAGTCAAATCTTGTGTAGTTCCTCCATGGTAACATAGCTGCCCGAGGTCGCAAAGTTAGCAAGTACAAGAAATTTGAAAATTGTATGTAATTTCACGGTAGTGCTTATGGTCGATCCCGTTTCTCGGCTTGAGAGCTACTTGACTGTATTTTGAGTTAAGCTGTTGGCGCGACTTCAGTTCTAGATTATAAAGTCAAATCTTGTGTGGTTCCTCCTTGGTAACATAGCTGCCCGAGGTCGCAAAGTTAGCAAGTACAAGAAATTTGAAAATTGTATGTAATTTCACGGTAGTGCTTATGGTCGATCCCGTTTCTCGGCTTGAGAGCTACTTTCTTGACTGTATTTTGAGTTAAGCAGTTGGCGCGACTTCAGTTCTAGCCTATAAAGTCAAATCTAGTGTGGTTCCTCCATGGTAACATAGCTGCCCGAGGTCGCAAAGTTAGCAAGTACAAGAAATTTGAAAATTGTATGTAATTTCACGGTAGTGCTTATGGTCGATCCCGTTTCTCGGCTTGAGAGCTACTTGACTGTATTTTGAGTTAAGCTGTTGGCGCGACTTCAGTTCTAGATTATAAAGTCAAATCTTGTGTGGTTCCTCCTTGGTAACATAGCTGCCCGAGGTCGCAAAGTTAGCAAGTACAAGAAATTTGAAAATTGTATGTAATTTCACGGTAGTGCTTATGGTCGATCCCGTTTCTCGGCTTGAGAGCTACTTTCTTGACTGTATTTTGAGTTAAGCAGTTGGCGCGACTTCAGTTCTAGCCTATAAAGTCAAATCTAGTGTGGTTCCTCCATGGTAACATAGCTGCCCGAGGTCACAAAGTTAGCAAGTACAAGAAATTTGAAAATTGTATGTAATTTCACGGTAGTGCTTATTGTCGATCCCGTTTCTCGGCTTGAGAGCTACTTTCTTGACTGTATTTTGAGTTAAGCAGTTGGCGCGACTTCAGTTCTAGCCTACAAAGTCAAATCTTGTGTGGTTCCTCCATGGTAACATAGCTGCCCGAGGTCGCAAAGTTAGCAAGTACAAGAAATTTGAAAATTGTATGTAATTTCACGGTAGTGCTTATGGTCGATCCCGTTTCTCGGCTTGAGAGCTACTTTCTTGACTGTATTTTGAGTTAAGCAGTTGGCGCGACTTCAGTTCTAGCCTATAAAGTCAAATCTTGTGTGGTTCCTCCATGGTAACATAGCTGCCCGAGGTCGCAAAGTTAGCAAGTACAAGAAATTTGAAAATTGTATGTAATTTCACACTAGTGCTTATAGTCGATCCCGTTTCTCGGCTTGAGAGCTACTTTCTTGACTGTATTTTGAGTTAAGCAGTTGGCGCGACTTCAGCTCTAGCCTATAAAGTCAAATCTAGTGTGGTTCCTCCATGGTAACATAGCTGCCCGAGGTCACAAAGTTAGCAAGTACAAGAAATTTGAAAATTGTATGTAATTTCACACTAGTGCTTATGGTCGATCCCGTTTCTCGGCTTGAGAACTACTTTCTTGACTGTATTTTGAGTTAAGCAGTTGGCGCGACTTCAGTACTAGCCTATAAAGTCAAATCTAGTGTGGTTCCTCTATGGTAACATAGCTGCCCGAGGTCGCAAAGTTAGCAAGTACAAGAAATTTGAAAATTGTATGTAATTTCACACTAGTGCTTATGGTCGATCCCGTTTCTCGGCTTGAGAGCTACTTTCTTGACTGTATTTTGAGTTAAGCAGTTGGCGCGACTTCAGTTCTAGCCTATAAAGTCAAATCTGGTGTGGTTCCTCCATGGTAACATAGCTGCCCGAGGTCGCAAAATTAGCAAGTACAAGAAATTTGAAAATTGTATGTAATTTCACGGTAGTGCTTATGGTCGATCCCGTTTCTCGGCTTGAGAGCTTCTTTCTTGACTGTATTTTGAGTTAAGCAGTTGGCGCGACTTCAGTTCTAGCCTATAAAGTCAAATCTTGTGTGGTTCCTCCATGGTAACATAGCTGCCCGAGGTCGCAAATTTAGCAAGTACAAGAAATTTGAAAATTGTATGTAATTTCACACTAGTGCTTATGGTCGATCCCGTTTCTCGGCTTGAGAGCTACTTTCTTGACTGTATTTTGAGTTAATCAGTTGGCGCGACTTCAGTTCTAGCCTATAAAGTCAAATCTTGTGTGGTTCCTCCATGGTAACATAGCTGCCCGAGGTCACAAAGTTAGCAAGTACAAGAAATTTGAAAATTGTATGTAATTTCACACTAGTGCTTATGGTCGATCCCGTTTCTCGGCTTGAGAGCTACTTTCTTGACTGTATTTTGAGTTAAGCAGTTGGCGCGACTTCAGTTCTAGCCTATAAAGTCAAATCTTGTGTAGTTCCTCCATGGTAACATAGCTGCCCGAGGTCGCAAATTTAGCAAGTACAAGAAATTTGAAAATTGTATGTAATTTCACGGTAGTGCTTATGGTCGATCCCGTTTCTCGGCTTGAGAGCTACTTGACTGTATTTTGAGTTAAGCTGTTGGCGCGACTTCAGTTCTAGATTATAAAGTCAAATCTTGTGTGGTTCCTCCATGGTAACATAGCTGCCCGAGGTCACAAAGTTAGCAAGTACAAGAAATTTGAAAATTGTATGTAATTTCACGGTAGTGCTTATTGTCGATCCCGTTTCTCGGCTTGAGAGCTACTTTCTTGACTGTATTTTGAGTTAAGCAGTTGGCGCGACTTCAGTTCTAGCCTACAAAGTCAAATCTTGTGTGGTTCCTCCATGGTAACATAGCTGCCCGAGCTCGCAAAGTTAGCAAGTACAAGAAATTTGAAAATTGTATGTAATTTCACGGTAGTGCTTATGGTCGATCCCGTTTCTCGGCTTGAGAGCTACTTTCTTGACTGTATTTTGAGTTAAGCAGTTGGCGCGACTTCAGTTCTAGCCTATAAAGTCAAATCTAGTGTGGTTCCTCCATGGTAACATAGCTGCCCGAGGTCACAAAGTTAGCAAGTACAAGAAATTTGAAAATTGTATGTAATTTCACGGTAGTGCTTATTGTCGATCCCGTTTCTCGGCTTGAGAGCTACTTTCTTGACTGTATTTTGAGTTAAGCAGTTGGCGCGACTTCAGTTCTAGCCTATAAAGTCAAATCTTGTGTGGTTCCTCCATGGTAACATAGCTGCCCGAGGTCGCAAAGTTAGCAAGTACAAGAAATTTGAAAATTGTATGTAATTTCACGGTAGTGCTTATGGTCGATCCCGTTTCTCGGCTTGAGAGCTACTTTCTTGACTGTATTTTGAGTTAAGCAGTTGGCGCGACTTCAGTTCTAGCCTATAAAGTCAAATCTTGTGTGGTTCCTCCATGGTAACATAGCTGCCCGAGGTCGCAAAGTTAGCAAGTACAACAAATTTGAAAATTGTATGTAATTTCACGGTAGTGCTTATGGTCGATCCCGTTTCTCGGCTTGAGAGCTACTTTCTTGACTGTATTTTGAGTTAAGCAGTTGGCGCGACTTCAGTTCTAGCCTATAAAGTCAAATCTAGTGTGGTTCCTCCATGGTAACATAGCTGCCCGAGGTCGCAAAGTTAGCAAGTACAAGAAATTTGAAAATTGTATGTAATTTCACACTAGTGCTTATGGTCGATCCCGTTTCTCGGCTTGAGAGCTACTTTCTTGACTGTATTTTGAGTTAAGCAGTTGGCGCGACTTCAGTTCTAGCCTATAAAGTCAAATCTAGTGTGGTTCCTCCATGGTAACATAGCTGCCCGAGGTCACAAAGTTAGCAAGTACAAGAAATTTGAAAATTGTATGTAATTTCACACTAGTGCTTATGGTCGATCCCGTTTCTCGGCTTGAGAACTACTTTCTTGACTGTATTTTGAGTTAAGCAGTTGGCGCGACTTCAGTTCTAGCCTATAAAGTCAAATCTAGTGTGGTTCCTCCATGGTAACATAGCTGCCCGAGGTCACAAAGTTAGCAAGTACAAGAAATTTGAAAATTGTATGTAATTTCACATTAGTGCTTATGGTCGATCCCGTTTCTCGGCTTGAGAACTACTTTCTTGACTGTATTTTGAGTTAAGCAGTTGGCGCGACTTCAGTTCTAGCCTATAAAGTCAAATCTAGTGTGGTTCCTCCATGGTAACATAGCTGCCCGAGGTCACAAAGTTAGCAAGTACAAGAAATTTGAAAATTGTATGTAATTTCACGGTAGTGCTTATTGTCGATCCCGTTTCTCGGCTTGAGAGCTACTTTCTTGACTGTATTTTGAGTTAAGCAGTTGGCGCGACTTCAGTTCTAGCCTACAAAGTCAAATCTTGTGTGGTTCCTCCATGGTAACATAGCTGCCCGAGGTCGCAAAGTTAGCAAGTACAAGAAATTTGAAAATTGTATGTAATTTCACGGTAGTGCTTATGGTCGATCCCGTTTCTCGGCTTGAGAGCTACTTTCTTGACTGTATTTTGAGTTAAGCAGTTGGCGCGACTTCAGTTCTAGCCTATAAAGTCAAATCTTGTGTGGTTCCTCCATGGTAACATAGCTGCCCGAGGTCGCAAAGTTAGCAAGTACAAGAAATTTGAAAATTGTATGTAATTTCACACTAGTGCTTATAGTCGATCCCGTTTCTCGGCTTGAGAGCTACTTTCTTGACTGTATTTTGAGTTAAGCAGTTGGCGCGACTTCAGCTCTAGCCTATAAAGTCAAATCTAGTGTGGTTCCTCCATGGTAACATAGCTGCCCGAGGTCACAAAGTTAGCAAGTACAAGAAATTTGAAAATTGTATGTAATTTCACACTAGTGCTTATGGTCGATCCCGTTTCTCGGCTTGAGAACTACTTTCTTGACTGTATTTTGAGTTAAGCAGTTGGCGCGACTTCAGTACTAGCCTATAAAGTCAAATCTAGTGTGGTTCCTCTATGGTAACATAGCTGCCCGAGGTCGCAAAGTTAGCAAGTACAAGAAATTTGAAAATTGTATGTAATTTCACACTAGTGCTTATGGTCGATCCCGTTTCTCGGCTTGAGAGCTACTTTCTTGACTGTATTTTGAGTTAAGCAGTTGGCGCGACTTCAGTTCTAGCCTATAAAGTCAAATCTGGTGTGGTTCCTCCATGGTAACATAGCTGCCCGAGGTCGCAAAGTTAGCAAGTACAAGAAATTTGAAAATTGTATGTAATTTCACGGTAGTGCTTATTGTCGATCCCGTTTCTCGGCTTGAGAGCTACTTTCTTGACTGTATTTTGAGTTAAGCAGTTGGCGCGACTTCAGTTCTAGCCTACAAAGTCAAATCTTGTGTGGTTCCTCCATGGTAACATAGCTGCCCGAGGTCGCAAAGTTAGCAAGTACAAGAAATTTGAAAATTGTATGTAATTTCACGGTAGTGCTTATGGTCGATCCCGTTTCTCGGCTTGAGAGCTACTTTCTTGACTGTATTTTGAGTTAAGCAGTTGGCGCGACTTCAGTTCTAGCCTATAAAGTCAAATCTAGTGTGGTTCCTCCATGGTAACATAGCTGCCCGAGGTCACAAAGTTAGCAAGTACAAGAAATTTGAAAATTGTATGTAATTTCACGGTAGTGCTTATTGTCGATCCCGTTTCTCGGCTTGAGAGCTACTTTCTTGACTGTATTTTGAGTTAAGCAGTTGGCGCGACTTCAGTTCTAGCCTACAAAGTCAAATCTTGTGTGGTTCCTCCATGGTAACATAGCTGCCCGAGGTCGCAAAGTTAGCAAGTACAAGAAATTTGAAAATTGTATGTAATTTCACGGTAGTGCTTATGGTCGATCCCGTTTCTCGGCTTGAGAGCTACTTTCTTGACTGTATTTTGAGTTAAGCAGTTGGCGCGACTTCAGTTCTAGCCTATAAAGTCAAATCTTGTGTGGTTCCTCCATGGTAACATAGCTGCCCGAGGTCGCAAAGTTAGCAAGTACAACAAATTTGAAAATTGTATGTAATTTCACGGTAGTGCTTATGGTCGATCCCGTTTCTCGGCTTGAGAGCTACTTTCTTGACTGTATTTTGAGTTAAGCAGTTGGCGCGACTTCAGTTCTAGCCTATAAAGTCAAATCTAGTGTGGTTCCTCCATGGTAACATAGCTGCCCGAGGTCGCAAAGTTAGCAAGTACAAGAAATTTGAAAATTGTATGTAATTTCACACTAGTGCTTATGGTCGATCCCGTTTCTCGGCTTGAGAGCTACTTTCTTGACTGTATTTTGAGTTAAGCAGTTGGCGCGACTTCAGTTCTAGCCTATAAAGTCAAATCTAGTGTGGTTCCTCCATGGTAACATAGCTGCCCGAGGTCACAAAGTTAGCAAGTACAAGAAATTTGAAAATTGTATGTAATTTCACACTAGTGCTTATGGTCGATCCCGTTTCTCGGCTTGAGAACTACTTTCTTGACTGTATTTTGAGTTAAGCAGTTGGCGCGACTTCAGTTCTAGCCTATAAAGTCAAATCTAGTGTGGTTCCTCCATGGTAACATAGCTGCCCGAGGTCACAAAGTTAGCAAGTACAAGAAATTTGAAAATTGTATGTAATTTCACATTAGTGCTTATGGTCGATCCCGTTTCTCGGCTTGAGAACTACTTTCTTGACTGTATTTTGAGTTAAGCAGTTGGCGCGACTTCAGTACTAGCCTATAAAGTCAAATCTAGTGTGGTTCCTCTATGGTAACATAGCTGCCCGAGGTCGCAAAGTTAGCAAGTACAAGAAATTTGAAAATTGTATGTAATTTCACGGTAGTGCTTATGGTCGATCCCGTTTCTCGGCTTGAGAGCTACTTTCTTGACTGTATTTTGAGTTAAGCAGTTGGCGCGACTTCAGTTCTAGCCTATAAAGTCAAATCTAGTGTGGTTCCTCTATGGTAACATAGCTGCCCGAGGTCGCAAAGTTAGCAAGTACAAGAAATTTGAAAATTGTATGTAATTTCACGGTAGTGCTTATGGTCGATCCCGTTTCTCGGCTTGAGAGCTACTTTTTTGACTGTATTTTGAGTTAAGCAGTTGGCGCGACTTCAGTTCTAGCCTATAAAGTCAAATCTAGTGTGGTTCCTCCATGGTAACATAGCTGCCCGAGGTCGCAAATTTAGCAAGTACAAGAAATTTGAAAATTGTATGTAATTTCACACTAGTGCTTATGGTCGATCCCGTTTCTTGGCTTGAGAGCTACTTTTTTGACTGTATTTTGAGTTAAGCAGTTGGCGCGACTTCAGTTCTAGCCTATAAAGTCAAATCTTGTGTAGTTCCTCCATGGTAACATAGCTGCCCGAGGTCGCAAAGTTAGCAAGTACAAGAAATTGAAAATTGTATGTAATTTCACGGTAGTGCTTATGGTCGATCCCGTTTCTCGGCTTGAGAGCTTCTTTCTTGACTGTATTTTGAGTTAAGCAGTTGGCGCGACTTCAGTTCTAGCCTATAAAGTCAAATCTTGTGTGGTTCCTCCATGGTAACATAGCTGCCCGAGGTCGCAAATTTAGCAAGTACAAGAAATTTGAAAATTGTATGTAATTTCACGGTAGTGCTTATGGTCGATCCCGTTTCTCGGCTTGAGAGCTACTTTCTTGACTGTATTTTGAGTTAAGCAGTTGGCGCGACTTCAGTTCTAGCCTATAAAGTCAAATCTTGTGTAGTTCCTCCATGGTAACATAGCTGCCCGAGGTCGCAAAGTTAGCAAGTACAAGAAATTTGAAAATTGTATGTAATTTCACATTAGTGCTTATGGTCGATCCCGCTTCTCGGCTTGAGAGCTTCTTTCTTCACTGTATTTTGAGTTAAGCAGTTGGCGCGACTTCAGTTCTAGCCTATAAAGTCAAATCTTGTGTGGTTCCTCTATGGTAACATAGCTGCCCGAGGTCACAAAGTTAGCAAGTACAAGAAATTTGAAAATTGTATGTAATTTCACGGTAGTGCTTATGGTCGATCCCGTTTCTCGGCTTGAGAGCTACTTTCTTGACTGTATTTTGAGTTAAGCAGTTGGCGCGACTTCAGTTCTAGCCTATAAAGTCAAATCTTGTGTAGTTCCTCCATGGTAACATAGCTGCCCGAGGTCGCAAAGTTAGCAAGTACAAGAAATTTGAAAATTGTATGTAATTTCACGGTAGTGCTTATGGTCGATCCCGTTTCTCGGCCTGAGAGCTACTTTCTTGACTGTATTTTGAGTTAAGCTGTTGGCGCGACTTCAGTTCTAGATTATAAAGTCAAATCTTGTGTGGTTCCTCCTTGGTAACATAGCTGCCCGAGGTCGCAAAGTTAGCAAGTACAAGAAATTTGAAAATTGTATGTAATTTCACGGTAGTGCTTATGGTCGATCCCGTTTCTCGGCTTGAGAGCTACTTTCTTGACTGTATTTTGAGTTAAGCAGTTGGCGCGACTTCAGTTCTATCCTATAAAGTCAAATCTAGTGTGGTTCCTACATGGTAACATAGCTGCCCGAGGTCACAAAGTTAGCAAGTACAAGAAATTTGAAAATTGTATGTAATTTCAAACTAGTGCTTATGGTCGATCCCGTTTCTCGGCTTGAGAGCTACTTTCTTGACTGTATTTTGAGTTAAGCAGTTGGCGCGACTTCAGTTCTAGCCTACAAAGTCAAATCTTGTGTGGTTCCTCCATGGTAACATAGCTGCCCGAGGTCGCAAAGTTAGCAAGTACAAGAAATTTGAAAATTGTATGTAATTTCACGGTAGTGCTTATGGTCGATCCCGTTTCTCGGCTTGAGAGCTACTTTCTTGACTGTATTTTGAGTTAAGCAGTTGGCGCGACTTCAGTTCTAGCCTATAAAGTCAAATCTTGTGTGGTTCCTCCATGGTAACATAGCTGCCCGAGGTCGCAAAGTTAGCAAGTACAAGAAATTTGAAAATTGTATGTAATTTCACACTAGTGCTTATAGTCGATCCCGTTTCTCGGCTTGAGAGCTACTTTCTTGACTGTATTTTGAGTTAAGCAGTTGGCGCGACTTCAGTTCTAGCCTATAAAGTCAAATCTAGTGTGGTTCCTCCATGGTAACATAGCTGCCCGAGGTCACAAAGTTAGCAAGTACAAGAAATTTGAAAATTGTATGTAATTTCAAACTAGTGCTTATGGTCGATCCCGTTTCTCGGCTTGAGAGCTACTTTCTTGACTGTATTTTGAGTTAAGCAGCTGGCGCGACTTCAGTTCTAGCCTACAAAGTCAAATCTTGTGTGGTTCCTCCATGGTAACATAGCTGCCCGAGGTCGCAAAGTTAGCAAGTACAAGAAATTTGAAAATTGTATGTAATTTCACGGTAGTGCTTATGGTCGATCCCGTTTCTCGGCTTGAGAGCTACTTTCTTGACTGTATTTTGAGTTAAGCAGTTGGCGCGACTTCAGTTCTAGCCTATAAAGTCAAATCTTGTATGGTTCCTCCATGGTAACATAGCTGCCCGAGGTCGCAAAGTTAGCAAGTACAAGAAATTTGAAAATTGTATGTAATTTCACACTAGTGCTTATAGTCGATCCCGTTTCTCGGCTTGAGAGCTACTTTCTTGACTGTATTTTGAGTTAAGCGGTTGGCGCGACTTCAGCTCTAGCCTATAAAGTCAAATCTAGTGTGGTTCCTCCATGGTAACATAGCTGCCCGAGGTCACAAAGTTAGCAAGTACAAGAAATTTGAAAATTGTATGTAATTTCACACTAGTGCTTATGGTCGATCCCGTTTCTCGGCTTGAGAACTACTTTCTTGACTGTATTTTGAGTTAAGCAGTTGGCGCGACTTCAGTACTAGCCTATAAAGTCAAATCTAGTGTGGTTCGTCTATGGTAACATAGCTGCCCGAGGTCGCAAAGTTAGCAAGTACAAGAAATTTGAAAATTGTATATAATTTCACACTAGTGCTTATGGTCGATCCCGTTTCTCGGCTTGAGAGCTACTTTCTTGACTGTATTTTGAGTTAAGCAGTTGGCGCGACTTCAGTTGTAGCCTATAAAGTCAAATCTAGTGTGGTTCCTCCATGGTAACATAGCTGCCCGAGGTCGCAAAGTTAGCAAGTACAAGAAATTTGAAAATTGTATGTAATTTCACGGTAGTGCTTATGGTCGATCCCGTTTCTCGGCTTGAGAGCTTCTTTCTTGACTGTATTTTGAGTTAAGCAGTTGGCGCGACTTCAGTTCTAGCCTATAAAGTCAAATCTTGTGTGGTTCCTCCATGGTAACATAGCTGCCCGAGGTCGCAAATTTAGCAAGTACAAGAAATTTGAAAATTGTATGTAATTTCACACTAGTGCTTATGGTCGATCCCGTTTCTCGGCTTGAGAGCTACTTTCTTGACTGTATTTTGAGTTAATCAGTTGGCGCGACTTCAGTTCTAGCCTATAAAGTCAAATCTAGTGTGGTTCCTCCATGGTAACATAGCTGCCCGAGGTCACAAAGTTAGCAAGTACAAGAAATTTGAAAATTGTATGTAATTTCACACTAGTGCTTATGGTCGATCCCGTTTCTCGGCTTGAGAACTACTTTCTTGACTGTATTTTGAGTTAAGCAGTTGGCGCGACTTCAGTTCTAGCCTATAAAGTCAAATCTAGTGTGGTTCCTCCATGGTAACATAGCTGCCCGAGGTCGCAAAGTTAGCAAGTACAAGAAATTTGAAAATTGTATGTAATTTCACGGTAGTGCTTATGGTCGATCCCGTTTCTCGGCTTGAGAGCTACTTGACTGTATTTTGAGTTAAGCTGTTGGCGCGACTTCAGTTCTAGATTATAAAGTCAAATCTTGTGTGGTTCCTCCTTGGTAACATAGCTGCCCGAGGTCGCAAAGTTAGCAAGTACAAGAAATTTGAAAATTGTATGTAATTTCACGGTAGTGCTTATGGTCGATCCCGTTTCTCGGCTTGAGAGCTACTTTCTTGACTGTATTTTGAGTTAAGCAGTTGGCGCGACTTCAGTTCTAGCCTATAAAGTCAAATCTAGTGTGGTTCCTCCATGGTAACATAGCTGCCCGAGGTCACAAAGTTAGCAAGTACAAGAAATTTGAAAATTGTATGTAATTTCACGGTAGTGCTTATTGTCGATCCCGTCTCTCGGCTTGAGAGCTACTTTCTTGACTGTATTTTGAGTTAAGCAGTTGGCGCGACTTCAGTTCTAGCCTATAAAGTCAAATCTAGTGTGGTTCCTCCATGGTAACATAGCTGCCCGAGGTCGCAAAGTTAGCAAGTACAAGAAATTTGAAAATTGTATGTAATTTCACGGTAGTGCTTATGGTCGATCCCGTTCCTCGGCTTGAGAGCTACTTTCTTGACTGTATTTTGAGTTAAGCAGTTGGCGCGACTTCAGTTCTAGCCTATAAAGTCAAATCTAGTGTGGTTCCTCCATGGTAACATAGCTGCCCGAGGTCGCAAAGTTAGCAAGTACAAGAAATTTGAAAATTGTATGTAATTTCACGGTAGTGCTTATGGTCGATCCCGTTTCTCGGCTTGAGAGCCACTTTCTTGACTGTATTTTGAGTTAAGCAGTTGGCGCGACTTCAGTTCTAGCCTATAAAGTCAAATCTTGTGTAGTTCCTCCATGGTAACATAGCTGCCCGAGGTCGCAAAGTTAGCAAGTACAAGAAATTTGAAAATTGTATGTAATTTCACACTAGTGCTTATGGTCGATCCCGTTTCTTGGCTTGAGAGCTACTTTTTTGACTGTATTTTGAGTTAAGCAGTTGGCGCGACTTCAGTTCTAGCCTATAAAGTCAAATCTTGTGTAGTTCCTCCATGGTAACATAGCTGCCCGAGGTCGCAAAGTTAGCAAGTACAAGAAATTTGAAAATTGTATGTAATTTCACGGTAGTGCTTATGGTCGATCCCGTTTCTCGGCTTGAGAGCTACTTTTTTGACTGTATTTTGAGTTAAGCAGTTGGCGCGACTTCAGTTCTAGCCTATAAAGTCAAATCTTGTGTGGTTCCTCCATGGTAACATAGCTGCCCGAGGTCGCAAAGTTAGCAAGTACAAGAAATTTGAAAATTGTATGTAATTTCACACTAGTGCTTATGGTTGATCCCTTTTCTCGGCTTGAGAGCTACTTTCTTGACTGTATTTTGAGTTAAGCAGTTGGCGCGACTTCAGTTCTAGCCTATAAAGTCAAATCTAGTGTGGTTCCTCCATGGTAACATAGCTGCCCGAGGTCGCAAAGTTAGCAAGTACAAGAAATTTGAAAATTGTATGTAATTTCACGGTAGTGCTTATGGTCGATCCCGTTTCTCGGCTTGAGAGCTACTTTCTTGACTGTATTTTGAGTTAAGCAGTTGGCGCGACTTCAGTTCTAGCCTATAAAGTCAAATCTAGTGTGGTTTCTCCATGGTAACATAGCTGCCCGAGGTCGCAAATTTAGCAAGTGCAAGAAATTTGAAAATTGTATGTAATTTCACGGTAGTGCTTATGGTCGATCCCGTTTCTCGGCTTGAGAGCTACTTTCTTGACTGTATTTTGAGTTAAGCAAATGGCGCGACTTCAGTTCTAGCCTATAAAGTCAAATCTTGTGTAGTTCCTCCATGGTAACATAGCTGCCCGAGGTCGCAAAGTTAGCAAGTACAAGAAATTTGAAAATTGTATGTAATTTCACATTAGTGCTTATGGTCGATCCAGTTTCTCGGCTTGAGAGCTTCTTTTTTGACTGTATTTTGAGTTAAGCAGTTGGCGCGACTTCAGTTCTAGCCTATAAAGTCAAATCTAGTGTGGTTCCTCCATGGTAACATAGCTGCCCGAGGTCGCAAAGTTAGCAAGTACAAGAAATTTGAAAATTGTATGTAATTTCACACTAGTGCTTATGGTCGATCCCGTTTCTTGGCTTGAGAGCTACTTTTTTGACTGTATTTTGAGTCAAGCAGTTGGCGCGACTTCAGTTCTAGCCTATAAAGTCAAATCTTGTGTAGTTCCTCCATGGTAACATAGCTGCCCGAGGTCGCAAAGTTAGCAAGTACAAGAAATTTGAAAATTGTATGTAATTTCACACTACTGCTTATGGTCGATCCCGTTTCTCGGCTTGAGAGCTACTTTCTTGACTGTATTTTGAATTAAGCAGTTGGCGCGGCTTCAGTTCTAGCCTATAAAGTCAAATCTTGTGTGGTTCCTCCATGGTAACATAGCTGCCCGAGGTCGCAAAGTTAGCAAGTACAAGAAATTTGAAAATTGTATGTAATTTCACATTAGTGCTTATGGTCGATCCCGTTTCTCGGCTTGAGAGCTTCTTTTTTGACTGTATTTTGAGTTAAGCAGTTGGCGTGACTTCAGTTCTAGCCTATAAAGTCAAATCTTGTGTAGTTCCTCCATGGTAACATAGCTGCCCGAGGTCGCAAAGTTAGCAAGTACAAGAAATTTGAAAATTGTATGTAATTTCACGGTAGTGCTTATGGTCGATCCCGTTTCTCGGCTTGATAGCTACTTTCTTGACTGTATTTTGAGTTAAGCAGTTGGCGCGACTTCAGTTCTAGCCTATAAAGTCAAATCTAGTGTGGTTCCTCCATGGTAACATAGCTGCCCGAGGTCACAAAGTTAGCAAGTACAAGAAATTTGAAAATTGTATGTAATTTCACACTAGTGCTTATGGTCGATCCCGTTTCTCGGCTTGAGAGCTACTTTCTTGACTGTATTTTGAGTTCAGCAGTTGGCGCGACTTCAGTTCTAGCCTATAAAGTCAAATCTAGTGTGGTTCCTCCATGGTAACATAGCTGCCCGAGGTCACAAAGTTAGCAAGTACAAGAAATTTGAAAATTGTATGTAATTTCACACTAGTGCTTATGGTCGATCCCGTTTCTCGGCTTGAGAGCTACTTTCTTGACTGTATTTTGAGTTCAGCAGTTGGCGCGACTTCAGTTCTAGCCTATAAAGTCAAATCTAGTGTGGTTCCTCCATGGTAACATAGCTGCCCGAGGTCACAAAGTTAGCAAGTACAAGAAATTTGAAAATTGTATGTAATTTCACACTAGTGCTTATGGTCGATCCCGTTTCTCGGCTTGAGAGCTACTTTCTTGACTGTATTTTGAGTTCAGCAGTTGGCGCGACTTCAGTTCTAGCCTATAAAGTCAAATCTTGTGTAGTTCCTCCATGGTAACATAGCTGCCCGAGGTCGCAAAGTTAGCAAGTACAAGAAATTTGAAAATTGTATGTAATTTCACATTAGTGCTTATGGTCAATCCCGTTTCTCGGCTTGAGAGCTACTTTCTTGACTGTATTTTGAGTTAAGCAGTTGGCGCGACTTCAGTTCTAGCCTATAAAGTCAAATCTAGAGTGGTTCCTCCATGGCAACATAGCTGCCCGAGGTCGCAAAGTTAGCAAGTACAAGAAATTTGAAAATTGTATGTAATTTCACACTAGTGCTCATGGTCGATCCCGTTTCTCGGCTTGAGAGCTACTTTCTTGACTGTATTTTGAATTAAGCAGTTGGCGCGACTTCAGTTCTAGCCTATAAAGTCAAATCTAGTGTGGTTCCTCCATGGTAACATAGCTGCCCGAGGTCGCAAAGTTAGCAAGTACAAGAAATTTGAAAATTGTATGTAATTTCACACTAGTGCTTATGGTCGATCCCGTTTCTCGGCTTGAGAGCTACTTTCTTGACTGTATTTTTAGTTAAGCAGTTGGCGCGACTTCAGTTCTAGCCTATAAAGTCAAATCTTGTGTGGTTCCTCCATGGTAACATAGCTGCCCGAGGTCGCAAAGTTAGCAAGTACAAGAAATTTGAAAATTGTATGTAATTTCACGGTAGTGCTTATGGTCGATCCCGTTTCTCGGCTTGATAGCTACTTTCTTGACTGTATTTTGAGTTAAGCAGTTGGCGCGACTTCAGTTCTAGCCTATAAAGTCAAATCTTGTGTGGTTCCTCCATGGTAACATAGCTGCCCGAGGTCACAAAGTTAGCAAGTACAAGAAATTTGAAAATTGTATGTAATTTCACGGTAGTGCTTATGGTCGATCCCGTTTCTCGGCTTGAGAGCTACTTTCTTGACTGTATTTTGAGTTAAGCAGTTGGCGCGACTTCAGTTCTAGCCTATAAAGTCAAATTTTGTGTGGTTCCTCCATGGTAACATAGCTGCCCGAGGTCGCAAAGTTAGCAAGTACAAGAAATTTGAAAATTGTATGTAATTTCACGGTAGTGCTTTTGGTCGATCCCGTTTCTCGGCTTGAGAGCTACTTTCTTGACTGTATTTTGAGTTAAGCAGTTGGCGCGACTTCAGTTCTAGCCTATAAAGTCAAATCTAGTGTGGTTCCTCCATGGTAACATAGCTGCCCGAGGTCGCAAAGTTAGCAAGTACAAGAAATTTGAAAATTGTATGTAATTTCACGGTAGTGCTTATGGTCGATCCCGTTTCTCGGCTTGAGAGCTACTTTCTTGACTGTATTTTGAGTTAAGCAGTTGGCGCGACTTCGGTTCTAGCCTATAAAGTCAAATCTTGTGTAGTTCCTCCATGGTAACATAGCTGCCCGAGGTCGCAAAGTTAGCAAGTACAAGAAATTTGAAAATTGTATGTAATTTCACACTAGTGCTTATGGTCGATCCCGTTTCTTGGCTTGAGAGCTACTTTTTTGACTGTATTTTGAGTTAAGCAGTTGGCGTGACTTCAGTTCTAGCCTATAAAGTCAAATCTTGTGTAGTTCCTCCATGGTAACATAGCTGCCCGAGGTCGCAAAGTTAGCAAGTACAAGAAATTTGAAAATTGTATGTAATTTCACGGTAGTGCTTATGGTCGATCCCGTTTCTCGGCTTGAGAGCTACTTTTTTGACTGTATTTTGAGTTAAGCAGTTGGCGCGACTTCAGTTCTAGCCTATAAAGTCAAATCTTGTGTAGTTCCTCCATGGTAACATAGCTGCCCGAGGTCGCAAAATTAGCAAGTACAAGAAATTTGAAAATTGTATGTAATTTCACATTAGTGCTTATGGTCGATCCCGTTTCTCGGCTTGAGAGCTTCTTTCTTCACTGTATTTTGAGTTAAGCAGTTGGCTCGACTTCAGTTCTAGCCTATAAAGTCAAATCTAGTGTGGTTCCTCCATGGTAACATAGCTGCCCGAGGTCACAAAGTTAGCAAGTACAAGAAATTTGAAAATTGTATGTAATTTCACACTAGTGCTTATGGTCGATCCCGTTTCTCGGCTTGAGAGCTACTTTCTTGACTGTATTTTGAGTTAAGCAGTTGGCGCGACTTCAGTTCTAGCCTATAAAGTCAAATCTAGTGTGGTTCCTCCATGGTAACATAGCTGCCCGAGGTCGCAAAGTTAGCAAGTACAAGAAATTTGAAAATTGTATGTAATTTCACACTAGTGCTTATGGTCGATCCCGTTTCTCGGCTTGAGAGCTACTTTCTTGACTGTATTTTGAATTAAGCAGTTGGCGCGACTTCAGTTCTAGCCTATAAAGTCAAATCTTGTGTGGTTCCTCCATGGTAACATAGCTGCCCGAGGTCGCAAAGTTAGCAAGTACAAGAAATTTGAAAATTGTATGTAATTTCACATTAGTGCTTATGGTCGATCCCGTTTCTCGGCTTGAGAGCTTCTTTCTTCACTGTATTTTGAGTTAAGCAGTTGGCGCGACTTCAGTTCTATCCTATAAAGTCAAATCTTGTGTGGTTCCTCCATGGTAACATAGCTACCCGTGGTCGCAAAGTTAGCAAGTACAAGAAATTTGAAAATTGTATGTAATTTCACACTAGTGCTTATGGTCGATCCCGTTTCTCGGCTTGAGAGCTACTTTCTTGACTGTATTTTGAGTTAAGCAGTTGGCGCGACTTCAGTTCTAGCCTATAAAGTCAAATCTAGTGTGGTTCCTCCATGGTAACATAGCTGCCCGAGGTCACAAAGTTAGCAAGTACAAGAAATTTGAAAATTGTATGTAATTTCACGGTAGTGCTTATGGTCGACCCCGTTTCTCGGCTTGAGAGCTACTTTCTTGACTGTATTTTGAGTTAAGCAGTTGGCGCGACTTCAGTTCTAGCCTATAAAGTCAAATCTAGTGTGGTTCCTCCATGGCAACATAGCTGCCCGAGGTCGCAAAGTTAGCAAGTACAAGAAATTTGAAAATTGTATGTAATTTCACACTAGTGCTTATGGTCGATCCCGTTTCTCGGCTTGAGAGCTACTTTCTTGACTGTATTTTGAATTAAGCAGTTGGCGCGACTTCAGTTCTAGCCTATAAAGTCAAATCTAGTGTGGTTCCTCCATGGTAACATAGCTGCCCGAGGTCACAAAGTTAGCAAGTACAAGAAATTTGAAAATTGTATGTAATTTCACACTAGTGCTTATGGTCGATCCCGTTTCTCGGCTTGAGAGCTACTTTCTTGACTGTATTTTGAGTTAAGCAGTTGGCGCGACTTCAGTTCTAGCCTATAAAGTCAAATCTAGTGTGGTTCCTCCATGGTAACATAGCTGCCCGAGGTCACAAAGTTAGCAAGTACAAGAAATTTGAAAATTGTATGTAATTTCACGGTAGTGCTTATTGTCGATCCCGTCTCTCGGCTTGAGAGCTACTTTCTTGACTGTATTTTGAGTTAAGCAGTTGGCGCGACTTCAGTTCTAGCCTATAAAGTCAAATCTAGTGTGGTTCCTCCATGGTAACATAGCTGCCCGAGGTCGCAAAGTTAGCAAGTACAAGAAATTTGAAAATTGTATGTAATTTCACGGTAGTGCTTATGGTCGATCCCGTTCCTCGGCTTGAGAGCTACTTTCTTGACTGTATTTTGAGTTAAGCAGTTGGCGCGACTTCAGTTCTAGCCTATAAAGTCAAATCTAGTGTGGTTCCTCCATGGTAACATAGCTGCCCGAGGTCGCAAAGTTAGCAAGTACAAGAAATTTGAAAATTGTATGTAATTTCACGGTAGTGCTTATGGTCGATCCCGTTTCTCGGCTTGAGAGCCACTTTCTTGACTGTATTTTGAGTTAAGCAGTTGGCGCGACTTCAGTTCTAGCCTATAAAGTCAAATCTTGTGTAGTTCCTCCATGGTAACATAGCTGCCCGAGGTCGCAAAGTTAGCAAGTACAAGAAATTTGAAAATTGTATGTAATTTCACACTAGTGCTTATGGTCGATCCCGTTTCTTGGCTTGAGAGCTACTTTTTTGACTGTATTTTGAGTTAAGCAGTTGGCGCGACTTCAGTTCTAGCCTATAAAGTCAAATCTTGTGTAGTTCCTCCATGGTAACATAGCTGCCCGAGGTCGCAAAGTTAGCAAGTACAAGAAATTTGAAAATTGTATGTAATTTCACGGTAGTGCTTATGGTCGATCCCGTTTCTCGGCTTGAGAGCTACTTTTTTGACTGTATTTTGAGTTAAGCAGTTGGCGCGACTTCAGTTCTAGCCTATAAAGTCAAATCTTGTGTAGTTCCTCCATGGTAACATAGCTGCCCGAGGTCGCAAAGTTAGCAAGTACAAGAAATTTGAAAATTGTATGTAATTTCACACTAGTGCTTATGGTTGATCCCTTTTCTCGGCTTGAGAGCTACTTTCTTGACTGTATTTTGAGTTAAGCAGTTGGCGCGACTTCAGTTCTAGCCTATAAAGTCAAATCTAGTGTGGTTCCTCCATGGTAACATAGCTGCCCGAGGTCGCAAAGTTAGCAAGTACAAGAAATTTGAAAATTGTATGTAATTTCACGGTAGTGCTTATGGTCGATCCCGTTTCTCGGCTTGAGAGCTACTTTCTTGACTGTATTTTGAGTTAAGCAGTTGGCGCGACTTCAGTTCTAGCCTATAAAGTCAAATCTAGTGTGGTTTCTCCATGGTAACATAGCTGCCCGAGGTCGCAAATTTAGCAAGTGCAAGAAATTTGAAAATTGTATGTAATTTCACGGTAGTGCTTATGGTCGATCCCGTTTCTCGGCTTGAGAGCTACTTTCTTGACTGTATTTTGAGTTAAGCAAATGGCGCGACTTCAGTTCTAGCCTATAAAGTCAAATCTTGTGTAGTTCCTCCATGGTAACATAGCTGCCCGAGGTCGCAAAGTTAGCAAGTACAAGAAATTTGAAAATTGTATGTAATTTCACATTAGTGCTTATGGTCGATCCAGTTTCTCGGCTTGAGAGCTTCTTTTTTGACTGTATTTTGAGTTAAGCAGTTGGCGCGACTTCAGTTCTAGCCTATAAAGTCAAATCTAGTGTGGTTCCTCCATGGTAACATAGCTGCCCGAGGTCGCAAAGTTAGCAAGTACAAGAAATTTGAAAATTGTATGTAATTTCACACTAGTGCTTATGGTCGATCCCGTTTCTTGGCTTGAGAGCTACTTTTTTGACTGTATTTTGAGTCAAGCAGTTGGCGCGACTTCAGTTCTAGCCTATAAAGTCAAATCTTGTGTAGTTCCTCCATGGTAACATAGCTGCCCGAGGTCGCAAAGTTAGCAAGTACAAGAAATTTGAAAATTGTATGTAATTTCACACTACTGCTTATGGTCGATCCCGTTTCTCGGCTTGAGAGCTACTTTCTTGACTGTATTTTGAATTAAGCAGTTGGCGCGGCTTCAGTTCTAGCCTATAAAGTCAAATCTTGTGTGGTTCCTCCATGGTAACATAGCTGCCCGAGGTCGCAAAGTTAGCAAGTACAAGAAATTTGAAAATTGTATGTAATTTCACATTAGTGCTTATGGTCGATCCCGTTTCTCGGCTTGAGAGCTTCTTTTTTGACTGTATTTTGAGTTAAGCAGTTGGCGTGACTTCAGTTCTAGCCTATAAAGTCAAATCTTGTGTAGTTCCTCCATGGTAACATAGCTGCCCGAGGTCGCAAAGTTAGCAAGTACAAGAAATTTGAAAATTGTATGTAATTTCACGGTAGTGCTTATGGTCGATCCCGTTTCTCGGCTTGATAGCTACTTTCTTGACTGTATTTTGAGTTAAGCAGTTGGCGCGACTTCAGTTCTAGCCTATAAAGTCAAATCTAGTGTGGTTCCTCCATGGTAACATAGCTGCCCGAGGTCACAAAGTTAGCAAGTACAAGAAATTTGAAAATTGTATGTAATTTCACACTAGTGCTTATGGTCGATCCCGTTTCTCGGCTTGAGAGCTACTTTCTTGACTGTATTTTGAGTTCAGCAGTTGGCGCGACTTCAGTTCTAGCCTATAAAGTCAAATCTAGTGTGGTTCCTCCATGGTAACATAGCTGCCCGAGGTCACAAAGTTAGCAAGTACAAGAAATTTGAAAATTGTATGTAATTTCACACTAGTGCTTATGGTCGATCCCGTTTCTCGGCTTGAGAGCTACTTTCTTGACTGTATTTTGAGTTCAGCAGTTGGCGCGACTTCAGTTCTAGCCTATAAAGTCAAATCTAGTGTGGTTCCTCCATGGTAACATAGCTGCCCGAGGTCACAAAGTTAGCAAGTACAAGAAATTTGAAAATTGTATGTAATTTCACACTAGTGCTTATGGTCGATCCCGTTTCTCGGCTTGAGAGCTACTTTCTTGACTGTATTTTGAGTTCAGCAGTTGGCGCGACTTCAGTTCTAGCCTATAAAGTCAAATCTTGTGTAGTTCCTCCATGGTAACATAGCTGCCCGAGGTCGCAAAGTTAGCAAGTACAAGAAATTTGAAAATTGTATGTAATTTCACATTAGTGCTTATGGTCAATCCCGTTTCTCGGCTTGAGAGCTACTTTCTTGACTGTATTTTGAGTTAAGCAGTTGGCGCGACTTCAGTTCTAGCCTATAAAGTCAAATCTAGAGTGGTTCCTCCATGGCAACATAGCTGCCCGAGGTCGCAAAGTTAGCAAGTACAAGAAATTTGAAAATTGTATGTAATTTCACACTAGTGCTCATGGTCGATCCCGTTTCTCGGCTTGAGAGCTACTTTCTTGACTGTATTTTGAATTAAGCAGTTGGCGCGACTTCAGTTCTAGCCTATAAAGTCAAATCTAGTGTGGTTCCTCCATGGTAACATAGCTGCCCGAGGTCGCAAAGTTAGCAAGTACAAGAAATTTGAAAATTGTATGTAATTTCACACTAGTGCTTATGGTCGATCCCGTTTCTCGGCTTGAGAGCTACTTTCTTGACTGTATTTTTAGTTAAGCAGTTGGCGCGACTTCAGTTCTAGCCTATAAAGTCAAATCTTGTGTGGTTCCTCCATGGTAACATAGCTGCCCGAGGTCGCAAAGTTAGCAAGTACAAGAAATTTGAAAATTGTATGTAATTTCACGGTAGTGCTTATGGTCGATCCCGTTTCTCGGCTTGATAGCTACTTTCTTGACTGTATTTTGAGTTAAGCAGTTGGCGCGACTTCAGTTCTAGCCTATAAAGTCAAATCTTGTGTGGTTCCTCCATGGTAACATAGCTGCCCGAGGTCACAAAGTTAGCAAGTACAAGAAATTTGAAAATTGTATGTAATTTCACGGTAGTGCTTATGGTCGATCCCGTTTCTCGGCTTGAGAGCTACTTTCTTGACTGTATTTTGAGTTAAGCAGTTGGCGCGACTTCAGTTCTAGCCTATAAAGTCAAATTTTGTGTGGTTCCTCCATGGTAACATAGCTGCCCGAGGTCGCAAAGTTAGCAAGTACAAGAAATTTGAAAATTGTATGTAATTTCACGGTAGTGCTTTTGGTCGATCCCGTTTCTCGGCTTGAGAGCTACTTTCTTGACTGTATTTTGAGTTAAGCAGTTGGCGCGACTTCAGTTCTAGCCTATAAAGTCAAATCTAGTGTGGTTCCTCCATGGTAACATAGCTGCCCGAGGTCGCAAAGTTAGCAAGTACAAGAAATTTGAAAATTGTATGTAATTTCACGGTAGTGCTTATGGTCGATCCCGTTTCTCGGCTTGAGAGCTACTTTCTTGACTGTATTTTGAGTTAAGCAGTTGGCGCGACTTCGGTTCTAGCCTATAAAGTCAAATCTTGTGTAGTTCCTCCATGGTAACATAGCTGCCCGAGGTCGCAAAGTTAGCAAGTACAAGAAATTTGAAAATTGTATGTAATTTCACACTAGTGCTTATGGTCGATCCCGTTTCTTGGCTTGAGAGCTACTTTTTTGACTGTATTTTGAGTTAAGCAGTTGGCGTGACTTCAGTTCTAGCCTATAAAGTCAAATCTTGTGTAGTTCCTCCATGGTAACATAGCTGCCCGAGGTCGCAAAGTTAGCAAGTACAAGAAATTTGAAAATTGTATGTAATTTCACGGTAGTGCTTATGGTCGATCCCGTTTCTCGGCTTGAGAGCTACTTTTTTGACTGTATTTTGAGTTAAGCAGTTGGCGCGACTTCAGTTCTAGCCTATAAAGTCAAATCTTGTGTAGTTCCTCCATGGTAACATAGCTGCCCGAGGTCGCAAAATTAGCAAGTACAAGAAATTTGAAAATTGTATGTAATTTCACATTAGTGCTTATGGTCGATCCCGTTTCTCGGCTTGAGAGCTTCTTTCTTCACTGTATTTTGAGTTAAGCAGTTGGCTCGACTTCAGTTCTAGCCTATAAAGTCAAATCTAGTGTGGTTCCTCCATGGTAACATAGCTGCCCGAGGTCACAAAGTTAGCAAGTACAAGAAATTTGAAAATTGTATGTAATTTCACACTAGTGCTTATGGTCGATCCCGTTTCTCGGCTTGAGAGCTACTTTCTTGACTGTATTTTGAGTTAAGCAGTTGGCGCGACTTCAGTTCTAGCCTATAAAGTCAAATCTAGTGTGGTTCCTCCATGGTAACATAGCTGCCCGAGGTCGCAAAGTTAGCAAGTACAAGAAATTTGAAAATTGTATGTAATTTCACACTAGTGCTTATGGTCGATCCCGTTTCTCGGCTTGAGAGCTACTTTCTTGACTGTATTTTGAATTAAGCAGTTGGCGCGACTTCAGTTCTAGCCTATAAAGTCAAATCTTGTGTGGTTCCTCCATGGTAACATAGCTGCCCGAGGTCGCAAAGTTAGCAAGTACAAGAAATTTGAAAATTGTATGTAATTTCACATTAGTGCTTATGGTCGATCCCGTTTCTCGGCTTGAGAGCTTCTTTCTTCACTGTATTTTGAGTTAAGCAGTTGGCGCGACTTCAGTTCTATCCTATAAAGTCAAATCTTGTGTGGTTCCTCCATGGTAACATAGCTACCCGTGGTCGCAAAGTTAGCAAGTACAAGAAATTTGAAAATTGTATGTAATTTCACACTAGTGCTTATGGTCGATCCCGTTTCTCGGCTTGAGAGCTACTTTCTTGACTGTATTTTGAGTTAAGCAGTTGGCGCGACTTCAGTTCTAGCCTATAAAGTCAAATCTAGTGTGGTTCCTCCATGGTAACATAGCTGCCCGAGGTCACAAAGTTAGCAAGTACAAGAAATTTGAAAATTGTATGTAATTTCACGGTAGTGCTTATGGTCGACCCCGTTTCTCGGCTTGAGAGCTACTTTCTTGACTGTATTTTGAGTTAAGCAGTTGGCGCGACTTCAGTTCTAGCCTATAAAGTCAAATCTAGTGTGGTTCCTCCATGGCAACATAGCTGCCCGAGGTCGCAAAGTTAGCAAGTACAAGAAATTTGAAAATTGTATGTAATTTCACACTAGTGCTTATGGTCGATCCCGTTTCTCGGCTTGAGAGCTACTTTCTTGACTGTATTTTGAATTAAGCAGTTGGCGCGACTTCAGTTCTAGCCTATAAAGTCAAATCTAGTGTGGTTCCTCCATGGTAACATAGCTGCCCGAGGTCACAAAGTTAGCAAGTACAAGAAATTTGAAAATTGTATGTAATTTCACACTAGTGCTTATGGTCGATCCCGTTTCTCGGCTTGAGAGCTACTTTCTTGACTGTATTTTGAGTTAAGCAGTTGGCGCGACTTCAGTTCTAGCCTATAAAGTCAAATCTTGTGTAGTTCCTCCATGGTAACATAGCTGCCCGAGGTCGCAAAGTTAGCAAGTACAAGAAATTTGAAAATTGTATGTAATTTCACACTGGTGCTTATGGTCGATCCCGTTTCTCGGCTTGAGAGCTACTTTCTTGACTGTATTTTTAGTTAAGCAGTTGGCGCGACTTCAGTTCTAGCCTATAAAGTCAAATCTTGTGTGGTTCCTCCATGGTAACATAGCTGCCCGAGGTCGCAAAGTTAGCAAGTACAAGAAATTTGAAAATTGTATGTAATTTCACGGTAGTGCTTATGGTCGATCCCGTTTCTCGGCTTGATAGCTACTTTCTTGACTGTATTTTGAGTTAAGCAGTTGGCGCGACTTCAGTTCTAGCCTATAAAGTCAAATCTTGTGTGGTTCCTCCATGGTAACATAGCTGCCCGAGGTCGCAAAGTTAGCAAGTACAAGAAATTTGAAAATTGTATGTAATTTCACGGTAGTGCTTATGGTCGATCCCGTTTCTCGGCTTGAGAGCTACTTTCTTGACTGTATTTTGAGTTAAGCAGTTGGCGCGACTTCAGTTCTAGCCGATAAAGTCAAATCTAGTGTGGTTCCTCCATGGTAACATAGCTGCCCGAGGTCACAAAGTTAGCAAGTACAATAAATTTGAAAATTGTATGTAATTTCACACTAGTGCTTATGGTCGATCCCGTTTCTCGGCTTGAGGGCTACTTTCTTGGCTGTATTTTGAGTTAAGCAGTTGGCGCGACTTCAGTTCTAGCCTATAAAGTCAAATCTTGTGTGGTTCCTCCATGGTAACATAGCTGCCGAGGTCGCAAAGTTAGCAAGTACAAGAAATTTGAAAATTGTATGTAATTTCACGGTAGTGCTTATGGTCAATCCCGTTTCTCGGCTTGAGAGCTACTTTCTTGACTGTATTTTGAGTTAAGCAGTTGGCGCGACTTCAGTTCTAGCCTATAAAGTCAAATCTAGTGTGGTTCCTCTATGGTAACATAGCTGCCCGAGGTCGCAAAGTTAGCAAGTACAAGAAATTTGAAAATTGTATGTAATTTCACGGTAGTGCTTATGGTCAATCCCGTTTCTCGGCTTGAGAGCTACTTTCTTGACTGTATTTTGAGTTAAGCAGTTGGCGCGACTTCAGTTCTAGCCTATAAAGTCAAATCTAGTGTGGTTCCTCTATGGTAACATAGCTGCCCGAGGTCGCAAAGTTAGCAAGTACAAGAAATTTGAAAATTGTATGTAATTTCACATTAGTGCTTATGGTCGATCCCGTTTCTCGGCTTGAGAGCTTCTTTCTTCACTGTATTATGAGTTAAGCAGTTGGCGCGACTTCAGTTCTAGCCTATAAAGTCAAATCTTGTGTGGTTCCTCCATGGTAACATAGCTGCCCGAGGTCGCAAAGTTAGCAAGTACAAGAAATTTGAAAATTGTATGTAATTTCACATTAGTGCTTATGGTCGATCCCGGTTCTCGGCTTGAGAGCTACTTTCTTGACTGTATTTTGAGTTAAACAGTTGGCGCGACTTCAGTTCTAGCCTATAAAGTCAAATCTTGTGTGGTTCCTCCATGGTAACATAGCTGCCCGAGGTCGCAAAGTTAGCAAGTACAAGAAATTTGAAAATTGTATGTAATTTCACACTAGTGCTTATGGTCGATCCCGTTTCTCGGCTTGAGAGCTACTTTCTTGACTGTATTTTGAGTTAAGCAGTTGGCGCGGCTTCAGTTCTAGCCTATAAAGTCAAATCTAGTGTGGTTCCTCCATGGTAACATAGCTGCCCGAGGTCGCAAAGTTAGCAAGTACAAGAAATTTGAAAATTGTATGTAATTTCACATTAGTGCTTATGGTCGATCCCGTTTCTCGGCTTGAGAGCTACTTTTTTGACTGTATTTTGAGTTAGGCAGTTCTCGCGACTTCAGTTCTAGCCTATAAAGTCAAATCTTGTGTGGTTCCTCCTTGGTAAAATAGCTGCCCGAAGTCACAAAGTTAGCAAGTACAAGAAATTTGAAAATTATATGTAATTTCACACTATTGCTTATGATCGATCCCGTTTCTCGGCTTGAGAGCTTCTTTCTTCACTGTATTTTGAGTTAAGCAGTTGGCTCGACTTCAGTTCTAGCCTATAAAGTCAAATCTAGTGTGGTTCCTCCATGGTAACATAGCTGCCCGAGGTCACAAAGTTAGCAAGTACAAGAAATTTGAAAATTGTATGTAATTTCACACTAGTGCTTATGGTCGATCCCGTTTCTCGGCTTGAGAGCTACTTTCTTGACTGTATTTTGAGTTAAGCAGTTGACGCGACTTCAGTTCTAGCCTATAAAGTCAAATCTAGTGTGGTTCCTCCATAGTAACATAGCTGCCCGAGGTCGCAAAGTTAGCAAGTACAAGAAATTTGAAAATTGTATGTAATTTCACACTAGTGCTTATGGTCGATCCCGTTTCTCGGCTTGAGAGCTACTTTCTTGACTGTATTTTGAGTTAAGCAGTTGGCGCGACTTCAGTTCTAGCCTATAAAGTCAAATCTTGTGTGGTTCCTCCATGGTAACATAGCTGCCGAGGTCGCAAAGTTAGCAAGTACAAGAAATTTGAAAATTGTATGTAATTTCACGGTAGTGCTTATGGTCAATCCCGTTTCTCGGCTTGAGAGCTACTTTCTTGACTGTATTTTGAGTTAAGCAGTTGGCGCGACTTCAGTTCTAGCCTATAAAGTCAAATCTAGTGTGGTTCCTCTATGGTAACATAGCTGCCCGAGGTCGCAAAGTTAGCAAGTACAAGAAATTTGAAAATTGTATGTAATTTCACGGTAGTGCTTATGGTCGATCCCGTTTCTCGGCTTGAGAGCTACTTTTTTGACTGTATTTTGAGTTACGCAGTTGGCGCGACTTCAGTTCTAGCCTATAAAGTCAAATCTAGTGTGGTTCCTCCATGGTAACATAGCTGCCCGAGGTCGCAAAGTTAGCAAGTACAAGAAATTTGAAAATTGTATGTAATTTCACACTAGTGCTTATGGTCGATCCCGTTTCTCGGCTTGAGAGCTACTTTCTTGACTGTATTTTGAGTTAAGCAGTTAGCGCGACTTCAGTTCTAGCCTATAAAGTCAAATGTAGTGTGGTTCCTCCATGGTAACATAGCTGCCCAAGGTCGCAAAGTTAGCAAGTACAAGAAATTTGAAAATCGTATGTAATTTCACGGTAGTGCTTATGGTCGATCCCGTTTCTCGGCTTGAGAGCTACTTTCTTGACTGTATTTTGAGTTAAGCAGTTGGCGCGACTTCAGTTCTAGCCTATAAAGTCAAATCTTGTGTGGTTCCTCCTTGGTAACATAGCTGCCCGAGGTCACAAAGTTAGCAAGTACAAGAAATTTGAAAATTGTATGTAATTTCACACTAGTGCTTATGGTCGATCCCGTTTCTCGGCTTGAGAGCTTCTTTCTTGACTGTATTTTGAGTAAAGCAGTTGGCGCGACTTCAGTTCTAGCCTATAAAGTCAAATCTTGTGTAGTTCCTCCATGGTAACATAGCTGCCCGAGGTCACAAAGTTAGCAAGTACAAGAAATTTGAAAATTGTATGTAATTTCACGGTAGTGCTTATGGTCGATCCCGTTTCTCGGCTTGAGAGCTACTTTCTTGACTGTATTTTGAGTTAAGCAGTTGGCGCGACTTCAGTTCTAGCCTATAAAGTCAAATCTTGTGTAGTTCCTCCATGGTAACATAGCTGCCCGAGGTCGCAAAGTTAGCAAGTACAAGAAATTTGAAAATTGTATGTAATTTCACGGTAGTGCTTATGGTCGATCCCGTTTCTCGGCTTGAGAGCTACTTTCTTGACTGTATTTTGAGTTATGCAGTTGGCGCGACTTCAGTTCTAGCCTATAAAGTCAAATCTTGTGTGGTTCCTCCTTGGTAACATAGCTGCCCGAGGTCACAAAGTTAGCAAGTACAAGAAATTTGAAAATTGTATGTAATTTCACACTAGTGCTTATGGTCGATCCCGTTTCTCGGCTTGAGAGCTACTTTCTTGACTGTATTTTGAGTTAAGCAGTTGGCGCGACTTCAGTTCTAGCCTATAAAGTCAAATCTTGTATAGTTCCTCCATGGTAACATAGCTGCCCGAGGTCACAAAGTTAGCAAGTACAAGAAATTTGAAAATTGTATGTAATTTCACGGTAGTGCTTATGGTCGATCCCGTTTCTCGGCTTGAGAGCTACTTTCTTGACTGTATTTTGAGTTAAGCTGTTGGCGCGACTTCAGTTCCAGATTATAAAGTCAAATCTTGTGTGGTTCCTCCTTGGTAACATAGCTGCCCGAGGTCGCAAAGTTAGCAAGTACAAGAAATTTGAAAATTGTATGTAATTTCACGGTAGTGCTTATGGTCGATCCCGTTTCTCGGCTTGAGAGCTACTTTCTTGACTGTATTTTGAGTTAAGCAGTTGGCGCGACTTCAGTTCTAGCCTATAAAGTCAAATCTAGTGTGGTTCCTCCATGGTAACATAGCTGCCCGAGGTCACAAAGTTAGCAAGTACAAGAAATTTGAAAATTGTATGTAATTTCAAACTAGTGCTTATGGTCGATCCCGTTTCTCGGCTTGAGAGCTACTTTCTTGACTGTATTTTGAGTTAAGCAGTTGGCGCGACTTCAGTTCTAGCCTACAAAGTCAAATCTTGTGTGGTTCCTCCATGGTAACATAGCTGCCCGAGGTCGCAAAGTTAGCAAGTACAAGAAATTTGAAAATTGTATGTAATTTCACGGTAGTGCTTATGGTCGATCCCGTTTCTCGGCTTGAGAGCTACTTTCTTGACTGTATTTTGAGTTATGCAGTTGGCGCGACTTCAGTTCTAGCCTATAAAGTCAAATCTTGTGTGGTTCCTCCATGGTAACATAGCTGCCCGAGGTCGCAAAGTTAGCAAGTACAAGAAATTTGAAAATTGTATGTAAATTCACACTAGTGCTTATAGTCGATCCCGTTTCTCGGCTTGAGAGCTACTTTCTTGACTGTATTTTGAGTTAAGCAGTTGGCGCGACTTCAGTTCTAGCCTATAAAGTCAAATCTAGTGTGGTTCCTCCATGGTAACATAGCTGCCCGAGGTCACAAAGTTAGCAAGTACAAGAAATTTGAAAATTGTATGTAATTTCAAACTAGTGCTTATGGTCGATCCCGTTTCTCGGCTTGAGAGCTACTTTCTTGACTGTATTTTGAGTTAAGCAGTTGGCGCGACTTCAGTTCTAGCCTACAAAGTCAAATCTTGTGTGGTTCCTCCATGGTAACATAGCTGCCCGAGGTCGCAAAGTTAGCAAGTACAAGAAATTTGAAAATTGTATGTAATTTCACGGTAGTGCTTATGGTCGATCCCGTTTCTCGGCTTGAGAACTACTTTCTTGACTGTATTTTGAGTTAAGCAGTTGGCGATCCCGTTTCTCGGCTTGAGAGCTACTTGACTGTATTTTGAGTTAAGCTGTTGGCGCGACTTCAGTTCTAGATTATAAAGTCAAATCTTGTGTGGTTCCTCCTTGGTAACATAGCTGCCCGAGGTCGCAAAGTTAGCAAGTACAAGAAATTTGAAAATTGTATGTAATTTCACGGTAGTGCTTATGGTCGATCCCGTTTCTCGGCTTGAGAGCTACTTTCTTGACTGTATTTTGAGTTAAGCAGTTGGCGCGACTTCAGTTCTAGCCTATAAAGTCAAATCTAGTGTGGTTCCTCCATGGTAACATAGCTGCCCGAGGTCACAAAGTTAGCAAGTACAAGAAATTTGAAAATTGTATGTAATTTCACGGTAGTGCTTATTGTCGATCCCGTTTCTCGGCTTGAGAGCTACTTTCTTGACTGTATTTTGAGTTAAGCAGTTGGCGCGACTTCAGTTCTAGCCTACAAAGTCAAATCTTGTGTGGTTCCTCCATGGTAACATAGCTGCCCGAGGTCGCAAAGTTAGCAAGTACAAGAAATTTGAAAATTGTATGTAATTTCACGGTAGTGCTTATGGTCGATCCCGTTTCTCGGCTTGAGAGCTACTTTCTTGACTGTATTTTGAGTTAAGCAGTTGGCGCGACTTCAGTTCTAGCCTATAAAGTCAAATCTTGTGTGGTTCCTCCATGGTAACATAGCTGCCCGAGGTCGCAAAGTTAGCAAGTACAACAAATTTGAAAATTGTATGTAATTTCACGGTAGTGCTTATGGTCGATCCCGTTTCTCGGCTTGAGAGCTACTTTCTTGACTGTATTTTGAGTTAAGCAGTTGGCGCGACTTCAGTTCTAGCCTATAAAGTCAAATCTAGTGTGGTTCCTCCATGGTAACATAGCTGCCCGAGGTCGCAAAGTTAGCAAGTACAAGAAATTTGAAAATTGTATGTAATTTCACACTAGTGCTTATGGTCGATCCCGTTTCTCGGCTTGAGAGCTACTTTCTTGACTGTATTTTGAGTTAAGCAGTTGGCGCGACTTCAGTTCTAGCCTATAAAGTCAAATCTAGTGTGGTTCCTCCATGGTAACATAGCTGCCCGAGGTCACAAAGTTAGCAAGTACAAGAAATTTGAAAATTGTATGTAATTTCACACTAGTGCTTATGGTCGATCCCGTTTCTCGGCTTGAGAACTACTTTCTTGACTGTATTTTGAGTTAAGCAGTTGGCGCGACTTCAGTTCTAGCCTACAAAGTCAAATCTTGTGTGGTTCCTCCATGGTAACATAGCTGCCCGAGGTCGCAAAGTTAGCAAGTACAAGAAATTTGAAAATTGTATGTAATTTCACGGTAGTGCTTATGGTCGATCCCGTTTCTCGGCTTGAGAGCTACTTTCTTGACTGTATTTTGAGTTAAGCAGTTGGCGCGACTTCAGTTCTAGCCTATAAAGTCAAATCTTGTGTAGTTCCTCCATGGTAACATAGCTGCCCGAGGTCGCAAATTTAGCAAGTACAAGAAATTTGAAAATTGTATGTAATTTCACGGTAGTGCTTATGGTCGATCCCGTTTCTCGGCTTGAGAGCTACTTGACTGTATTTTGAGTTAAGCTGTTGGCGCGACTTCAGTTCTAGATTATAAAGTCAAATCTTGTGTGGTTCCTCCTTGGTAACATAGCTGCCCGAGGTCGCAAAGTTAGCAAGTACAAGAAATTTGAAAATTGTATGTAATTTCACGGTAGTGCTTATGGTCGATCCCGTTTCTCGGCTTGAGAGCTACTTTCTTGACTGTATTTTGAGTTAAGCAGTTGGCGCGACTTCAGTTCTAGCCTATAAAGTCAAATCTAGTGTGGTTCCTCCATGGTAACATAGCTGCCCGAGGTCACAAAGTTAGCAAGTACAAGAAATTTGAAAATTGTATGTAATTTCACGGTAGTGCTTATTGTCGATCCCGTTTCTCGGCTTGAGAGCTACTTTCTTGACTGTATTTTGAGTTAAGCAGTTGGCGCGACTTCAGTTCTAGCCTACAAAGTCAAATCTTGTGTGGTTCCTCCATGGTAACATAGCTGCCCGAGGTCGCAAAGTTAGCAAGTACAAGAAATTTGAAAATTGTATGTAATTTCACGGTAGTGCTTATGGTCGATCCCGTTTCTCGGCTTGAGAGCTACTTTCTTGACTGTATTTTGAGTTAAGCAGTTGGCGCGACTTCAGTTCTAGCCTATAAAGTCAAATCTTGTGTGGTTCCTCCATGGTAACATAGCTGCCCGAGGTCGCAAAGTTAGCAAGTACAACAAATTTGAAAATTGTATGTAATTTCACGGTAGTGCTTATGGTCGATCCCGTTTCTCGGCTTGAGAGCTACTTTCTTGACTGTATTTTGAGTTAAGCAGTTGGCGCGACTTCAGTTCTAGCCTATAAAGTCAAATCTAGTGTGGTTCCTCCATGGTAACATAGCTGCCCGAGGTCGCAAAGTTAGCAAGTACAAGAAATTTGAAAATTGTATGTAATTTCACACTAGTGCTTATGGTCGATCCCGTTTCTCGGCTTGAGAGCTACTTTCTTGACTGTATTTTGAGTTAAGCAGTTGGCGCGACTTCAGTTCTAGCCTATAAAGTCAAATCTAGTGTGGTTCCTCCATGGTAACATAGCTGCCCGAGGTCACAAAGTTAGCAAGTACAAGAAATTTGAAAATTGTATGTAATTTCACACTAGTGCTTATGGTCGATCCCGTTTCTCGGCTTGAGAACTACTTTCTTGACTGTATTTTGAGTTAAGCAGTTGGCGCGACTTCAGTTCTAGCCTATAAAGTCAAATCTAGTGTGGTTCCTCCATGGTAACATAGCTGCCCGAGGTCACAAAGTTAGCAAGTACAAGAAATTTGAAAATTGTATGTAATTTCACATTAGTGCTTATGGTCGATCCCGTTTCTCGGCTTGAGAACTACTTTCTTGACTGTATTTTGAGTTAAGCAGTTGGCGCGACTTCAGTACTAGCCTATAAAGTCAAATCTAGTGTGGTTCCTCTATGGTAACATAGCTGCCCGAGGTCGCAAAGTTAGCAAGTACAAGAAATTTGAAAATTGTATGTAATTTCACGGTAGTGCTTATGGTCGATCCCGTTTCTCGGCTTGAGAGCTACTTTTTTGACTGTATTTTGAGTTAAGCAGTTGGCGCGACTTCAGTTCTAGCCTATAAAGTCAAATCTAGTGTGGTTCCTCCATGGTAACATAGCTGCCCGAGGTCACAAAGTTAGCAAGTACAAGAAATTTGAAAATTGTATGTAATTTCACGGTAGTGCTTATTGTCGATCCCGTTTCTCGGCTTGAGAGCTACTTTCTTGACTGTATTTTGAGTTAAGCAGTTGGCGCGACTTCAGTTCTAGCCTACAAAGTCAAATCTTGTGTGGTTCCTCCATGGTAACATAGCTGCCCGAGGTCGCAAAGTTAGCAAGTACAAGAAATTTGAAAATTGTATGTGATTTCACGGTAGTGCTTATGGTCGATCCCGTTTCTCGGCTTGAGAGCTACTTTCTTGACTGTATTTTGAGTTAAGCAGTTGGCGCGACTTCAGTTCTAGCCTATAAAGTCAAATCTTGTGTAGTTCCTCCATGGTAACATAGCTGCCCGAGGTCGCAAAGTTAGCAAGTACAAGAAATTTGAAAATTGTATGTAATTTCACACTAGTGCTTATGGTCGATCCCGTTTCTCGGCTTGAGAGCTACTTTCTTGACTGTATTTTGAGTTAAGCAGTTGGCGCGACTTCAGTTCTAGCCTATAAAGTCAAATCTAGTGTGGTTCCTCCATGGTAACATAGCTGCCCGAGGTCACAAAGTTAGCAAGTACAAGAAATTTGAAAATTGTATGTAATTTCACACTAGTGCTTATGGTCGATCCCGTTTCTCGGCTTGAGAACTACTTTCTTGACTGTATTTTGAGTTAAGCAGTTGGCGCGACTTCAGTACTAGCCTATAAAGTCAAATCTAGTGTGGTTCCTCTATGGTAACATAGCTGCCCGAGGTCGCAAAGTTAGCAAGTACAAGAAATTTGAAAATTGTATGTAATTTCACACTAGTGCTTATGGTCGATCCCGTTTCTCGGCTTGAGAGCTACTTTCTTGACTGTATTTTGAGTTAAGCAGTTGGCGCGACTTCAGTTCTAGCCTATAAAGTCAAATCTTGTGTGGTTCCTCCATGGTAACATAGCTGCCCGAGGTCGCAAAGTTAGCAAGTACAAGAAATTTGAAAATTGTATGTAATTTCACACTAGTGCTTATGGTCGATCCCGTTTCTCGGCTTGAGAGCTACTTTCTTGACTGTATTTTGAGTTAAGCAGTTGGCGTGACTTCAGTTCTAGCCTATAAAGTCAAATCTAGTGTGGCTCCTCCATGGTAACATAGCTGCCCGAGGTCGCAAAGTTAGCAAGTACAAGAAATTTGAAAATTGTATGTAATTTCACGGTAGTGCTTATGGTCGATCCCGTTTCTCGGCTTGAGAGCTACTTTCTTGACTGTATTTTGAGTTAAGCAGTTGGCGCGACTTCAGTTCTAGCCTATAAAGTCAAATCTAGTGTGGTTCCTCTATGGTAACATAGCTGCCCGAGGTCGCAAAGTTAGCAAGTACAAGAAATTTGAAAATTGTATGTAATTTCACGGTAGTGCTTATGGTCGATCCCGTTTCTCGGCTTGAGAGCTACTTTTTTGACTGTATTTTGAGTTAAGCAGTTGGCGCGACTTCAGTTCTAGCCTATAAAGTCAAATCTAGTGTGGTTCCTCCATGGTAACATAGCTGCCCGAGGTCGCAAATTTAGCAAGTACAAGAAATTTGAAAATTGTATGTAATTTCACACTAGTGCTTATGGTCGATCCCGTTTCTTGGCTTGAGAGCTACTTTTTTGACTGTATTTTGAGTTAAGCAGTTGGCGCGACTTCAGTTCTAGCCTATAAAGTCAAATCTTGTGTAGTTCCTCCATGGTAACATAGCTGCCCGAGGTCGCAAAGTTAGCAAGTACAAGAAATTGAAAATTGTATGTAATTTCACGGTAGTGCTTATGGTCGATCCCGTTTCTCGGCTTGAGAGCTTCTTTCTTGACTGTATTTTGAGTTAAGCAGTTGGCGCGACTTCAGTTCTAGCCTATAAAGTCAAATCTTGTGTGGTTCCTCCATGGTAACATAGCTGCCCGAGGTCGCAAATTTAGCAAGTACAAGAAATTTGAAAATTGTATGTAATTTCACGGTAGTGCTTATGGTCGATCCCGTTTCTCGGCTTGAGAGCTACTTTCTTGACTGTATTTTGAGTTAAGCAGTTGGCGCGACTTCAGTTCTAGCCTATAAAGTCAAATCTTGTGTAGTTCCTCCATGGTAACATAGCTGCCCGAGGTCGCAAAGTTAGCAAGTACAAGAAATTTGAAAATTGTATGTAATTTCACATTAGTGCTTATGGTCGATCCCGCTTCTCGGCTTGAGAGCTTCTTTCTTCACTGTATTTTGAGTTAAGCAGTTGGCGCGACTTCAGTTCTAGCCTATAAAGTCAAATCTTGTGTGGTTCCTCTATGGTAACATAGCTGCCCGAGGTCACAAAGTTAGCAAGTACAAGAAATTTGAAAATTGTATGTAATTTCACGGTAGTGCTTATGGTCGATCCCGTTTCTCGGCTTGAGAGCTACTTTCTTGACTGTATTTTGAGTTAAGCAGTTGGCGCGACTTCAGTTCTAGCCTATAAAGTCAAATCTTGTGTAGTTCCTCCATGGTAACATAGCTGCCCGAGGTCGCAAAGTTAGCAAGTACAAGAAATTTGAAAATTGTATGTAATTTCACGGTAGTGCTTATGGTCGATCCCGTTTCTCGGCCTGAGAGCTACTTTCTTGACTGTATTTTGAGTTAAGCTGTTGGCGCGACTTCAGTTCTAGCCTATAAAGTCAAATCTAGTGTGGTTCCTCCATGGTAACATAGCTGCCCGAGGTCACAAAGTTAGCAAGTACAAGAAATTTGAAAATTGTATGTAATTTCAAACTAGTGCTTATGGTCGATCCCGTTTCTCGGCTTGAGAGCTACTTTCTTGACTGTATTTTGAGTTAAGCAGTTGGCGCGACTTCAGTTCTAGCCTACAAAGTCAAATCTTGTGTGGTTCCTCCATGGTAACATAGCTGCCCGAGGTCGCAAAGTTAGCAAGTACAAGAAATTTGAAAATTGTATGTAATTTCACGGTAGTGCTTATGGTCGATCCCGTTTCTCGGCTTGAGAGCTACTTTCTTGACTGTATTTTGAGTTAAGCAGTTGGCGCGACTTCAGTTCTAGCCTATAAAGTCAAATCTTGTGTGGTTCCTCCATGGTAACATAGCTGCCCGAGGTCGCAAAGTTAGCAAGTACAAGAAATTTGAAAATTGTATGTAATTTCACACTAGTGCTTATAGTCGATCCCGTTTCTCGGCTTGAGAGCTACTTTCTTGACTGTATTTTGAGTTAAGCAGTTGGCGCGACTTCAGTTCTAGCCTATAAAGTCAAATCTAGTGTGGTTCCTCCATGGTAACATAGCTGCCCGAGGTCACAAAGTTAGCAAGTACAAGAAATTTGAAAATTGTATGTAATTTCAAACTAGTGCTTATGGTCGATCCCGTTTCTCGGCTTGAGAGCTACTTTCTTGACTGTATTTTGAGTTAAGCAGTTGGCGCGACTTCAGTTCTAGCCTACAAAGTCAAATCTTGTGTGGTTCCTCCATGGTAACATAGCTGCCCGAGGTCGCAAAGTTAGCAAGTACAAGAAATTTGAAAATTGTATGTAATTTCACGGTAGTGCTTATGGTCGATCCCGTTTCTCGGCTTGAGAGCTACTTTCTTGACTGTATTTTGAGTTAAGCAGTTGGCGCGACTTCAGTTCTAGCCTATAAAGTCAAATCTTGTATGGTTCCTCCATGGTAACATAGCTGCCCGAGGTCGCAAAGTTAGCAAGTACAAGAAATTTGAAAATTGTATGTAATTTCACACTAGTGCTTATAGTCGATCCCGTTTCTCGGCTTGAGAGCTACTTTCTTGACTGTATTTTGAGTTAAGCAGTTGGCGCGACTTCAGTTCTAGCCTATAAAGTCAAATCTAGTGTGGTTCCTCCATGGTAACATAGCTGCCCGAGGTCACAAAGTTAGCAAGTACAAGAAATTTGAAAATTGTATGTAATTTCACACTAGTGCTTATGGTCGATCCCGTTTCTCGGCTTGAGAACTACTTTCTTGACTGTATTTTGAGTTAAGCAGTTGGCGCGACTTCAGTACTAGCCTATAAAGTCAAATCTAGTGTGGTTCGTCTATGGTAACATAGCTGCCCGAGGTCGCAAAGTTAGCAAGTACAAGAAATTTGAAAATTGTATATAATTTCACACTAGTGCTTATGGTCGATCCCGTTTCTCGGCTTGAGAGCTACTTTCTTGACTGTATTTTGAGTTAAGCAGTTGGCGCGACTTCAGTTCTAGCCTATAAAGTCAAATCTAGTGTGGTTCCTCCATGGTAACATAGCTGCCCGAGGTCGCAAAGTTAGCAAGTACAAGAAATTTGAAAATTGTATGTAATTTCACGGTAGTGCTTATGGTCGATCCCGTTTCTCGGCTTGAGAGCTTCTTTCTTGACTGTATTTTGAGTTAAGCAGTTGGCGCGACTTCAGTTCTAGCCTATAAAGTCAAATCTTGTGTGGTTCCTCCATGGTAACATAGCTGCCCGAGGTCGCAAATTTAGCAAGTACAAGAAATTTGAAAATTGTATGTAATTTCACACTAGTGCTTATGGTCGATCCCGTTTCTCGGCTTGAGAGCTACTTTCTTCACTGTATTTTGAGTTAATCAGTTGGCGCGACTTCAGTTCTAGCCTATAAAGTCAAATCTAGTGTGGTTCCTCCATGGTAACATAGCTGCCCGAGGTCACAAATTTAGCAAGTACAAGAAATTTGAAAATTGTATGTAATTTCACACTAGTGCTTATGGTCGATCCCGTTTCTCGGCTTGAGAACTACTTTCTTGACTGTATTTTGAGTTAAGCAGTTGGCGCGACTTCAGTTCTAGCCTATAAAGTCAAATCTAGTGTGGTTCCTCCATGGTAACATAGCTGCCCGAGGTCGCAAAGTTAGCAAGTACAAGAAATTTGAAAATTGTATGTAATTTCACGGTAGTGCTTATGGTCGATCCCGTTTCTCGGCTTGAGAGCTACTTGACTGTATTTTGAGTTAAGCTGTTGGTGCGACTTCAGTTCTAGATTATAAAGTCAAATCTTGTGTGGTTCCTCCTTGGTAACATAGCTGCCCGAGGTCGCAAAGTTAGCAAGTACAAGAAATTTGAAAATTGTATGTAATTTCACGGTAGTGCTTATGGTCGATCCCGTTTCTCGGCTTGAGAGCTACTTTCTTGACTGTATTTTGAGTTAAGCAGTTGGCGCGACTTCAGTTCTAGCCTATAAAGTCAAATCTAGTGTGGTTCCTCCATGGTAACATAGCTGCCCGAGGTCACAAAGTTAGCAAGTACAAGAAATTTGAAAATTGTATGTAATTTCACGGTAGTGCTTATTGTCGATCCCGTCTCTCGGCTTGAGAGCTACTTTCTTGACTGTATTTTGAGTTAAGCAGTTGGCGCGACTTCAGTTCTAGCCTACAAAGTCAAATCTTGTGTGGTTCCTCCATGGTAACATAGCTGCCCGAGGTCGCAAAGTTAGCAAGTACAAGAAATTTGAAAATTGTATGTAATTTCACGGTAGTGCTTATGGTCGATCCCGTTTCTCGGCTTGAGAGCTACTTTCTTGACTGTATTTTGAGTTAAGCAGTTGGCGCGACTTCAGTTCTAGCCTATAAGGTCAAATCTTGTGTGGTTCCTCCATGGTAACATAGCTGCCCGAGGTCGCAAAGTTAGCAAGTACAAGAAATTTGAAAATTGTATGTAATTTCACACTAGTGCTTATAGTCGATCCCGTTTCTCGGCTTGAGAGCTACTTTCTTGACTGTATTTTGAGTTAAGCAGTTGGCGCGACTTCAGTTCTAGCCTATAAAGTCAAATCTTGTGTAGTTCCTCCATGGTAACATAGCTGCCCGAGGTCGCAAAGTTAGCAAGTACAAGAAATTTGAAAATTGTATGTAATTTCACGGTAGTGCTTATGGTCGATCCCGTTTCTCGGCTTGAGAGCTACTTTCTTGACTGTATTTTGAGTTAATCAGTTGGCGCGACTTCAGTTCTAGCCTATAAAGTCAAATCTAGTGTGGTTCCTCCATGGTAACATAGCTGCCCGAGGTCACAAAGTTAGCAAGTACAAGAAATTTGAAAATTGTATGTAATTTCACACTAGTGCTTATGGTCGATCCCGTTTCTCGGCTTGAGAACTACTTTCTTGACTGTATTTTGAGTTAAGCAGTTGGCGCGACTTCAGTTCTAGCCTATAAAGTCAAATCTAGTGTGGTTCCTCCATGGTAACATAGCTGCCCGAGGTCGCAAAGTTAGCAAGTACAAGAAATTTGAAAATTGTATGTAATTTCACGGTAGTGCTTATGGTCGATCCCGTTTCTCGGCTTGAGAGCTACTTGACTGTATTTTGAGTTAAGCTGTTGGCGCGACTTCAGTTCTAGATTATAAAGTCAAATCTTGTGTGGTTCCTCCTTGGTAACATAGCTGCCCGAGGTCGCAAAGTTAGCAAGTACAAGAAATTTGAAAATTGTATGTAATTTCACGGTAGTGCTTATGGTCGATCCCGTTTCTCGGCTTGAGAGCTACTTTCTTGACTGTATTTTGAGTTAAGCAGTTGGCGCGACTTCAGTTCTAGCCTATAAAGTCAAATCTAGTGTGGTTCCTCCATGGTAACATAGCTGCCCGAGGTCACAAAGTTAGCAAGTACAAGAAATTTGAAAATTGTATGTAATTTCACGGTAGTGCTTATTGTCGATCCCGTCTCTCGGCTTGAGAGCTACTTTCTTGACTGTATTTTGAGTTAAGCAGTTGGCGCGACTTCAGTTCTAGCCTACAAAGTCAAATCTTGTGTGGTTCCTCCATGGTAACATAGCTGCCCGAGGTCGCAAAGTTAGCAAGTACAAGAAATTTGAAAATTGTATGTAATTTCACGGTAGTGCTTATGGTCGATCCCGTTTCTCGGCTTGAGAGCTACTTTCTTGACTGTATTTTGAGTTAAGCAGTTGGCGCGACTTCAGTTCTAGCCTATAAGGTCAAATCTTGTGTGGTTCCTCCATGGTAACATAGCTGCCCGAGGTCGCAAAGTTAGCAAGTACAAGAAATTTGAAAATTGTATGTAATTTCACACTAGTGCTTATAGTCGATCCCGTTTCTCGGCTTGAGAGCTACTTTCTTGACTGTATTTTGAGTTAAGCAGTTGGCGCGACTTCAGTTCTAGCCTATAAAGTCAAATCTTGTGTAGTTCCTCCATGGTAACATAGCTGCCCGAGGTCGCAAAGTTAGCAAGTACAAGAAATTTGAAAATTGTATGTAATTTCACACTAGTGCTTATGGTCGATCCCGTTTCTCGGCTTGAGAGCTACTTTCTTGACTGTATTTTGAGTTAAGCAGTTGGCGCGACTTCAGTTCTAGCCTATAAAGTCAAATCTAGTGTGGTTCCTCCATGGTAACATAGCTGCCCGAGGTCACAAAGTTAGCAAGTACAAGAAATTTGAAAATTGTATGTAATTTCACACTAGTGCTTATGGTCGATCCCGTTTCTCGGCTTGAGAACTACTTTCTTGACTGTATTTTGAGTTAAGCAGTTGGCGCGACTTCAGTTCTAGCCTATAAAGTCAAATCTTGTGTGGTTCCTCCATGGTAACATAGCTGCCCGAGGTCGCAAATTTAGCAAGTACAAGAAATTTGAAAATTGTATGTAATTTCACACTAGTGCTTATGGTCGATCCCGTTTCTCGGCTTGAGAGCTACTTTCTTGACTGTATTTTGAGTTAATCAGTTGGCGCGACTTCAGTTCTAGCCTATAAAGTCAAATCTAGTGTGGTTCCTCCATGGTAACATAGCTGTCCGAGGTCACAAAGTTAGCAAGTACAAGAAATTTGAAAATTGTATGTAATTTCACACTAGTGCTTATGGTCGATCCCGTTTCTCGGCTTGAGAACTACTTTCTTGACTGTATTTTGAGTTAAGCAGTTGGCGCGACTTCAGTTCTAGCCTATAAAGTCAAATCTAGTGTGGTTCCTCCATGGTAACATAGCTGCCCGAGGTCGCAAAGTTAGCAAGTACAAGAAATTTGAAAATTGTATGTAATTTCACGGTAGTGCTTATGGTCGATCCCGTTTCTCGGCTTGAGAGCTACTTGACTGTATTTTGAGTTAAGCTGTTGGCGCGACTTCAGTTCTAGATTATAAAGTCAAATCTTGTGTGGTTCCTCCTTGGTAACATAGCTGCCCGAGGTCGCAAAGTTAGCAAGTACAAGAAATTTGAAAATTGTATGTAATTTCACGGTAGTGCTTATGGTCGATCCCGTTTCTCGGCTTGAGAGCTATTTTTCTTGACTGTATTTTGAGTTAAGCAGTTGGCGCGACTTCAGTTCTAGCCTATAAAGTCAAATCTAGTGTGGTTCCTCCATGGTAACATAGCTGCCCGAGGTCACAAAGTTAGCAAGTACAAGAAATTTGAAAATTGTATGTAATTTCACGGTAGTGCTTATTGTCGATCCCGTCTCTCGGCTTGAGAGCTACTTTCTTGACTGTATTTTGAGTTAAGCAGTTGGCGCGACTTCAGTTCTAGCCTACAAAGTCAAATCTTGTGTGGTTCCTCCATGGTAACATAGCTGCCCGAGGTCGCAAAGTTAGCAAGTACAAGAAATTTGAAAATTGTATGTAATTTCACGGTAGTGCTTATGGTCGATCCCGTTTCTCGGCTTGAGAGCTACTTTCTTGACTGTATTTTGAGTTAAGCAGTTGGCGCGACTTCAGTTCTAGCCTATAAGGTCAAATCTTGTGTGGTTCCTACATGGTAACATAGCTGCCCGAGGTCGCAAAGTTAGCAAGTACAAGAAATTTGAAAATTGTATGTAATTTCACACTAGTGCTTATAGTCGATCCCGTTTCTCGGCTTGAGAGCTACTTTCTTGACTGTATTTTGAGTTAAGCAGTTGGCGCGACTTCAGTTCTAGCCTATAAAGTCAAATCTTGTGTAGTTCCTCCATGGTAACATAGCTGCCCGAGGTCGCAAAGTTAGCAAGTACAAGAAATTTGAAAATTGTATGTAATTTCACACTAGTGCTTATGGTCGATCCCGTTTCTCGGCTTGAGAGCTACTTTCTTGACTGTATTTTGAGTTAAGCAGTTGGCGCGACTTCAGTTCTAGCCTATAAAGTCAAATCTAGTGTGGTTCCTCCATGGTAACATAGCTGCCCGAGGTCACAAAGTTAGCAAGTACAAGAAATTTGAAAATTGTATGTAATTTCACACTAGTGCTTATGGTCGATCCCGTTTCTCGGCTTGAGAACTACTTTCTTGACTGTATTTTGAGTTAAGCAGTTGGCGCGACTTCAGTACTAGCCTATAAAGTCAAATCTAGTGTGGTTCCTCTATGGTAACATATCTGCCCGAGGTCGCAAAGTTAGCAAGTACAAGAAATTTGAAAATTGTATGTAATTTCACACTAGTGCTTATGGTCGATCCCGTTTCTCGGCTTGAGAGCTACTTTCTTGACTGTATTTTGAGTTAAGCAGTTGGCGCGACTTCAGTTCTAGCCTATAAAGTCAAATCTAGTGTGGTTCCTCCATGGTAACATAGCTGCCCGAGGTCACAAAGTTAGCAAGTACAAGAAATTTGAAAATTGTATGTAATTTCAAACTAGTGCTTATGGTCGATCCCGTTTCTCGGCTTGAGAGCTACTTTCTTGACTGTATTTTGAGTTAAGCAGTTGGCGCGACTTCAGTTCTAGCCTACAAAGTCAAATCTTGTGTGGTTCCTCCATGGTAACATAGCTGCCCGAGGTCGCAAAGTTAGCAAGTACAAGAAATTTGAAAATTGTATGTAATTTCACGGTAGTGCTTATGGTCGATCCCGTTTCTCGGCTTGAGAGCTACTTTCTTGACTGTATTTTGAGTTAAGCAGTTGGCGCGACTTCAGTTCTAGCCTATAAAGTCAAATCTTGTGTGGTTCCTCCATGGTAACATAGCTGCCCGAGGTCGCAAAGTTAGCAAGTACAAGAAATTTGAAAATTGTATGTAATTTCACACTAGTGCTTATAGTCGATCCCGTTTCTCGGCTTGAGAGCTACTTTCTTGACTGTATTTTGAGTTAAGCAGTTGGCGCGACTTCAGTTCTAGCCTATAAAGTCAAATCTAGTGTGGTTCCTCCATGGTAACATAGCTGCCCGAGGTCACAAAGTTAGCAAGTACAAGAAATTTGAAAATTGTATGTAATTTCAAACTAGTGCTTATGGTCGATCCCGTTTCTCGGCTTGAGAGCTACTTTCTTGACTGTATTTTGAGTTAAGCAGTTGGCGCGACTTCAGTTCTAGCCTACAAAGTCAAATCTTGTGTGGTTCCTCCATGGTAACATAGCTGCCCGAGGTCGCAAAGTTAGCAAGTACAAGAAATTTGAAAATTGTATGTAATTTCACGGTAGTGCTTATGGTCGATCCCGTTTCTCGGCTTGAGAGCTACTTTCTTGACTGTATTTTGAGTTAAGCAGTTGGCGCGACTTCAGTTCTAGCCTATAAAGTCAAATCTTGTATGGTTCCTCCATGGTAACATAGCTGCCCGAGGTCGCAAAGTTAGCAAGTACAAGAAATTTGAAAATTGTATGTAATTTCACACTAGTGCTTATAGTCGATCCCGTTTCTCGGCTTGAGAGCTACTTTCTTGACTGTATTTTGAGTTAAGCAGTTGGCGCGACTTCAGCTCTAGCCTATAAAGTCAAATCTAGTGTGGTTCCTCCATGGTAACATAGCTGCCCGAGGTCACAAAGTTAGCAAGTACAAGAAATTTGAAAATTGTATGTAATTTCACACTAGTGCTTATGGTCGATCCCGTTTCTCGGCTTGAGAACTACTTTCTTGACTGTATTTTGAGTTAAGCAGTTGGCGCGACTTCAGTACTAGCCTATAAAGTCAAATCTAGTGTGGTTCGTCTATGGTAACATAGCTGCCCGAGGTCGCAAAGTTAGCAAGTACAAGAAATTTGAAAATTGTATATAATTTCACACTAGTGCTTATGGTCGATCCCGTTTCTCGGCTTGAGAGCTACTTTCTTGACTGTATTTTGAGTTAAGCAGTTGGCGCGACTTCAGTTCTAGCCTATAAAGTCAAATCTAGTGTGGTTCCTCCATGGTAACATAGCTGCCCGAGGTCGCAAAGTTAGCAAGTACAAGAAATTTGAAAATTGTATGTAATTTCACGGTAGTGCTTATGGTCGATCCCGTTTCTCGGCTTGAGAGCTTCTTTCTTGACTGTATTTTGAGTTAAGCAGTTGGCGCGACTTCAGTTCTAGCCTATAAAGTCAAATCTTGTGTGGTTCCTCCATGGTAACATAGCTGCCCGAGGTCGCAAATTTAGCAAGTACAAGAAATTTGAAAATTGTATGTAATTTCACACTAGTGCTTATGGTCGATCCCGTTTCTCGGCTTGAGAGCTACTTTCTTGACTGTATTTTGAGTTAATCAGTTGGCGCGACTTCAGTTCTAGCCTATAAAGTCAAATCTAGTGTGGTTCCTCCATGGTAACATAGCTGCCCGAGGTCACAAAGTTAGCAAGTACAAGAAATTTGAAAATTGTATGTAATTTCACACTAGTGCTTATGGTCGATCCCGTTTCTCGGCTTGAGAACTACTTTCTTGACTGTATTTTGAGTTAAGCAGTTGGCGCGACTTCAGTTCTAGCCTATAAAGTCAAATCTAGTGTGGTTCCTCCATGGTAACATAGCTGCCCGAGGTCGCAAAGTTAGCAAGTACAAGAAATTTGAAAATTGTATGTAATTTCACGGTAGTGCTTATGGTCGATCCCGTTTCTCGGCTTGAGAGCTACTTGACTGTATTTTGAGTTAAGCTGTTGGTGCGACTTCAGTTCTAGATTATAAAGTCAAATCTTGTGTGGTTCCTCCTTGGTAACATAGCTGCCCGAGGTCGCAAAGTTAGCAAGTACAAGAAATTTGAAAATTGTATGTAATTTCACGGTAGTGCTTATGGTCGATCCCGTTTCTCGGCTTGAGAGCTACTTTCTTGACTGTATTTTGAGTTAAGCAGTTGGCGCGACTTCAGTTCTAGCCTATAAAGTCAAATCTAGTGTGGTTCCTCCATGGTAACATAGCTGCCCGAGGTCACAAAGTTAGCAAGTACAAGAAATTTGAAAATTGTATGTAATTTCACGGTAGTGCTTATTGTCGATCCCGTCTCTCGGCTTGAGAGCTACTTTCTTGACTGTATTTTGAGTTAAGCAGTTGGCGCGACTTCAGTTCTAGCCTACAAAGTCAAATCTTGTGTGGTTCCTCCATGGTAACATAGCTGCCCGAGGTCGCAAAGTTAGCAAGTACAAGAAATTTGAAAATTGTATGTAATTTCACGGTAGTGCTTATGGTCGATCCCGTTTCTCGGCTTGAGAGCTACTTTCTTGACTGTATTTTGAGTTAAGCAGTTGGCGCGACTTCAGTTCTAGCCTATAAGGTCAAATCTTGTGTGGTTCCTCCATGGTAACATAGCTGCCCGAGGTCGCAAAGTTAGCAAGTACAAGAAATTTGAAAATTGTATGTAATTTCACACTAGTGCTTATAGTCGATCCCGTTTCTCGGCTTGAGAGCTACTTTCTTGACTGTATTTTGAGTTAAGCAGTTGGCGCGACTTCAGTTCTAGCCTATAAAGTCAAATCTTGTGTAGTTCCTCCATGGTAACATAGCTGCCCGAGGTCGCAAAGTTAGCAAGTACAAGAAATTTGAAAATTGTATGTAATTTCACGGTAGTGCTTATGGTCGATCCCGTTTCTCGGCTTGAGAGCTACTTTCTTGACTGTATTTTGAGTTAATCAGTTGGCGCGACTTCAGTTCTAGCCTATAAAGTCAAATCTAGTGTGGTTCCTCCATGGTAACATAGCTGCCCGAGGTCACAAAGTTAGCAAGTACAAGAAATTTGAAAATTGTATGTAATTTCACACTAGTGCTTATGGTCGATCCCGTTTCTCGGCTTGAGAACTACTTTCTTGACTGTATTTTGAGTTAAGCAGTTGGCGCGACTTCAGTTCTAGCCTATAAAGTCAAATCTAGTGTGGTTCCTCCATGGTAACATAGCTGCCCGAGGTCGCAAAGTTAGCAAGTACAAGAAATTTGAAAATTGTATGTAATTTCACGGTAGTGCTTATGGTCGATCCCGTTTCTCGGCTTGAGAGCTACTTGACTGTATTTTGAGTTAAGCTGTTGGCGCGACTTCAGTTCTAGATTATAAAGTCAAATCTTGTGTGGTTCCTCCTTGGTAACATAGCTGCCCGAGGTCGCAAAGTTAGCAAGTACAAGAAATTTGAAAATTGTATGTAATTTCACGGTAGTGCTTATGGTCGATCCCGTTTCTCGGCTTGAGAGCTACTTTCTTGACTGTATTTTGAGTTAAGCAGTTGGCGCGACTTCAGTTCTAGCCTATAAAGTCAAATCTAGTGTGGTTCCTCCATGGTAACATAGCTGCCCGAGGTCACAAAGTTAGCAAGTACAAGAAATTTGAAAATTGTATGTAATTTCACGGTAGTGCTTATTGTCGATCCCGTCTCTCGGCTTGAGAGCTACTTTCTTGACTGTATTTTGAGTTAAGCAGTTGGCGCGACTTCAGTTCTAGCCTACAAAGTCAAATCTTGTGTGGTTCCTCCATGGTAACATAGCTGCCCGAGGTCGCAAAGTTAGCAAGTACAAGAAATTTGAAAATTGTATGTAATTTCACGGTAGTGCTTATGGTCGATCCCGTTTCTCGGCTTGAGAGCTACTTTCTTGACTGTATTTTGAGTTAAGCAGTTGGCGCGACTTCAGTTCTAGCCTATAAGGTCAAATCTTGTGTGGTTCCTCCATGGTAACATAGCTGCCCGAGGTCGCAAAGTTAGCAAGTACAAGAAATTTGAAAATTGTATGTAATTTCACACTAGTGCTTATAGTCGATCCCGTTTCTCGGCTTGAGAGCTACTTTCTTGACTGTATTTTGAGTTAAGCAGTTGGCGCGACTTCAGTTCTAGCCTATAAAGTCAAATCTTGTGTAGTTCCTCCATGGTAACATAGCTGCCCGAGGTCGCAAAGTTAGCAAGTACAAGAAATTTGAAAATTGTATGTAATTTCACACTAGTGCTTATGGTCGATCCCGTTTCTCGGCTTGAGAGCTACTTTCTTGACTGTATTTTGAGTTAAGCAGTTGGCGCGACTTCAGTTCTAGCCTATAAAGTCAAATCTAGTGTGGTTCCTCCATGGTAACATAGCTGCCCGAGGTCACAAAGTTAGCAAGTACAAGAAATTTGAAAATTGTATGTAATTTCACACTAGTGCTTATGGTCGATCCCGTTTCTCGGCTTGAGAACTACTTTCTTGACTGTATTTTGAGTTAAGCAGTTGGCGCGACTTCAGTTCTAGCCTATAAAGTCAAATCTTGTGTGGTTCCTCCATGGTAACATAGCTGCCCGAGGTCGCAAATTTAGCAAGTACAAGAAATTTGAAAATTGTATGTAATTTCACACTAGTGCTTATGGTCGATCCCGTTTCTCGGCTTGAGAGCTACTTTCTTGACTGTATTTTGAGTTAATCAGTTGGCGCGACTTCAGTTCTAGCCTATAAAGTCAAATCTAGTGTGGTTCCTCCATGGTAACATAGCTGTCCGAGGTCACAAAGTTAGCAAGTACAAGAAATTTGAAAATTGTATGTAATTTCACACTAGTGCTTATGGTCGATCCCGTTTCTCGGCTTGAGAACTACTTTCTTGACTGTATTTTGAGTTAAGCAGTTGGCGCGACTTCAGTTCTAGCCTATAAAGTCAAATCTAGTGTGGTTCCTCCATGGTAACATAGCTGCCCGAGGTCGCAAAGTTAGCAAGTACAAGAAATTTGAAAATTGTATGTAATTTCACGGTAGTGCTTATGGTCGATCCCGTTTCTCGGCTTGAGAGCTACTTGACTGTATTTTGAGTTAAGCTGTTGGCGCGACTTCAGTTCTAGATTATAAAGTCAAATCTTGTGTGGTTCCTCCTTGGTAACATAGCTGCCCGAGGTCGCAAAGTTAGCAAGTACAAGAAATTTGAAAATTGTATGTAATTTCACGGTAGTGCTTATGGTCGATCCCGTTTCTCGGCTTGAGAGCTATTTTTCTTGACTGTATTTTGAGTTAAGCAGTTGGCGCTACTTCAGTTCTAGCCTATAAAGTCAAATCTAGTGTGGTTCCTCCATGGTAACATAGCTGCCCGAGGTCACAAAGTTAGCAAGTACAAGAAATTTGAAAATTGTATGTAATTTCACGGTAGTGCTTATTGTCGATCCCGTCTCTCGGCTTGAGAGCTACTTTCTTGACTGTATTTTGAGTTAAGCAGTTGGCGCGACTTCAGTTCTAGCCTACAAAGTCAAATCTTGTGTGGTTCCTCCATGGTAACATAGCTGCCCGAGGTCGCAAAGTTAGCAAGTACAAGAAATTTGAAAATTGTATGTAATTTCACGGTAGTGCTTATGGTCGATCCCGTTTCTCGGCTTGAGAGCTACTTTCTTGACTGTATTTTGAGTTAAGCAGTTGGCGCGACTTCAGTTCTAGCCTATAAGGTCAAATCTTGTGTGGTTCCTACATGGTAACATAGCTGCCCGAGGTCGCAAAGTTAGCAAGTACAAGAAATTTGAAAATTGTATGTAATTTCACACTAGTGCTTATAGTCGATCCCGTTTCTCGGCTTGAGAGCTACTTTCTTGACTGTATTTTGAGTTAAGCAGTTGGCGCGACTTCAGTTCTAGCCTATAAAGTCAAATCTTGTGTAGTTCCTCCATGGTAACATAGCTGCCCGAGGTCGCAAAGTTAGCAAGTACAAGAAATTTGAAAATTGTATGTAATTTCACACTAGTGCTTATGGTCGATCCCGTTTCTCGGCTTGAGAGCTACTTTCTTGACTGTATTTTGAGTTAAGCAGTTGGCGCGACTTCAGTTCTAGCCTATAAAGTCAAATCTAGTGTGGTTCCTCCATGGTAACATAGCTGCCCGAGGTCACAAAGTTAGCAAGTACAAGAAATTTGAAAATTGTATGTAATTTCACACTAGTGCTTATGGTCGATCCCGTTTCTCGGCTTGAGAACTACTTTCTTGACTGTATTTTGAGTTAAGCAGTTGGCGCGACTTCAGTACTAGCCTATAAAGTCAAATCTAGTGTGGTTCCTCTATGGTAACATATCTGCCCGAGGCCGCAAAGTTAGCAAGTACAAGAAATTTGAAAATTGTATGTAATTTCACACTAGTGCTTATGGTCGATCCCGTTTCTCGGCTTGAGAGCTACTTTCTTGACTGTATTTTGAGTTAAGCAGTTGGCGCGACTTCAGTTCTAGCCTATAAAGTCAAATCTTGTGTGGTTCCTCCATGGTAACATAGCTGCCCGAGGTCGCAAAGTTAGCAAGTACAAGAAATTTGAAAATTGTATGTAATTTCACACTAGTGCTTATGGTCGATCCCGTTTCTCGGCTTGAGAGCTACTTTCTTGACTGTATTTTGAGTTAAGCAGTTGGCGCGACTTCAGTTCTAGCCTATAAAGTCAAATCTAGTGTGGCTCCTCCATGGTAACATAGCTGCCCGAGGTCGCAAAGTTAGCAAGTACAAGAAATTTGAAAATTGTATGTAATTTCACGGTAGTGCTTATGGTCGATCCCGTTTCTCGGCTTGAGAGCTACTTTCTTGACTGTATTTTGAGTTAAGCAGTTGGCGCGACTTCAGTTCTAGCCTATAAAGTCAAATCTTGTGTGGTTCCTCCATGGTAACATAGCTGCCCGAGGTCGCAAAGTTAGCAAGTACAAGAAATTTGAAAATTGTATGTAATTTCACGGTAGTGCTTATGGTCGATCCCGTTTCTCGGCTTCAGAGCTTCTTTCTTCACTGTATTTTGAGTTAAGCAGTTGGCGCGACTTCAGTTCTAGCCTATAAAGTCAAATCTAGTGTGGTTCCTCCATGGTAACATAGCTGCCCGAGGTCGCAAAGTTAGCAAGTACAAGAAATTTGAAAATTGTATGTAATTTCACACTAGTGCTTATGGTCGATCCCGTTTCTCGGCTTGAGAGCTACTTTCTTGACTGTATTTTGAGTTAAGCAGTTGGCGCGACTTCAGTTCTAGCCTATAAAGTCAAATCTTGTGTGGTTCCTCCATGGTAACATAGCTGCCCGAGGTCGCAAAGTTAGCAAGTACAAGAAATTTGAAAATTGTATGTAATTTCACACTAGTGCTTATGGTCGATCCCGTTTCTCGGCTTGAGAGCTACTTTCTTGACCGTATTTTGAGTTAAGCAGTTGGCGCGACTTCAGTTCTAGCCTATAAAGTCAAATCTTGTGTAGTTCCTCCATGGTAACATAGCTGCCTGAGGTCGCAAAGTTAGCAAGTACAAGAAATTTGAAAATTGTATGTAATTTCACACTAGTGCTTATGGTCGATCCCGTTTCTCGGCTTGAGAGCTACTTTCTTGACTGTATTTTGAGTTAAGCAGTTGGCGCGACTTCAGTTCTAGCCTACAAAGTCAAATCTTGTGTGGTTCCTCCATGGTAACATAGCTGCCCGAGGTCGCAAAGTTAGCAAGTACAAGAAATTTGAAAATTGTATGTAATTTCACACTAGTGCTTATGGTCGATCCCGTTTCTCGGCTTGAGAGCTACTTTCTTGACTGTATTTTGAGTTAAGCAGTTGGCGCGACTTCAGTTCTAGCCTATAAAGTCAAATCTTGTGTGGTTCCTCCATGGTAACATAGCTGCCCGAGGTCGCAAAGTTAGCAAGTACAAGAAATTTGAAAATTGTATGTAATTTCACGGTAGTGCTTATGATCGATCCCGGTTCTCGGCTTGAGAGCTACTTTCTTGACTGTATTTTGAGTTAAGCAGTTGGCGCGACTTCAGTTCTAGCCTATAAAGTCAAATCTTGTGTGGTTCCTCCATGGTAACATAGCTGCCCGAGGTCGCAAAGTTAGCAAGTACAAGAAATTTGAAAATTGTATGTAATTTCACATTAGTGCTTATGGTCGATCCCGTTTCTCGGCTTGAGAGCTTCTTTCTTCACTGTATTTTGAGTTAAGCAGTTGGCGCGACTTCAGTTCTAGCCTATAAAGTCAAATCTAGTGTGGTTCCTCCATGGTAACATAGCTGCCCGAGGTCGCAAAGTTAGCAAGTACAAGAAATTTGAAAATTGTATGTAATTTCACGGTAGTGCTTATGGTCGATCCCGTTTCTCGGCTTGAGAGCTACTTGACTGTATTTTGAGTTAAGCTGTTGGCGCGACTTCAGTTCTAGATTATAAAGTCAAATCTTGTGTGGTTCCTCCTTGGTAACATAGCTGCCCGAGGTCGCAAAGTTAGCAAGTACAAGAAATTTGAAAATTGTATGTAATTTCACGGTAGTGCTTATGGTCGATCCCGTTTCTCGGCTTGAGAGCTATTTTTCTTGACTGTATTTTGAGTTAAGCAGTTGGCGCGACTTCAGTTCTAGCCTATAAAGTCAAATCTAGTGTGGTTCCTCCATGGTAACATAGCTGCCCGAGGTCACAAAGTTAGCAAGTACAAGAAATTTGAAAATTGTATGTAATTTCACGGTAGTGCTTATTGTCGATCCCGTCTCTCGGCTTGAGAGCTACTTTCTTGACTGTATTTTGAGTTAAGCAGTTGGCGCGACTTCAGTTCTAGCCTACAAAGTCAAATCTTGTGTGGTTCCTCCATGGTAACATAGCTGCCCGAGGTCGCAAAGTTAGCAAGTACAAGAAATTTGAAAATTGTATGTAATTTCACGGTAGTGCTTATGGTCGATCCCGTTTCTCGGCTTGAGAGCTACTTTCTTGACTGTATTTTGAGTTAAGCAGTTGGCGCGACTTCAGTTCTAGCCTATAAGGTCAAATCTTGTGTGGTTCCTACATGGTAACATAGCTGCCCGAGGTCGCAAAGTTAGCAAGTACAAGAAATTTGAAAATTGTATGTAATTTCACACTAGTGCTTATAGTCGATCCCGTTTCTCGGCTTGAGAGCTACTTTCTTGACTGTATTTTGAGTTAAGCAGTTGGCGCGACTTCAGTTCTAGCCTATAAAGTCAAATCTTGTGTAGTTCCTCCATGGTAACATAGCTGCCCGAGGTCGCAAAGTTAGCAAGTACAAGAAATTTGAAAATTGTATGTAATTTCACACTAGTGCTTATGGTCGATCCCGTTTCTCGGCTTGAGAGCTACTTTCTTGACTGTATTTTGAGTTAAGCAGTTGGCGCGACTTCAGTTCTAGCCTATAAAGTCAAATCTAGTGTGGTTCCTCCATGGTAACATAGCTGCCCGAGGTCACAAAGTTAGCAAGTACAAGAAATTTGAAAATTGTATGTAATTTCACACTAGTGCTTATGGTCGATCCCGTTTCTCGGCTTGAGAACTACTTTCTTGACTGTATTTTGAGTTAAGCAGTTGGCGCGACTTCAGTACTAGCCTATAAAGTCAAATCTAGTGTGGTTCCTCTATGGTAACATATCTGCCCGAGGCCGCAAAGTTAGCAAGTACAAGAAATTTGAAAATTGTATGTAATTTCACACTAGTGCTTATGGTCGATCCCGTTTCTCGGCTTGAGAGCTACTTTCTTGACTGTATTTTGAGTTAAGCAGTTGGCGCGACTTCAGTTCTAGCCTATAAAGTCAAATCTTGTGTGGTTCCTCCATGGTAACATAGCTGCCCGAGGTCGCAAAGTTAGCAAGTACAAGAAATTTGAAAATTGTATGTAATTTCACACTAGTGCTTATGGTCGATCCCGTTTCTCGGCTTGGGAGCTACTTTCTTGACTGTATTTTGAGTTAAGCAGTTGGCGCGACTTCAGTTCTAGCCTATAAAGTCAAATCTAGTGTGGCTCCTCCATGGTAACATAGCTGCCCGAGGTCGCAAAGTTAGCAAGTACAAGAAATTTGAAAATTGTATGTAATTTCACGGTAGTGCTTATGGTCGATCCCGTTTCTCGGCTTGAGAGCTACTTTCTTGACTGTATTTTGAGTTAAGCAGTTGGCGCGACTTCAGTTCTAGCCTATAAAGTCAAATCTTGTGTGGTTCCTCCATGGTAACATAGCTGCCCGAGGTCGCAAAGTTAGCAAGTACAAGAAATTTGAAAATTGTATGTAATTTCACGGTAGTGCTTATGGTCGATCCCGTTTCTCGGCTTCAGAGCTTCTTTCTTCACTGTATTTTGAGTTAAGCAGTTGGCGCGACTTCAGTTCTAGCCTATAAAGTCAAATCTAGTGTGGTTCCTCCATGGTAACATAGCTGCCCGAGGTCGCAAAGTTAGCAAGTACAAGAAATTTGAAAATTGTATGTAATTTCACGGTAGTGCTTATGGTCGATCCCGTTTCTCGGCTTGAGAGCTACTTGACTGTATTTTGAGTTAAGCTGTTGGCGCGACTTCAGTTCTAGATTATAAAGTCAAATCTTGTGTGGTTCCTCCTTGGTAACATAGCTGCCCGAGGTCGCAAAGTTAGCAAGTACAAGAAATTTGAAAATTGTATGTAATTTCACACTAGTGCTTATGGTCGATCCCGTTTCTCGGCTTGAGAGCTACTTTCTTGACCGTATTTTGAGTTAAGCAGTTGGCGCGACTTCAGTTCTAGCCTATAAAGTCAAATCTAGTGTGGTTCCTCCATGGTAACATAGCTGCCCGAGGTCACAAAGTTAGCAAGTACAAGAAATTTGAAAATTGTATGTAATTTCACGGTAGTGCTTATTGTCGATCCCGTCTCTCGGCTTGAGAGCTACTTTCTTGACTGTATTTTGAGTTAAGCAGTTGGCGCGACTTCAGTTCTAGCCTACAAAGTCAAATCTTGTGTGGTTCCTCCATGGTAACATAGCTGCCCGAGGTCGCAAAGTTAGCAAGTACAAGAAATTTGAAAATTGTATGTAATTTCACGGTAGTGCTTATGGTCGATCCCGTTTCTCGGCTTGAGAGCTACTTTCTTGACTGTATTTTGAGTTAAGCAGTTGGCGCGACTTCAGTTCTAGCCTATAAGGTCAAATCTTGTGTGGTTCCTACATGGTAACATAGCTGCCCGAGGTCGCAAAGTTAGCAAGTACAAGAAATTTGAAAATTGTATGTAATTTCACACTAGTGCTTATAGTCGATCCCGTTTCTCGGCTTGAGAGCTACTTTCTTGACTGTATTTTGAGTTAAGCAGTTGGCGCGACTTCAGTTCTAGCCTATAAAGTCAAATCTTGTGTAGTTCCTCCATGGTAACATAGCTGCCCGAGGTCGCAAAGTTAGCAAGTACAAGAAATTTGAAAATTGTATGTAATTTCACACTAGTGCTTATGGTCGATCCCGTTTCTCGGCTTGAGAGCTACTTTCTTGACTGTATTTTGAGTTAAGCAGTTGGCGCGACTTCAGTTCTAGCCTATAAAGTCAAATCTAGTGTGGTTCCTCCATGGTAACATAGCTGCCCGAGGTCACAAAGTTAGCAAGTACAAGAAATTTGAAAATTGTATGTAATTTCACACTAGTGCTTATGGTCGATCCCGTTTCTCGGCTTGAGAACTACTTTCTTGACTGTATTTTGAGTTAAGCAGTTGGCGCGACTTCAGTACTAGCCTATAAAGTCAAATCTAGTGTGGTTCCTCTATGGTAACATATCTGCCCGAGGCCGCAAAGTTAGCAAGTACAAGAAATTTGAAAATTGTATGTAATTTCACACTAGTGCTTATGGTCGATCCCGTTTCTCGGCTTGAGAGCTACTTTCTTGACTGTATTTTGAGTTAAGCAGTTGGCGCGACTTCAGTTCTAGCCTATAAAGTCAAATCTTGTGTGGTTCCTCCATGGTAACATAGCTGCCCGAGGTCGCAAAGTTAGCAAGTACAAGAAATTTGAAAATTGTATGTAATTTCACACTAGTGCTTATGGTCGATCCCGTTTCTCGGCTTGAGAGCTACTTTCTTGACTGTATTTTGAGTTAAGCAGTTGGCGCGACTTCAGTTCTAGCCTATAAAGTCAAATCTAGTGTGGCTCCTCCATGGTAACATAGCTGCCCGAGGTCGCAAAGTTAGCAAGTACAAGAAATTTGAAAATTGTATGTAATTTCACGGTAGTGCTTATGGTCGATCCCGTTTCTCGGCTTGAGAGCTACTTTCTTGACTGTATTTTGAGTTAAGCAGTTGGCGCGACTTCAGTTCTAGCCTATAAAGTCAAATCTTGTGTGGTTCCTCCATGGTAACATAGCTGCCCGAGGTCGCAAAGTTAGCAAGTACAAGAAATTTGAAAATTGTATGTAATTTCACGGTAGTGCTTATGGTCGATCCCGTTTCTCGGCTTCAGAGCTTCTTTCTTCACTGTATTTTGAGTTAAGCAGTTGGCGCGACTTCAGTTCTAGCCTATAAAGTCAAATCTAGTGTGGTTCCTCCATGGTAACATAGCTGCCCGAGGTCGCAAAGTTAGCAAGTACAAGAAATTTGAAAATTGTATGTAATTTCACACTAGTGCTTATGGTCGATCCCGTTTCTCGGCTTGAGAGCTACTTTCTTGACTGTATTTTGAGTTAAGCAGTTGGCGCGACTTCAGTTCTAGCCTATAAAGTCAAATCTTGTGTGGTTCCTCCATGGTAACATAGCTGCCCGAGGTCGCAAAGTTAGCAAGTACAAGAAATTTGAAAATTGTATGTAATTTCACACTAGTGCTTATGGTCGATCCCGTTTCTCGGCTTGAGAGCTACTTTCTTGACCGTATTTTGAGTTAAGCAGTTGGCGCGACTTCAGTTCTAGCCTATAAAGTCAAATCTTGTGTAGTTCCTCCATGGTAACATAGCTGCCCGAGGTCGCAAAGTTAGCAAGTACAAGAAATTTGAAAATTGTATGTAATTTCACACTAGTGCTTATGGTCGATCCCGTTTCTCGGCTTGAGAGCTACTTTCTTGACTGTATTTTGAGTTAAGCAGTTGGCGCGACTTCAGTTCTAGCCTATAAAGTCAAATCTTGTGTGGTTCCTCCATGGTAACATAGCTGCCCGAGGTCGCAAAGTTAGCAAGTACAAGAAATTTGAAAATTGTATGTAATTTCACACTAGTGCTTATGGTCGATCCCGTTTCTCGGCTTGAGAGCTACTTTCTTGACCGTATTTTGAGTTAAGCAGTTGGCGCGACTTCAGTTCTAGCCTATAAAGTCAAATCTTGTGTGGTTCCTCCATGGTAACATAGCTGCCCGAGGTCGCAAAGTTAGCAAGTACAAGAAATTTGAAAATTGTATGTAATTTCACACTAGTGCTTATGGTCGATCCCGTTTCTCGGCTTGAGAGCTACTTTCTTGACTGTATTTTGAGTTAAGCAGTTGGCGCGACTTCAGTTCTAGCCTATAAAGTCAAATCTAGTGTGGCTCCTCCATGGTAACATAGCTGCCCGAGGTCGCAAAGTTAGCAAGTACAAGAAATTTGAAAATTGTATGTAATTTCACGGTAGTGCTTATGGTCGATCCCGTTTCTCGGCTTGAGAGCTACTTTCTTGACTGTATTTTGAGTTAAGCAGTTGGCGCGACTTCAGTTCTAGCCTATAAAGTCAAATCTTGTGTGGTTCCTCCATGGTAACATAGCTGCCCGAGGTCGCAAAGTTAGCAAGTACAAGAAATTTGAAAATTGTATGTAATTTCACGGTAGTGCTTATGGTCGATCCCGTTTCTCGGCTTCAGAGCTTCTTTCTTCACTGTATTTTGAGTTAAGCAGTTGGCGCGACTTCAGTTCTAGCCTATAAAGTCAAATCTAGTGTGGTTCCTCCATGGTAACATAGCTGCCCGAGGTCGCAAAGTTAGCAAGTACAAGAAATTTGAAAATTGTATGTAATTTCACACTAGTGCTTATGGTCGATCCCGTTTCTCGGCTTGAGAGCTACTTTCTTGACTGTATTTTGAGTTAAGCAGTTGGCGCGACTTCAGTTCTAGCCTATAAAGTCAAATCTTGTGTGGTTCCTCCATGGTAACATAGCTGCCCGAGGTCGCAAAGTTAGCAAGTACAAGAAATTTGAAAATTGTATGTAATTTCACACTAGTGCTTATGGTCGATCCCGTTTCTCGGCTTGAGAGCTACTTTCTTGACTGTATTTTGAGTTAAGCAGTTGGCGCGACTTCAGTTCTAGCCTATAAAGTCAAATCTTGTGTGGTTCCTCCATGGTAACATAGCTGCCCGAAGTCGCAAAGTTAGCAAGTACAAGAAATTTGAAAATTGTATGTAATTTCACGGTAGTGCTTATGGTCGATCCCGTTTCTCGGCTTGAGAGCTACTTTCTTGACTGTATTTTGAGTTAAGTAGTTGGCGCGACTTCAGTTCTAGCCTATAAAGTCAAATCTAGTGTGGTTCCTCCATGGTAACATAGCTGCCCGAGGTCGTAAAGTTAGCAAGTACAAGAAATTTGAAAATTGTATGTAATTTCACGGTAGTGCTTATGGTCGATCCCGTTTCTCGGCTTGAGAGCTACTTTCTTGACTGTATTTTGAGTTAAGCAGTTGGCGCGACTTCAGTTCTAGCCTATAAAGTCAAATCTTGTGTAGTTCCTCCATGGTAACATAGCTGCCCGAGGTCGCAAAGTTAGCAAGTACAAGAAATTTGAAAATTGTATGTAATTTCACACTAGTGCTTATGGTCGATCCCGTTTCTCGGCTTGAGAGCTACTTTCTTGACTGTATTTTGAGTTAAGCAGTTGGCGCGACTTCAGTTCTAGCCTATAAAGTCAAATCTTGTGTGGTTCCTCCATGGTAACATAGCTGCCCGAGGTCGCAAAGTTAGCAAGTACAAGAAATTTGAAAATTGTATGTAATTTCACACTAGTGCTTATGGTCGATCCCGTTTCTCGGCTTGAGAGCTACTTTCTTGACCGTATTTTGAGTTAAGCAGTTGGCGCGACTTCAGTTCTAGCCTATAAAGTCAAATCTTGTGTAGTTCCTCCATGGTAACATAGCTGCCTGAGGTCGCAAAGTTAGCAAGTACAAGAAATTTGAAAATTGTATGTAATTTCACACTAGTGCTTATGGTCGATCCCGTTTCTCGGCTTGAGAGCTACTTTCTTGACTGTATTTTGAGTTAAGCAGTTGGCGCGACTTCAGTTCTAGCCTACAAAGTCAAATCTTGTGTGGTTCCTCCATGGTAACATAGCTGCCCGAGGTCGCAAAGTTAGCAAGTACAAGAAATTTGAAAATTGTATGTAATTTCACACTAGTGCTTATGGTCGATCCCGTTTCTCGGCTTGAGAGCCACTTTCTTGACTGTATTTTGAGTTAAGCAGTTGGCGCGACTTCAGTTCTAGCCTATAAAGTCAAATCTTGTGTGGTTCCTCCATGGTAACATAGCTGCCCGAGGTCGCAAAGTTAGCAAGTACAAGAAATTTGAAAATTGTATGTAATTTCACGGTAGTGCTTATGATCGATCCCGGTTCTCGGCTTGAGAGCTACTTTCTTGACTGTATTTTGAGTTAAGCAGTTGGCGCGACTTCAGTTCTAGCCTATAAAGTCAAATCTTGTGTGGTTCCTCCATGGTAACATAGCTGCCCGAGGTCGCAAAGTTAGCAAGTACAAGAAATTTGAAAATTGTATGTAATTTCACATTAGTGCTTATGGTCGATCCCGTTTCTCGGCTTGAGAGCTTCTTTCTTCACTGTATTTTGAGTTAAGCAGTTGGCGCGACTTCAGTTCTAGCCTATAAAGTCAAATCTTGTGTGGTTCCTCCATGGTAACATAGCTGCCCGAGGTCGCAAAGTTAGCAAGTACAAGAAATTTGAAAATTGTATGTAATTTCACGGTAGTGCTTATGGTCGATCCCGTTTCTCGGCTTGAGAGCTACTTTCTTGACTGTATTTTGAGTTAAGCAGTTGGCGCGACTTCAGTTCTAGCCTATAAAGTCAAATCTTGTGTGGTTCCTCCATGGTAACATAGCTGCCCGAGGTCGCAAAGTTAGCAAGTACAAGAAATTTGAAAATTGTATGTAATTTCACGGTAGTGCTTATGGTCGATCCCGTTTCTCGGCTTGAGAGCTACTTTCTTGACTGTATTTTGAGTTAAGCAGTTGACGCGACTTCAGTTCTAGCCTATAAAGTCAAATCTAGTGTGGTTCCTCCATGGTAACATAGCTGCCCGAGGTCACAAAGTTAGCAAGTACAAGAAATTTGAAAATTGTATGTAATTTCACACTAGTGCTTATGGTCGATCCCGTTTCTCGGCTTGAGAGCTACTTTCTTGACTGTATTTTGAGTTAAGCAGTTGGTGCGACTTCAGTTCTAGCCTATAAAGTCAAATCTTGTGTGGTTCCTCCATGGTAACATAGCTGCCCGAGGTCGCAAAGTTAGCAAGTACAAGAAATTTGAAAATTGTATGTAATTTCACACTAGTGCTTAGTGTCGATCCCGTTTCTCGGCTTGAGAGCTACTTTCTTGACTGTATTTTGAGTTAAGCAGTTGGCGCGACTTCAGTTCTAGCCTATAAGGTCAAATCTAGTCTGGTTCCTCCATGGTAACATAGCTGCCCGAGGTCACAAAGTTAGCAAGTACAAGAAATTTGAAAATTGTATGTAATTTCACACTAGTGCTTAGTGTCGATCCCGTTTCTCGGCTTGAGAGCTACTTTCTTGACTGTATTTTGAGTTAAGCAGTTGGCGCGACTTCAGTTTTAGCCTATAAAGTCAAATCTAGTGTGGTTCCTCCATGGTAACATAGCTGCCCGAGGTCACAAAGTTAGCAAGTACAAGAAATTTGAAAATTGTATGTAATTTCACACTAGTGCTTATGGTCGATCCCGTTTCTCGGCTTGAGAGCTACTTTCTTGACTGTATTTTGAGTTAAGCAGTTGGTGCGACTTCAGTTCTAGCCTATAAAGTCAAATCTAGTGTGGTTCCTCCATGGTAACATAGCTGCCCGAGGTCGTAAAGTTAGCAAGTACAAGAAATTTGAAAATTGTATGTAATTTCACGGTAGTGCTTATGGTCGATCCCGTTTCTCGGCTTGAGAGCTACTTTCTTGACTGTATTTTGAGTTAAGCAGTTGGCGCGACTTCAGTTCTAGCCTATAAAGTCAAATCTTGTGTAGTTCCTCCATGGTAACATAGCTGCCCGAGGTCGCAAAGTTAGCAAGTACAAGAAATTTGAAAATTGTATGTAATTTCACACTAGTGCTTATGGTCGATCCCGTTTCTCGGCTTGAGAGCTACTTTCTTGACTGTATTTTGAGTTAAGCAGTTGGCGCGACTTCAGTTCTAGCCTATAAAGTCAAATCTTGTGTGGTTCCTCCATGGTAACATAGCTGCCCGAGGTCGCAAAGTTAGCAAGTACAAGAAATTTGAAAATTGTATGTAATTTCACACTAGTGCTTATGGTCGATCCCGTTTCTCGGCTTGAGAGCTACTTTCTTGACCGTATTTTGAGTTAAGCAGTTGGCGCGACTTCAGTTCTAGCCTATAAAGTCAAATCTTGTGTAGTTCCTCCATGGTAACATAGCTGCCTGAGGTCGCAAAGTTAGCAAGTACAAGAAATTTGAAAATTGTATGTAATTTCACACTAGTGCTTATGGTCGATCCCGTTTCTCGGCTTGAGAGCTACTTTCTTGACTGTATTTTGAGTTAAGCAGTTGGCGCGACTTCAGTTCTAGCCTACAAAGTCAAATCTTGTGTGGTTCCTCCATGGTAACATAGCTGCCCGAGGTCGCAAAGTTAGCAAGTACAAGAAATTTGAAAATTGTATGTAATTTCACACTAGTGCTTATGGTCGATCCCGTTTCTCGGCTTGAGAGCCACTTTCTTGACTGTATTTTGAGTTAAGCAGTTGGCGCGACTTCAGTTCTAGCCTATAAAGTCAAATCTTGTGTGGTTCCTCCATGGTAACATAGCTGCCCGAGGTCGCAAAGTTAGCAAGTACAAGAAATTTGAAAATTGTATGTAATTTCACGGTAGTGCTTATGGTCGATCCCGTTTCTCGGCTTGAGAGCTACTTTCTTGACCGTATTTTGAGTTAAGCAGTTGGCGCGACTTCAGTTCTAGCCTATAAAGTCAAATCTTGTGTGGTTCCTCCATGGTAACATAGCTGCCCGAGGTCGCAAAATTAGCAAGTACAAGAAATTTGAAAATTGTATGTAATTTCACATTAGTGCTTATGGTCGATCCCGTTTCTCGGCTTGAGAGCTTCTTTCTTCACTGTATTTTGAGTTAAGCAGTTGGCGCGACTTCAGTTCTAGCCTATAAAGTCAAATCTAGTGTGGTTCCTCTATGGTAACATATCTGCCCGAGGCCGCAAAGTTAGCAAGTACAAGAAATTTGAAAATTGTATGTAATTTCACACTAGTGCTTATGGTCGATCCCGTTTCTCGGCTTGAGAGCTACTTTCTTGACTGTATTTTGAGTTAAGCAGTTGGTGCGACTTCAGTTCTAGCCTATAAAGTCAAATCTAGTGTGGTTCCTCCATGGTAACATAGCTGCCCGAGGTCGTAAAGTTAGCAAGTACAAGAAATTTGAAAATTGTATGTAATTTCACGGTAGTGCTTATGGTCGATCCCGTTTCTCGGCTTGAGAGCTACTTTCTTGACTGTATTTTGAGTTAAGCAGTTGGCGCGACTTCAGTTCTAGCCTATAAAGTCAAATCTAGTGTGGTTCCTCCATGGTAACATAGCTGCCCGAGGTCGCAAAGTTAGCAAGTACAAGAAATTTGAAAATTGTATGTAATTTCACGGTAGTGCTTATGGTCGATCCCGTTTCTCGGCTTGAGAGCTACTTGACTGTATTTTGAGTTAAGCTGTTGGCGCGACTTCAGTTCTAGATTATAAAGTCAAATCTTGTGTGGTTCCTCCTTGGTAACATAGCTGCCCGAGGTCGCAAAGTTAGCAAGTACAAGAAATTTGAAAATTGTATGTAATTTCACGGTAGTGCTTATGGTCGATCCCGTTTCTCGGCTTGAGAGCTATTTTTCTTGACTGTATTTTGAGTTAAGCAGTTGGCGCGACTTCAGTTCTAGCCTATAAAGTCAAATCTAGTGTGGTTCCTCCATGGTAACATAGCTGCCCGAGGTCACAAAGTTAGCAAGTACAAGAAATTTGAAAATTGTATGTAATTTCACGGTAGTGCTTATTGTCGATCCCGTCTCTCGGCTTGAGAGCTACTTTCTTGACTGTATTTTGAGTTAAGCAGTTGGCGCGACTTCAGTTCTAGCCTACAAAGTCAAATCTTGTGTGGTTCCTCCATGGTAACATAGCTGCCCGAGGTCGCAAAGTTAGCAAGTACAAGAAATTTGAAAATTGTATGTAATTTCACGGTAGTGCTTATGGTCGATCCCGTTTCTCGGCTTGAGAGCTACTTTCTTGACTGTATTTTGAGTTAAGCAGTTGGCGCGACTTCAGTTCTAGCCTATAAGGTCAAATCTTGTGTGGTTCCTACATGGTAACATAGCTGCCCGAGGTCGCAAAGTTAGCAAGTACAAGAAATTTGAAAATTGTATGTAATTTCACACTAGTGCTTATAGTCGATCCCGTTTCTCGGCTTGAGAGCTACTTTCTTGACTGTATTTTGAGTTAAGCAGTTGGCGCGACTTCAGTTCTAGCCTATAAAGTCAAATCTTGTGTAGTTCCTCCATGGTAACATAGCTGCCCGAGGTCGCAAAGTTAGCAAGTACAAGAAATTTGAAAATTGTATGTAATTTCACGGTAGTGCTTATGGTCGATCCCGTTTCTCGGCTTGAGAGCTACTTTCTTGACTGTATTTTGAGTTAAGCAGTTGGCGCGACTTCAGTTCTAGCCTATAAAGTCAAATCTAGTGTGGTTCCTCCATGGTAACATAGCTGCCCGAGGTCACAAAGTTAGCAAGTACAAGAAATTTGAAAATTGTATGTAATTTCACACTAGTGCTTATGGTCGATCCCGTTTCTCGGCTTGAGAGCTACTTTCTTGACTGTATTTTGAGTTAAGCAGTTGGTGCGACTTCAGTTCTAGCCTATAAAGTCAAATCTTGTGTGGTTCCTCCATGGTAACATAGCTGCCCGAGGTCGCAAAGTTAGCAAGTACAAGAAATTTGAAAATTGTATGTAATTTCACACTAGTGCTTAGTGTCGATCCCGTTTCTCGGCTTGAGAGCTACTTTCTTGACTGTATTTTGAGTTAAGCAGTTGGCGCGACTTCAGTTCTAGCCTATAAGGTCAAATCTAGTCTGGTTCCTCCATGGTAACATAGCTGCCCGAGGTCACAAAGTTAGCAAGTACAAGAAATTTGAAAATTGTATGTAATTTCACACTAGTGCTTAGTGTCGATCCCGTTTCTCGGCTTGAGAGCTACTTTCTTGACTGTATTTTGAGTTAAGCAGTTGGCGCGACTTCAGTTTTAGCCTATAAAGTCAAATCTAGTGTGGTTCCTCCATGGTAACATAGCTGCCCGAGGTCACAAAGTTAGCAAGTACAAGAAATTTGAAAATTGTATGTAATTTCACACTAGTGCTTATGGTCGATCCCGTTTCTCGGCTTGAGAGCTACTTTCTTGACTGTATTTTGAGTTAAGCAGTTGGTGCGACTTCAGTTCTAGCCTATAAAGTCAAATCTAGTGTGGTTCCTCCATGGTAACATAGCTGCCCGAGGTCGTAAAGTTAGCAAGTACAAGAAATTTGAAAATTGTATGTAATTTCACGGTAGTGCTTATGGTCGATCCCGTTTCTCGGCTTGAGAGCTACTTTCTTGACTGTATTTTGAGTTAAGCAGTTGGCGCGACTTCAGTTCTAGCCTATAAAGTCAAATCTTGTGTAGTTCCTCCATGGTAACATAGCTGCCCGAGGTCGCAAAGTTAGCAAGTACAAGAAATTTGAAAATTGTATGTAATTTCACACTAGTGCTTATGGTCGATCCCGTTTCTCGGCTTGAGAGCTACTTTCTTGACTGTATTTTGAGTTAAGCAGTTGGCGCGACTTCAGTTCTAGCCTATAAAGTCAAATCTTGTGTGGTTCCTCCATGGTAACATAGCTGCCCGAGGTCGCAAAGTTAGCAAGTACAAGAAATTTGAAAATTGTATGTAATTTCACACTAGTGCTTATGGTCGATCCCGTTTCTCGGCTTGAGAGCTACTTTCTTGACCGTATTTTGAGTTAAGCAGTTGGCGCGACTTCAGTTCTAGCCTATAAAGTCAAATCTTGTGTAGTTCCTCCATGGTAACATAGCTGCCTGAGGTCGCAAAGTTAGCAAGTACAAGAAATTTGAAAATTGTATGTAATTTCACACTAGTGCTTATGGTCGATCCCGTTTCTCGGCTTGAGAGCTACTTTCTTGACTGTATTTTGAGTTAAGCAGTTGGCGCGACTTCAGTTCTAGCCTACAAAGTCAAATCTTGTGTGGTTCCTCCATGGTAACATAGCTGCCCGAGGTCGCAAAGTTAGCAAGTACAAGAAATTTGAAAATTGTATGTAATTTCACACTAGTGCTTATGGTCGATCCCGTTTCTCGGCTTGAGAGCCACTTTCTTGACTGTATTTTGAGTTAAGCAGTTGGCGCGACTTCAGTTCTAGCCTATAAAGTCAAATCTTGTGTGGTTCCTCCATGGTAACATAGCTGCCCGAGGTCGCAAAGTTAGCAAGTACAAGAAATTTGAAAATTGTATGTAATTTCACGGTAGTGCTTATGGTCGATCCCGTTTCTCGGCTTGAGAGCTACTTTCTTGACCGTATTTTGAGTTAAGCAGTTGGCGCGACTTCAGTTCTAGCCTATAAAGTCAAATCTTGTGTGGTTCCTCCATGGTAACATAGCTGCCCGAGGTCGCAAAATTAGCAAGTACAAGAAATTTGAAAATTGTATGTAATTTCACATTAGTGCTTATGGTCGATCCCGTTTCTCGGCTTGAGAGCTTCTTTCTTCACTGTATTTTGAGTTAAGCAGTTGGCGCGACTTCAGTTCTAGCCTATAAAGTCAAATCTAGTGTGGTTCCTCTATGGTAACATATCTGCCCGAGGCCGCAAAGTTAGCAAGTACAAGAAATTTGAAAATTGTATGTAATTTCACACTAGTGCTTATGGTCGATCCCGTTTCTCGGCTTGAGAGCTACTTTCTTGACTGTATTTTGAGTTAAGCAGTTGGTGCGACTTCAGTTCTAGCCTATAAAGTCAAATCTAGTGTGGTTCCTCCATGGTAACATAGCTGCCCGAGGTCGTAAAGTTAGCAAGTACAAGAAATTTGAAAATTGTATGTAATTTCACGGTAGTGCTTATGGTCGATCCCGTTTCTCGGCTTGAGAGCTACTTTCTTGACTGTATTTTGAGTTAAGCAGTTGGCGCGACTTCAGTTCTAGCCTATAAAGTCAAATCTAGTGTGGTTCCTCCATGGTAACATAGCTGCCCGAGGTCGCAAAGTTAGCAAGTACAAGAAATTTGAAAATTGTATGTAATTTCACGGTAGTGCTTATGGTCGATCCCGTTTCTCGGCTTGAGAGCTACTTGACTGTATTTTGAGTTAAGCTGTTGGCGCGACTTCAGTTCTAGATTATAAAGTCAAATCTTGTGTGGTTCCTCCTTGGTAACATAGCTGCCCGAGGTCGCAAAGTTAGCAAGTACAAGAAATTTGAAAATTGTATGTAATTTCACGGTAGTGCTTATGGTCGATCCCGTTTCTCGGCTTGAGAGCTATTTTTCTTGACTGTATTTTGAGTTAAGCAGTTGGCGCGACTTCAGTTCTAGCCTATAAAGTCAAATCTAGTGTGGTTCCTCCATGGTAACATAGCTGCCCGAGGTCACAAAGTTAGCAAGTACAAGAAATTTGAAAATTGTATGTAATTTCACGGTAGTGCTTATTGTCGATCCCGTCTCTCGGCTTGAGAGCTACTTTCTTGACTGTATTTTGAGTTAAGCAGTTGGCGCGACTTCAGTTCTAGCCTACAAAGTCAAATCTTGTGTGGTTCCTCCATGGTAACATAGCTGCCCGAGGTCGCAAAGTTAGCAAGTACAAGAAATTTGAAAATTGTATGTAATTTCACGGTAGTGCTTATGGTCGATCCCGTTTCTCGGCTTGAGAGCTATTTTTCTTGACTGTATTTTGAGTTAAGCAGTTGGCGCGACTTCAGTTCTAGCCTATAAAGTCAAATCTAGTGTGGTTCCTCCATGGTAACATAGCTGCCCGAGGTCACAAAGTTAGCAAGTACAAGAAATTTGAAAATTGTATGTAATTTCACGGTAGTGCTTATTGTCGATCCCGTCTCTCGGCTTGAGAGCTACTTTCTTGACTGTATTTTGAGTTAAGCAGTTGGCGCGACTTCAGTTCTAGCCTACAAAGTCAAATCTTGTGTGGTTCCTCCATGGTAACATAGCTGCCCGAGGTCGCAAAGTTAGCAAGTACAAGAAATTTGAAAATTGTATGTAATTTCACGGTAGTGCTTATGGTCGATCCCGTTTCTCGGCTTGAGAGCTACTTTCTTGACTGTATTTTGAGTTAAGCAGTTGGCGCGACTTCAGTTCTAGCCTATAAGGTCAAATCTTGTGTGGTTCCTACATGGTAACATAGCTGCCCGAGGTCGCAAAGTTAGCAAGTACAAGAAATTTGAAAATTGTATGTAATTTCACACTAGTGCTTATAGTCGATCCCGTTTCTCGGCTTGAGAGCTACTTTCTTGACTGTATTTTGAGTTAAGCAGTTGGCGCGACTTCAGTTCTAGCCTATAAAGTCAAATCTTGTGTAGTTCCTCCATGGTAACATAGCTGCCCGAGGTCGCAAAGTTAGCAAGTACAAGAAATTTGAAAATTGTATGTAATTTCACGGTAGTGCTTATTGTCGATCCCGTCTCTCGGCTTGAGAGCTACTTTCTTGACTGTATTTTGAGTTAAGCAGTTGGCGCGACTTCAGTTCTAGCCTACAAAGTCAAATCTTGTGTGGTTCCTCCATGGTAACATAGCTGCCCGAGGTCGCAAAGTTAGCAAGTACAAGAAATTTGAAAATTGTATGTAATTTCACGGTAGTGCTTATGGTCGATCCCGTTTCTCGGCTTGAGAGCTACTTTCTTGACTGTATTTTGAGTTAAGCAGTTGGCGCGACTTCAGTTCTAGCCTATAAAGTCAAATCTTGTGTGGTTCCTCCATGGTAACATAGCTGCCCGAGGTCGCAAAGTTAGCAAGTACAAGAAATTTGAAAATTGTATGTAATTTCACGGTAGTGCTTATGGTCGATCCCGTTTCTCGGCTTGAGAGCTATTTTTCTTGACTGTATTTTGAGTTAAGCAGTTGGCGCGACTTCAGTTCTAGCCTATAAAGTCAAATCTAGTGTGGTTCCTCCATGGTAACATAGCTGCCCGAGGTCACAAAGTTAGCAAGTACAAGAAATTTGAAAATTGTATGTAATTTCACGGTAGTGCTTATTGTCGATCCCGTCTCTCGGCTTGAGAGCTACTTTCTTGACTGTATTTTGAGTTAAGCAGTTGGCGCGACTTCAGTTCTAGCCTACAAAGTCAAATCTTGTGTGGTTCCTCCATGGTAACATAGCTGCCCGAGGTCGCAAAGTTAGCAAGTACAAGAAATTTGAAAATTGTATGTAATTTCACGGTAGTGCTTATGGTCGATCCCGTTTCTCGGCTTGAGAGCTATTTTTCTTGACTGTATTTTGAGTTAAGCAGTTGGCGCGACTTCAGTTCTAGCCTATAAAGTCAAATCTAGTGTGGTTCCTCCATGGTAACATAGCTGCCCGAGGTCACAAAGTTAGCAAGTACAAGAAATTTGAAAATTGTATGTAATTTCACGGTAGTGCTTATTGTCGATCCCGTCTCTCGGCTTGAGAGCTACTTTCTTGACTGTATTTTGAGTTAAGCAGTTGGCGCGACTTCAGTTCTAGCCTACAAAGTCAAATCTTGTGTGGTTCCTCCATGGTAACATAGCTGCCCGAGGTCGCAAAGTTAGCAAGTACAAGAAATTTGAAAATTGTATGTAATTTCACGGTAGTGCTTATGGTCGATCCCGTTTCTCGGCTTGAGAGCTACTTTCTTGACTGTATTTTGAGTTAAGCAGTTGGCGCGACTTCAGTTCTAGCCTATAAGGTCAAATCTTGTGTGGTTCCTACATGGTAACATAGCTGCCCGAGGTCGCAAAGTTAGCAAGTACAAGAAATTTGAAAATTGTATGTAATTTCACACTAGTGCTTATAGTCGATCCCGTTTCTCGGCTTGAGAGCTACTTTCTTGACTGTATTTTGAGTTAAGCAGTTGGCGCGACTTCAGTTCTAGCCTATAAAGTCAAATCTTGTGTAGTTCCTCCATGGTAACATAGCTGCCCGAGGTCGCAAAGTTAGCAAGTACAAGAAATTTGAAAATTGTATGTAATTTCACACTAGTGCTTATGGTCGATCCCGTTTCTCGGCTTGAGAGCTACTTTCTTGACTGTATTTTGAGTTAAGCAGTTGGCGCGACTTCAGTTCTAGCCTATAAAGTCAAATCTAGTGTGGTTCCTCCATGGTAACATAGCTGCCCGAGGTCACAAAGTTAGCAAGTACAAGAAATTTGAAAATTGTATGTAATTTCACACTAGTGCTTATGGTCGATCCCGTTTCTCGGCTTGAGAACTACTTTCTTGACTGTATTTTGAGTTAAGCAGTTGGCGCGACTTCAGTACTAGCCTATAAAGTCAAATCTAGTGTGGTTCCTCTATGGTAACATATCTGCCCGAGGCCGCAAAGTTAGCAAGTACAAGAAATTTGAAAATTGTATGTAATTTCACACTAGTGCTTATGGTCGATCCCGTTTCTCGGCTTGAGAGCTACTTTCTTGACTGTATTTTGAGTTAAGCAGTTGGCGCGACTTCAGTTCTAGCCTATAAAGTCAAATCTTGTGTGGTTCCTCCATGGTAACATAGCTGCCCGAGGTCGCAAAGTTAGCAAGTACAAGAAATTTGAAAATTGTATGTAATTTCACACTAGTGCTTATGGTCGATCCCGTTTCTCGGCTTGAGAGCTACTTTCTTGACTGTATTTTGAGTTAAGCAGTTGGCGCGACTTCAGTTCTAGCCTATAAAGTCAAATCTAGTGTGGCTCCTCCATGGTAACATAGCTGCCCGAGGTCGCAAAGTTAGCAAGTACAAGAAATTTGAAAATTGTATGTAATTTCACGGTAGTGCTTATGGTCGATCCCGTTTCTCGGCTTGAGAGCTACTTTCTTGACTGTATTTTGAGTTAAGCAGTTGGCGCGACTTCAGTTCTAGCCTATAAAGTCAAATCTTGTGTGGTTCCTCCATGGTAACATAGCTGCCCGAGGTCGCAAAGTTAGCAAGTACAAGAAATTTGAAAATTGTATGTAATTTCACGGTAGTGCTTATGGTCGATCCCGTTTCTCGGCTTCAGAGCTTCTTTCTTCACTGTATTTTGAGTTAAGCAGTTGGCGCGACTTCAGTTCTAGCCTATAAAGTCAAATCTAGTGTGGTTCCTCCATGGTAACATAGCTGCCCGAGGTCGCAAAGTTAGCAAGTACAAGAAATTTGAAAATTGTATGTAATTTCACACTAGTGCTTATGGTCGATCCCGTTTCTCGGCTTGAGAGCTACTTTCTTGACTGTATTTTGAGTTAAGCAGTTGGCGCGACTTCAGTTCTAGCCTATAAAGTCAAATCTTGTGTGGTTCCTCCATGGTAACATAGCTGCCCGAGGTCGCAAAGTTAGCAAGTACAAGAAATTTGAAAATTGTATGTAATTTCACACTAGTGCTTATGGTCGATCCCGTTTCTCGGCTTGAGAGCTACTTTCTTGACCGTATTTTGAGTTAAGCAGTTGGCGCGACTTCAGTTCTAGCCTATAAAGTCAAATCTTGTGTAGTTCCTCCATGGTAACATAGCTGCCTGAGGTCGCAAAGTTAGCAAGTACAAGAAATTTGAAAATTGTATGTAATTTCACACTAGTGCTTATGGTCGATCCCGTTTCTCGGCTTGAGAGCTACTTTCTTGACTGTATTTTGAGTTAAGCAGTTGGCGCGACTTCAGTTCTAGCCTACAAAGTCAAATCTTGTGTGGTTCCTCCATGGTAACATAGCTGCCCGAGGTCGCAAAGTTAGCAAGTACAAGAAATTTGAAAATTGTATGTAATTTCACACTAGTGCTTATGGTCGATCCCGTTTCTCGGCTTGAGAGCTACTTTCTTGACTGTATTTTGAGTTAAGCAGTTGGCGCGACTTCAGTTCTAGCCTATAAAGTCAAATCTTGTGTGGTTCCTCCATGGTAACATAGCTGCCCGAGGTCGCAAAGTTAGCAAGTACAAGAAATTTGAAAATTGTATGTAATTTCACGGTAGTGCTTATGATCGATCCCGGTTCTCGGCTTGAGAGCTACTTTCTTGACTGTATTTTGAGTTAAGCAGTTGGCGCGACTTCAGTTCTAGCCTATAAAGTCAAATCTTGTGTGGTTCCTCCATGGTAACATAGCTGCCCGAGGTCGCAAAGTTAGCAAGTACAAGAAATTTGAAAATTGTATGTAATTTCACATTAGTGCTTATGGTCGATCCCGTTTCTCGGCTTGAGAGCTTCTTTCTTCACTGTATTTTGAGTTAAGCAGTTGGCGCGACTTCAGTTCTAGCCTATAAAGTCAAATCTTGTGTGGTTCCTCCATGGTAACATAGCTGCCCGAGGTCGCAAAATTAGCAAGTACAAGAAATTTGAAAATTGTATGTAATTTCACGGTAGTGCTTATGGTCGATCCCGTTTCTCGGCTTGAGAGCTACTTTCTTGACTGTATTTTGAGTTAAGCAGTTGGCGCGACTTCAGTTCTAGCCTATAAAGTCAAATCTTGTGTGGTTCCTCCATGGTAACATAGCTGCCCGAAGTCGCAAAGTTAGCAAGTACAAGAAATTTGAAAATTGTATGTAATTTCACGGTAGTGCTTATGGTCGATCCCGTTTCTCGGCTTGAGAGCTACTTTCTTGACTGTATTTTGAGTTAAGTAGTTGGCGCGACTTCAGTTCTAGCCTATAAAGTCAAATCTAGTGTGGTTCCTCCATGGTAACATAGCTGCCCGAGGTCGTAAAGTTAGCAAGTACAAGAAATTTGAAAATTGTATGTAATTTCACGGTAGTGCTTATGGTCGATCCCGTTTCTCGGCTTGAGAGCTACTTTCTTGACTGTATTTTGAGTTAAGCAGTTGGCGCGACTTCAGTTCTAGCCTATAAAGTCAAATCTTGTGTAGTTCCTCCATGGTAACATAGCTGCCCGAGGTCGCAAAGTTAGCAAGTACAAGAAATTTGAAAATTGTATGTAATTTCACACTAGTGCTTATGGTCGATCCCGTTTCTCGGCTTGAGAGCTACTTTCTTGACTGTATTTTGAGTTAAGCAGTTGGCGCGACTTCAGTTCTAGCCTATAAAGTCAAATCTTGTGTGGTTCCTCCATGGTAACATAGCTGCCCGAGGTCGCAAAGTTAGCAAGTACAAGAAATTTGAAAATTGTATGTAATTTCACACTAGTGCTTATGGTCGATCCCGTTTCTCGGCTTGAGAGCTACTTTCTTGACCGTATTTTGAGTTAAGCAGTTGGCGCGACTTCAGTTCTAGCCTATAAAGTCAAATCTTGTGTAGTTCCTCCATGGTAACATAGCTGCCTGAGGTCGCAAAGTTAGCAAGTACAAGAAATTTGAAAATTGTATGTAATTTCACACTAGTGCTTATGGTCGATCCCGTTTCTCGGCTTGAGAGCTACTTTCTTGACTGTATTTTGAGTTAAGCAGTTGGCGCGACTTCAGTTCTAGCCTACAAAGTCAAATCTTGTGTGGTTCCTCCATGGTAACATAGCTGCCCGAGGTCGCAAAGTTAGCAAGTACAAGAAATTTGAAAATTGTATGTAATTTCACACTAGTGCTTATGGTCGATCCCGTTTCTCGGCTTGAGAGCCACTTTCTTGACTGTATTTTGAGTTAAGCAGTTGGCGCGACTTCAGTTCTAGCCTATAAAGTCAAATCTTGTGTGGTTCCTCCATGGTAACATAGCTGCCCGAGGTCGCAAAGTTAGCAAGTACAAGAAATTTGAAAATTGTATGTAATTTCACGGTAGTGCTTATGATCGATCCCGGTTCTCGGCTTGAGAGCTACTTTCTTGACTGTATTTTGAGTTAAGCAGTTGGCGCGACTTCAGTTCTAGCCTATAAAGTCAAATCTTGTGTGGTTCCTCCATGGTAACATAGCTGCCCGAGGTCGCAAAGTTAGCAAGTACAAGAAATTTGAAAATTGTATGTAATTTCACATTAGTGCTTATGGTCGATCCCGTTTCTCGGCTTGAGAGCTTCTTTCTTCACTGTATTTTGAGTTAAGCAGTTGGCGCGACTTCAGTTCTAGCCTATAAAGTCAAATCTTGTGTGGTTCCTCCATGGTAACATAGCTGCCCGAGGTCGCAAAGTTAGCAAGTACAAGAAATTTGAAAATTGTATGTAATTTCACGGTAGTGCTTATGGTCGATCCCGTTTCTCGGCTTGAGAGCTACTTTCTTGACTGTATTTTGAGTTAAGCAGTTGGCGCGACTTCAGTTCTAGCCTATAAAGTCAAATCTTGTGTGGTTCCTCCATGGTAACATAGCTGCCCGAGGTCGCAAAGTTAGCAAGTACAAGAAATTTGAAAATTGTATGTAATTTCACGGTAGTGCTTATGGTCGATCCCGTTTCTCGGCTTGAGAGCTACTTTCTTGACTGTATTTTGAGTTAAGCAGTTGACGCGACTTCAGTTCTAGCCTATAAAGTCAAATCTAGTGTGGTTCCTCCATGGTAACATAGCTGCCCGAGGTCACAAAGTTAGCAAGTACAAGAAATTTGAAAATTGTATGTAATTTCACACTAGTGCTTATGGTCGATCCCGTTTCTCGGCTTGAGAGCTACTTTCTTGACTGTATTTTGAGTTAAGCAGTTGGTGCGACTTCAGTTCTAGCCTATAAAGTCAAATCTTGTGTGGTTCCTCCATGGTAACATAGCTGCCCGAGGTCGCAAAGTTAGCAAGTACAAGAAATTTGAAAATTGTATGTAATTTCACACTAGTGCTTAGTGTCGATCCCGTTTCTCGGCTTGAGAGCTACTTTCTTGACTGTATTTTGAGTTAAGCAGTTGGCGCGACTTCAGTTCTAGCCTATAAGGTCAAATCTAGTCTGGTTCCTCCATGGTAACATAGCTGCCCGAGGTCACAAAGTTAGCAAGTACAAGAAATTTGAAAATTGTATGTAATTTCACACTAGTGCTTAGTGTCGATCCCGTTTCTCGGCTTGAGAGCTACTTTCTTGACTGTATTTTGAGTTAAGCAGTTGGCGCGACTTCAGTTTTAGCCTATAAAGTCAAATCTAGTGTGGTTCCTCCATGGTAACATAGCTGCCCGAGGTCACAAAGTTAGCAAGTACAAGAAATTTGAAAATTGTATGTAATTTCACACTAGTGCTTATGGTCGATCCCGTTTCTCGGCTTGAGAGCTACTTTCTTGACTGTATTTTGAGTTAAGCAGTTGGTGCGACTTCAGTTCTAGCCTATAAAGTCAAATCTAGTGTGGTTCCTCCATGGTAACATAGCTGCCCGAGGTCGTAAAGTTAGCAAGTACAAGAAATTTGAAAATTGTATGTAATTTCACGGTAGTGCTTATGGTCGATCCCGTTTCTCGGCTTGAGAGCTACTTTCTTGACTGTATTTTGAGTTAAGCAGTTGGCGCGACTTCAGTTCTAGCCTATAAAGTCAAATCTTGTGTAGTTCCTCCATGGTAACATAGCTGCCCGAGGTCGCAAAGTTAGCAAGTACAAGAAATTTGAAAATTGTATGTAATTTCACACTAGTGCTTATGGTCGATCCCGTTTCTCGGCTTGAGAGCTACTTTCTTGACTGTATTTTGAGTTAAGCAGTTGGCGCGACTTCAGTTCTAGCCTATAAAGTCAAATCTTGTGTGGTTCCTCCATGGTAACATAGCTGCCCGAGGTCGCAAAGTTAGCAAGTACAAGAAATTTGAAAATTGTATGTAATTTCACACTAGTGCTTATGGTCGATCCCGTTTCTCGGCTTGAGAGCTACTTTCTTGACCGTATTTTGAGTTAAGCAGTTGGCGCGACTTCAGTTCTAGCCTATAAAGTCAAATCTTGTGTAGTTCCTCCATGGTAACATAGCTGCCTGAGGTCGCAAAGTTAGCAAGTACAAGAAATTTGAAAATTGTATGTAATTTCACACTAGTGCTTATGGTCGATCCCGTTTCTCGGCTTGAGAGCTACTTTCTTGACTGTATTTTGAGTTAAGCAGTTGGCGCGACTTCAGTTCTAGCCTACAAAGTCAAATCTTGTGTGGTTCCTCCATGGTAACATAGCTGCCCGAGGTCGCAAAGTTAGCAAGTACAAGAAATTTGAAAATTGTATGTAATTTCACACTAGTGCTTATGGTCGATCCCGTTTCTCGGCTTGAGAGCCACTTTCTTGACTGTATTTTGAGTTAAGCAGTTGGCGCGACTTCAGTTCTAGCCTATAAAGTCAAATCTTGTGTGGTTCCTCCATGGTAACATAGCTGCCCGAGGTCGCAAAGTTAGCAAGTACAAGAAATTTGAAAATTGTATGTAATTTCACGGTAGTGCTTATGATCGATCCCGGTTCTCGGCTTGAGAGCTACTTTCTTGACTGTATTTTGAGTTAAGCAGTTGGCGCGACTTCAGTTCTAGCCTATAAAGTCAAATCTTGTGTGGTTCCTCCATGGTAACATAGCTGCCCGAGGTCGCAAAGTTAGCAAGTACAAGAAATTTGAAAATTGTATGTAATTTCACATTAGTGCTTATGGTCGATCCCGTTTCTCGGCTTGAGAGCTTCTTTCTTCACTGTATTTTGAGTTAAGCAGTTGGCGCGACTTCAGTTCTAGCCTATAAAGTCAAATCTTGTGTGGTTCCTCCATGGTAACATAGCTGCCCGAGGTCGCAAAGTTAGCAAGTACAAGAAATTTGAAAATTGTATGTAATTTCACGGTAGTGCTTATGGTCGATCCCGTTTCTCGGCTTGAGAGCTACTTTCTTGACTGTATTTTGAGTTAAGCAGTTGGCGCGACTTCAGTTCTAGCCTATAAAGTCAAATCTTGTGTGGTTCCTCCATGGTAACATAGCTGCCCGAGGTCGCAAAGTTAGCAAGTACAAGAAATTTGAAAATTGTATGTAATTTCACGGTAGTGCTTATGGTCGATCCCGTTTCTCGGCTTGAGAGCTACTTTCTTGACTGTATTTTGAGTTAAGCAGTTGACGCGACTTCAGTTCTAGCCTATAAAGTCAAATCTAGTGTGGTTCCTCCATGGTAACATAGCTGCCCGAGGTCACAAAGTTAGCAAGTACAAGAAATTTGAAAATTGTATGTAATTTCACACTAGTGCTTATGGTCGATCCCGTTTCTCGGCTTGAGAGCTACTTTCTTGACTGTATTTTGAGTTAAGCAGTTGGCGCGACTTCAGTTCTAGCCTATAAAGTCAAATCTAGTGTGGTTCCTCCATGGTAACATAGCTGCCCGAGGTCACAAAGTTAGCAAGTACAAGAAATTTGAAAATTGTATGTAATTTCACACTAGTGCTTATGGTCGATCCCGTTTCTCGGCTTGAGAACTACTTTCTTGACTGTATTTTGAGTTAAGCAGTTGGCGCGACTTCAGTACTAGCCTATAAAGTCAAATCTAGTGTGGTTCCTCTATGGTAACATATCTGCCCGAGGCCGCAAAGTTAGCAAGTACAAGAAATTTGAAAATTGTATGTAATTTCACACTAGTGCTTATGGTCGATCCCGTTTCTCGGCTTGAGAGCTACTTTCTTGACTGTATTTTGAGTTAAGCAGTTGGCGCGACTTCAGTTCTAGCCTATAAAGTCAAATCTTGTGTGGTTCCTCCATGGTAACATAGCTGCCCGAGGTCGCAAAGTTAGCAAGTACAAGAAATTTGAAAATTGTATGTAATTTCACACTAGTGCTTATGGTCGATCCCGTTTCTCGGCTTGAGAGCTACTTTCTTGACTGTATTTTGAGTTAAGCAGTTGGCGCGACTTCAGTTCTAGCCTATAAAGTCAAATCTAGTGTGGCTCCTCCATGGTAACATAGCTGCCCGAGGTCGCAAAGTTAGCAAGTACAAGAAATTTGAAAATTGTATGTAATTTCACGGTAGTGCTTATGGTCGATCCCGTTTCTCGGCTTGAGAGCTACTTTCTTGACTGTATTTTGAGTTAAGCAGTTGGCGCGACTTCAGTTCTAGCCTATAAAGTCAAATCTTGTGTGGTTCCTCCATGGTAACATAGCTGCCCGAGGTCGCAAAGTTAGCAAGTACAAGAAATTTGAAAATTGTATGTAATTTCACGGTAGTGCTTATGGTCGATCCCGTTTCTCGGCTTCAGAGCTTCTTTCTTCACTGTATTTTGAGTTAAGCAGTTGGCGCGACTTCAGTTCTAGCCTATAAAGTCAAATCTAGTGTGGTTCCTCCATGGTAACATAGCTGCCCGAGGTCGCAAAGTTAGCAAGTACAAGAAATTTGAAAATTGTATGTAATTTCACACTAGTGCTTATGGTCGATCCCGTTTCTCGGCTTGAGAGCTACTTTCTTGACTGTATTTTGAGTTAAGCAGTTGGCGCGACTTCAGTTCTAGCCTATAAAGTCAAATCTTGTGTGGTTCCTCCATGGTAACATAGCTGCCCGAGGTCGCAAAGTTAGCAAGTACAAGAAATTTGAAAATTGTATGTAATTTCACACTAGTGCTTATGGTCGATCCCGTTTCTCGGCTTGAGAGCTACTTTCTTGACCGTATTTTGAGTTAAGCAGTTGGCGCGACTTCAGTTCTAGCCTATAAAGTCAAATCTTGTGTAGTTCCTCCATGGTAACATAGCTGCCTGAGGTCGCAAAGTTAGCAAGTACAAGAAATTTGAAAATTGTATGTAATTTCACACTAGTGCTTATGGTCGATCCCGTTTCTCGGCTTGAGAGCTACTTTCTTGACTGTATTTTGAGTTAAGCAGTTGGCGCGACTTCAGTTCTAGCCTACAAAGTCAAATCTTGTGTGGTTCCTCCATGGTAACATAGCTGCCCGAGGTCGCAAAGTTAGCAAGTACAAGAAATTTGAAAATTGTATGTAATTTCACACTAGTGCTTATGGTCGATCCCGTTTCTCGGCTTGAGAGCTACTTTCTTGACTGTATTTTGAGTTAAGCAGTTGGCGCGACTTCAGTTCTAGCCTATAAAGTCAAATCTTGTGTGGTTCCTCCATGGTAACATAGCTGCCCGAGGTCGCAAAGTTAGCAAGTACAAGAAATTTGAAAATTGTATGTAATTTCACGGTAGTGCTTATGATCGATCCCGGTTCTCGGCTTGAGAGCTACTTTCTTGACTGTATTTTGAGTTAAGCAGTTGGCGCGACTTCAGTTCTAGCCTATAAAGTCAAATCTTGTGTGGTTCCTCCATGGTAACATAGCTGCCCGAGGTCGCAAAGTTAGCAAGTACAAGAAATTTGAAAATTGTATGTAATTTCACACTAGTGCTTATGGTCGATCCCGTTTCTCGGCTTGAGAGCTACTTTCTTGACCGTATTTTGAGTTAAGCAGTTGGCGCGACTTCAGTTCTAGCCTATAAAGTCAAATCTTGTGTGGTTCCTCCATGGTAACATAGCTGCCCGAGGTCGCAAAATTAGCAAGTACAAGAAATTTGAAAATTGTATGTAATTTCACATTAGTGCTTATGGTCGATCCCGTTTCTCGGCTTGAGAGCTTCTTTCTTCACTGTATTTTGAGTTAAGCAGTTGGCGCGACTTCAGTTCTAGCCTATAAAGTCAAATCTTGTGTGGTTCCTCCATGGTAACATAGCTGCCCGAGGTCGCAAAGTTAGCAAGTACAAGAAATTTGAAAATTGTATGTAATTTCACATTAGTGCTTATGGTCGATCCCGTTTCTCGGCTTGAGAGCTACTTTCTTGACTGTATTTTGAGTTAAGCAGTTGGCGCGACTTCAGTTCTGGCCTATAAAGTCAAATCTAGTGTGGTTCCTCCATGGTAACATAGCTGCCCGAGGTCACAAAGTTAGCAAGTACAAGAAATTTGAAAATTGTATGTAATTTCACACTAGTGCTTAGTGTCGATCCCGTTTCTCGGCTTGAGAGCTACTTTCTTGACTGTATTTTGAGTTAAGCAGTTGGCGCGACTTCAGTTCTAGCCTATAAGGTCAAATCTAGTCTGGTTCCTCCATGGTAACATAGCTGCCCGAGGTCACAAAGTTAGCAAGTACAAGAAATTTGAAAATTGTATGTAATTTCACACTAGTGCTTAGTGTCGATCCCGTTTCTCGGCTTGAGAGCTACTTTCTTGACTGTATTTTGAGTTAAGCAGTTGGCGCGACTTCAGTTTTAGCCTATAAAGTCAAATCTAGTGTGGTTCCTCCATGGTAACATAGCTGCCCGAGGTCACAAAGTTAGCAAGTACAAGAAATTTGAAAATTGTATGTAATTTCACACTAGTGCTTATGGTCGATCCCGTTTCTCGGCTTGAGAGCTACTTTCTTGACTGTATTTTGAGTTAAGCAGTTGGTGCGACTTCAGTTCTAGCCTATAAAGTCAAATCTAGTGTGGTTCCTCCATGGTAACATAGCTGCCCGAGGTCGTAAAGTTAGCAAGTACAAGAAATTTGAAAATTGTATGTAATTTCACGGTAGTGCTTATGGTCGATCCCGTTTCTCGGCTTGAGAGCTACTTTCTTGACTGTATTTTGAGTTAAGCAGTTGGCGCGACTTCAGTTCTAGCCTATAAAGTCAAATCTTGTGTAGTTCCTCCATGGTAACATAGCTGCCCGAGGTCGCAAAGTTAGCAAGTACAAGAAATTTGAAAATTGTATGTAATTTCACACTAGTGCTTATGGTCGATCCCGTTTCTCGGCTTGAGAGCTACTTTCTTGACTGTATTTTGAGTTAAGCAGTTGGCGCGACTTCAGTTCTAGCCTATAAAGTCAAATCTTGTGTGGTTCCTCCATGGTAACATAGCTGCCCGAGGTCGCAAAGTTAGCAAGTACAAGAAATTTGAAAATTGTATGTAATTTCACACTAGTGCTTATGGTCGATCCCGTTTCTCGGCTTGAGAGCTACTTTCTTGACCGTATTTTGAGTTAAGCAGTTGGCGCGACTTCAGTTCTAGCCTATAAAGTCAAATCTTGTGTAGTTCCTCCATGGTAACATAGCTGCCTGAGGTCGCAAAGTTAGCAAGTACAAGAAATTTGAAAATTGTATGTAATTTCACACTAGTGCTTATGGTCGATCCCGTTTCTCGGCTTGAGAGCTACTTTCTTGACTGTATTTTGAGTTAAGCAGTTGGCGCGACTTCAGTTCTAGCCTACAAAGTCAAATCTTGTGTGGTTCCTCCATGGTAACATAGCTGCCCGAGGTCGCAAAGTTAGCAAGTACAAGAAATTTGAAAATTGTATGTAATTTCACACTAGTGCTTATGGTCGATCCCGTTTCTCGGCTTGAGAGCCACTTTCTTGACTGTATTTTGAGTTAAGCAGTTGGCGCGACTTCAGTTCTAGCCTATAAAGTCAAATCTTGTGTGGTTCCTCCATGGTAACATAGCTGCCCGAGGTCGCAAAGTTAGCAAGTACAAGAAATTTGAAAATTGTATGTAATTTCACGGTAGTGCTTATGATCGATCCCGGTTCTCGGCTTGAGAGCTACTTTCTTGACTGTATTTTGAGTTAAGCAGTTGGCGCGACTTCAGTTCTAGCCTATAAAGTCAAATCTTGTGTGGTTCCTCCATGGTAACATAGCTGCCCGAGGTCGCAAAGTTAGCAAGTACAAGAAATTTGAAAATTGTATGTAATTTCACATTAGTGCTTATGGTCGATCCCGTTTCTCGGCTTGAGAGCTTCTTTCTTCACTGTATTTTGAGTTAAGCAGTTGGCGCGACTTCAGTTCTAGCCTATAAAGTCAAATCTTGTGTGGTTCCTCCATGGTAACATAGCTGCCCGAGGTCGCAAAGTTAGCAAGTACAAGAAATTTGAAAATTGTATGTAATTTCACGGTAGTGCTTATGGTCGATCCCGTTTCTCGGCTTGAGAGCTACTTTCTTGACTGTATTTTGAGTTAAGCAGTTGGCGCGACTTCAGTTCTAGCCTATAAAGTCAAATCTTGTGTGGTTCCTCCATGGTAACATAGCTGCCCGAGGTCGCAAAGTTAGCAAGTACAAGAAATTTGAAAATTGTATGTAATTTCACGGTAGTGCTTATGGTCGATCCCGTTTCTCGGCTTGAGAGCTACTTTCTTGACTGTATTTTGAGTTAAGCAGTTGACGCGACTTCAGTTCTAGCCTATAAAGTCAAATCTAGTGTGGTTCCTCCATGGTAACATAGCTGCCCGAGGTCACAAAGTTAGCAAGTACAAGAAATTTGAAAATTGTATGTAATTTCACACTAGTGCTTATGGTCGATCCCGTTTCTCGGCTTGAGAGCTACTTTCTTGACTGTATTTTGAGTTAAGCAGTTGGCGCGACTTCAGTTCTAGCCTATAAAGTCAAATCTAGTGTGGTTCCTCCATGGTAACATAGCTGCCCGAGGTCACAAAGTTAGCAAGTACAAGAAATTTGAAAATTGTATGTAATTTCACACTAGTGCTTATGGTCGATCCCGTTTCTCGGCTTGAGAACTACTTTCTTGACTGTATTTTGAGTTAAGCAGTTGGCGCGACTTCAGTACTAGCCTATAAAGTCAAATCTAGTGTGGTTCCTCTATGGTAACATATCTGCCCGAGGCCGCAAAGTTAGCAAGTACAAGAAATTTGAAAATTGTATGTAATTTCACACTAGTGCTTATGGTCGATCCCGTTTCTCGGCTTGAGAGCTACTTTCTTGACTGTATTTTGAGTTAAGCAGTTGGCGCGACTTCAGTTCTAGCCTATAAAGTCAAATCTTGTGTGGTTCCTCCATGGTAACATAGCTGCCCGAGGTCGCAAAGTTAGCAAGTACAAGAAATTTGAAAATTGTATGTAATTTCACACTAGTGCTTATGGTCGATCCCGTTTCTCGGCTTGAGAGCTACTTTCTTGACTGTATTTTGAGTTAAGCAGTTGGCGCGACTTCAGTTCTAGCCTATAAAGTCAAATCTAGTGTGGCTCCTCCATGGTAACATAGCTGCCCGAGGTCGCAAAGTTAGCAAGTACAAGAAATTTGAAAATTGTATGTAATTTCACGGTAGTGCTTATGGTCGATCCCGTTTCTCGGCTTGAGAGCTACTTTCTTGACTGTATTTTGAGTTAAGCAGTTGGCGCGACTTCAGTTCTAGCCTATAAAGTCAAATCTTGTGTGGTTCCTCCATGGTAACATAGCTGCCCGAGGTCGCAAAGTTAGCAAGTACAAGAAATTTGAAAATTGTATGTAATTTCACGGTAGTGCTTATGGTCGATCCCGTTTCTCGGCTTCAGAGCTTCTTTCTTCACTGTATTTTGAGTTAAGCAGTTGGCGCGACTTCAGTTCTAGCCTATAAAGTCAAATCTAGTGTGGTTCCTCCATGGTAACATAGCTGCCCGAGGTCGCAAAGTTAGCAAGTACAAGAAATTTGAAAATTGTATGTAATTTCACACTAGTGCTTATGGTCGATCCCGTTTCTCGGCTTGAGAGCTACTTTCTTGACTGTATTTTGAGTTAAGCAGTTGGCGCGACTTCAGTTCTAGCCTATAAAGTCAAATCTTGTGTGGTTCCTCCATGGTAACATAGCTGCCCGAGGTCGCAAAGTTAGCAAGTACAAGAAATTTGAAAATTGTATGTAATTTCACACTAGTGCTTATGGTCGATCCCGTTTCTCGGCTTGAGAGCTACTTTCTTGACCGTATTTTGAGTTAAGCAGTTGGCGCGACTTCAGTTCTAGCCTATAAAGTCAAATCTTGTGTAGTTCCTCCATGGTAACATAGCTGCCTGAGGTCGCAAAGTTAGCAAGTACAAGAAATTTGAAAATTGTATGTAATTTCACACTAGTGCTTATGGTCGATCCCGTTTCTCGGCTTGAGAGCTACTTTCTTGACTGTATTTTGAGTTAAGCAGTTGGCGCGACTTCAGTTCTAGCCTACAAAGTCAAATCTTGTGTGGTTCCTCCATGGTAACATAGCTGCCCGAGGTCGCAAAGTTAGCAAGTACAAGAAATTTGAAAATTGTATGTAATTTCACACTAGTGCTTATGGTCGATCCCGTTTCTCGGCTTGAGAGCTACTTTCTTGACTGTATTTTGAGTTAAGCAGTTGGCGCGACTTCAGTTCTAGCCTATAAAGTCAAATCTTGTGTGGTTCCTCCATGGTAACATAGCTGCCCGAGGTCGCAAAGTTAGCAAGTACAAGAAATTTGAAAATTGTATGTAATTTCACGGTAGTGCTTATGATCGATCCCGGTTCTCGGCTTGAGAGCTACTTTCTTGACTGTATTTTGAGTTAAGCAGTTGGCGCGACTTCAGTTCTAGCCTATAAAGTCAAATCTTGTGTGGTTCCTCCATGGTAACATAGCTGCCCGAGGTCGCAAAGTTAGCAAGTACAAGAAATTTGAAAATTGTATGTAATTTCACACTAGTGCTTATGGTCGATCCCGTTTCTCGGCTTGAGAGCTACTTTCTTGACCGTATTTTGAGTTAAGCAGTTGGCGCGACTTCAGTTCTAGCCTATAAAGTCAAATCTTGTGTGGTTCCTCCATGGTAACATAGCTGCCCGAGGTCGCAAAATTAGCAAGTACAAGAAATTTGAAAATTGTATGTAATTTCACATTAGTGCTTATGGTCGATCCCGTTTCTCGGCTTGAGAGCTTCTTTCTTCACTGTATTTTGAGTTAAGCAGTTGGCGCGACTTCAGTTCTAGCCTATAAAGTCAAATCTTGTGTGGTTCCTCCATGGTAACATAGCTGCCCGAGGTCGCAAAGTTAGCAAGTACAAGAAATTTGAAAATTGTATGTAATTTCACATTAGTGCTTATGGTCGATCCCGTTTCTCGGCTTGAGAGCTACTTTCTTGACTGTATTTTGAGTTAAGCAGTTGGCGCGACTTCAGTTCTGGCCTATAAAGTCAAATCTAGTGTGGTTCCTCCATGGTAACATAGCTGCCCGAGGTCACAAAGTTAGCAAGTACAAGAAATTTGAAAATTGTATGTAATTTCACACTAGTGCTTAGTGTCGATCCCGTTTCTCGGCTTGAGAGCTACTTTCTTGACTGTATTTTGAGTTAAGCAGTTGGCGCGACTTCAGTTCTAGCCTATAAGGTCAAATCTAGTCTGGTTCCTCCATGGTAACATAGCTGCCCGAGGTCACAAAGTTAGCAAGTACAAGAAATTTGAAAATTGTATGTAATTTCACACTAGTGCTTAGTGTCGATCCCGTTTCTCGGCTTGAGAGCTACTTTCTTGACTGTATTTTGAGTTAAGCAGTTGGCGCGACTTCAGTTTTAGCCTATAAAGTCAAATCTAGTGTGGTTCCTCCATGGTAACATAGCTGCCCGAGGTCACAAAGTTAGCAAGTACAAGAAATTTGAAAATTGTATGTAATTTCACACTAGTGCTTATGGTCGATCCCGTTTCTCGGCTTGAGAGCTACTTTCTTGACTGTATTTTGAGTTAAGCAGTTGGTGCGACTTCAGTTCTAGCCTATAAAGTCAAATCTAGTGTGGTTCCTCCATGGTAACATAGCTGCCCGAGGTCGTAAAGTTAGCAAGTACAAGAAATTTGAAAATTGTATGTAATTTCACGGTAGTGCTTATGGTCGATCCCGTTTCTCGGCTTGAGAGCTACTTTCTTGACTGTATTTTGAGTTAAGCAGTTGGCGCGACTTCAGTTCTAGCCTATAAAGTCAAATCTTGTGTAGTTCCTCCATGGTAACATAGCTGCCCGAGGTCGCAAAGTTAGCAAGTACAAGAAATTTGAAAATTGTATGTAATTTCACACTAGTGCTTATGGTCGATCCCGTTTCTCGGCTTGAGAGCTACTTTCTTGACTGTATTTTGAGTTAAGCAGTTGGCGCGACTTCAGTTCTAGCCTATAAAGTCAAATCTTGTGTGGTTCCTCCATGGTAACATAGCTGCCCGAGGTCGCAAAGTTAGCAAGTACAAGAAATTTGAAAATTGTATGTAATTTCACACTAGTGCTTATGGTCGATCCCGTTTCTCGGCTTGAGAGCTACTTTCTTGACCGTATTTTGAGTTAAGCAGTTGGCGCGACTTCAGTTCTAGCCTATAAAGTCAAATCTTGTGTAGTTCCTCCATGGTAACATAGCTGCCTGAGGTCGCAAAGTTAGCAAGTACAAGAAATTTGAAAATTGTATGTAATTTCACACTAGTGCTTATGGTCGATCCCGTTTCTCGGCTTGAGAGCTACTTTCTTGACTGTATTTTGAGTTAAGCAGTTGGCGCGACTTCAGTTCTAGCCTACAAAGTCAAATCTTGTGTGGTTCCTCCATGGTAACATAGCTGCCCGAGGTCGCAAAGTTAGCAAGTACAAGAAATTTGAAAATTGTATGTAATTTCACACTAGTGCTTATGGTCGATCCCGTTTCTCGGCTTGAGAGCCACTTTCTTGACTGTATTTTGAGTTAAGCAGTTGGCGCGACTTCAGTTCTAGCCTATAAAGTCAAATCTTGTGTGGTTCCTCCATGGTAACATAGCTGCCCGAGGTCGCAAAGTTAGCAAGTACAAGAAATTTGAAAATTGTATGTAATTTCACGGTAGTGCTTATGATCGATCCCGGTTCTCGGCTTGAGAGCTACTTTCTTGACTGTATTTTGAGTTAAGCAGTTGGCGCGACTTCAGTTCTAGCCTATAAAGTCAAATCTTGTGTGGTTCCTCCATGGTAACATAGCTGCCCGAGGTCGCAAAGTTAGCAAGTACAAGAAATTTGAAAATTGTATGTAATTTCACGGTAGTGCTTATGGTCGATCCCGTTTCTCGGCTTGAGAGCTACTTTCTTCACTGTATTTTGAGTTAAGCAGTTGGCGCGACTTCAGTTCTAGCCTATAAAGTCAAATCTTGTGTGGTTCCTCCATGGTAACATAGCTGCCCGAGGTCGCAAAGTTAGCAAGTACAAGAAATTTGAAAATTGTATGTAATTTCACGGTAGTGCTTATGGTCGATCCCGTTTCTCGGCTTGAGAGCTACTTTCTTGACTGTATTTTGAGTTAAGCAGTTGACGCGACTTCAGTTCTAGCCTATAAAGTCAAATCTAGTGTGGTTCCTCCATGGTAACATAGCTGCCCGAGGTCACAAAGTTAGCAAGTACAAGAAATTTGAAAATTGTATGTAATTTCACACTAGTGCTTATGGTCGATCCCGTTTCTCGGCTTGAGAGCTACTTTCTTGACTGTATTTTGAGTTAAGCAGTTGGCGCGACTTCAGTTCTAGCCTATAAAGTCAAATCTAGTGTGGTTCCTCCATGGTAACATAGCTGCCCGAGGTCACAAAGTTAGCAAGTACAAGAAATTTGAAAATTGTATGTAATTTCACACTAGTGCTTATGGTCGATCCCGTTTCTCGGCTTGAGAACTACTTTCTTGACTGTATTTTGAGTTAAGCAGTTGGCGCGACTTCAGTACTAGCCTATAAAGTCAAATCTAGTGTGGTTCCTCTATGGTAACATATCTGCCCGAGGCCGCAAAGTTAGCAAGTACAAGAAATTTGAAAATTGTATGTAATTTCACACTAGTGCTTATGGTCGATCCCGTTTCTCGGCTTGAGAGCTACTTTCTTGACTGTATTTTGAGTTAAGCAGTTGGCGCGACTTCAGTTCTAGCCTATAAAGTCAAATCTTGTGTGGTTCCTCCATGGTAACATAGCTGCCCGAGGTCGCAAAGTTAGCAAGTACAAGAAATTTGAAAATTGTATGTAATTTCACACTAGTGCTTATGGTCGATCCCGTTTCTCGGCTTGAGAGCTACTTTCTTGACTGTATTTTGAGTTAAGCAGTTGGCGCGACTTCAGTTCTAGCCTATAAAGTCAAATCTAGTGTGGCTCCTCCATGGTAACATAGCTGCCCGAGGTCGCAAAGTTAGCAAGTACAAGAAATTTGAAAATTGTATGTAATTTCACGGTAGTGCTTATGGTCGATCCCGTTTCTCGGCTTGAGAGCTACTTTCTTGACTGTATTTTGAGTTAAGCAGTTGGCGCGACTTCAGTTCTAGCCTATAAAGTCAAATCTTGTGTGGTTCCTCCATGGTAACATAGCTGCCCGAGGTCGCAAAGTTAGCAAGTACAAGAAATTTGAAAATTGTATGTAATTTCACGGTAGTGCTTATGGTCGATCCCGTTTCTCGGCTTCAGAGCTTCTTTCTTCACTGTATTTTGAGTTAAGCAGTTGGCGCGACTTCAGTTCTAGCCTATAAAGTCAAATCTAGTGTGGTTCCTCCATGGTAACATAGCTGCCCGAGGTCGCAAAGTTAGCAAGTACAAGAAATTTGAAAATTGTATGTAATTTCACACTAGTGCTTATGGTCGATCCCGTTTCTCGGCTTGAGAGCTACTTTCTTGACTGTATTTTGAGTTAAGCAGTTGGCGCGACTTCAGTTCTAGCCTATAAAGTCAAATCTTGTGTGGTTCCTCCATGGTAACATAGCTGCCCGAGGTCGCAAAGTTAGCAAGTACAAGAAATTTGAAAATTGTATGTAATTTCACACTAGTGCTTATGGTCGATCCCGTTTCTCGGCTTGAGAGCTACTTTCTTGACCGTATTTTGAGTTAAGCAGTTGGCGCGACTTCAGTTCTAGCCTATAAAGTCAAATCTTGTGTAGTTCCTCCATGGTAACATAGCTGCCTGAGGTCGCAAAGTTAGCAAGTACAAGAAATTTGAAAATTGTATGTAATTTCACACTAGTGCTTATGGTCGATCCCGTTTCTCGGCTTGAGAGCTACTTTCTTGACTGTATTTTGAGTTAAGCAGTTGGCGCGACTTCAGTTCTAGCCTACAAAGTCAAATCTTGTGTGGTTCCTCCATGGTAACATAGCTGCCCGAGGTCGCAAAGTTAGCAAGTACAAGAAATTTGAAAATTGTATGTAATTTCACACTAGTGCTTATGGTCGATCCCGTTTCTCGGCTTGAGAGCTACTTTCTTGACTGTATTTTGAGTTAAGCAGTTGGCGCGACTTCAGTTCTAGCCTATAAAGTCAAATCTTGTGTGGTTCCTCCATGGTAACATAGCTGCCCGAGGTCGCAAAGTTAGCAAGTACAAGAAATTTGAAAATTGTATGTAATTTCACGGTAGTGCTTATGATCGATCCCGGTTCTCGGCTTGAGAGCTACTTTCTTGACTGTATTTTGAGTTAAGCAGTTGGCGCGACTTCAGTTCTAGCCTATAAAGTCAAATCTTGTGTGGTTCCTCCATGGTAACATAGCTGCCCGAGGTCGCAAAGTTAGCAAGTACAAGAAATTTGAAAATTGTATGTAATTTCACACTAGTGCTTATGGTCGATCCCGTTTCTCGGCTTGAGAGCTACTTTCTTGACCGTATTTTGAGTTAAGCAGTTGGCGCGACTTCAGTTCTAGCCTATAAAGTCAAATCTTGTGTGGTTCCTCCATGGTAACATAGCTGCCCGAGGTCGCAAAATTAGCAAGTACAAGAAATTTGAAAATTGTATGTAATTTCACATTAGTGCTTATGGTCGATCCCGTTTCTCGGCTTGAGAGCTTCTTTCTTCACTGTATTTTGAGTTAAGCAGTTGGCGCGACTTCAGTTCTAGCCTATAAAGTCAAATCTTGTGTGGTTCCTCCATGGTAACATAGCTGCCCGAGGTCGCAAAGTTAGCAAGTACAAGAAATTTGAAAATTGTATGTAATTTCACATTAGTGCTTATGGTCGATCCCGTTTCTCGGCTTGAGAGCTACTTTCTTGACTGTATTTTGAGTTAAGCAGTTGGCGCGACTTCAGTTCTGGCCTATAAAGTCAAATCTAGTGTGGTTCCTCCATGGTAACATAGCTGCCCGAGGTCACAAAGTTAGCAAGTACAAGAAATTTGAAAATTGTATGTAATTTCACACTAGTGCTTAGTGTCGATCCCGTTTCTCGGCTTGAGAGCTACTTTCTTGACTGTATTTTGAGTTAAGCAGTTGGCGCGACTTCAGTTCTAGCCTATAAGGTCAAATCTAGTCTGGTTCCTCCATGGTAACATAGCTGCCCGAGGTCACAAAGTTAGCAAGTACAAGAAATTTGAAAATTGTATGTAATTTCACACTAGTGCTTAGTGTCGATCCCGTTTCTCGGCTTGAGAGCTACTTTCTTGACTGTATTTTGAGTTAAGCAGTTGGCGCGACTTCAGTTTTAGCCTATAAAGTCAAATCTAGTGTGGTTCCTCCATGGTAACATAGCTGCCCGAGGTCACAAAGTTAGCAAGTACAAGAAATTTGAAAATTGTATGTAATTTCACACTAGTGCTTATGGTCGATCCCGTTTCTCGGCTTGAGAGCTACTTTCTTGACTGTATTTTGAGTTAAGCAGTTGGTGCGACTTCAGTTCTAGCCTATAAAGTCAAATCTAGTGTGGTTCCTCCATGGTAACATAGCTGCCCGAGGTCGTAAAGTTAGCAAGTACAAGAAATTTGAAAATTGTATGTAATTTCACGGTAGTGCTTATGGTCGATCCCGTTTCTCGGCTTGAGAGCTACTTTCTTGACTGTATTTTGAGTTAAGCAGTTGGCGCGACTTCAGTTCTAGCCTATAAAGTCAAATCTTGTGTAGTTCCTCCATGGTAACATAGCTGCCCGAGGTCGCAAAGTTAGCAAGTACAAGAAATTTGAAAATTGTATGTAATTTCACACTAGTGCTTATGGTCGATCCCGTTTCTCGGCTTGAGAGCTACTTTCTTGACTGTATTTTGAGTTAAGCAGTTGGCGCGACTTCAGTTCTAGCCTATAAAGTCAAATCTTGTGTGGTTCCTCCATGGTAACATAGCTGCCCGAGGTCGCAAAGTTAGCAAGTACAAGAAATTTGAAAATTGTATGTAATTTCACACTAGTGCTTATGGTCGATCCCGTTTCTCGGCTTGAGAGCTACTTTCTTGACCGTATTTTGAGTTAAGCAGTTGGCGCGACTTCAGTTCTAGCCTATAAAGTCAAATCTTGTGTAGTTCCTCCATGGTAACATAGCTGCCTGAGGTCGCAAAGTTAGCAAGTACAAGAAATTTGAAAATTGTATGTAATTTCACACTAGTGCTTATGGTCGATCCCGTTTCTCGGCTTGAGAGCTACTTTCTTGACTGTATTTTGAGTTAAGCAGTTGGCGCGACTTCAGTTCTAGCCTACAAAGTCAAATCTTGTGTGGTTCCTCCATGGTAACATAGCTGCCCGAGGTCGCAAAGTTAGCAAGTACAAGAAATTTGAAAATTGTATGTATTTTCACACTAGTGCTTATGGTCGATCCCGTTTCTCGGCTTGAGAGCCACTTTCTTGACTGTATTTTGAGTTAAGCAGTTGGCGCGACTTCAGTTCTAGCCTATAAAGTCAAATCTTGTGTGGTTCCTCCATGGTAACATAGCTGCCCGAGGTCGCAAAGTTAGCAAGTACAAGAAATTTGAAAATTGTATGTAATTTCACGGTAGTGCTTATGATCGATCCCGGTTCTCGGCTTGAGAGCTACTTTCTTGACTGTATTTTGAGTTAAGCAGTTGGCGCGACTTCAGTTCTAGCCTATAAAGTCAAATCTTGTGTGGTTCCTCCATGGTAACATAGCTGCCCGAGGTCGCAAAGTTAGCAAGTACAAGAAATTTGAAAATTGTATGTAATTTCACATTAGTGCTTATGGTCGATCCCGTTTCTCGGCTTGAGAGCTTCTTTCTTCACTGTATTTTGAGTTAAGCAGTTGGCGCGACTTCAGTTCTAGCCTATAAAGTCAAATCTTGTGTGGTTCCTCCATGGTAACATAGCTGCCCGAGGTCGCAAAGTTAGCAAGTACAAGAAATTTGAAAATTGTATGTAATTTCACGGTAGTGCTTATGGTCGATCCCGTTTCTCGGCTTGAGAGCTACTTTCTTGACTGTATTTTGAGTTAGGCAGTTGGCGCGACTTCAGTTCTAGCCTATAAAGTCAAATCTTGTGTGGTTCCTCCATGGTAACATAGCTGCCCGAGGTCGCAAAATTAGCAAGTACAAGAAATTTGAAAATTGTATGTAATTTCACGGTAGTGCTTATGGTCGATCCCGTTTCTCGGCTTGAGAGCTACTTTCTTGACTGTATTTTGAGTTAAGCAGTTGACGCGACTTCAGTTCTAGCCTATAAAGTCAAATCTAGTGTGGTTCCTCCATGGTAACATAGCTGCCCGAGGTCACAAAGTTAGCAAGTACAAGAAATTTGAAAATTGTATGTAATTTCACACTAGTGCTTATGGTCGATCCCGTTTCTCGGCTTGAGAGCTACTTTCTTGACTGTATTTTGAGTTAAGCAGTTGGCGCGACTTCAGTTCTAGCCTATAAAGTCAAATCTAGTGTGGTTCCTCCATGGTAACATAGCTGCCCGAGGTCACAAAGTTAGCAAGTACAAGAAATTTGAAAATTGTATGTAATTTCACACTAGTGCTTATGGTCGATCCCGTTTCTCGGCTTGAGAACTACTTTCTTGACTGTATTTTGAGTTAAGCAGTTGGCGCGACTTCAGTACTAGCCTATAAAGTCAAATCTAGTGTGGTTCCTCTATGGTAACATATCTGCCCGAGGCCGCAAAGTTAGCAAGTACAAGAAATTTGAAAATTGTATGTAATTTCACACTAGTGCTTATGGTCGATCCCGTTTCTCGGCTTGAGAGCTACTTTCTTGACTGTATTTTGAGTTAAGCAGTTGGCGCGACTTCAGTTCTAGCCTATAAAGTCAAATCTTGTGTGGTTCCTCCATGGTAACATAGCTGCCCGAGGTCGCAAAGTTAGCAAGTACAAGAAATTTGAAAATTGTATGTAATTTCACACTAGTGCTTATGGTCGATCCCGTTTCTCGGCTTGAGAGCTACTTTCTTGACTGTATTTTGAGTTAAGCAGTTGGCGCGACTTCAGTTCTAGCCTATAAAGTCAAATCTAGTGTGGCTCCTCCATGGTAACATAGCTGCCCGAGGTCGCAAAGTTAGCAAGTACAAGAAATTTGAAAATTGTATGTAATTTCACGGTAGTGCTTATGGTCGATCCCGTTTCTCGGCTTGAGAGCTACTTTCTTGACTGTATTTTGAGTTAAGCAGTTGGCGCGACTTCAGTTCTAGCCTATAAAGTCAAATCTTGTGTGGTTCCTCCATGGTAACATAGCTGCCCGAGGTCGCAAAGTTAGCAAGTACAAGAAATTTGAAAATTGTATGTAATTTCACGGTAGTGCTTATGGTCGATCCCGTTTCTCGGCTTCAGAGCTTCTTTCTTCACTGTATTTTGAGTTAAGCAGTTGGCGCGACTTCAGTTCTAGCCTATAAAGTCAAATCTAGTGTGGTTCCTCCATGGTAACATAGCTGCCCGAGGTCGCAAAGTTAGCAAGTACAAGAAATTTGAAAATTGTATGTAATTTCACACTAGTGCTTATGGTCGATCCCGTTTCTCGGCTTGAGAGCTACTTTCTTGACTGTATTTTGAGTTAAGCAGTTGGCGCGACTTCAGTTCTAGCCTATAAAGTCAAATCTTGTGTGGTTCCTCCATGGTAACATAGCTGCCCGAGGTCGCAAAGTTAGCAAGTACAAGAAATTTGAAAATTGTATGTAATTTCACACTAGTGCTTATGGTCGATCCCGTTTCTCGGCTTGAGAGCTACTTTCTTGACCGTATTTTGAGTTAAGCAGTTGGCGCGACTTCAGTTCTAGCCTATAAAGTCAAATCTTGTGTAGTTCCTCCATGGTAACATAGCTGCCTGAGGTCGCAAAGTTAGCAAGTACAAGAAATTTGAAAATTGTATGTAATTTCACACTAGTGCTTATGGTCGATCCCGTTTCTCGGCTTGAGAGCTACTTTCTTGACTGTATTTTGAGTTAAGCAGTTGGCGCGACTTCAGTTCTAGCCTACAAAGTCAAATCTTGTGTGGTTCCTCCATGGTAACATAGCTGCCCGAGGTCGCAAAGTTAGCAAGTACAAGAAATTTGAAAATTGTATGTAATTTCACACTAGTGCTTATGGTCGATCCCGTTTCTCGGCTTGAGAGCTACTTTCTTGACTGTATTTTGAGTTAAGCAGTTGGCGCGACTTCAGTTCTAGCCTATAAAGTCAAATCTTGTGTGGTTCCTCCATGGTAACATAGCTGCCCGAGGTCGCAAAGTTAGCAAGTACAAGAAATTTGAAAATTGTATGTAATTTCACGGTAGTGCTTATGATCGATCCCGGTTCTCGGCTTGAGAGCTACTTTCTTGACTGTATTTTGAGTTAAGCAGTTGGCGCGACTTCAGTTCTAGCCTATAAAGTCAAATCTTGTGTGGTTCCTCCATGGTAACATAGCTGCCCGAGGTCGCAAAGTTAGCAAGTACAAGAAATTTGAAAATTGTATGTAATTTCACATTAGTGCTTATGGTCGATCCCGTTTCTCGGCTTGAGAGCTTCTTTCTTCACTGTATTTTGAGTTAAGCAGTTGGCGCGACTTCAGTTCTAGCCTATAAAGTCAAATCTTGTGTGGTTCCTCCATGGTAACATAGCTGCCCGAGGTCGCAAAATTAGCAAGTACAAGAAATTTGAAAATTGTATGTAATTTCACGGTAGTGCTTATGGTCGATCCCGTTTCTCGGCTTGAGAGCTACTTTCTTGACTGTATTTTGAGTTAAGCAGTTGGCGCGACTTCAGTTCTAGCCTATAAAGTCAAATCTTGTGTGGTTCCTCCATGGTAACATAGCTGCCCGAAGTCGCAAAGTTAGCAAGTACAAGAAATTTGAAAATTGTATGTAATTTCACGGTAGTGCTTATGGTCGATCCCGTTTCTCGGCTTGAGAGCTACTTTCTTGACTGTATTTTGAGTTAAGTAGTTGGCGCGACTTCAGTTCTAGCCTATAAAGTCAAATCTAGTGTGGTTCCTCCATGGTAACATAGCTGCCCGAGGTCGTAAAGTTAGCAAGTACAAGAAATTTGAAAATTGTATGTAATTTCACGGTAGTGCTTATGGTCGATCCCGTTTCTCGGCTTGAGAGCTACTTTCTTGACTGTATTTTGAGTTAAGCAGTTGGCGCGACTTCAGTTCTAGCCTATAAAGTCAAATCTTGTGTAGTTCCTCCATGGTAACATAGCTGCCCGAGGTCGCAAAGTTAGCAAGTACAAGAAATTTGAAAATTGTATGTAATTTCACACTAGTGCTTATGGTCGATCCCGTTTCTCGGCTTGAGAGCTACTTTCTTGACTGTATTTTGAGTTAAGCAGTTGGCGCGACTTCAGTTCTAGCCTATAAAGTCAAATCTTGTGTGGTTCCTCCATGGTAACATAGCTGCCCGAGGTCGCAAAGTTAGCAAGTACAAGAAATTTGAAAATTGTATGTAATTTCACACTAGTGCTTATGGTCGATCCCGTTTCTCGGCTTGAGAGCTACTTTCTTGACCGTATTTTGAGTTAAGCAGTTGGCGCGACTTCAGTTCTAGCCTATAAAGTCAAATCTTGTGTAGTTCCTCCATGGTAACATAGCTGCCTGAGGTCGCAAAGTTAGCAAGTACAAGAAATTTGAAAATTGTATGTAATTTCACACTAGTGCTTATGGTCGATCCCGTTTCTCGGCTTGAGAGCTACTTTCTTGACTGTATTTTGAGTTAAGCAGTTGGCGCGACTTCAGTTCTAGCCTACAAAGTCAAATCTTGTGTGGTTCCTCCATGGTAACATAGCTGCCCGAGGTCGCAAAGTTAGCAAGTACAAGAAATTTGAAAATTGTATGTAATTTCACACTAGTGCTTATGGTCGATCCCGTTTCTCGGCTTGAGAGCCACTTTCTTGACTGTATTTTGAGTTAAGCAGTTGGCGCGACTTCAGTTCTAGCCTATAAAGTCAAATCTTGTGTGGTTCCTCCATGGTAACATAGCTGCCCGAGGTCGCAAAGTTAGCAAGTACAAGAAATTTGAAAATTGTATGTAATTTCACGGTAGTGCTTATGATCGATCCCGGTTCTCGGCTTGAGAGCTACTTTCTTGACTGTATTTTGAGTTAAGCAGTTGGCGCGACTTCAGTTCTAGCCTATAAAGTCAAATCTTGTGTGGTTCCTCCATGGTAACATAGCTGCCCGAGGTCGCAAAGTTAGCAAGTACAAGAAATTTGAAAATTGTATGTAATTTCACATTAGTGCTTATGGTCGATCCCGTTTCTCGGCTTGAGAGCTTCTTTCTTCACTGTATTTTGAGTTAAGCAGTTGGCGCGACTTCAGTTCTAGCCTATAAAGTCAAATCTTGTGTGGTTCCTCCATGGTAACATAGCTGCCCGAGGTCGCAAAGTTAGCAAGTACAAGAAATTTGAAAATTGTATGTAATTTCACGGTAGTGCTTATGGTCGATCCCGTTTCTCGGCTTGAGAGCTACTTTCTTGACTGTATTTTGAGTTAAGCAGTTGGCGCGACTTCAGTTCTAGCCTATAAAGTCAAATCTTGTGTGGTTCCTCCATGGTAACATAGCTGCCCGAGGTCGCAAAGTTAGCAAGTACAAGAAATTTGAAAATTGTATGTAATTTCACGGTAGTGCTTATGGTCGATCCCGTTTCTCGGCTTGAGAGCTACTTTCTTGACTGTATTTTGAGTTAAGCAGTTGACGCGACTTCAGTTCTAGCCTATAAAGTCAAATCTAGTGTGGTTCCTCCATGGTAACATAGCTGCCCGAGGTCACAAAGTTAGCAAGTACAAGAAATTTGAAAATTGTATGTAATTTCACACTAGTGCTTATGGTCGATCCCGTTTCTCGGCTTGAGAGCTACTTTCTTGACTGTATTTTGAGTTAAGCAGTTGGTGCGACTTCAGTTCTAGCCTATAAAGTCAAATCTTGTGTAGTTCCTCCATGGTAACATAGCTGCCCGAGGTCGCAAAGTTAGCAAGTACAAGAAATTTGAAAATTGTATGTAATTTCACACTAGTGCTTATGGTCGATCCCGTTTCTTGGCTTGAGAGCTACTTTTTTGACTGTATTTTGAGTTAAGCAGTTGGCGCGACTTCAGTTCTAGCCTATAAAGTCAAATCTTGTGTAGTTCCTCCATGGTAACATAGCTGCCCGAGGTCGCAAAGTTAGCAAGTACAAGAAATTTGAAAATTGTATGTAATTTCACGGTAGTGCTTATGGTCGATCCCGTTTCTCGGCTTGAGGGCTACTTTTTTGACTGTATTTTGAATTAAGCAGTTGGCGCGACTTCAGTTCTAGCCTATAAAGTCAAATCTTGTGTAGTTCCTCCATGGTAACATAGCTGCCCGAGGTCGCAAAGTTAGCAAGTACAAGAAATTTGAAAATTGTATGTAATTTCACACTAGTGCTTATGGTCGATCCCGTTTCTCGGCTTGAGAGCTACTTTCTTGACTGTATTTTGAGTTAAGCAGTTGGCGCGACTTCAGTTCTGGCCTATAAAGTCAAATCTAGTGTGGTTCCTCCATGGTAACATAGCTGCCCGAGGTCGCGAAGTTAGCAAGTACAAGAAATTTGAAAATTGTATGTAATTTCACGGTAGTGCTTATGTTCGATCCCGTTTCTCGGCTTGAGAGCTACTTTCTTGACTGTATTTTGAGTTAAGCAGTTGGCGCGACTTCAGTTCTAGCCTATAAAGTCAAATCTAGTGTGGTTTCTCCATGGTAACATAGCTGCCCGAGGTCGCAAATTTAGCAAGTACAAGAAATTTGAAAATTGTATGTAATTTCACGGTAGTGCTTATGGTCGATCCCGTTTCTCGGCTTGAGAGCTACTTTCTTGACTGTATTTTGAGTTAAGCAGTTGGCGCGACTTCAGTTCTAGCCTATAAAGTCAAATCTTGTGTAGTTCCTCCATGGTAACATAGCTGCCCGAGGTCGCAAAGTTAGCAAGTACAAGAAATTTGAAAATTGTATGTAATTTCACATTAGTGCTTATGGTCGATCCCGTTTCTCGGCTTGAGAGCTTCTTTCTTGACTGTATTTTGAGTTAAGCAGTTGGCGCGACTTCAGTTCTAGCCTATAAAGTCAAATCTTGTGTGGTTCCTCCATGGTAACATAGCTGCCCGAGGTCGCAAAGTTAGCAAGTACAAGAAATTTGAAATTTGTATGTAATTTCACATTAGTGCTTATGGTCGATCCCGTTTCTCGGCTTGAGAGCTTCTTTCTTCACCGTATTTTGAGTTAAGCAGTTGGCGCGACTTCAGTTCTAGCCTATAAAGTCAAATCTTGTGTGATTCCTCCATGGTAACATAGCTGCCCGAGGTCGCAAAGTTAGCAAGTACAAGAAATTTGAAAATTGTATGTAATTTCACGGTAGTGCTTATGGTCGATCCCGTTTCTCGGCTTGAGAGCTACTTTCTTGACTGTATTTTGAGTTAAGCGGTTGGCGCGACTTCAGTTCTAGCCTATAAAGTCAAATCTTGTGTGGTTCCTCCATGGTAACATAGCTGCCCGAGGTCACAAAGTTAGCAAGTACAAGAAATTTGAAAATTGTATGTAATTTCACGGTAGTGCTTATGGTCGATCCCGTTTCTCCGCTTGAGAGCTACCTTCTTGACTGTATTTTGAGTTAAGCGGTTGGCGCGACTTCAGTTCTAGCCTATAAAGTCAAATCTTGTGTGGTTCCTCCATGGTAACATAGCTGCCCGAGGTCGCAAAGTTAGCAAGTACAAGAAATTTGAAAATTGTATGTAATTTCACACTAGTGCTTATGGCCGATCCCGTTTCTCGGCTTGAGAGCTACTTTCTTGACTGTATTTTGAGTAAAGCAGTTGGCGCGACTTCAGTTCTAGCCTATAAAGTCAAATCTTGTGTGGTTCCTCCATGGTAACATAGCTGCCCGAGGTCGCAAAGTTAGCAAGTACAAGAAATTTGAAAATTGTATGTAATTTCACACTAGTGCTTATGGTCGATCCCGTTTCTTGGCTTGAGAGCTACTTTTTTGACTGTATTTTGAGTCAAGCAGTTGGCGCGACTTCAGTTCTAGCCTATAAAGTCAAATCTTGTGTAGTTCCTCCATGGTAACATAGCTGCCCGAGGTCGCAAAGTTAGCAAGTACAAGAAATTTGAAAATTGTATGTAATTTCACACTACTGCTTATGGTCGATCCCGTTTCTCGGCTTGAGAGCTACTTTCTTGACTGTATTTTGAATTAAGCAGTTGGCGCGACTTCAGTTCTAGCCTATAAAGTCAAATCTTGTGTGGTTCCTCCATGGTAACATAGCTGCCCGAGGTCGCAAAGTTAGCAAGTACAAGAAATTTGAAAATTGTATGTAATTTCACATTAGTGCTTATGGTCGATCCCGTTTCTCGGCTTGAGAGCTTCTTTCTTCACTGTATTTTGAGTTAAGCAGTTGGCGCGACTTCAGTTCTAGCCTATAAAGTCAAATCTTGTGTGGTTCCTCCATGGTAACATAGCTGCAAGAGGTCGCAAAGTTAGCAAGTACAAAAAATTTGAAAATTGTATGTAATTTCACACTAGTGCTTATGGTCGATCCCGTTTCTCGGCTTGAGAGCTACTTTCTTGACTGTATTTTGAGTTAAGCAGTTGGCGCGACTTCAGTTCTAGCCTATAAAGTCAAATCTAGTGTGGTTCCTCCATGGTAACATAGCTGCCCGAGGTCACAAAGTTAGCAAGTACAAGAAATTTGAAAATTGTATGTAATTTCACACTAGTGCTTATGGTCGATCCCGTTTCTCGGCTTGAGAGCTACTTTCTTGACTGTATTTTGAGTTCAGCAGTTGGCGCGACTTCAGTTCTAGCCTATAAATTCAAATCTTGTGTAGTTCCTCCATGGTAACATAGCTGCCCGAGGTCGCAAAGTTAGCAAGTACAAGAAATTTGAAAATTGTATGTAATTTCACATTAGTGCTTATGGTCAATCCCGTTTCTCGGCTTGAGAGCTACTTTCTTGACTGTATTTTGAGTTAAGCAGTTGGCGCGACTTCAGTTCTAGCCTATAAAGTCAAATCTAGAGTGGTTCCTCCATGGCAACATAGCTGCCCGAGGTCGCAAAGTTAGCAAGTACAAGAAATTTGAAAATTGTATGTAATTTCACACTAGTGCTTATGGTCGATCCCGTTTCTCGGCTTGAGAGCTACTTTCTTGACTGTATTTTGAATTAAGCAGTTGGCGCGACTTCAGTTCTAGCCTATAAAGTCAAATCTAGTGTGGTTCCTCCATGGTAACATAGCTGCCCGAGGTCGCAAAGTTAGCAAGTACAAGAAATTTGAAAATTGTATGTAATTTCACACTAGTGCTTATGGTCGATCCCGTTTCTCGGCTTGAGAGCTACTTTCTTGACTGTATTTTTAGTTAAGCAGTTGGCGCGACTTCAGTTCTAGCCTATAAAGTCAAATCTTGTGTGGTTCCTCCATGGTAACATAGCTGCCCGAGGTCGCAAAGTTAGCAAGTACAAGAAATTTGAAAATTGTATGTAATTTCACGGTAGTGCTTATGGTCGATCCCGTTTCTCGGCTTGATAGCTACTTTCTTGACTGTATTTTGAGTTAAGCAGTTGGCGCGACTTCAGTTCTAGCCTATAAAGTCAAATCTAGTGTGGTTCCTCCATGGTAACATAGCTGCCCGAGGTCACAAAGTTAGCAAGTACAAGAAATTTGAAAATTGTATGTAATTTCACGGTAGTGCTTATGGTCGATCCCGTTTCTCGGCTTGAGAGCTACTTTCTTGACTGTATTTTGAGTTAAGCAGTTGGCGCGACTTCAGTTCTAGCCTATAAAGTCAAATTTTGTGTGGTTCCTCCATGGTAACATAGCTGCCCGAGGTCGCAAAGTTAGCAAGTACAAGAAATTTGAAAATTGTATGTAATTTCACGGTAGTGCTTTTGGTCGATCCCGTTTCTCGGCTTGAGAGCTACTTTCTTGACTGTATTTTGAGTTAAGCAGTTGGCGCGACTTCAGTTCTAGCCTATAAAGTCAAATCTAGTGTGGTTCCTCCATGGTAACATAGCTGCCCGAGGTCGCAAAGTTAGCAAGTACAAGAAATTTGAAAATTGTATGTAATTTCACGGTAGTGCTTATGGTCGATCCCGTTTCTCGGCTTGAGAGCTACTTTCTTGACTGTATTTTGAGTTAAGCAGTTGGCGCGACTTCGGTTCTAGCCTATAAAGTCAAATCTTGTGTAGTTCCTCCATGGTAACATAGCTGCCCGAGGTCGCAAAGTTAGCAAGTACAAGAAATTTGAAAATTGTATGTAATTTCACACTAGTGCTTATGGTCGATCCCGTTTCTTGGCTTGAGAGCTACTTTTTTGACTGTATTTTGAGTTAAGCAGTTGGCGTGACTTCAGTTCTAGCCTATAAAGTCAAATCTTGTGTAGTTCCTCCATGGTAACATAGCTGCCCGAGGTCGCAAAGTTAGCAAGTACAAGAAATTTGAAAATTGTATGTAATTTCACGGTAGTGCTTATGGTCGATCCCGTTTCTCGGCTTGAGAGCTACTTTTTTGACTGTATTTTGAGTTAAGCAGTTGGCGCGACTTCAGTTCTAGCCTATAAAGTCAAATCTTGTGTAGTTCCTTCATGGTAACATAGCTGCCCGAGGTCGCAAAGTTAGCAAGTACAAGAAATTTGAAAATTGTATGTGATTTCACGGTAGTGCTTATGGTCGATCCCGGTTCTCGGCTTGAGAGCTACTTTCTTGACTGTATTTTGAGTTAAGCAGTTGGCGCGACTTCAGTTCTAGCCTATAAAGTCAAATCTTGTGTGGTTCCTCCTTGGTAACATAGCTGCCCGAGGTCACAAAGTTAGCAAGTACAAGAAATTTGAAAATTGTATGTAATTTCACACTAGTGCTTATGGTCGATCCCGTTTCTCGGCTTGAGAGCTACTTTTTTGACTGTATTTTGAGTTAAGCAGTTGGCGCGACTTCAGTTCTAGCCTATAAAGTCAAATCTTGTGTAGTTCCTTCATGGTAACATAGCTGCCCGAGGTCGCAAAGTTAGCAAGTACAAGAAATTTGAAAATTGTATGTGATTTCACGGTAGTGCTTATGGTCGATCCCGTTTCTCGGCTTGAGAGCTACTTTCTTCACTGTATTTTGAGTTAAGCAGTTGGCGCGACTTCAGTTCTAGCCTATAAAGTCAAATCTTGTGTGGTTCCTCCTTGGTAACATAGCTGCCCGAGGTCACAAAGTTAGCAAGTACAAGAAATTTGAAAATTGTATGTAATTTCACACTAGTGCTTATGGTCGATCCCGTTTCTCGGCTTGAGAGCTTCTTTCTTGACTGTATTTTGAGTTAAGCAGTTGGCGCGACTTCAGTTCTAGCCTATAAAGTCAAACCTAGTGTGGTTCCTCTATGGTAACATAGCTGCCCGAGGTCGCAAAGTTAGCAAGTACAAGAAATTTGAAAATTGTATGTAATTTCACACTAGTGCTTATGGTCGATCCCGTTTCTCGGCTTGAGAGCTACTTTCTTGACTGTATTTTGAGTTAAGCAGTTGGCGCGACTTCAGTTCTAGCCTATAAAGTCAAATCTAATGTGGTTCCTCTATGGTAACATAGCTGCCCGAGGTCGCAAAGTTAGCAAGTACAAGAAATTTGAAAATTGTATGTAATTTCACACTAGTGCTTATGGTCGATCCCGTTTCTCGGCTTGAGAGCTTCTTTCTTGACTGTATTTTGAATTAAGCAGTTGGCGCGACTTCAGTTCTAGCCTATAAAGTCAAATCTAGTGTGGTTCCTCCATGGTAACATAGCTGCCCGAGGTCGCAAAGTTAGCAAGTACAAGAAATTTGAAAATTGTATGTAATTTCACACTAGTGCTTATGGTCGATCCCGTTTCTCGGCTTGAGAGCTACTTTCTTGACTGTATTTTGAGTTAAGCAGTTGGCGCGACTTCAGTTCTAGCCTATAAAGTCAAATCTTGTGTGGTTCCTCCATGGTAACATAGCTGCCCGAGGTCGCAAAGTTAGCAAGTACAAGAAATTTGAAAATTGTATGTAATTTCACATTAGTGCTTATGGTCGATCCCGTTTCTCGGCTTGAGAGCTACTTTTTTGACTGTATTTTGAGTTAAGCAGTTGGCGCGACTTAAGTTCTAGCCTATAAAGTCAAATCTTGTGTAGTTCCTCCATGGTAACATAGCTGCCCGAGGTCGCAAAGTTAGCAAGTACAAGAAATTTGAAAATTGTATATAATTTCACACTAGTGCTTAGGGTCGGTCCCGTTTCTCGGCTTGAGAGCTACTTTCTTGACTGTATTTTGAGTTAAGCAGTTGGCCCGACTTCAGTTCTAGCCTATTAAGTCACATCTTGTGTGGTTCCTCCATGGTAACATAGCTGCCCGAGGTCGCAAAGTTAGCAAGTACAAGAAATTTGAAAATTGTATGTAATTTCACACTAGTGCTTATGGTCGATCCCGTTTCTCGGCTTGAGAGCTACTTTCTTGACTGTATTTTGAGTTAAGCAGTTGGCGCGACTTCAGTTCTAGCCTATAAAGTCAAATCTAGTGTGGTTCCTCTATGGTAACATAGCTGCCCGAGGTCGCAAAGTTAGCAAGTACAAGAAATTTGAAAATTGTATGTAATTTCACACTAGTGCTTATGGTCGATCCCGTTTCTCGGCTTGAGAGCTTCTTTCTTGACTGTATTTTGAATTAAGCAGTTGGCGCGACTTCAGTTCTAGCCTATAAAGTCAAATCTAGTGTGGTTCCTCCATGGTAACATAGCTGCCCGAGGTCGCAAAGTTAGCAAGTACAAGAAATTTGAAAATTGTATGTAATTTCACACTAGTGCTTATGGTCGATCCCGTTTCTCGGCTTGAGAGCTACTTTCTTGACTGTATTTTGAGTTAAGCAGTTGGCGCGACTTCAGTTCTAGCCTATAAAGTCAAATCTTGTGTGGTTCCTCCATGGTAACATAGCTGCCCGAGGTCGCAAAGTTAGCAAGTACAAGAAATTTGAAAATTGTATGTTATTTCACACTAGTGCTTATGGTCGATCCCGTTTCTCGGCTTGAGTGCTACTTTCTTGACTGTATTTTGAGTTAAGCAGTTGGCGCGACTTCAGTTCTAGCCTATAAAGTCAAATCTTGTGTGGTTCCTCCTTGGTAACATAGCTGCCCGAGGTCACAAAGTTAGCAAGTACAAGAAATTTGAAAATTTTATGTAATTTCACACTAGTGCTTATGGTCGATCCCGTTTCTCGGCTTGAGAGCTTCTTTCTTGACTGTATTTTGAGTTAAGCAGTTGGCGCGACTTCAGTTCTAGCCTCCAAAGTCAAATCTAGTGTGGTTCCTCCATGGTAACATAGCTGCCCGAGGTCGCAAAGTTAGCAAGTACAAGAAATTTGAAAATTGTATGTAATTTTACACTAGTGCTTATGGTCGATCCCGTTTCTCGGCTTGAGAGCTTCTTTCTTGACTGTATTTTGAATTAAGCAGTTGGCGCGACTTCCGTTCTAGCCTATAAAGTCAAATCTTGTGTGGTTCCTCCATGGTAACATAGCTGCCCGAGGTCGCAAAGTTAGCAAGTACAAGAAATTTGAAAATTGTATGTAATTTCACGGTAGTGCTTATGGTCGATCCCGGTTCTCGGCTTGAGAGCTACTTTCTTGACTGTATTTTGAGTTAAGCAGTTGGCGCGACTTCAGTTCTAGCCTATAAAGTCAAATCTTGTGTGGTTCCTTCATGGTAACATAGCTGCCCGAGGTCGCAAAGTTAGCAAGTACAAGAAATTTGAAAATTGTATGTAATTTCATATTAGTGCTTATGGTCGATCCCGTTTCTCGGCTTGAGAGCTACTTTCTTGACTGTATTTTGAATTAAGCAGTTGGCGCGACTTCAGTTCTAGCCTATAAAGTCAAATCTTGTGTGGTTCCTCCATGGTAACATAGCTGCCCGAGGTCGCAAAGTTAGCAAGTACAAGAAATTTGAAAATTGTATGTAATTTCACACTAGTGCTTATGGTCGATCCCGTTTCTCGGCTTGAGAGCTACTTTCTTGACTGTATTTTGAGTTAAGCAGTTGGCGCGACTTCAGTTCTAGCCTATAAAGTCAAATCTTGTGTGGTTCCTCCATGGTAACATAGCTGGCCGAGGTCGCAAAGTTAGCAAGTACAAGAAATTTGAAAATTGTATGTAATTTCACACTAGTGCTTATGGTCGATCCCGTTTCTCGGCTTGAGAGCTACTTTCTTCACTGTATTTTGAGTTAAGCAGTTGGCGCGACTTCAGTTCTAGCCTATAAAGTCAAATCTTGTGTGGTTCCTCCTTGGTAACATAGCTGCCCGAGGTCACAAAGTTAGCAAGTACAAGAAATTTGAAAATTGTATGTAATTTCACACTAGTGCTTATGGTCGATCCCGTTTCTCGGCTTGAGAGCTTCTTTCTTGACTGTATTTTGAGTTAAGCAGTTGGCGCGACTTCAGTTCTAGCCTATAAAGTCAAACCTAGTGTGGTTCCTCTATGGTAACATAGCTGCCCGAGGTCGCAAAGTTAGCAAGTACAAGAAATTTGAAAATTGTATGTAATTTCACACTAGTGCTTATGGTCGATCCCGTTTCTTGGCTTGAGAGCTACTTTTTTGACTGCATTTTATGTTAAGCAGTTGGCGCGACTTCAGTTCTAGCCTATAAAGTCAAATCTTGTGTGGTTCCTCCTTGGTAACATAGCTGCCCGAGGTCACAAAATTAGCAAGTACAAGAAATTTGAAAATTGTATGTAATTTCACACTAGTGCTTATGGTCGATCCCGTTTCTCGGCTTGAGAGCTTCTTTCTTGACTGTATTTTGAATTAAGCAGTTGGTGCGACTTCAGTTCTAGTCTATAAAGTCAAATCTTGTGTGGTTCCTCCATGGTAACATAGCTGCCCGAGGTCGCAAAGTTAGCAAGTACAAGAAATTTGAAAATTGTATGTAATTTCACACTAGTGCTTATGGTCGATCCCGTTTCTCGGCTTGAGAGCTACTTTCTTGTTTGTATTTTGAGTCATGCAGTTGGCGCGACTTCAGTTCTAGCCTATAAAGTCAAATCTAGTGTGGTTCCTCTATGGTAACATAGCTGCCCGAGGTCGCAGAGTTAGCAAGTACAAGAAATTTGAAAATTGTATGTAATTTCACACTAGTGCTTATGGTCGATCCCGTTTCTCGGCTTGAGAGCTACTTTCTTGACTGTATTTTGAGTTAAGCAGTTGGCGCGACTTCAGCTCTAGCCTATAAAGTCAAATCTTGTGTGGTTCCTCCATGGTAACATAGCTGCCCGAGGTCGCAAAGTTAGGAAGTACGAGAAATTTGAAAATTGTATGTAATTTCACACTAGTGCTTATGGTCGATCCCGTTTCTCGGCTTGAGAGCTACTTTCTTGACTGTATTTTGAGTTAAGCAGTTGGCGCGAATTCAGTTCTAGCCTATAATGTCAAATCTAGTGTGGTTCCTCTATGGTAACATAGCTGCCCGAGGTCGCAAAGTTAGCAAGTACAAGAAATTTGAAAATTGTATGTAATTTCACACTAGTGCTTATGGTCGATCCCGTTTCTCGGCTTGAGTGCTTCTTTCTTGACTGTATTTTGAATTAAGCAGTTGGCGCGACTTCAGTTCTAGCCTATAAAGTCAAATCTAGTGTGGTTCCTCGATGGTAACATAGCTGCCCGAGGTCGCAAAGTTAGCAAGTACAAGAAATTTGAAAATTGTATGTAATTTCACACTAGTGCTTAATTTCGATCCCGTTTCTCGGCTTGAGAGCTACTTTCTTGACTGTATTTTGAGTTAAGCAGTTGGCGCGACTTCAGTTCTAGCCTATAAAGTCAAATCTTGTGTGGTTCCTCCATGGTAACATAGCTGCCCGAGGTCGGAAAGTTAGCAAGTACAAGAAATTTGAAAATTGTATGTAATTTCATATTAGTGCTTATGGTCGATCCCGTTTCTCGGCTTGAGAGCTACTTTTTTGACTGTATTTTGAGTTAAGCAGTTGGCGCGACTTCAGTTCTAGCCTATAAAGTCACATCTTGTGTGGTTCCTCCATGGTAACATAGCTGCCCGAGGTCGCAAAGTTAGCAAGTACAAGAAATTTGAAAATTGTATGTAATTTCACACTAGTGCTTATGGTCGATCCCGTTTCTCGGCTTGAGAGCTACTTTCTTGACTGTATTTTGAGTTAAGCAGTTGGCGCGACTTCAGTTCTAGCCTATAAAGTCAAATCTAGTGTGGTTCCTCCATGGTAACATAGCTGCCCGAGGTCGCAAAGTTAGCAAGTACAAGAAAATTGAAAATTGTATGTAATTTCACACTAGTGCTTTTGGTCGATCCCGTTTCTCGGCTTGAGAGCTACTTTCTTGACTGTATTTTGAGTTAAGCAGTTGGCGCGACTTCAGTTCTAGCCTATAAAGTCAAATCTTGTGTGGTTCCTCCTCGGTAACATAGCTGCCCGAGGTCACAAAGTTAGCAAGTACAAGAAATTTGAAAATTGTATGTAATTTCACACTAGTGCTTATGGTCGATCCCGTTTCTCGGCTTGAGAGCTTCTTTCTTGACTGTATTTTGAATTAAGCAGTTGGCGCGACTTCAGTTCTAGCCTATAAAGTCAAATCTAGTGTGGTTCCTCCATGGTAACATAGCTGCCCGAGGTCGCAAAGTTAGCAAGTACAAGAAATTTGAAAATTGTATGTAATTTCACACTAGTGCTTAATGTCGATCCCGTTTCTCGGCTTGAGAGCTACTTTTTTGACTGTATTTTGAGTTAAGCAGTTGGCGCGACTTCAGTTCTAGCCTATAAAGTCAAATCTTCTGTGGTTCCTCCTTGGTAACATAGCTGCCCGAGGTCACAAAGTTAGCAAGTACAAGAAATTTGAAAATTGTATGTAATTTCACACTAGTGCTTATGGTCGATCCCGTTTCTCGGCTTGAGAACTACTTTTTTGACTGTATTTTGAGTTAAGCAGTTGGCGCGACTTCAGTTCTAGCCTATAAAGTCAAATCTAGTGTGGTTCCTCCATGGTAACATAGCTGCCCGAGGTCGCAAAATTAGCAAGTACAAGAAATTTGAAAATTGTATGTAATTTCACATTAGTGCTTATGGTCGATCCCGTTTCTCGGCTTGAGAGCTACTTTCTTGACTGTATTTTGAGTTAAGCAGTTGGCCCGACTTCAGTTTTAGCCTATAAAGTCACATCTTGTGTGGTTCCTCCATGGTAACATAGCTGCCCGAGGTCGCAAAGTTAGCAAGTACAAGAAATTTGAAAATTGTATGTAATTTCACACTAGTGCTTATGGTCGATCCCGTTTCTCGGCTTGAGAGCTACTTTCTTGACTGTATTTTGAGTTAAGCAGTTGGCGCGACTTCAGTTCTAGCCTATAAAGTCAAATTTTGTGTAGTTCCTCCATGGTAACATAGCTGCCCGAGGTCGCAAAGTTAGCAAGTACAAGAAATTTGAAAATTGTATGTAATTTCACATTAGTGCTTATGGTCGATCCCGTTTCTCGGCTTGAGAGCTACTTTCTTGACTGTATTTTGAGTTAAGCAGTTGGCGCGACTTCAGTTCTAGCCTATAAAGTCAAATCTTGTGTGGTTCCTCCATGGTAACATAGCTGCCCGAGGTCACAAAGTTAGCAAGTACAAGAAATTTGAAAATTGTATGTAATTTCACGGTAGTGCTTATGGTCGATCCCGTTTCTCGGCTTGAGAGCTACTTTCTTGACTGTATTTTGAGTTAAGCAGTTGGCGCGACTTCAGTTCTAGCCTATAAAGTCAAATCTAGTGTGGTTCCTCCATGGTAACATAGCTGCCCGAGGTCGCAAAGTTAGCAAGTACAAGAAAATTGAAAATTGTATGTAATTTCACACTAGTGCTTATGGTCGATCCCGTTTCTCGGCTTGAGAGCTACTTTCTTGACTGTATTTTGAGTTAAGCAGTTGGCGCGACTTCAGTTCTAGCCTATAAAGTCAAATCTAGTGTGGTTCCTCCATGGTAACATAGCTGCCCGAGGTCGCAAAGTTAGCAAGTACAAGAAAATTGAAAATTGTATGTAATTTCACACTAGTGCTTATGGTCGATCCCGTTTCTCGGCTTGAGAGCTACTTTCTTGACTGTATTTTGAGTTAAGCAGTTGGCGCGACTTCAGTTCTAGCCTATAAAGTCAAATCTTGTGTGGTTCCTCCTTGGTAACATAGCTGCCCGAGGTCACAAAGTTAGCAAGTACAAGAAATTTGAAAATTGTATGTAATTTCACACTAGTGCTTATGGTCGATCCCGTTTCTCGGCTTGAGAACTACTTTTTTGACTGTATTTTGAGTTAAGCAGTTGGCGCGACTTCAGTTCTAGCCTATAAAGTCAAATCTAGTGTGGTTCCTCCATGGTAACATAGCTGCCCGAGGTCGCAAAGTTAGCAAGTACAAGAAATTTGAAAATTGTATGTAATTTCACACTAGTGCTTATGGTCGATCCCGTTTCTCGGCTTGAGAGCTACTTTCTTGACTGTATTTTGAGTTAAGCAGTTGGCGCGACTTCAGTTCTAGCCTATAAAGTCCAATCTAGTGTGGTTCCTCTATGGTAACATAGCTGCCCGAGGTCGCAAAGTTAGCAAGTACAAGAAATTTGAAAATTTTATGTAATTTCACACTACCGCTTATGGTCGATTCCGTTTCTCGGCTTGAGAGCTACCTTCTTGACTGTATTTTGAGTTAAGCAGTTGGCGCGACTTCAGTTCTAGCCTATAAAGTCAAATCTTGTGTGGTTCCTCCTGGGTAACATAGCTGCCCGAGGTCACAAAGTTAGCAAGTACAAGAAATTTGAAAATTGTATGTAATTTCACACTAGTGCTTATGGTCGATCCCGTTTCTCGGCTTGAGAGCTACTTTCTTGACTGTATTTTGAGTTAAGCAGTTGGCGCGACTTCAGTTCTAGCCTATAAAGTCAAATCTTGTGTGGTTCCTCCATGGTAACATAGCTGCCCGAGGTCGCAAAGTTAGCAAGTACAAGAAATTTGAAAATTGTATGTAATTTCACATTAGTGCTTATGGTCGATCCCGTTTCTCGGCTTGAGAGCTACTTTTTTGACTGTATTTTGAGTTAAGCAGTTGGCGCGACTTAAGTTCTAGCCTATAAAGTCAAATCTTGTGTAGTTCCTCCATGGTAACATAGCTGCCCGAGGTCGCAAAGTTAGCAAGTACAAGAAATTTGAAAATTGTATATAATTTCACACTAGTGCTTAGGGTCGGTCCCGTTTCTCGGCTTGAGAGCTACTTTCTTGACTGTATTTTGAGTTAAGCAGTTGGCCCGACTTCAGTTCTAGCCTATTAAGTCACATCTTGTGTGGTTCCTCCATGGTAACATAGCTGCCCGAGGTCGCAAAGTTAGCAAGTACAAGAAATTTGAAAATTGTATGTAATTTCACACTAGTGCTTATGGTCGATCCCGTTTCTCGGCTTGAGAGCTACTTTCTTGACTGTATTTTGAGTTAAGCAGTTGGCGCGACTTCAGTTCTAGCCTATAAAGTCAAATCTAGTGTGGTTCCTCTATGGTAACATAGCTGCCCGAGGTCGCAAAGTTAGCAAGTACAAGAAATTTGAAAATTGTATGTAATTTCACACTAGTGCTTATGGTCGATCCCGTTTCTCGGCTTGAGAGCTTCTTTCTTGACTGTATTTTGAATTAAGCAGTTGGCGCGACTTCAGTTCTAGCCTATAAAGTCAAATCTAGTGTGGTTCCTCCATGGTAACATAGCTGCCCGAGGTCGCAAAGTTAGCAAGTACAAGAAATTTGAAAATTGTATGTAATTTCACACTAGTGCTTATGGTCGATCCCGTTTCTCGGCTTGAGAGCTACTTTCTTGACTGTATTTTGAGTTAAGCAGTTGGCGCGACTTCAGTTCTAGCCTATAAAGTCAAATCTTGTGTGGTTCCTCCATGGTAACATAGCTGCCCGAGGTCGCAAAGTTAGCAAGTACAAGAAATTTGAAAATTGTATGTTATTTCACACTAGTGCTTATGGTCGATCCCGTTTCTCGGCTTGAGTGCTACTTTCTTGACTGTATTTTGAGTTAAGCAGTTGGCGCGACTTCAGTTCTAGCCTATAAAGTCAAATCTTGTGTGGTTCCTCCTTGGTAACATAGCTGCCCGAGGTCACAAAGTTAGCAAGTACAAGAAATTTGAAAATTTTATGTAATTTCACACTAGTGCTTATGGTCGATCCCGTTTCTCGGCTTGAGAGCTTCTTTCTTGACTGTATTTTGAGTTAAGCAGTTGGCGCGACTTCAGTTCTAGCCTCCAAAGTCAAATCTAGTGTGGTTCCTCCATGGTAACATAGCTGCCCGAGGTCGCAAAGTTAGCAAGTACAAGAAATTTGAAAATTGTATGTAATTTTACACTAGTGCTTATGGTCGATCCCGTTTCTCGGCTTGAGAGCTTCTTTCTTGACTGTATTTTGAATTAAGCAGTTGGCGCGACTTCCGTTCTAGCCTATAAAGTCAAATCTTGTGTGGTTCCTCCATGGTAACATAGCTGCCCGAGGTCGCAAAGTTAGCAAGTACAAGAAATTTGAAAATTGTATGTAATTTCACGGTAGTGCTTATGGTCGATCCCGGTTCTCGGCTTGAGAGCTACTTTCTTGACTGTATTTTGAGTTAAGCAGTTGGCGCGACTTCAGTTCTAGCCTATAAAGTCAAATCTTGTGTGGTTCCTTCATGGTAACATAGCTGCCCGAGGTCGCAAAGTTAGCAAGTACAAGAAATTTGAAAATTGTATGTAATTTCATATTAGTGCTTATGGTCGATCCCGTTTCTCGGCTTGAGAGCTACTTTCTTGACTGTATTTTGAATTAAGCAGTTGGCGCGACTTCAGTTCTAGCCTATAAAGTCAAATCTTGTGTGGTTCCTCCATGGTAACATAGCTGCCCGAGGTCGCAAAGTTAGCAAGTACAAGAAATTTGAAAATTGTATGTAATTTCACACTAGTGCTTATGGTCGATCCCGTTTCTCGGCTTGAGAGCTACTTTCTTGACTGTATTTTGAGTTAAGCAGTTGGCGCGACTTCAGTTCTAGCCTATAAAGTCAAATCTTGTGTGGTTCCTCCATGGTAACATAGCTGGCCGAGGTCGCAAAGTTAGCAAGTACAAGAAATTTGAAAATTGTATGTAATTTCACACTAGTGCTTATGGTCGATCCCGTTTCTCGGCTTGAGAGCTACTTTCTTCACTGTATTTTGAGTTAAGCAGTTGGCGCGACTTCAGTTCTAGCCTATAAAGTCAAATCTTGTGTGGTTCCTCCTTGGTAACATAGCTGCCCGAGGTCACAAAGTTAGCAAGTACAAGAAATTTGAAAATTGTATGTAATTTCACACTAGTGCTTATGGTCGATCCCGTTTCTCGGCTTGAGAGCTTCTTTCTTGACTGTATTTTGAGTTAAGCAGTTGGCGCGACTTCAGTTCTAGCCTATAAAGTCAAACCTAGTGTGGTTCCTCTATGGTAACATAGCTGCCCGAGGTCGCAAAGTTAGCAAGTACAAGAAATTTGAAAATTGTATGTAATTTCACACTAGTGCTTATGGTCGATCCCGTTTCTTGGCTTGAGAGCTACTTTTTTGACTGCATTTTATGTTAAGCAGTTGGCGCGACTTCAGTTCTAGCCTATAAAGTCAAATCTTGTGTGGTTCCTCCTTGGTAACATAGCTGCCCGAGGTCACAAAATTAGCAAGTACAAGAAATTTGAAAATTGTATGTAATTTCACACTAGTGCTTATGGTCGATCCCGTTTCTCGGCTTGAGAGCTTCTTTCTTGACTGTATTTTGAATTAAGCAGTTGGTGCGACTTCAGTTCTAGTCTATAAAGTCAAATCTTGTGTGGTTCCTCCATGGTAACATAGCTGCCCGAGGTCGCAAAGTTAGCAAGTACAAGAAATTTGAAAATTGTATGTAATTTCACACTAGTGCTTATGGTCGATCCCGTTTCTCGGCTTGAGAGCTACTTTCTTGTTTGTATTTTGAGTCATGCAGTTGGCGCGACTTCAGTTCTAGCCTATAAAGTCAAATCTAGTGTGGTTCCTCTATGGTAACATAGCTGCCCGAGGTCGCAGAGTTAGCAAGTACAAGAAATTTGAAAATTGTATGTAATTTCACACTAGTGCTTATGGTCGATCCCGTTTCTCGGCTTGAGAGCTACTTTCTTGACTGTATTTTGAGTTAAGCAGTTGGCGCGACTTCAGCTCTAGCCTATAAAGTCAAATCTTGTGTGGTTCCTCCATGGTAACATAGCTGCCCGAGGTCGCAAAGTTAGGAAGTACGAGAAATTTGAAAATTGTATGTAATTTCACACTAGTGCTTATGGTCGATCCCGTTTCTCGGCTTGAGAGCTACTTTCTTGACTGTATTTTGAGTTAAGCAGTTGGCGCGAATTCAGTTCTAGCCTATAATGTCAAATCTAGTGTGGTTCCTCTATGGTAACATAGCTGCCCGAGGTCGCAAAGTTAGCAAGTACAAGAAATTTGAAAATTGTATGTAATTTCACACTAGTGCTTATGGTCGATCCCGTTTCTCGGCTTGAGTGCTTCTTTCTTGACTGTATTTTGAATTAAGCAGTTGGCGCGACTTCAGTTCTAGCCTATAAAGTCAAATCTAGTGTGGTTCCTCGATGGTAACATAGCTGCCCGAGGTCGCAAAGTTAGCAAGTACAAGAAATTTGAAAATTGTATGTAATTTCACACTAGTGCTTAATGTCGATCCCGTTTCTCGGCTTGAGAGCTACTTTCTTGACTGTATTTTGAGTTAAGCAGTTGGCGCGACTTCAGTTCTAGCCTATAAAGTCAAATCTTGTGTGGTTCCTCCATGGTAACATAGCTGCCCGAGGTCGGAAAGTTAGCAAGTACAAGAAATTTGAAAATTGTATGTAATTTCATATTAGTGCTTATGGTCGATCCCGTTTCTCGGCTTGAGAGCTACTTTTTTGACTGTATTTTGAGTTAAGCAGTTGGCGCGACTTCAGTTCTAGCCTATAAAGTCACATCTTGTGTGGTTCCTCCATGGTAACATAGCTGCCCGAGGTCGCAAAGTTAGCAAGTACAAGAAATTTGAAAATTGTATGTAATTTCACACTAGTGCTTATGGTCGATCCCGTTTCTCGGCTTGAGAGCTACTTTCTTGACTGTATTTTGAGTTAAGCAGTTGGCGCGACTTCAGTTCTAGCCTATAAAGTCAAATCTAGTGTGGTTCCTCCATGGTAACATAGCTGCCCGAGGTCGCAAAGTTAGCAAGTACAAGAAAATTGAAAATTGTATGTAATTTCACACTAGTGCTTTTGGTCGATCCCGTTTCTCGGCTTGAGAGCTACTTTCTTGACTGTATTTTGAGTTAAGCAGTTGGCGCGACTTCAGTTCTAGCCTATAAAGTCAAATCTTGTGTGGTTCCTCCTCGGTAACATAGCTGCCCGAGGTCACAAAGTTAGCAAGTACAAGAAATTTGAAAATTGTATGTAATTTCACACTAGTGCTTATGGTCGATCCCGTTTCTCGGCTTGAGAGCTTCTTTCTTGACTGTATTTTGAGTTAAGCAGTTGGCGCGACTTCAGTTCTAGCCTATAAAGTCAAATCTAGTGTGGTTCCTCCATGGTAACATAGCTGCCCGAGGTCGCAAAGTTAGCAAGTACAAGAAATTTGAAAATTGTATGTAATTTCACACTAGTGCTTAATGTCGATCCCGTTTCTCGGCTTGAGAGCTACTTTTTTGACTGTATTTTGAGTTAAGCAGTTGGCGCGACTTCAGTTCTAGCCTATAAAGTCAAATCTTCTGTGGTTCCTCCTTGGTAACATAGCTGCCCGAGGTCACAAAGTTAGCAAGTACAAGAAATTTGAAAATTGTATGTAATTTCACACTAGTGCTTATGGTCGATCCCGTTTCTCGGCTTGAGAACTACTTTTTTGACTGTATTTTGAGTTAAGCAGTTGGCGCGACTTCAGTTCTAGCCTATAAAGTCAAATCTAGTGTGGTTCCTCCATGGTAACATAGCTGCCCGAGGTCGCAAAATTAGCAAGTACAAGAAATTTGAAAATTGTATGTAATTTCACATTAGTGCTTATGGTCGATCCCGTTTCTCGGCTTGAGAGCTACTTTCTTGACTGTATTTTGAGTTAAGCAGTTGGCCCGACTTCAGTTTTAGCCTATAAAGTCACATCTTGTGTGGTTCCTCCATGGTAACATAGCTGCCCGAGGTCGCAAAGTTAGCAAGTACAAGAAATTTGAAAATTGTATGTAATTTCACACTAGTGCTTATGGTCGATCCCGTTTCTCGGCTTGAGAGCTACTTTCTTGACTGTATTTTGAGTTAAGCAGTTGGCGCGACTTCAGTTCTAGCCTATAAAGTCAAATTTTGTGTAGTTCCTCCATGGTAACATAGCTGCCCGAGGTCGCAAAGTTAGCAAGTACAAGAAATTTGAAAATTGTATGTAATTTCACATTAGTGCTTATGGTCGATCCCGTTTCTCGGCTTGAGAGCTACTTTCTTGACTGTATTTTGAGTTAAGCAGTTGGCGCGACTTCAGTTCTAGCCTATAAAGTCAAATCTTGTGTGGTTCCTCCATGGTAACATAGCTGCCCGAGGTCACAAAGTTAGCAAGTACAAGAAATTTGAAAATTGTATGTAATTTCACGGTAGTGCTTATGGTCGATCCCGTTTCTCGGCTTGAGAGCTACTTTCTTGACTGTATTTTGAGTTAAGCAGTTGGCGCGACTTCAGTTCTAGCCTATAAAGTCAAATCTAGTGTGGTTCCTCCATGGTAACATAGCTGCCCGAGGTCGCAAAGTTAGCAAGTACAAGAAAATTGAAAATTGTATGTAATTTCACACTAGTGCTTATGGTCGATCCCGTTTCTCGGCTTGAGAGCTACTTTCTTGACTGTATTTTGAGTTAAGCAGTTGGCGCGACTTCAGTTCTAGCCTATAAAGTCAAATCTAGTGTGGTTCCTCCATGGTAACATAGCTGCCCGAGGTCGCAAAGTTAGCAAGTACAAGAAAATTGAAAATTGTATGTAATTTCACACTAGTGCTTATGGTCGATCCCGTTTCTCGGCTTGAGAGCTACTTTCTTGACTGTATTTTGAGTTAAGCAGTTGGCGCGACTTCAGTTCTAGCCTATAAAGTCAAATCTTGTGTGGTTCCTCCTTGGTAACATAGCTGCCCGAGGTCACAAAGTTAGCAAGTACAAGAAATTTGAAAATTGTATGTAATTTCACACTAGTGCTTATGGTCGATCCCGTTTCTCGGCTTGAGAACTACTTTTTTGACTGTATTTTGAGTTAAGCAGTTGGCGCGACTTCAGTTCTAGCCTATAAAGTCAAATCTAGTGTGGTTCCTCCATGGTAACATAGCTGCCCGAGGTCGCAAAGTTAGCAAGTACAAGAAATTTGAAAATTGTATGTAATTTCACACTAGTGCTTATGGTCGATCCCGTTTCTCGGCTTGAGAGCTACTTTCTTGACTGTATTTTGAGTTAAGCAGTTGGCGCGACTTCAGTTCTAGCCTATAAAGTCCAATCTAGTGTGGTTCCTCTATGGTAACATAGCTGCCCGAGGTCGCAAACTTAGCAAGTACAAGAAATTTGAAAATTTTATGTAATTTCACACTACCGCTTATGGTCGATTCCGTTTCTCGGCTTGAGAGCTACCTTCTTGACTGTATTTTGAGTTAAGCAGTTGGCGCGACTTCAGTTCTAGCCTATAAAGTCAAATCTTGTGTGGTTCCTCCTGGGTAACATAGCTGCCCGAGGTCACAAAGTTAGCAAGTACAAGAAATTTGAAAATTGTATGTAATTTCACACTAGTGCTTATGGTCGATCCCGTTTCTCGGCTTGAGAGCTACTTTCTTGACTGTATTTTGAGTTAAGCAGTTGGCGCGACTTCAGTTCTAGCCTATAAAGTCAAATCTTGTGTGGTTCCTCCTTGCTAACATAGCTGCCCGAGGTCACAAAGTTAGCAAGTACAAGAAATTTGAAAATTGTATGTAATTTCACACTAGTGCTTATGGTCGATCCCGTTTCTCGGCTTGAGAGCTTCTTTCTTGACTGTATTTTGAATTAAGCAGTTGGCGCGACTTCAGTTCTAGCCTATAAAGTCAAATCTAGTGTGGTTCCTCGATGGTAACATAGCTGCCCGAGGTCGCAAAGTTAGCAAGTACAAGAAATTTGAAAATTGTATGTAATTTCACACTAGTGCTTAATGTCGATCCCGTTTCTCGGCTTGAGAGCTACTTTCTTGACTGTATTTTGAGTTAAGCAGTTGGCGCGACTTCAGTTCTAGCCTATAAAGTCAAATCTTGTGTGGTTCCTCCTTGGTAACATAGCTGCCCGAGGTCGCAAAGTTAGCAAGTACAAGAAATTTGAAAATTGTATGTAATTTCACACTAGTGCTTATGGTCGATCCCGTTTCTTGGCTTGAGAGCTACTTTCTTGACTTTATTTTGAGTTAAGCAGTTGGCGCGACTTCAGTTCTAGCCTATAAAGTCAAATCTAGTGTGGTTCCTCCATGGTAACATAGCTGCCCGAGGTCGCAAAGTTAGCAAGTACAAGAAATTTGAAAATTGTATCTAATTTCACACTAGTGCTTATGGTCGATCCCGTTTCTCGGCTTGAGAGCTACTTTCTTGACTGTATTTTGAGTTAAGCAGTTGGCGCGACTTCAGTTCTAGCCTATAAAGTCAAATCTTGTGTGGTTCCTCCATGGTAACATAGCTGCCCGAGGTCGCAAAGTTAGCAAGTACAAGAAATTTGAAAATTGTATGTAATTTCACATTAGTGCTTATGGTCGATCCCGTTTCTCGGCTTGAGAGCTACTTTTTTGACTGTATTTTGAGTTAAGCAGTTGGCGCGACTTAAGTTCTAGCCTATAAAGTCAAATCTTGTGTAGTTCCTCCATGGTAACATAGCTGCCCGAGCTCGCAAAGTTAGCAAGTACAAGAAATTTGAAAATTGTATGTAATTTCACATTAGTGCTTATGGTCGATCCCGTTTCTCGGCTTGAGAGCTACTTTTTTGACTGTATTTTGAGTTAAGCAGTTGGCGCGACTTAAGTTCTAGCCTATAAAGTCAAATCTTGTGTAGTTCCTCCATGGTAACATAGCTGCCCGAGGTCGCAAAGTTAGCAAGTACAAGAAATTTGAAAATTGTATATAATTTCACACTAGTGCTTATGGTCGGTCCCGTTTCTCGGCTTGAGAGCTACTTTCTTGACTGTATTTTGAGTTAAGCAGTTGGCGCGACTTCAGTTCTAGCCTATAAAGTCAAATCTAGTCTGGTTCCTCCATGGTAACATAGCTGCCCGAGGTCACAAAGTTAGCAAGTACAAGAAATTTGAAAATTGTATGTAATTTCACGGTAGTGCTTATGGTCGATCCCGTTTCTCGGCTTGAGAGCTACTTTCTTGACTCTATTTTGAGTTAAGCAGTTGGCGCGACTTCAGTTCTAGCCTATAAAGTCAAATCTTGTGTGGTTCCTCCTTGCTAACATAGCTGCCCGAGGTCACAAAGTTAGCAAGTACAAGAAATTTGAAAATTGTATGTAATTTCACACTAGTGCTTATGGTTGATCCCGTTTCTCGGCTTGAGAGCTACTTTCTTGACTGTATTTTGAGTTAAGCAGTTAGCGCGACTTCAGTTCTAGCCTATAAAGTCAAATCTTGTGTGGTTCCTCCTTGGTAAAATAGCTGCCCGAGGTCGCAAAGTTAGCAAGTACAAGAAATTTGAAAATTGTATATAATTTCACACTAGTGCTTATGGTCGATCCCGTTTCTCGGCTTGAGAGCTACTTTCTTGACTCTATTTTGAGTTAAGCAGTTGGCGCGACTTCAGTTCTAGCCTATAAGGTCAAATCTAGTCTGGTTCCTCCATGGTAACATAGCTGCCCGAGGTCACAAAGTTAGCAAGTACAAGAAATTTGAAAATTGTATGTAATTTCACACTAGTGCTTATGGTCGATCCCGTTTCTCGGCTTGAGAGCTACTTTCTTGACTGTATTTTGAGTTAAGCAGTTAGCGCGACTTCAGTTCTAGCCTATAAAGTCAAATCTTGTGTGGTTCCTCCTTGGTAAAATAGCTGCCCGAGGTCGCAAAGTTAGCAAGTACAAGAAATTTGAAAATTGTATATAATTTCACACTAGTGCTTATGGTCGATCCCGTTTCTCGGCTTGAGAGCTACTTTCTTGACTCTATTTTGAGTTAAGCAGTTGGCGCGACTTCAGTTCTAGCCTATAAGGTCAAATCTAGTCTGGTTCCTCCATGGTAACATAGCTGCCCGAGGTCACAAAGTTAGCAAGTACAAGAAATTTGAAAATTGTATCTAATTTCACATTAGTGCTAATGGTCGATCCCGTTTCTCGGCTTGAGAGCTACTTTCTTGACTGTATTTTGAGTTAAGCAGTTGGCGCGACTTCAGTTCTAGCCTATAAAGTCAAATCTAGTCTGGTTCCTCCATGGTAACATAGCTGCCCGAGGTCACAAAGTTAGCAAGTACAAGAAATTTGAAAATTGTATGTAATTTCACACTAGTGCTTATGGTTGATCCCGTTTCTCGGCTTGAGAGCTACTTTCTTGACTGTATTTTGAGTTAAGCAGTTGGCGCGACTTCAGTTCTAGCCTATAAAGTCAAATCTAGTGTGGTTCCTCTATGGTAACATAGCTGCCCGAGGTCACAAAGTTAGCAAGTACAAGAAATTTGAAAATTGTATGAAATTTCACACTAGTGCTTATGGTCGATCCCGTTTCTCGGCTTGAGAGCTACTTTTTTGACTGTATTTTGAGTTAAGCAGTTGGCGCGACTTCAGTTCTAGCCTATAAAGTCAAATCTTCTGTGGTTCCTCCTTGGTAACATAGCTGCCCGAGGTCACAAAGTTAGCAAGTACAAGAAATTTGAAAATTGTATGTAATTTCACACTAGTGCTTATGGTCGATCCCGTTTCTTGGCTTGAGAGCTACTTTCTTGACTGTATTTTGAGTTAAGCAGTTGGCGCGACTTCAGTTCTAGCCTATAAAGTCAAATCTAGTGTGGTTCCTCCATGGTAACATAGCTGCCCGAGGTCGCAAAGTTAGCAAGTACAAGAAATTTGAAAATTGTATGTAATTTCACACTAGTGCTTATGGTCGATCCCGTTTCTCGGCTTGAGAGCTACTTTTTTGACTGTATTTTGAGTTAAGCAGTTGGCGCGACTTCAGTTCTAGCCTATAAAGTCCAATCTAGTGTGGTTCCTCTATGGTAACATAGCTGCCCGAGGTCACAAAGTTAGCAAGTACAAGAAATTTGAAAATTGTATGAAATTTCACACTAGTGCTTATGGTCGATCCCGTTTCTCGGCTTGAGAGCTACTTTTTTGACTGTATTTTGAGTTATGCAGTTGGCGCGACTTCAGTTCTAGCCTATAAAGTCAAATCTAGTGTGGTTCCTCCTTGGTAACATAGCTGCCCGAGGTCACAAAGTTAGCAAGTACAAGAAATTTGAAAATTGTATGTAATTTCACACTAGTGCTTATGGTCGATCCCGTTTCTCGGCTTGAGAGCTACTTTTTTGACTGTATTTTGAGTTAAGCAGTTGGCGCGACTTCAGTTCTAGCCTATAAAGTCAAATCTTGTGTGGTTCCTCCTTGGTAACATAGCTGCCCGAGGTCACAAAGTTAGCAAGTACAAGAAATTTGAAAATTGTATGTAATTTCACACTAGTGCTTATGGTCGATCCCGTTTCTCGGCTTGAGAGCTACTTTCTTGACTGTATTTTGAGTTAAGCAGTTGGCGCGACTTCAGTTCTAGCCTATAAAGTCAAATCTTGTGTAGTTCCTCCTTGGTAACATAGCTGCCCGAGGTCACAAAGTTAGCAAGTACAAGAAATTTGAAAATTCTATGTAATTTCACACTAGTGCTTATGGTCGATCCCGTTTCTCGGCTTGAGAGCTACTTTTTTGACTGTATTTTGAGTTAAGCAGTTGGCGCGACTTCAGTTCTAGCCTATAAAGTCCAATCTAGTGTGGTTCCTCTATGGCAACATAGCTGCCCGAGGTCGCAAAGTTAGCAAGTACAAGAAATTTGAAAATTTTATGTAATTTCACACTAGCGCTTATGGTCGATTCCGTTTCTCGGCTTGAGAGCTACTTTCTTGACTGTATTTTGAGTTAAGCAGTTGGCGCGACTTCAGTTCTAGCCTATAAAGTCAAATCTTGTGTGGTTCCTCTATGGTAACATAGCTGCCCGAGGTCGCAAAGTTAGCAAGTACAAGAAATTTGAAAATTGTATGTAATTTCACACTAGTGCTTATGGTCGATCCCGTTTCTCGGCTTGAGAGCTTCTTTCTTGACTGTATTTTGAATTAAGCAGTTGGCGCGACTTCAGTTCTAGCCTATAAAGTCAAATCTAGTGTGGTTCCTCCATGGTAACATAGCTGCCCGAGGTCGCAAAGTTAGCAAGTACAAGAAATTTGAAAATTGTATGTAATTTCACACTAGTGCTTATGGTCGATCCCGTTTCTCGGCTTGAGAGCTACTTTCTTGACTGTATTTTGAGTTAAGCAGTTGGCGCGACTTCAGTTCTAGCCTATAAAGTCAAATCTTGTGTGGTTCCTCCTTGGTAACATAGCTGCCCGAGGTCACAAAGTTAGCAAGTACAAGAAATTTGAAAATTGTATGTAATTTCACACTAGTGCTTATGGTCGATCCCGTTTCTCGGCTTGAGAGCTTCTTTCTTGACTGTATTTTGAATTAAGCAGTTGGCGCGACTTCAGTTCTAGCTTATAAAGTCAAATCTAGTGTGGTTCCTCGATGGTAACATAGCTGCCCGAGGTCGCAAAGTTAGCAAGTACAAGAAATTTGAAAATTGTATGTAATTTCACACTAGTGCTTAATGTCGATCCCGTTTCTCGGCTTGAGAGCTACTTTCTTGACTGTATTTTGAGTTAAGCAGTTGGCGCGACTTCAGTTCTAGCCTATAAAGTCAAATCTTGTGTGGTTCCTCCTTGGTAACATAGCTGCCCGAGGTCGCAAAGTTAGCAAGTACAAGAAATTTGAAAATTGTATGTAATTTCACACTAGTGCTTATGGTCGATCCCGTTTCTCGGCTTGAGAGCTTCTTTCTTGACTGTATTTTGAGTTAAGCAGTTGGCGCGACTTCAGTTCTAGCCTATAAAGTCAAATCTAGTGTGGTTCCTCTATGGTAACATAGCTGCCCGAGGTCGCAAAGTTAGCAAGTACAAGAAATTTGAAAATTGTATGTAATTTCACACTAGTGCTTATGGTCGATCCCGTTTCTTGGCTTGAGAGCTACTTTCTTGACTGTATTTTGAGTTAAGCAGTTGGCGCGACTTCAGTTCTAGCCTATAAAGTCAAATCTAGTGTGGTTCCTCCATGGTAACATAGCTGCCCGAGGTCGCAAAGTTAGCAAGTACAAGAAATTTGAAAATTGTATGTAATTTCACACTAGTGCTTATGGTCGATCCCGTTTCTCGGCTTGAGAGCTACTTTCTTGACTGTATTTTGAGTTAAGCAGTTGGCGCGTCTTCAGTTCTAGCCTATAAAGTCAAATCTTGTGTGGTTCCTCCATGGTAACATAGGTGCCCGAGGTCGCAAAGTTAGCAAGTACAAGAAATTTGAAAATTGTATGTAATTTCACATTAGTGCTTATGGTCGATCCCGTTTCTCGGCTTGAGAGCTACTTTTTTGACTGTATTTTGAGTTAAGCAGTTGGCGCGACTTAAGTTCTAGCCTATAAAGTCAAATCTTGTGTAGTTCCTCCATGGTAACATAGCTGCCCGAGGTCGCAAAGTTAGCAAGTACAAGAAATTTGAAAATTGTATGTAATTTCACACTAGTGCTTATGGTCGATCCCGTTTCTCGGCTTGAGAGCTACTTTCTTGACTGTATTTTGATATAAGCAGTTGGCGCGACTTCAGTTCTAGCCTATAAAGTCAAATCTAGTGTGGTTCCTCCATGGTAACATAGCTGCCCGAGGTCGCAAAGTTAGCAAGTACAAGAAATTTGAAAATTGTATGTAATTTCACACTAGTGCTTATGGTCGATCCCGTTTCTCGGCTTGAGAGCTACTTTCTTGACTGTATTTTGAGTTAAGCAGTTGGCGCGACTTCAGTTCTAGCCTATAAAGTCAAATCTTGTGTAGTTCCTCCATGGTAGCATAGCTGCCCGAAGTCGCAAAATTAGCAAGTACAAGAAATTTGAAAATTGTATGTAATTTCACGGTAGTGCTTTTGGTCGATCCCGTTTCTCGGCTTGAGAGCTACTTTCTTGACTGTATTTTGAGTTAAGCAGTTGGCGCGACTTCAGTTCTAGCCTATAAAGTCAAATCTTGTGTGGTTCCTCCTTGGTAACATAGCTGCCCGAGGTCACAAAGTTAGCAAGTACAAGAAATTTGAAAATTGTATGAAATTTCACACTAGTGCTTATGGTCGATCCCGTTTCTCGGCTTGAGAGCTACTTTTTTGACTGTATTTTGAGTTAAGCAGTTGGCGCGACTTCAGTTCTAGCCTATAAAGTCAAATCTTCTGTGGTTCCTCCTTGGTAACATAGCTGCCCGAGGTCACAAAGTTAGCAAGTACAAGAAATTTGAAAATTGTATGTAATTTCACACTAGTGCTTATGGTCGATCCCGTTTCTCGGCTTGAGAGCTACTTTTTTGACTGTATTTTGAGTTAAGCAGTTGGCGCGACTTCAGTTCTAGCCTATAAAGTCAAATCTTGTGTGGTTCCTCCTTGGTAACATAGCTGTACGAGGTCACAAAGTTAGCAAGTACAAGAAATTTGAAAATTGTATGTAATTTCACACTAGTGCTTATGGTCGATCCCGTTTCTCGGCTTGAGAGCTACTTTCTTGACTGTATTTTGAGTTAAGCAGTTGGCGCGACTTCAGTTCTAGCCTATAAAGTCAAATCTTGTGTGGTTCCTCCTTGGTAACATAGCTGCCCGAGGTCGCAAAGTTAGCAAGTACAAGAAATTTGAAAATTGTATGTAATTTCACACTAGTGCTTATGGTCGATCCCGTTTCTCGGCTTGAGAGCTTCTTTCTTGACTGTATTTTGAGTTAAGCAGTTGGCGCGACTTCAGTTCTAGCCTATAAAGTCAAATCTAGTGTGGTTCCTCTATGGTAACATAGCTGCCCGAGGTCGAAAAGTTAGCAAGTACAAGAAATTTGAAAATTGTATGTAATTTCACACTAGTGCTTATGGTCGATCCCGTTTCTTGGCTTGAGAGCTACTTTCTTGACTGTATTTTGAGTTAAGCAGTTGGCGCGACTTCAGTTCTAGCCTATAAAGTCAAATCTAGTGTGGTTCCTCCATGGTAACATAGCTGCCCGAGGTCGCAAAGTTAGCAAGTACAAGAAATTTGAAAATTGTATGTAATTTCACACTAGTGCTTATGGTCGATCCCGTTTCTCGGCTTGAGAGCTACTTTCTTGACTGTATTTTGAGTTAAGCAGTTGGCGCGTCTTCAGTTCTAGCCTATAAAGTCAAATCTTGTGTGGTTCCTCCATGGTAACATAGCTGCCCGAGGTCGCAAAGTTAGCAAGTACAAGAAATTTGAAAATTGTATGTAATTTCACATTAGTGCTTATGGTCGATCCCGTTTCTCGGCTTGAGAGCTACTTTTTTGACTGTATTTTGAGTTAAGCAGTTGGCGCGACTTAAGTTCTAGCCTATAAAGTCAAATCTTGTGTAGTTCCTCCATGGTAACATAGCTGCCCGAGGTCGCAAAGTTAGCAAGTACAAGAAATTTGAAAATTGTATGTAATTTCACACTAGTGCTTATGGTCGGTCCCGTTTATCGGCTTGAGAGCTACTTTCTTGACTGTATTTTGAGTTAAGCAGTTGGCCCGACTTCAGTTCTAGCCTATAAAGTCACATCTTGTGTGGTTCCTCCATGGTAACATAGCTGCCCGAGTTCGCAAAGTTAGCAAGTACAAGAAATTTGAAAATTGTATGTAATTTCACACTAGTGCTTATGGTCGATCCCGTTTCTCGGCTTGAGAGCTACTTTCTTGACTGTATTTTGATATAAGCAGTTGGCGCGACTTCAGTTCTAGCCTATAAAGTCAAATCTAGTCTGGTTCCTCCATGGTAACATAGCTGCCCGAGGTCACAAAGTTAGCAAGTACAAGAAATTTGAAAATTGTATGTAATTTCACGGTAGTGCTTATGGTCGATCCCGTTTCTCGGCTTGAGAGCTACTTTCTTGACTCTATTTTGAGTTAAGCAGTTGGCGCGACTTCAGTTCTAGCCTATAAAGTCAAATCTTGTGTGGTTCCTCCTTGCTAACATAGCTGCCCGAGGTCACAAAGTTAGCAAGTACAAGAAATTTGAAAATTGTATGTAATTTCACGGTAGTGCTTATGGTCGATCCCGTTTCTCGGCTTGAGAGCTACTTTCTTGACTGTATTTTGATATAAGCAGTTGGCGCGACTTCAGTTCTAGCCTATAAAGTCAAATCTAGTCTGGTTCCTCCATGGTAACATAGCTGCCCGAGGTCACAAAGTTAGCAAGTACAAGAAATTTGAAAATTGTATGTAATTTCACGGTAGTGCTTATGGTCGATCCCGTTTCTCGGCTTGAGAGCTACTTTCTTGACTCTATTTTGAGTTAAGCAGTTGGCGCGACTTCAGTTCTAGCCTATAAAGTCAAATCTTGTGTGGTTCCTCCTTGCTAACATAGCTGCCCGAGGTCACAAAGTTAGCAAGTACAAGAAATTTGAAAATTGTATGTAATTTCACGGTAGTGCTTATGGTCGATCCCGTTTCTCGGCTTGAGAGCTACTTTCTTGACTGTATTTTGATATAAGCAGTTGGCGCGACTTCAGTTCTAGCCTATAAAGTCAAATCTAGTCTGGTTCCTCCATGGTAACATAGCTGCCCGAGGTCACAAAGTTAGCAAGTACAAGAAATTTGAAAATTGTATGTAATTTCACGGTAGTGCTTATGGTCGATCTAGTTTCTCGGCTTGAGAGCTACTTTCTTGACTCTATTTTGAGTTAAGCAGTTGGCGCGACTTCAGTTCTAGCCTATAAAGTCAAATCTTGTGTGGTTCCTCCTTGCTAACATAGCTGCCCGAGGTCACAAAGTTAGCAAGTACAAGAAATTTGAAAATTGTATGTAATTTCACGGTAGTGCTTATGGTCGATCCCGTTTCTCGGCTTGAGAGCTACTTTCTTGACTGTATTTTGAGTTAAGCAGTTGGCGCGACTTCAGTTCTAGCCTATAAAGTCACATCTTGTGTGGTTCCTCCATGGTAACATAGCTGCCCGAGTTCGCAAAGTTAGCAAGTACAAGAAATTTGAAAATTGTATGTAATTTCACACTAGTGCTTATGGTCGATCCCGTTTCTCGGCTTGAGAGCTACTTTCTTGACTGTATTTTGAGTTAAGCAGTTGGCGCGACTTCAGTTCTAGCCTATAAAGTCAAATCTTGTGTGGTTCCTCCTTGGTAAAATAGCTGCCCGAGGTCGCAAAGTTAGCAAGTACAAGAAATTTGAAAATTGTATGTAATTTCACATTAGTGCTAATGGTCGATCCCGTTTCTCGGCTTGAGAGCTACTTTCTTGACTGTATTTTGAGTTAAGCAGTTGGCGCGACTTCAGTTCTAGCCTATAAAGTCAAATCTAGTCTGGTTCCTCCATGGTAACATAGCTGCCCGAGGTCACAAAGTTAGCAAGTACAAGAAATTTGAAAATTGTATGTAATTTCACACTAGTGCTTATGGTTGATCCCGTTTCTCGGCTTGAGAGCTACTTTCTTGACTGTATTTTGAGTTAAGCAGTTGGCGCGACTTCAGTTCTAGCCTATAAAGTCAAATCTAGTGTGGTTCCTCTATGGTAACATAGCTGCCCGAGGTCACAAAGTTAGCAAGTACAAGAAATTTGAAAATTGTATGAAATTTCACACTAGTGCTTATGGTCGATCCCGTTTCTCGGCTTGAGAGCTACTTTTTTGACTGTATTTTGAGTTAAGCAGTTGGCGCGACTTCAGTTCTAGCCTATAAAGTCAAATCTTGTGTGGTTCCTCCTTGGTAAAATAGCTGCCCGAGGTCGCAAAGTTAGCAAGTACAAGAAATTTGAAAATTGTATGTAATTTCACATTAGTGCTAATGGTCGATCCCGTTTCTCGGCTTGAGAGCTACTTTCTTGACTGTATTTTGAGTTAAGCAGTTGGCGCGACTTCAGTTCTAGCCTATAAAGTCAAATCTTGTGTAGTTCCTCCTTGGTAACATAGCTGCCCGAGGTCACAAAGTTAGCAAGTACAAGAAATTTGAAAATTCTATGTAATTTCACACTAGTGCTTATGGTCGATCCCGTTTCTCGGCTTGAGAGCTACTTTTTTGACTGTATTTTGAGTTAAGCAGTTGGCGCGACTTCAGTTCTAGCCTATAAAGTCAAATCTAGTCTGGTTCCTCCATGGTAACATAGCTGCCCGAGGTCACAAAGTTAGCAAGTACAAGAAATTTGAAAATTGTATGTAATTTCACACTAGTGCTTATGGTCGATCCCGTTTCTTGGCTTGAGAGCTACTTTCTTGACTGTATTTTGAGTTAAGCAGTTGGCGCGACTTCAGTTCTAGCCTATAAAGTCAAATCTTGTGTGGTTCCTCCTTGGTAAAATAGCTGCCCGAGGTCGCAAAGTTAGCAAGTACAAGAAATTTGAAAATTGTATGTAATTTCACATTAGTGCTAATGGTCGATCCCGTTTCTCGGCTTGAGAGCTACTTTCTTGACTGTATTTTGAGTTAAGCAGTTGGCGCGACTTCAGTTCTAGCCTATAAAGTCAAATCTAGTCTGGTTCCTCCATGGTAACATAGCTGCCCGAGGTCACAAAGTTAGCAAGTACAAGAAATTTGAAAATTGTATGTAATTTCACACTAGTGCTTATGGTCGATCCCGTTTCTTGGCTTGAGAGCTACTTTCTTGACTGTATTTTGAGTTAAGCAGTTGGCGCGACTTCAGTTCTAGCCTATAAAGTCAAATGTAGTGTGGTTCCTCCATGGTAACATAGCTGCCCGAGGTCGCAAAGTTAGCAAGTACAAGAAATTTGAAAATTGTATGTAATTTCACACTAGTGCTTATGGTCGATCCCGTTTCTCGGCTTGAGAGCTACTTTTTTGACTGTATTTTGAGTTAAGCAGTTGGCGCGACTTCAGTTCTAGCCTATAAAGTCCAATCTAGTGTGGTTCCTCTATGGTAACATAGCTGCCCGAGGTCACAAAGTTAGCAAGTACAAGAAATTTGAAAATTGTATGAAATTTCACACTAGTGCTTATGGTCGATCCCGTTTCTCGGCTTGAGAGCTACTTTTTTGACTGTATTTTGAGTTATGCAGTTGGCGCGACTTCAGTTCTAGCCTATAAAGTCAAATCTAGTGTGGTTCCTCCTTGGTAACATAGCTGCCCGAGGTCACAAAGTTAGCAAGTACAAGAAATTTGAAAATTGTATGTAATTTCACACTAGTGCTTATGGTCGATCCCGTTTCTCGGCTTGAGAGCTACTTTTTTGACTGTATTTTGAGTTAAGCAGTTGGCGCGACTTCAGTTCTAGCCTATAAAGTCAAATCTTGTGTGGTTCCTCCTTGGTAACATAGCTGCCCGAGGTCACAAAGTTAGCAAGTACAAGAAATTTGAAAATTGTATGTAATTTCACACTAGTGCTTATGGTCGATCCCGTTTCTCGGCTTGAGAGCTACTTTCTTGACTGTATTTTGAGTTAAGCAGTTGGCGCGACTTCAGTTCTAGCCTATAAAGTCAAATCTTGTGTAGTTCCTCCTTGGTAACATAGCTGCCCGAGGTCACAAAGTTAGCAAGTACAAGAAATTTGAAAATTCTATGTAATTTCACACTAGTGCTTATGGTCGATCCCGTTTCTCGGCTTGAGAGCTACTTTTTTGACTGTATTTTGAGTTAAGCAGTTGGCGCGACTTCAGTTCTAGCCTATAAAGTCAAATCTAGTCTGGTTCCTCCATGGTAACATAGCTGCCCGAGGTCACAAAGTTAGCAAGTACAAGAAATTTGAAAATTGTATGTAATTTCACACTAGTGCTTATGGTCGATCCCGTTTCTTGGCTTGAGAGCTACTTTCTTGACTGTATTTTGAGTTAAGCAGTTGGCGCGACTTCAGTTCTAGCCTATAAAGTCAAATCTTGTGTGGTTCCTCCTTGGTAAAATAGCTGCCCGAGGTCGCAAAGTTAGCAAGTACAAGAAATTTGAAAATTGTATGTAATTTCACATTAGTGCTAATGGTCGATCCCGTTTCTCGGCTTGAGAGCTACTTTCTTGACTGTATTTTGAGTTAAGCAGTTGGCGCGACTTCAGTTCTAGCCTATAAAGTCAAATCTAGTCTGGTTCCTCCATGGTAACATAGCTGCCCGAGGTCACAAAGTTAGCAAGTACAAGAAATTTGAAAATTGTATGTAATTTCACACTAGTGCTTATGGTCGATCCCGTTTCTTGGCTTGAGAGCTACTTTCTTGACTGTATTTTGAGTTAAGCAGTTGGCGCGACTTCAGTTCTAGCCTATAAAGTCAAATCTAGTGTGGTTCCTCCATGGTAACATAGCTGCCCGAGGTCGCAAAGTTAGCAAGTACAAGAAATTTGAAAATTGTATGTAATTTCACACTAGTGCTTATGGTCGATCCCGTTTCTCGGCTTGAGAGCTACTTTTTTGACTGTATTTTGAGTTAAGCAGTTGGCGCGACTTCAGTTCTAGCCTATAAAGTCCAATCTAGTGTGGTTCCTCTATGGTAACATAGCTGCCCGAGGTCACAAAGTTAGCAAGTACAAGAAATTTGAAAATTGTATGAAATTTCACACTAGTGCTTATGGTCGATCCCGTTTCTCGGCTTGAGAGCTACTTTTTTGACTGTATTTTGAGTTATGCAGTTGGCGCGACTTCAGTTCTAGCCTATAAAGTCAAATCTAGTGTGGTTCCTCCTTGGTAACATAGCTGCCCGAGGTCACAAAGTTAGCAAGTACAAGAAATTTGAAAATTGTATGTAATTTCACACTAGTGCTTATGGTCGATCCCGTTTCTCGGCTTGAGAGCTACTTTCTTGACTGTATTTTGAGTTAAGCAGTTGGCGCGACTTCAGTTCTAGCCTATAAAGTCAAATCTTGTGTGGTTCCTCCATGGTAACATAGCTGCCCGAGGTCGCAAAGTTAGCAAGTACAAGAAATTTGAAAATTGTATGTAATTTCACACTAGTGCTTATGGTCGATCCCGTTTCTCGGCTTGAGAGCTACTTTCTTGACTGTATTTTGAGTTAAGCAGTTGGCGCGTCTTCAGTTCTAGCCTACAAAGTCAAATCTTGTGTGGTTCCTCCATGGTAACATAGCTGCCCGAGGTCGCAAAGTTAGCAAGTACAAGAAATTTGAAAATTGTATGTAATTTCACATTAGTGCTTATGGTCGATCCCGTTTCTCGGCTTGAGAGCTACTTTTTTGACTATATTTTGAGTTAAGCAGTTGGCGCGACTTAAGTTCTAGCCTATAAAGTCAAATCTTGTGTAGTTCCTCCATGGTAACATAGCTGCCCGAGGTCGCAAAGTTAGCAAGTACAAGAAATTTGAAAATTGTATGTAATTTCACACTAGTGCTTATGGTCGGTCCCGTTTATCGGCTTGAGAGCTACTTTCTTGACTGTATTTTGAGTTAAGCAGTTGGCCCGACTTCAGTTCTAGCCTATAAAGTCACATCTTGTGTGGTTCCTCCATGGTAACATAGCTGCCCGAGTTCGCAAAGTTAGCAAGTACAAGAAATTTGAAAATTGTATGTAATTTCACACTAGTGCTTATGGTCGATCCCGTTTCTCGGCTTGAGAGCTACTTTCTTGACTGTATTTTGATATAAGCAGTTGGCGCGACTTCAGTTCTAGCCTATAAAGTCAAATCTAGTATGGTTCCTCCATGGTAACATAGCTGCCCGAGGTCGCAAAGTTAGCAAGTACAAGAAATTTGAAAATTGTATGTAATTTCACACTAGTGCTTATGGTCGATCCCGTTTCTCGGCTTGAGAGCTTCTTTCTTGACTGTATTTTGAGTTAAGCAGTTGGCGCGACTTCAGTTCTAGCCTATAAAGTCAAATCTTGTGTGGTTCCTCCTTGGTAACATAGCTGCCCGAGGTCGCAAAGTTAGCAAGTACAAGAAATTTGAAAATTGTATGTAATTTCACACTAGTGCTTATGGTCGATCCCGTTTCTCGGCTTGAGAGCTTCTTTCTTGACTGTATTTTGAGTTAAGCAGTTGGCGCGACTTCAGTTCTAGCCTATAAAGTCAAATCTAGTGTGGTTCCTCTATGGTAACATAGCTGCCCGAGGTCGCAAAGTTAGCAAGTACAAGAAATTTGAAAATTGTATGTAATTTCACACTAGTGCTTATGGTCGATCCCGTTTCTCGGCTTGAGAGCTACTTTCTTGACTGTATTTTGAGTTAAGCAGTTGGCGCGTCTTCAGTTCTAGCCTATAAAGTCAAATCTTGTGTGGTTCCTCCATGGTAACATAGCTGCCCGAGGTCGCAAAGTTAGCAAGTACAAGAAATTTGAAAATTGTATGTAATTTCACATTAGTGCTTATGGTCGATCCCGTTTCTCGGCTTGAGAGCTACTTTTTTGACTATATTTTGAGTTAAGCAGTTGGCGCGACTTAAGTTCTAGCCTATAAAGTCAAATCTTGTGTAGTTCCTCCATGGTAACATAGCTGCCCGAGGTCGCAAAATTAGCAAGTACAAGAAATTTGAAAATTGTATGTAATTTCACACTAGTGCTTATGGTCGGTCCCGTTTATCGGCTTGAGAGCTACTTTCTTGACTGTATTTTGAGTTAAGCAGTTGGCCCGACTTCAGTTCTAGCCTATAAAGTCACATCTTGTGTGGTTCCTCCATGGTAACATAGCTGCCCGAGTTCGCAAAGTTATCAAGTACAAGAAATTTGAAAATTGTATGTAATTTCACACTAGTGCTTATGGTCGATCCCGTTTCTCGGCTTGAGAGCTACTTTCTTGACTGTATTTTGATATAAGCAGTTGGCGCGACTTCAGTTCTAGCCTATAAAGTCAAATCTAGTATGGTTCCTCCATGGTAACATAGCTGCCCGAGGTCGCAAAGTTAGCAAGTACAAGAAATTTGAAAATTGTATGTAATTTCACACTAGTGCTTATGGTCGATCCCGTTTCTCGGCTTGAGAGCTACTTTCTTGACTGTATTTTGAGTTAAGCAGTTGGCGCGACTTCAGTTCTAGCCTATAAAGTCAAATCTTGTGTAGTTCCTCCATGGTAGCATAGCTGCCCGAAGTCGCAAAGTTAGCAAGTACAAGAAATTTGAAAATTGTATGTAATTTCACGGTAGTGCTTATGGTCGATCCCGATTCTCGGCTTGAGAGCTACTTTCTTGACTGTATTTTGAGTTAAGCAGTTGGCGCGACTTCAGTTCTAGCCTATAAAGTCAAATCTTGTGTGGTTCCTCCTTGGTAACATAGCTGCCCGAGGTCACAAATTTAGCAAGTACAAGAAATTTGAAAATTGTATGAAATTTCACACTAGTGCTTATGGTCGATCCCGTTTCTCGGCTTGAGAGCTACTTTTTTGACTGTATTTTGAGTTAAGCAGTTGGCGCGACTTCAGTTCTAGCCTATAAAGTCAAATCTTCTGTGGTTCCTCCTTGGTAACATAGCTGCCCGAGGTCACAAAGTTAGCAAGTACAAGAAATTTGAAAATTGTATGTAATTTCACACTAGTGCTTATGGTCGATCCCGTTTCTCGGCTTGAGAGCTACTTTTTTGACTGTATTTTGAGTTAAGCAGTTGGCGCGAATTCAGTTCTAGCCTATAAAGTCAAATCTTGTGTGGTTCCTCCTTGGTAACATAGCTGTACGAGGTCACAAAGTTAGCAAGTACAAGAAATTTGAAAATTGTATGTAATTTCACACTAGTGCTTATGGTCGATCCCGTTTCTCGGCTTGAGAGCTACTTTCTTGACTGTATTTTGAGTTAAGCAGTTGGCGCGACTTCAGTTCTAGCCTATAAAGTCAAATCTTGTGTAGTTCCTCCATGGTAGCATAGCTGCCCGAAGTCGCAAAGTTAGCAAGTACAAGAAATTTGAAAATTGTATGTAATTTCACGGTAGTGCTTATGGTCGATCCCGTTTCTCGGCTTGAGAGCTACTTTCTTGACTGTATTTTGAGTTAAGCAGTTGGCGCGACTTCAGTTCTAGCCTATAAAGTCAAATCTTGTGTGGTTCCTCCTTGGTAACATAGCTGCCCGAGGTCACAAAGTTAGCAAGTACAAGAAATTTGAAAATTATATGAAATTTCACACTAGTGCTTATGGTCGATCCCGTTTCTCGGCTTGAGAGCTACTTTTTTGACTGTATTTTGAGTTAAGCAGTTGGCGCGACTTCAGTTCTAGCCTATAAAGTCAAATCTTCTGTGGTTCCTCCTTGGTAACATAGCTGCCCGAGGTCACAAAGTTAGCAAGTACAAGAAATTTGAAAATTGTATGTAATTTCACACTAGTGCTTATGGTCGATCCCGTTTCTCGGCTTGAGAGCTACTTTTTTGACTGTATTTTGAGTTAAGCAGTTGGCGCGACTTCAGTTCTAGCCTATAAAGTCAAATCTTGTGTGGTTCCTCCTTGGTAACATAGCTGTACGAGGTCACAAAGTTAGCAAGTACAAGAAATTTGAAAATTGTATGTAATTTCACACTAGTGCTTATGGTCGATCCCGTTTCTCGGCTTGAGAGCTACTTTCTTGACTGTATTTTGAGTTAAGCAGTTGGCGCGACTTCAGTTCTAGCCTATAAAGTCAAATCTTGTGTGGTTCCTCCTTGGTAACATAGCTGCCCGAGGTCGCAAAGTTAGCAAGTACAAGAAATTTGAAAATTGTATGTAATTTCACACTAGTGCTTATGGTCGATCCCGTTTCTCGGCTTGAGAGCTACTTTTTTGACTGTATTTTGAGTTAAGCAGTTGGCGCGACTTCAGTTCTAGCCTATAAAGTCCAATCTAGTGTGGTTCCTCTATGGTAACATAGCTGCCCGAGGTCAAAAAGTTAGCAAGTACAAGAAATTTGAAAATTGTATGAAATTTCACACTAGTGCTTATGGTCGATCCCGTTTCTCGGCTTGAGAGCTACTTTTTTGACTGTATTTTGAGTTAAGCAGTTGGCGCGACTTCAGTTCTAGCCTATAAAGTCAAATCTTCTGTGGTTCCTCCTTGGTAACATAGCTGCCCGAGGTCACAAAGTTAGCAAGTACAAGAAATTTGAAAATTGTATGTAATTTCACACTAGTGCTTATGGTCGATCCCGTTTCTCGGCTTGAGAGCTACTTTTTTGACTGTATTTTGAGTTAAGCAGTTGGCGCGACTTCAGTTCTAGCCTATAAAGTCAAATCTTGTGTGGTTCCTCCTTGGTAACATAGCTGCCCGAGGTCACAAAGTTAGCAAGTACAAGAAATTTGAAAATTGTATGTAATTTCACACTACTGCTTATGGTCGATCCCGTTTCTCGGCTTGAGAGCTACTTTCTTGACTGTATTTTGAGCTAGGCAGTTGGCGCGACTTCAGTTCTAGCCTATAAAGTCAAATCTTGTGTAGTTCCTCCTTGGTAACATAGCTGCCCGAGGTCACAAAGTTAGCAAGTACAAGAAATTTGAAAATTCTATGTAATTTCACACTAGTGCTTATGGTCGATCCTGTTTCTCGGCTTGAGAGCTACTTTTTTGACTGTATTTTGAGTTAAGCAGTTGGCGCGACTTCAGTTCTAGCCTACAAAGTCCAATCTAGTGTGGTTCCTCTATGGTAACATAGCTGCCCGAGTTCGCAAAGCTAGCAAGTACAAGAAATTTGAAAATTGTATGTAATTTCACACTAGTGCTTATGGTCGATCCCGTTTCTCGGCTTGAGAGCTACTTTTTTGACTGTATTTTGAGTTAAGCAGTTGGCGCGACTTCAGTTCTAGCCTATAAAGTCCAATCTAGTGTGGTTCCTCCTTGGTAACATAGCTGTACGAGGTCACAAAGTTAGCAAGTACAAGAAATTTGAAAATTGTATGTAATTTCACACTAGTGCTTATGGTCGATCCCGTTTCTCGGCTTGAGAGCTACTTTCTTGACTGTATTTTGAGTTAAGCAGTTGGCGCGACTTCAGTTCTAGCCTATAAAGTCAAATCTTGTGTGGTTCCTCCTTGGTAACATAGCTGCCCGAGGTCGCAAAGTTAGCAAGTACAAGAAATTTGAAAATTGTATGTAATTTCACACTAGTGCTTATGGTCGATCCCGTTTCTCGGCTTGAGAGCTACTTTTTTGACTGTATTTTGAGTTAAGCAGTTGGCGCGACTTCAGTTCTAGCCTATAAAGTCAAATCTTGTGTGGTTCCTCCTTGGTAACATAGCTGCCCGAGGTCACAAAGTTAGCAAGTACAAGAAATTTGAAAATTGTATGTAATTTCACACTAGTGCTTATGGTCGATCCCGTTTCTTGGCTTGAGAGCTACTTTCTTGACTGTATTTTGAGTTAAGCAGTTGGCGCGACTTCAGTTCTAGCCTATAAAGTCAAATCTAGTGTGGTTCCTCCATGGTAACATAGCTGCCCGAGGTCGCAAAGTTAGCAAGTACAAGAAATTTGAAAATTGTATGTAATTTCACACTAGTGCTTATGGTCGATCCCGTTTTTCGGCTTGAGAGCTACTTTTTTGACTGTATTTTGAGTTAAGCAGTTGGCGCGACTTCAGTTCTAGCCTATAAAGTCCAATCTAGCGTGGTTCCTCTATGGTAACATAGCTGCCCGAGGTCACAAAGTTAGCAAGTACAAGAAATTTGAAAATTGTATGAAATTTCACATTAGTGCTTATGATCGATCCCGTTTCTCGGCTTGAGAGCTTCTTTCTTGACTGTATTTTGAATTAAGCAGTTGGCGCGACTTCAGTTCTAGCCTATAAAGTCAAATCTAGTGTGGTTCCTCGATGGTAACATAGCTGCCCGAGGTCGCAAAGTTAGCAAGTACAAGAAATTTGAAAATTGTATGTAATTTCACACTAGTGCTTAATGTCGATCCCGTTTCTCGGCTTGAGAGCTATTTTCTTGACTGTATTTTGAGTTAAGCAGTTGGCGCGACTTCAGTTCTAGCCTATAAAGTCAAATCTTGTGTGGTTCCGCCTTGGTAACATAGCTGCCCGAGGTCGCAAAGTTAGCAAGTACAAGAAATTTGAAAATTGTATGTAATTTCACACTAGTGCTTATGGTCGATCCCGTTTCTCGGCTTGAGAGCTTCTTTCTTGACTGTATTTTGAGTTAAGCAGTTGACGCGACTTCAGTTCTAGCCTATAAAGTCACATCTAGTGTGGTTCCTCTATGGTAACATAGCTGCCCGAGGTCGCAAAGTTAGCAAGTACAAGAAATTTGAAAATTGTATGTAATTTCACACTAGTGCTTATGGCCGATCCCGTTTCTTGGCTTGAGAGCTACTTTCTTGACTGTATTTTGAGTTAAGCAGTTGGCGCGACTTCAGTTCTAGCCTATAAAGTCAAATCTAGTGTGGTTCCTTAATGGTAACATAGCTGCCCGAGGTCGCAAAGTTAGCAAGTACAAGAAATTTGAAAATTGTATGTAATTTCACACTAGTGCTTATGGTCGATCCCGTTTCTCGGCTTGAGAGCTACTTTTTTGACTGTATTTTGAGTTAAGCAGTTGGCGCGACTTCAGTTCTAGCCTATAAAGTCAAATCTAGTGTGGTTCCTCCATGGTAACATAGCTGCCCGAGGTCGCAAAGTTAGCAAGTACAAGAAATTTGAAAATTGTATGTAATTTCACACTAGTGCTTATGGTCGATCCCGTTTCTCGGCTTGAGAGCTACTTTTTTGACTGTATTTTGAGTTAAGCAGTTGGCGCGACTTCAGTTCTAGCCTATAAAGTCCAATCTAGTGTGGTTCCTCTATGGTAACATAGCTGCCCGAGGTCAAAAAGTTAGCAAGTACAAGAAATTTGAAAATTGTATGAAATTTCACACTAGTGCTTATGGTCGATCCCGTTTCTCGGCTTGAGAGCTACTTTTTTGACTGTATTTTGAGTTAAGCAGTTGGCGCGACTTCAGTTCTAGCCTATAAAGTCAAATCTTCTGTGGTTCCTCCTTGGTAACATAGCTGCCCGAGGTCACAAAGTTAGCAAGTACAAGAAATTTGAAAATTGTATGTAATTTCACACTAGTGCTTATGGTCGATCCCGTTTCTCGGCTTGAGAGCTACTTTTTTGACTGTATTTTATGTTAAGCAGTTGGCGCGACTTCAGTTCTAGCCTATAAAGTCAAATCTTGTGTGGTTCCTCCTTGGTAACATAGCTGCCCGAGGTCACAAAGTTAGCAAGTACAAGAAATTTGAAAATTGTATGTAATTTCACACTACTGCTTATGGTCGATCCCGTTTCTCGGCTTGAGAGCTACTTTCTTGACTGTATTTTGAGTTAAGCAGTTGGCGCGACTTCAGTTCTAGCCTATAAAGTCAAATCTTGTGTAGTTCCTCCTTGGTAACATAGCTGCCCGAGGTCACAAAGTTAGCAAGTACAAGAAATTTGAAAATTCTATGTAATTTCACACTAGTGCTTATGGTCGATCCTGTTTCTCGGCTTGAGAGCTACTTTTTTGACTGTATTTTGAGTTAAGCAGTTGGCGCGACTTCAGTTCTAGCCTATAAAGTCCAATCTAGTGTGGTTCCTCTATGGTAACATAGCTGCCCGAGTTCGCAAAGTTAGCAAGTACAAGAAATTTGAAAATTGTATGTAATTTCACACTAGTGCTTATGGTCGATCCCGTTTGTCGGCTTGAGAGCTACTTTCTTGACTGTATTTTGATATAAGCAGTTGGCGCGACTTCAGTTCTAGCCTATAAAGTCAAATCTAGTGTGGTTCCTCCATGGTAACATAGCTGCCCGAGGTCGCAAAGTTAGCAAGTACAAGAAATTTGAAAATTGTATGTAATTTCACACTAGTGCTTATGGTCGATCCCGTTTCTCGGCTTGAGAGCTACTTTCTTGACTGTATTTTGAGTTAAGCAGTTGGCGCGACTTCAGTTCTAGCCTATAAAGTCAAATCTTGTGTGGTTCCTCCATGGTAACATAGCTGCCCGAGGTCACAAAGTTAGCAAGTACAAGAAATTTGAAAATTGTATGTAATTTCACGGTAGTGCTTATGGTCGATCCCGGTTCTCGGCTTGAGAGCTACTTTTTTGACTGTATTTTGAGTTAAGCAGTTGGCGCGACTTCAGTTCTAGCCTATAAAGTCAAATCTTGTGTGGTTCCTCCTTGGTAGCATAGCTGCCCGAAGTCGCAAAGTTAGCAAGTACAAGAAATTTGAAAATTGTATGTAATTTCACACTAGTGCTTATGGTCGATCCCGTTTCTCGGCTTGAGAGCTACTTTCTTGACTGTATTTTGAGTTAAGCAGTTGGCGCGACTTCAGTTCTAGCCTATAAAGTCAAATCTTGTGTGGTTCCTCCATGGTAACATAGCTGCCCGAGGTCACAAAGTTAGCAAGTACAAGAAATTTGAAAATTGTATGTAATTTCACGGTAGTGCTTATGGTCGATCCCGTTTCTCGGCTTGAGAGCTACTTTTTTGACTGTATTTTGAGTTAAGCAGTTGGCGCGACTTCAGTTCTAGCCTATAAAGTCAAATCTTCTGTGGTTCCTCCTTGGTAACATAGCTGCCCGAGGTCACAAAGTTAGCAAGTACAAGAAATTTGAAAATTGTATGTAATTTCACACTAGTGCTTATGGCCGATCCCGTTTCTTGGCTTGAGAGCTACTTTCTTGACTGTATTTTGAGTTAAGCAGTTGGCGCGACTTCAGTTCTAGCCTATAAAGTCAAATCTAGTGTGGTTCCTCCATGGTAACATAGCTGCCCGAGGTCGCAAAGTTAGCAAGTACAAGAAATTTGAAAATTGTATGTAATTTCACACTAGTGCTTATGGTCGATCCCGTTTCTCGGCTTGAGAGCTACTTTTTTGACTGTATTTTGAGTTAAGCAGTTGGCGCGACTTCAGTTCTAGCCTATAAAGTCCAATCTAGTGTGGTTCCTCTATGGTAACATAGCTGCCCGAGGTCAAAAAGTTAGCAAGTACAAGAAATTTGAAAATTGTATGAAATTTCACACTAGTGCTTATGGTCGATCCCGTTTCTCGGCTTGAGAGCTACTTTTTTGACTGTATTTTGAGTTAAGCAGTTGGCGCGACTTCAGTTCAAGCCTATAAAGTCAAATCTTCTGTGGTTGCTCCTTGGTAACATAGCTGCCCGAGGTCACAAAGTTAGCAAGTACAAGAAATTTGAAAATTGTATGTAATTTCACACTAGTGCTTATGGTCGATCCCGTTTCTCGGCTTGAGAGCTACTTTTTTGACTGTATTTTGAGTTAAGCAGTTGGCGCGACTTCAGTTCTAGCCCATAAAGTCAAATCTTGTGTGGTTCCTCCTTGGTAACATAGCTGCCCGAGGTCACAAAGTTAGCAAGTACAAGAAATTTGAAAATTGTATGTAATTTCACACTACTGCTTATGGTCGATCCCGTTTCTCGGCTTGAGAGCTACTTTCTTGACTGTATTTTGAGTTAAGCAGTTGGCGCGACTTCAGTTCTAGCCCATAAAGTCAAATCTTGTGTAGTTCCTCCTTGGTAACATAGCTGCCCGAGGTCACAAAGTTAGCAAGTACAAGAAATTTGAAAATTCTATGTAATTTCACACTAGTGCTTATGGTCGATCCTGTTTCTCGGCTTGAGAGCTACTTTTTTGACTGTATTTTGAGTTAAGCAGTTGGCGCGACTTCAGTTCTAGCCTATAAAGTCCAATCTAGTGTGGTTCCTCTATGGTAACATAGCTGCCCGAGGTCGCAAAGTTAGCAAGTACAAGAAATTTGAAAATTTTATGTAATTTCACACTAGCGCTTATGGTCGATTCCGTTTCTCGGCTTGAGAGCTACTTTCTTGACTGTATTTTGAGTTAAGCAGTTGGCGCGACTTCAGTTCTAGCCTATAAAGTCACATCTTGTGTGGTTCCTCCATGGTAACATAGCTGCCCGAGTTCGCAAAGTTAGCAAGTACAAGAAATTTGAAAATTGTATGTAATTTCACACTAGTGCTTATGGTCGATCCCGTTTGTCGGCTTGAGAGCTACTTTCTTGACTGTATTTTGATATAAGCAGTTGGCGCGACTTCAGTTCTAGCCTATAAAGTCAAATCTAGTGTGGTTCCTCCATGGTAACATAGCTGCCCGAGGTCGCAAAGTTAGCAAGTACAAGAAATTTGAAAATTGTATGTAATTTCACACTAGTGCTTATGGTCGATCCCGTTTCTCGGCTTGAGAGCTACTTTCTTGACTGTATTTTGAGTTAAGCAGTTGGCGCGACTTCAGTTCTAGCCTATAAAGTCAAATCTTGTGTGGTTCCTCCATGGTAACATAGCTGCCCGAGGTCACAAAGTTAGCAAGTACAAGAAATTTGAAAATTATATGTAATTTCACGGTAGTGCTTATGGTCGATCCCGGTTCTCGGCTTGAGAGCTACTTTTTTGACTGTATTTTGAGTTAAGCAGTTGGCGCGACTTCAGTTCTAGCCTATAAAGTCAAATCTTGTGTGGTTCCTCCTTGGTAGCATAGCTGCCCGAAGTCGCAAAGTTAGCAAGTACAAGAAATTTGAAAATTGTATGTAATTTCACGGTAGTGCTTATGGTCGATCCCGTTTCTCGGCTTGAGAGCTACTTTCTTGACTGTATTTTGAGTTAAGCAGTTGGCGCGACTTCAGTTCTAGCCTATAAAGTCAAATCTAGTGTGGTTCCTCCATGGTAACATAGCTGCCCGAGGTCGCAAAGTTAGCAAGTACAAGAAATTTGAAAATTGTATGTAATTTCACACTAGTGCTTATGGTCGATCCCGTTTCTCGGCTTGAGAGCTTCTTTCTTGACTGTATTTTGAGTTAAGCAGTTGGCGCGACTTCAGTTCTAGCCTATAAAGTCACATCTAGTGTGGTTCCTCTATGGTAACATAGCTGCCCGAGGTCGCAAAGTTAGCAAGTACAAGAAATTTGAAAATTGTATGTAATTTCACACTAGTGCTTATGGCCGATCCCGTTTCTTGGCTTGAGAGCTACTTTCTTGACTGTATTTTGAGTTAAGCAGTTGGAGCGACTTCAGTTCTAGCCTATAAAGTCAAATCTAGTGTGGTTCCTCCATGGTAACATAGCTGCCCGAGGTCGCAAAGTTAGCAAGTACAAGAAATTTGAAAATTGTATGTAATTTCACACTAGTGCTTATGGTCGATCCCGTTTCTCGGCTTGAGAGCTACTTTTTTGACTGTATTTTGAGTTAAGCAGTTGGCGCGACTTCAGTTCTAGCCTATAAAGTCCAATCTAGTGTGGTTCCTCCTTGGTAACATAGCTGTACGAGGTCACAAAGTTAGCAAGTACAAGAAATTTGAAAATTGTATGTAATTTCACACTAGTGCTTATGGTCGATCCCGTTTCTCGGCTTGAGAGCTACTTTCTTGACTGTATTTTGAGTTAAGCAGTTGGCGCGACTTCAGTTCTAGCCTATAAAGTCAAATCTTGTGTGGTTCCTCCTTGGTAACATAGCTGCCCGAGGTCGCAAAGTTAGCAAGTACAAGAAATTTGAAAATTGTATGTAATTTCACACTAGTGCTTATGGTCGATCCCGTTTCTCGGCTTGAGAGCTACTTTCTTGACTGTATTTTGAGTTAAGCAGTTGGCGCGACTTCAGTTCTAGCCTATAAAGTCAAATCTAGTGTGGTTCCTCCATGGTAACATAGCTGCCCGAGGTCGCAAAGTTAGCAAGTACAAAAAATTTGAAAATTGTATGTAATTTCACGGTAGTGCTTATGGTCGATCCCGTTTCTCGGCTTGAGAGCTACTTTCTTGACTGTATTTTGAGTTAAGCAGTTGGCGCGAATTCAGTTCTAGCCTATAATGTCAAATCTAGTGTGGTTCCTCTATGGTAACATAGCTGCCCGAGGTCGCAAAGTTAGCAAGTACAAGAAATTTGAAAATTGTATGTAATTTCACACTAGTGCTTATGGTCGATCCCGTTTCTCGGCTTGAGAGCTTCTTTCTTGACTGTATTTTGAATTAAGCAGTTGGCGCGACTTCAGTTCTAGCCTATAAAGTCAAATCTAGTGTGGTTCCTCGATGGTAACATAGCTGCCCGAGGTCGCAAAGTTAGCAAGTACAAGAAATTTGAAAATTGTATGTAATTTCACATTAGTGCTTAATGTCGATCCCGTTTCTCGGCTTGAGAGCTACTTTCTTGACTGTATTTTGAGTTAAGCAGTTGGCGCGACTTCAGTTCTAGCCTATAAAGTCAAATCTTGTGTGGTTCCTCCATGGTAACATAGCTGCCCGAGGTCGCAAAGTTAGCAAGTACAAGAAATTTGAAAATTGTATGTAATTTCATATTAGTGCTTATGGTCGGTCCCGTTTATCGGCTTGAGAGCTACTTTCTTGACTGTATTTTGAGTTAAGCAGTTGGCGCGACTTCAGTTCTAGCCTATAAAGTCAAATCTTGTGTGGTTCCTCCTTGCTAACATAGCTGCCCGAGGTCACAAAGTTAGCAAGTACAAGAAATTTGAAAATTGTATGTAATTTCACGGTAGTGCTTATGGTCGATCCCGTTTCTCGGCTTGAGAGCTACTTTCTTGACTCTATTTTGAGTTAAGCAGTTGGCGCGACTTCAGTTCTAGCCTATAAGGTCAAATCTAGTCTGGTTCCTCCATGGTAACATAGCTGCCCGAGGTCACAAAATTAGCAAGTACAAGAAATTTGAAAATTGTATGTAACTTCACACTAGTGCTTATGGTCGATCCCGTTTCTCGGCTTGAGAGCTACTTTCTTGACTGTATTTTGAGTTAAGCAGTTGGCGCGACTTCAGTTCTAGCCTATAAAGTCAAATCTTGTGTGGTTCCTCCTTGGTAAAATAGCTGCCCGAGGTCGCAAAGTTAGCAAGTACAAGAAATTTGAAAATTGTATGTAATTTCACATTAGTGCTAATGGTCGATCCCGTTTCTCGGCTTGAGAGCTACTTTCTTGACTGTATTTTGAGTTAAGCAGTTGGCGCGACTTCAGTTCTAGCCTATAAAGTCAAATCTAGTCTGGTTCCTCCATGGTAACATAGCTGCCCGAGGTCACAAAGTTAGCAAGTACAAGAAATTTGAAAATTGTATGTAATTTCACACTAGTGCTTATGGTTGATCCCGTTTCTCGGCTTGAGAGCTACTTTCTTGACTGTATTTTGAGTTAAGCAGTTGGCGCGACTTCAGTTCTAGCCTATAAAGTCAAATCTAGTGTGGTTCCTCTATGGTAACATAGCTGCCCGAGGTCACAAAGTTAGCAAGTACAAGAAATTTGAAAATTGTATGAAATTTCACACTAGTGCTTATGGTCGATCCCGTTTCTCGGCTTGAGAGCTACTTTTTTGACTGTATTTTGAGTTAAGCAGTTGGCGCGACTTCAGTTCTAGCCTATAAAGTCAAATCTTCTGTGGTTCCTCCTTGGTAACATAGCTGCCCGAGGTCACAAAGTTAGCAAGTACAAGAAATTTGAAAATTGTATGTAATTTCACACTAGTGCTTATGGTCGATCCCGTTTCTTGGCTTGAGAGCTACTTTCTTGACTGTATTTTGAGTTAAGCAGTTGGCGCGACTTCAGTTCTAGCCTATAAAGTCAAATCTAGTGTGGTTCCTCCATAGTAACATAGCTGCCCGAGGTCGCAAAGTTAGCAAGTACAAGAAATTTGAAAATTGTATGTAATTTCACACTAGTGCTTATGGTCGATCCCGTTTCTCGGCTTGAGAGCTACTTTTTTGACTGTATTTTGAGTTATGCAGTTGGCGCGACTTCAGTTCTAGCCTATAAAGTCAAATCTAGTGTGGTTCCTCCTTGGTAACATAGCTGCCCGAGGTCACAAAGTTAGCAAGTACAAGAAATTTGAAAATTGTATGTAATTTCACACTAGTGCTTATGGTCGATCCCGTTTCTCGGCTTGAGAGCTACTTTTTTGACTGTATTTTGAGTTAAGCAGTTGGCGCGACTTCAGTTCTAGCCTATAAAGTCAAATCTTCTGTGGTTCCTCCTTGGTAACATAGCTGCCCGAGGTCACAAAGTTAGCAAGTACAAGAAATTTGAAAATTGTATGTAATTTCACACTAGTGCTTATGGTCGATCCCGTTTCTTGGCTTGAGAGCTACTTTCTTGACTGTATTTTGAGTTAAGCAGTTGGCGCGACTTCAGTTCTAGCCTATAAAGTCAAATCTAGTGTGGTTCCTCCATGGTAACATAGCTGCCCGAGGTCGCAAAGTTAGCAAGTACAAGAAATTTGAAAATTGTATGTAATTTCACACTAGTGCTTATGGTCGATCCCGTTTCTCGGCTTGAGAGCTACTTTTTTGACTGTATTTTGAGTTAAGCAGTTGGCGCGACTTCAGTTCTAGCCTATAAAGTCAAATCTAGTGTGGTTCCTCCATGGTAACATAGCTGCCCGAGGTCGCAAAGTTAGCAAGTACAAGAAATTTGAAAATTGTATGTAATTTCACACTAGTGCTTATGGTCGATCCCGTTTCTTGGCTTGAGAGCTACTTTCTTGACTGTATTTTGAGTTAAGCAGTTGGCGCGACTTCAGTTCTAGCCTATAAAGTCAAATCTAGTGTGGTTCCTCCTTGGTAACATAGCTGCCCGAGGTCACAAAGTTAGCAAGTACAAGAAATTTGAAAATTGTATGAAATTTCACACTAGTGCTTATGGTCGATCCCGTTTCTCGGCTTGAGAGCTACTTTTTTGACTGTATTTTGAGTTATGCAGTTGGCGCGACTTCAGTTCTAGCCTATAAAGTCAAATCTAGTGTGGTTCCTCCTTGGTAACATAGCTGCCCGAGGTCACAAAGTTAGCAAGTACAAGAAATTTGAAAATTGTATGTAATTTCACACTAGTGCTTATGGTCGATCCCGTTTCTCGGCTTGAGAGCTACTTTTTTGACTGTATTTTGAGTTAAGCAGTTGGCGCGACTTCAGTTCTAGCCTATAAAGTCAAATCTTGTGTGGTTCCTCCTTGGTAACATAGCTGCCCGAGGTCACAAAGTTAGCAAGTACAAGAAATTTGAAAATTGTATGTAATTTCACACTAGTGCTTATGGTCGATCCCGTTTCTCGGCTTGAGAGCTACTTTCTTGACTGTATTTTGAGTTAAGCAGTTGGCGCGACTTCAGTTCTAGCCTATAAAGTCAAATCTTGTGTAGTTCCTCCTTGGTAACATAGCTGCCCGAGGTCACAAAGTTAGCAAGTACAAGAAATTTGAAAATTCTATGTAATTTCACACTAGTGCTTATGGTCGATCCCGTTTCTCGGCTTGAGAGCTACTTTTTTGACTGTATTTTGAGTTAAGCAGTTGGCGCGACTTCAGTTCTAGCCTATAAAGTCCAATCTAGTGTGGTTCCTCTATGGTAACATAGCTGCCCGAGGTCGCAAAGTTAGCAAGTACAAGAAATTTGAAAATTTTATGTAATTTCACACTAGCGCTTATGGTCGATTCCGTTTCTCGGCTTGAGAGCTACTTTCTTGACTGTATTTTGAGTTAAGCAGTTGGCGCGACTTCAGTTCTAGCCTATAAAGTCAAATCTTGTGTGGTTCCTCCTTGGTAACATAGCTGCCCGAGGTCACAAAGTTAGCAAGTACAAGAAATTTGAAAATTGTATGTAATTTCACACTAGTGCTTATGGTCGATCCCGTTTCTCGGCTTGAGAGCTACTTTCTTGACTGTATTTTGAGTTAAGCAGTTGGCGCGACTTCAGTTCTAGCCTATAAAGTCAAATCTAGTGTGGTTCCTCCATGGTAACATAGCTGCCCGAGGTCGCAAAGTTAGCAAGTGCAAGAAATTTGAAAATTGTATGTAATTTCACACTAGTGCTTATGGTCGATCCCGTTTCTCGGCTTGAGAGCTACTTTCTTGACTGTATTTTGAGTTAAGCAGTTGGCGCGACTTCAGTTCTAGCCTATAAAGTCAAATCTTGTGTGGTTCCTCCTTGGTAACATAGCTGCCCGAGGTCACAAAGTTAGCAAGTACAAGAAATTTGAAAATTGTATGAAATTTCACACTAGTGCTTATGGTCGATCCCGTTTCTCGGCTTGAGAGCTTCTTTCTTGACTGTATTTTGAATTAAGCAGTTGGCGCGACTTCAGTTCTAGCCTATAAAGTCAAATCTAGTGTGGTTCCTCGATGGTAACATAGCTGCCCGAGGTCGCAAAGTTAGCAAGTACAAGAAATTTGAAAATTGTATGTAATTTCACACTAGTGCTTAATGTCGATCCCGTTTCTCGGCTTGAGAGCTACTTTCTTGACTGTATTTTGAGTTAAGCAGTTGGCGCGACTTCAGTCCTAGCCTATAAAGTCAAATCTTGTGTGGTTCCTCCTTGGTAACATAGCTGCCCGAGGTCGCAAAGTTAGCAAGTACAAGAAATTTGAAAATTGTATGTAATTTCACACTAGTGCTTATGGTCGATCCCGTTTCTCGGCTTGAGAGCTTCTTTCTTGACTGTATTTTGAGTTAAGCAGTTGGCGCGACTTCAGTTCTAGCCTATAAAGTCAAATCTAGTGTGGTTCCTCTATGGTAACATAGCTGCCCGAGGTCGCAAAGTTAGCAAGTACAAGAAATTTGAAAATTGTATGTAATTTCACACTAGTGCTTATGGTCGATCCCGTTTCTCGGCTTGAGAGCTACTTTCTTGACTGTATTTTGAGTTAAGCAGTTGGCGCGTCTTCAGTTCTAGCCTATAAAGTCAAATCTTGTGTGGTTCCTCCATGGTAACATAGCTGCCCGAGGTCGCAAAGTTAGCAAGTACAAGAAATTTGAAAATTGTATGTAATTTCACATTAGTGCTTATGGTCGATCCCGTTTCTCGGCTTGAGAGCTACTTTTTTGACTGTATTTTGAGTTAAGCAGTTGGCGCGACTTAAGTTCTAGAATATAAAGTCAAATCTTGTGTAGTTCCTCCATGGTAACATAGCTGCCCGAGGTCGCAAAGTTAGCAAGTACAAGAAATTTGAAAATTGTATGTAATTTCACACTAGTGCTTATGGTCGGTCCCGTTTATCGGCTTGAGAGCTACTTTCTTGACTGTATTTTGAGTTAAGCAGTTGGCCCGACTTCAGTTCTAGCCTATAAAGTCACATCTTGTGTGGTTCCTCCATGGTAACATAGCTGCCCGAGTTCGCAAAGTTAGCAAGTACAAGAAATTTGAAAATTGTATGTAATTTCACACTAGTGCTTATGGTCGATCCCGTTTCTCGGCTTGAGAGCTACTTTCTTGACTGTATTTTGATATAAGCAGTTGGCGCGACTTCAGTTCTAGCCTATAAAGTCAAATCTAGTGTGGTTCCTCCATGGTAACATAGCTGCCCGAGGTCGCAAAGTTAGCAAGTACAAGAAATTTGAAAATTGTATGTAATTTCACACTAGTGCTTATGGTCGATCCCGTTTCTCGGCTTGAGAGCTACTTTCTTGACTGTATTTTGAGTTAAGCAGTTGGCGCGACTTCAGTTCTAGCCTATAAAGTCAAATCTTGTGTAGTTCCTCCATGGTATCATAGCTGCCCGAAGTCGCAAAGTTAGCAAGTACAAGAAATTTGAAAATTGTATGTAATTTCACGGTAGTGCTTATGGTCGATCCCGTTTCTCGGCTTGAGAGCTACTTTCTTGACTGTATTTTGAGTTAAGCAGTTGGCGCGACTTCAGTTCTAGCCTATAAAGTCAAATCTTGTGTGGTTCCTCCTTGGTAACATAGCTGCCCGAGGTCACAAAGTTAGCAAGTACAAGAAATTTGAAAATTGTATGAAATTTCACACTAGTGCTTATGGTCGATCCCGTTTCTCGGCTTGAGAGCTACTTTTTTGACTGTATTTTGAGTTAAGCAGTTGGCGCGACTTCAGTTTTAGCCTATAAAGTCAAATCTTCTGTGGTTCCTCCTTGGTAACATAGCTGCCCGAGGTCACAAAGTTAGCAAGTACAAGAAATTTGAAAATTGTATGTAATTTCACACTAGTGCTTATGGTCGATCCCGTTTCTCGGCTTGAGAGCTACTTTTTTGACTGTATTTTGAGTTAAGCAGTTGGCGCGACTTCAGTTCTAGCCTATAAAGTCAAATCTTGTGTGGTTCCTCCTTGGTAACATAGCTGTACGAGGTCACAAAGTTAGCAAGTACAAGAAATTTGAAAATTGTATGTAATTTCACACTAGTGCTTATGGTCGATCCCGTTTCTCGGCTTGAGAGCTACTTTCTTGACTGTATTTTGAGTTAAGCAGTTGGCGCGACTTCAGTTCTAGCCTATAAAGTCAAATCTTGTGTGGTTCCTCCTTGGTAACATAGCTGCCCGAGGTCGCAAAGTTAGCAAGTACAAGAAATTTGAAAATTGTATGTAATTTCACACTAGTGCTTATGGTCGATCCCGTTTCTCGGCTTGAGAGCTTCTTTCTTGACTGTATTTTGAGTTAAGCAGTTGGCGCGACTTCAGTTCTAGCCAATAAAGTCAAATCTAGTGTGGTTCCTCTATGGTAACATAGCTGCCCGAGGTCGCAAAGTTAGCAAGTACAAGAAATTTGAAAATTGTATGTAATTTCACACTAGTGCTTATGGTCGATCCCGTTTCTTGGCTTGAGAGCTACTTTCTTGACTGTATTTTGAGTTAAGCAGTTGGCGCGACTTCAGTTCTAGCCTATAAAGTCAAATCTAGTGTGGTTCCTCCATGGTAACATAGCTGCCCGAGGTCGCAAAGTTAGCAAGTACAAGAAATTTGAAAATTGTATGTAATTTCACACTAGTGCTTATGGTCGATCCCGTTTCTCGGCTTGAGAGCTACTTTCTTGACTGTATTTTGAGTTAAGCAGTTGGCGCGTCTTCAGTTCTAGCCTATAAAGTCAAATCTTGTGTGGTTCCTCCATGGTAACATAGCTGCCCGAGGTCGCAAAGTTAGCAAGTACAAGAAATTTGAAAATTGTATGTAATTTCACATTAGTGCTTATGGTCGATCCCGTTTCTCGGCTTGAGAGCTACTTTTTTGACTGTATTTTGAGTTAAGCAGTTGGCGCGACTTAAGTTCTAGCCTATAAAGTCCAATCTTGTGTAGTTCCTCCATGGTAACATAGCTGCCCGAGGTCGCAAAGTTAGCAAGTACAAGAAATTTGAAAATTGTATGTAATTTCACACTAGTGCTTATGGTCGGTCCCGTTTATCGGCTTGAGAGCTACTTTCTTGACTGTATTTTGAGTTAAGCAGTTGGCCCGACTTCAGTTCTAGCCTATAAAGTCACATCTTGTGTGGTTCCTCCATGGTAACATAGCTGCCCGAGTTCGCAAAGTTAGCAAGTACAAGAAATTTGAAAATTGTATGTAATTTCACACTAGTGCTTATGGTCGATCCCGTTTCTCGGCTTGAGAGCTACTTTCTTGACTGTATTTTGATATAAGCAGTTGGCGCGACTTCAGTTCTAGCCTATAAAGTCAAATCTAGTGTGGTTCCTCCATGGTAACATAGCTGCCCGAGGTCGCAAAGTTAGCAAGTACAAGAAATTTGAAAATTGTATGTAATTTCACACTAGTGCTTATGGTCGATCCCGTTTCTCGGCTTGAGAGCTACTTTCTTGACTGTATTTTGAGTTAAGCAGTTGGCGCGACTTCAGTTCTAGCCTATAAAGTCAAATCTTGTGTAGTTCCTCCATGGTAGCATAGCTGCCCGAAGTCGCAAAGTTAGCAAGTACAAGAAATTTGAAAATTGTATGTAATTTCACGGTAGTGCTTATGGTCGATCCCGTTTCTCGGCTTGAGAGCTACTTTCTTGACTGTATTTTGAGTTAAGCAGTTGGCGCGACTTCAGTTCTAGCCTATAAAGTCAAATCTTGTGTGGTTCCTCCTTGGTAACATAGCTGCCCGAGGTCACAAAGTTAGCAAGTACAAGAAATTTGAAAATTGTATGAAATTTCACACTAGTGCTTATGGTCGATCCCGTTTCTCGGCTTGAGAGCTACTTTTTTGACTGTATTTTGAGTTAAGCAGTTGGCGCGACTTCAGTTCTAGCCTATAAAGTCAAATCTTCTGTGGTTCCTCCTTGGTAACATAGCTGCCCGAGGTCACAAAGTTAGCAAGTACAAGAAATTTGAAAATTGTATGAAATTTCACACTAGTGCTTATGGTCGATCCCGTTTCTCGGCTTGAGAGCTACTTTTTTGACTGTATTTTGAGTTAAGCAGTTGGCGCGACTTCAGTTCTAGCCTATAAAGTCAAATCTTCTGTGGTTCCTCCTTGGTAACATAGCTGCCCGAGGTCGCAAAGTTAGCAAGTACAAGAAATTTGAAAATTGTATGTAATTTCACGGTAGTGCTTATGGTCGATCCCGTTTCTCGGCTTGAGAGCTACTTTCTTGACTGTATTTTGAGTTAAGCAGTTGGCGCGACTTCAGTTCTAGCCTATAAAGTCAAATCTTGTGTGGTTCCTAATTGGTAACATAGCTGTACGAGGTCACAAAGTTAGCAAGTACAAGAAATTTGAAAATTGTATGTAATTTCACACTAGTGCTTATGGTCGATCCCGTTTCTCGGCTTGAGAGCTACTTTCTTGACTGTATTTTGAGTTAAGCAGTTGGCGCGACTTCAGTTCTAGCCTATAAAGTCAAATCTTGTGTGGTTCCTCCTTGGTAACATAGCTGCCCGAGGTCACAAAGTTAGCAAGTACAAGAAATTTGAAAATTCTATGTAATTTCACACTAGTGCTTATGGTCGATCCCGTTTCTCGGCTTGAGAGCTACTTTTTTGACTGTATTTTGAGTTAAGCAGTTGGCGCGACTTCAGTTCTAGCCTATAAAGTCCAATCTAGTGTGGTTCCTCTATGGTAACATAGCTGCCCGAGGTCAAAAAGTTAGCAAGTACAAGAAATTTGAAAATTGTATGAAATTTCACACTAGTGCTTATGGTCGATCCCGTTTCTCGGCTTGAGAGCTACTTTTTTGACTGTATTTTGAGTTAAGCAGTTGGCGCGACTTCAGTTCTAGCCTATAAAGTCAAATCTTCTGTGGTTCCTCCTTGGTAACATAGCTGCCCGAGGTCACAAAGTTAGCAAGTACAAGAAATTTGAAAATTGTATGTAATTTCACACTAGTGCTTATGGTCGATCCCGTTTCTCGGCTTGAGAGCTACTTTTTTGACTGTATTTTGAGTTAAGCAGTTGGCGCGACTTCAGTTCTAGCCTATAAAGTCAAATCTTGTGTGGTTCCTCCTTGGTAACATAGCTGCCCGAGGTCACAAAGTTAGCAAGTACAAGAAATTTGAAAATTCTATGTAATTTCACACTAGTGCTTATGGTCGATCCTGTTTCTCGGCTTGAGAGCTACTTTTTTGACTGTATTTTGAGTTAAGCAGTTGGCGCGACTTCAGTTCTAGCCTACAAAGTCCAATCTAGTGTGGTTCCTCTATGGTAACATAGCTGCCCGAGTTCGCAAAGTTAGCAAGTACAAGAAATTTGAAAATTGTATGTAATTTCACACTAGTGCTTATGGTCGATCCCGTTTGTCGGCTTGAGAGCTACTTTCTTGACTGTATTTTGATATAAGCAGTTGGCGCGACTTCAGTTCTAGCCTATAAAGTCAAATCTAGTGTGGTTCCTCCATGGTAACATAGCTGCCCGAGGTCGCAAAGTTAGCAAGTACAAGAAATTTGAAAATTGTATGTAATTTCACACTAGTGCTTATGGTCGATCCCGTTTCTCGGCTTGAGAGCTACTTTCTTGACTGTATTTTGAGTTAAGCAGTTGGCGCGACTTCAGTTCTAGCCTATAAAGTCAAATCTTGTGTGGTTCCTCCTTGGTAACATAGCTGCCCGAGGTCGCAAAGTTAGCAAGTACAAGAAATTTGAAAATTGTATGTAATTTCACACTAGTGCTTATGGTCGATCCCGTTTCTCGGCTTGAGAGCTACTTTTTTGACTGTATTTTGAGTTAAGCAGTTGGCGCGACTTCAGTTCTAGCCTATAAAGTCCAATCTAGTGTGGTTCCTCTATGGTAACATAGCTGCCCGAGGTCAAAAAGTTAGCAAGTACAAGAAATTTGAAAATTGTATGAAATTTCACACTAGTGCTTATGGTCGATCCCGTTTCTCGGCTTGAGAGCTACTTTTTTGACTGTATTTTGAGTTAAGCAGTTGGCGCGACTTCAGTTCTAGCCTATAAAGTCAAATCTTCTGTGGTTCCTCCTTGGTAACATAGCTGCCCGAGGTCACAAAGTTAGCAAGTACAAGAAATTTGAAAATTGTATGTAATTTCACACTAGTGCTTATGGTCGATCCCGTTTCTCGGCTTGAGAGCTACTTTTTTGACTGTATTTTGAGTTAAGCAGTTGGCGCGACTTCAGTTCTAGCCTATAAAGTCAAATCTTGTGTGGTTCCTCCTTGGTAACATAGCTGCCCGAGGTCACAAAGTTAGCAAGTACAAGAAATTTGAAAATTCTATGTAATTTCACACTAGTGCTTATGGTCGATCCTGTTTCTCGGCTTGAGAGCTACTTTTTTGACTGTATTTTGAGTTAAGCAGTTGGCGCGACTTCAGTTCTAGCCTACAAAGTCCAATCTAGTGTGGTTCCTCTATGGTAACATAGCTGCCCGAGTTCGCAAAGTTAGCAAGTACAAGAAATTTGAAAATTGTATGTAATTTCACACTAGTGCTTATGGTCGATCCCGTTTGTCGGCTTGAGAGCTACTTTCTTGACTGTATTTTGATATAAGCAGTTGGCGCGACTTCAGTTCTAGCCTATAAGGTCAAATCTAGTGTGGTTCCTCCATGGTAACATAGCTGCCCGAGGTCGCAAAGTTAGCAAGTACAAGAAATTTGAAAATTGTATGTAATTTCACACTAGTGCTTATGGTCGATCCCGTTTCTCGGCTTGAGAGCTACTTTCTTGACTGTATTTTGAGTTAAGCAGTTGGCGCGACTTCAGTTCTAGCCTATAAAGTCAAATCTTGTGTGGTTCCTCCATGGAAACATAGCTGCCCGAGGTCACAAATTTAGCAAGTACAAGAAATTTGAAAATTGTATGTAATTTCACACTAGTGCTTATGGTCGATCCCGTTTCTCGGCTTGAGAGCTACTTTTTGACTGTATTTTGAGTTAAGCAGTTGGCGCGACTTCAGTTCTAGCCTATAAAGTCAAATCTTCTGTGGTTCCTCCTTGGTAACATAGCTGCCCGAGGTCACAAAGTTAGCAAGTAGAAGAAATTTGAAAATTGTATGTAATTTCACACTAGTGCTTATGGTCGATCCCGTTTCTCGGCTTGAGAGCTACTTTTTTGACTGTATTTTGAGTTAAGCAGTTGGCGCGACTTCAGTTCTAGCCTATAAAGTCCAATCTAGTGTTGTTCCTCCTTGGTAACATAGCTGTACGAGGTCACAAAGTTAGCAAGTACAAGAAATTTGAAAATTGTATGTAATTTCACACTAGTGCTTATGGTCGATCCCGTTTCTCGGCTTGAGAGCTACTTTCTTGACTGTATTTTGAGTTAAGCAGTTGGCGCGACTTCAGTTCTAGCCTATAAAGTCAAATCTTGTGTGGTTCCTCCTTGGTAACATAGCTGCCCGAGGTCGCAAAGTTAGCAAGTACAAGAAATTTGAAAATTGTATGTAATTTCACACTAGTGCTTATGGTCGATCCCGTTTCTCGGCTTGAGAGCTACTTTTTTGACTGTATTTTGAGTTAAGCAGTTGGCGCGACTTCAGTTCTAGCCTATAAAGTCAAATCTTGTGTGGTTCCTCCTTGGTAACATAGCTGCCCGAGGTCACAAAGTTAGCAAGTACAAGAAATTTGAAAATTGTATGTAATTTCACACTAGTGCTTATGGTCGATCCCGTTTCTCGGCTTGAGAGCTACTTTCTTGACTGTATTTTGAGTTAAGCAGTTGGCGCGACTTCAGTTCTAGCCTATAAAGTCAAATCTTGTGTGGTTCCTCCATGGAAACATAGCTGCCCGAGGTCACAAATTTAGCAAGTACAAGAAATTTGAAAATTGTATGTAATTTCACACTAGTGCTTATGGTCGATCCCGTTTCTCGGCTTGAGAGCTACTTTTTGACTGTATTTTGAGTTAAGCAGTTGGCGCGACTTCAGTTCTAGCCTATAAAGTCAAATCTTCTGTGGTTCCTCCTTGGTAACATAGCTGCCCGAGGTCACAAAGTTAGCAAGTAGAAGAAATTTGAAAATTGTATGTAATTTCACACTAGTGCTTATGGTCGATCCCGTTTCTCGGCTTGAGAGCTACTTTTTTGACTGTATTTTGAGTTAAGCAGTTGGCGCGACTTCAGTTCTAGCCTATAAAGTCCAATCTAGTGTTGTTCCTCCTTGGTAACATAGCTGTACGAGGTCACAAAGTTAGCAAGTACAAGAAATTTGAAAATTGTATGTAATTTCACACTAGTGCTTATGGTCGATCCCGTTTCTCGGCTTGAGAGCTACTTTCTTGACTGTATTTTGAGTTAAGCAGTTGGCGCGACTTCAGTTCTAGCCTATAAAGTCAAATCTTGTGTGGTTCCTCCTTGGTAACATAGCTGCCCGAGGTCGCAAAGTTAGCAAGTACAAGAAATTTGAAAATTGTATGTAATTTCACACTAGTGCTTATGGTCGATCCCGTTTCTCGGCTTGAGAGCTACTTTTTTGACTGTATTTTGAGTTAAGCAGTTGGCGCGACTTCAGTTCTAGCCTATAAAGTCAAATCTTGTGTGGTTCCTCCTTGGTAACATAGCTGCCCGAGGTCACAAAGTTAGCAAGTACAAGAAATTTGAAAATTGTATGTAATTTCACACTAGTGCTTATGGTCGATCCCGTTTCTTGGCTTGAGAGCTACTTTCTTGACTGTATTTTGAGTTAAGCAGTTGGCGCGACTTCAGTTCTAGCCTATAAAGTCAAATCTAGTGTGGTTCCTCCATGGTAACATAGCTGCCCGAGGTCGCAAAGTTAGCAAGTACAAGAAATTTGAAAATTGTATGTAATTTCACACTAGTGCTTATGGTCGATCCCGTTTTTCGGCTTGAGAGCTACTTTTTTGACTGTATTTTGAGTTAAGCAGTTGGCGCGACTTCAGTTCTAGCCTATAAAGTCCAATCTAGTGTGGTTCCTCTATGGTAACATAGCTGCCCGAGGTCACAAAGTTAGCAAGTACAAGAAATTTGAAAATTGTATGAAATTTCACATTAGTGCTTATGATCGATCCCGTTTCTCGGCTTGAGAGCTTCTTTCTTGACTGTATTTTGAATTAAGCAGTTGGCGCGACTTCAGTTCTAGCCTATAAAGTCAAATCTAGTGTGGTTCCTCGATGGTAACATAGCTGCCCGAGGTCGCAAAGTTAGCAAGTACAAGAAATTTGAAAATTGTATGTAATTTCACACTAGTGCTTAATGTCGATCCCGTTTCTCGGCTTGAGAGCTACTTTCTTGACTGTATTTTGAGTTAAGCAGTTGGCGCGACTTCAGTTCTAGCCTATAAAGTCAAATCTTGTGTGGTTCCGCCTTGGTAACATAGCTGCCCGAGGTCGCAAAGTTAGCAAGTACAAGAAATTTGAAAATTGTATGTAATTTCACACTAGTGCTTATGGTCGATCCCGTTTCTCGGCTTGAGAGCTTCTTTCTTGACTGTATTTTGAGTTAAGCAGTTGACGCGACTTCAGTTCTAGCCTATAAAGTCACATCTAGTGTGGTTCCTCTATGGTAACATAGCTGCCCGAGGTCGCAAAGTTAGCAAGTACAAGAAATTTGAAAATTGTATGTAATTTCACACTAGTGCTTATGGCCGATCCCGTTTCTTGGCTTGAGAGCTACTTTCTTGACTGTATTTTGAGTTAAGCAGTTGGCGCGACTTCAGTTCTAGCCTATAAAGTCAAATCTAGTGTGGTTCCTCCATGGTAACATAGCTGCCCGAGGTCGCAAAGTTAGCAAGTACAAGAAATTTGAAAATTGTATGTAATTTCACACTAGTGCTTATGGTCGATCCCGTTTCTCGGCTTGAGAGCTACTTTTTTGACTGTATTTTGAGTTAAGCAGTTGGCGCGACTTCAGTTCTAGCCTATAAAGTCAAATCTAGTGTGGTTCCTCCATGGTAACATAGCTGCCCGAGGTCGCAAAGTTAGCAAGTACAAGAAATTTGAAAATTGTATGTAATTTCACACTAGTGCTTATGGTCGATCCCGTTTCTCGGCTTGAGAGCTACTTTTTTGACTGTATTTTGAGTTAAGCAGTTGGCGCGACTTCAGTTCTAGCCTATAAAGTCCAATCTAGTGTGGTTCCTCTATGGTAACATAGCTGCCCGAGGTCAAAAAGTTAGCAAGTACAAGAAATTTGAAAATTGTATGAAATTTCACACTAGTGCTTATGGTCGATCCCGTTTCTCGGCTTGAGAGCTACTTTTTTGACTGTATTTTGAGTTAAGCAGTTGGCGCGACTTCAGTTCTAGCCTATAAAGTCAAATCTTCTGTGGTTCCTCCTTGGTAACATAGCTGCCCGAGGTCACAAAGTTAGCAAGTACAAGAAATTTGAAAATTGTATGTAATTTCACACTAGTGCTTATGGTCGATCCCGTTTCTTGGCTTGAGAGCTACTTTTTTGACTGCATTTTATGTTAAGCAGTTGGCGCGACTTCAGTTCTAGCCTATAAAGTCAAATCTTGTGTGGTTCCTCCTTGGTAACATAGCTGCCCGAGGTCACAAAATTAGCAAGTACAAGAAATTTGAAAATTGTATGTAATTTCACACTACTGCTTATGGTCGATCCCGTTTCTCGGCTTGAGAGCTACTTTCTTGACTGTATTTTGAGTTAAGCAGTTGGCGCGACTTCAGTTCTAGCCTATAAAGTCAAATCTTGTGTAGTTCCTCCTTGGTAACATAGCTGCCCGAGGTCACAAAGTTAGCAAGTACAAGAAATTTGAAAATTCTATGTAATTTCACACTAGTGCTTATGGTCGATCCTGTTTCTCGGCTTGAGAGCTACTTTTTTGACTGTATTTTGAGTTAAGCAGTTGGCGCGACTTCAGTTCTAGCCTATAAAGTCCAATCTAGTGTGGTTCCTCTATGGTAACATAGCTGCCCGAGTTCGCAAAGTTAGCAAGTACAAGAAATTTGAAAATTGTATGTAATTTCACACTAGTGCTTATGGTCGATCCCGTTTCTCGGCTTGAGAGCTACTTTTTTGACTGTATTTTGAGTTAAGCAGTTGGCGCGACTTCAGTTCTAGCCTATAAAGTCAAATCTTGTGTGGTTCCTCCTTGGTAACATAGCTGCCCGAGGTCACAAAGTTAGCAAGTACAAGAAATTTGAAAATTGTATGTAATTTCACACTAGTGCTTATGGTCGATCCCGTTTCTTGGCTTGAGAGCTACTTTCTTGACTGTATTTTGAGTTAAGCAGTTGGCGCGACTTCAGTTCTAGCCTATAAAGTCAAATCTAGTGTGGTTCCTCCATGGTAACATAGCTGCCCGAGGTCGCAAAGTTAGCAAGTACAAGAAATTTGAAAATTGTATGTAATTTCACACTAGTGCTTATGGTCGATCCCGTTTTTCGGCTTGAGAGCTACTTTTTTGACTGTATTTTGAGTTAAGCAGTTGGCGCGACTTCAGTTCTAGCCTATAAAGTCCAATCTAGTGTGGTTCCTCTATGGTAACATAGCTGCCCGAGGTCACAAAGTTAGCAAGTACAAGAAATTTGAAAATTGTATGAAATTTCACATTAGTGCTTATGATCGATCCCGTTTCTCGGCTTGAGAGCTTCTTTCTTGACTGTATTTTGAATTAAGCAGTTGGCGCGACTTCAGTTCTAGCCTATAAAGTCAAATCTAGTGTGGTTCCTCGATGGTAACATAGCTGCCCGAGGTCGCAAAGTTAGCAAGTACAAGAAATTTGAAAATTGTATGTAATTTCACACTAGTGCTTAATGTCGATCCCGTTTCTCGGCTTGAGAGCTACTTTCTTGACTGTATTTTGAGTTAAGCAGTTGGCGCGACTTCAGTTCTAGCCTATAAAGTCAAATCTTGTGTGGTTCCGCCTTGGTAACATAGCTGCCCGAGGTCGCAAAGTTAGCAAGTACAAGAAATTTGAAAATTGTATGTAATTTCACACTAGTGCTTATGGTCGATCCCGTTTCTCGGCTTGAGAGCTTCTTTCTTGACTGTATTTTGAGTTAAGCAGTTGACGCGACTTCAGTTCTAGCCTATAAAGTCACATCTAGTGTGGTTCCTCTATGGTAACATAGCTGCCCGAGGTCGCAAAGTTAGCAAGTACAAGAAATTTGAAAATTGTATGTAATTTCACACTAGTGCTTATGGCCGATCCCGTTTCTTGGCTTTGAGAGCTACTTTCTTGACTGTATTTTGAGTTAAGCAGTTGGCGCGACTTCAGTTCTAGCCTATAAAGTCAAATCTAGTGTGGTTCCTCCATGGTAACATAGCTGCCCGAGGTCGCAAAGTTAGCAAGTACAAGAAATTTGAAAATTGTATGTAATTTCACACTAGTGCTTATGGTCGATCCCGTTTCTCGGCTTGAGAGCTACTTTTTTGACTGTATTTTGAGTTAAGCAGTTGGCGCGACTTCAGTTCTAGCCTATAAAGTCAAATCTAGTGTGGTTCCTCCATGGTAACATAGCTGCCCGAGGTCGCAAAGTTAGCAAGTACAAGAAATTTGAAAATTGTATGTAATTTCACACTAGTGCTTATGGTCGATCCCGTTTCTCGGCTTGAGAGCTACTTTTTTGACTGTATTTTGAGTTAAGCAGTTGGCGCGACTTCAGTTCTAGCCTATAAAGTCCAATCTAGTGTGGTTCCTCTATGGTAACATAGCTGCCCGAGGTCAAAAAGTTAGCAAGTACAAGAAATTTGAAAATTGTATGAAATTTCACACTAGTGCTTATGGTCGATCCCGTTTCTCGGCTTGAGAGCTACTTTTTTGACTGTATTTTGAGTTAAGCAGTTGGCGCGACTTCAGTTCTAGCCTATAAAGTCAAATCTTCTGTGGTTCCTCCTTGGTAACATAGCTGCCCGAGGTCACAAAGTTAGCAAGTACAAGAAATTTGAAAATTGTATGTAATTTCACACTAGTGCTTATGGTCGATCCCGTTTCTTGGCTTGAGAGCTACTTTTTTGACTGCATTTTATGTTAAGCAGTTGGCGCGACTTCAGTTCTAGCCTATAAAGTCAAATCTTGTGTGGTTCCTCCTTGGTAACATAGCTGCCCGAGGTCACAAAATTAGCAAGTACAAGAAATTTGAAAATTGTATGTAATTTCACACTACTGCTTATGGTCGATCCCGTTTCTCGGCTTGAGAGCTACTTTCTTGACTGTATTTTGAGTTAAGCAGTTGGCGCGACTTCAGTTCTAGCCTATAAAGTCAAATCTTGTGTAGTTCCTCCTTGGTAACATAGCTGCCCGAGGTCACAAAGTTAGCAAGTACAAGAAATTTGAAAATTCTATGTAATTTCACACTAGTGCTTATGGTCGATCCTGTTTCTCGGCTTGAGAGCTACTTTTTTGACTGTATTTTGAGTTAAGCAGTTGGCGCGACTTCAGTTCTAGCCTATAAAGTCCAATCTAGTGTGGTTCCTCTATGGTAACATAGCTGCCCGAGTTCGCAAAGTTAGCAAGTACAAGAAATTTGAAAATTGTATGTAATTTCACACTAGTGCTTATGGTCGATCCCGTTTCTCGGCTTGAGAGCTACTTTTTTGACTGTATTTTGAGTTAAGCAGTTGGCGCGACTTCAGTTCTAGCCTATAAAGTCAAATCTTGTGTGGTTCCTCCTTGGTAACATAGCTGCCCGAGGTCACAAAGTTAGCAAGTACAAGAAATTTGAAAATTGTATGTAATTTCACACTAGTGCTTATGGTCGATCCCGTTTCTTGGCTTGAGAGCTACTTTCTTGACTGTATTTTGAGTTAAGCAGTTGGCGCGACTTCAGTTCTAGCCTATAAAGTCAAATCTAGTGTGGTTCCTCCATGGTAACATAGCTGCCCGAGGTCGCAAAGTTAGCAAGTACAAGAAATTTGAAAATTGTATGTAATTTCACACTAGTGCTTATGGTCGATCCCGTTTTTCGGCTTGAGAGCTACTTTTTTGACTGTATTTTGAGTTAAGCAGTTGGCGCGACTTCAGTTCTAGCCTATAAAGTCCAATCTAGTGTGGTTCCTCTATGGTAACATAGCTGCCCGAGGTCACAAAGTTAGCAAGTACAAGAAATTTGAAAATTGTATGAAATTTCACATTAGTGCTTATGATCGATCCCGTTTCTCGGCTTGAGAGCTTCTTTCTTGACTGTATTTTGAATTAAGCAGTTGGCGCGACTTCAGTTCTAGCCTATAAAGTCAAATCTAGTGTGGTTCCTCGATGGTAACATAGCTGCCCGAGGTCGCAAAGTTAGCAAGTACAAGAAATTTGAAAATTGTATGTAATTTCACACTAGTGCTTAATGTCGATCCCGTTTCTCGGCTTGAGAGCTACTTTCTTGACTGTATTTTGAGTTAAGCAGTTGGCGCGACTTCAGTTCTAGCCTATAAAGTCAAATCTTGTGTGGTTCCGCCTTGGTAACATAGCTGCCCGAGGTCGCAAAGTTAGCAAGTACAAGAAATTTGAAAATTGTATGTAATTTCACACTAGTGCTTATGGTCGATCCCGTTTCTCGGCTTGAGAGCTTCTTTCTTGACTGTATTTTGAGTTAAGCAGTTGACGCGACTTCAGTTCTAGCCTATAAAGTCACATCTAGTGTGGTTCCTCTATGGTAACATAGCTGCCCGAGGTCGCAAAGTTAGCAAGTACAAGAAATTTGAAAATTGTATGTAATTTCACACTAGTGCTTATGGCCGATCCCGTTTCTTGGCTTTGAGAGCTACTTTCTTGACTGTATTTTGAGTTAAGCAGTTGGCGCGACTTCAGTTCTAGCCTATAAAGTCAAATCTAGTGTGGTTCCTCCATGGTAACATAGCTGCCCGAGGTCGCAAAGTTAGCAAGTACAAGAAATTTGAAAATTGTATGTAATTTCACACTAGTGCTTATGGTCGATCCCGTTTCTCGGCTTGAGAGCTACTTTTTTGACTGTATTTTGAGTTAAGCAGTTGGCGCGACTTCAGTTCTAGCCTATAAAGTCAAATCTAGTGTGGTTCCTCCATGGTAACATAGCTGCCCGAGGTCGCAAAGTTAGCAAGTACAAGAAATTTGAAAATTGTATGTAATTTCACACTAGTGCTTATGGTCGATCCCGTTTCTCGGCTTGAGAGCTACTTTTTTGACTGTATTTTGAGTTAAGCAGTTGGCGCGACTTCAGTTCTAGCCTATAAAGTCCAATCTAGTGTGGTTCCTCTATGGTAACATAGCTGCCCGAGGTCAAAAAGTTAGCAAGTACAAGAAATTTGAAAATTGTATGAAATTTCACACTAGTGCTTATGGTCGATCCCGTTTCTCGGCTTGAGAGCTACTTTTTTGACTGTATTTTGAGTTAAGCAGTTGGCGCGACTTCAGTTCTAGCCTATAAAGTCAAATCTTCTGTGGTTCCTCCTTGGTAACATAGCTGCCCGAGGTCACAAAGTTAGCAAGTACAAGAAATTTGAAAATTGTATGTAATTTCACACTAGTGCTTATGGTCGATCCCGTTTCTTGGCTTGAGAGCTACTTTTTTGACTGCATTTTATGTTAAGCAGTTGGCGCGACTTCAGTTCTAGCCTATAAAGTCAAATCTTGTGTGGTTCCTCCTTGGTAACATAGCTGCCCGAGGTCACAAAATTAGCAAGTACAAGAAATTTGAAAATTGTATGTAATTTCACACTACTGCTTATGGTCGATCCCGTTTCTCGGCTTGAGAGCTACTTTCTTGACTGTATTTTGAGTTAAGCAGTTGGCGCGACTTCAGTTCTAGCCTATAAAGTCAAATCTTGTGTAGTTCCTCCTTGGTAACATAGCTGCCCGAGGTCACAAAGTTAGCAAGTACAAGAAATTTGAAAATTCTATGTAATTTCACACTAGTGCTTATGGTCGATCCTGTTTCTCGGCTTGAGAGCTACTTTTTTGACTGTATTTTGAGTTAAGCAGTTGGCGCGACTTCAGTTCTAGCCTATAAAGTCCAATCTAGTGTGGTTCCTCTATGGTAACATAGCTGCCCGAGTTCGCAAAGTTAGCAAGTACAAGAAATTTGAAAATTGTATGTAATTTCACACTAGTGCTTATGGTCGATCCCGTTTGTCGGCTTGAGAGCTACTTTCTTGACTGTATTTTGATATAAGCAGTTGGCGCGACTTCAGTTCTAGCCTATAAAGTCAAATCTAGTGTGGTTCCTCCATGGTAACATAGCTGCCCGAGGTCGCAAAGTTAGCAAGTACAAGAAATTTGAAAATTGTATGTAATTTCACACTAGTGCTTATGGTCGATCCCGTTTCTCGGCTTGAGAGCTACTTTCTTGACTGTATTTTGAGTTAAGCAGTTGGCGCGACTTCAGTTCTAGCCTATAAAGTCAAATCTTGTGTGGTTCCTCCATGGTAACATAGCTGCCCGAGGTCACAAAGTTAGCAAGTACAAGAAATTTGAAAATTGTATGTAATTTCACGGTAGTGCTTATGGTCGATCCCGGTTCTCGGCTTGAGAGCTACTTTTTTGACTGTATTTTGAGTTAAGCAGTTGGCGCGACTTCAGTTCTAGCCTATAAAGTCAAATCTTGTGTGGTTCCTCCTTGGTAGCATAGCTGCCCGAAGTCGCAAAGTTAGCAAGTACAAGAAATTTGAAAATTGTATGTAATTTCACACTAGTGCTTATGGTCGATCCCGTTTCTCGGCTTGAGAGCTACTTTCTTGACTGTATTTTGAGTTAAGCAGTTGGCGCGACTTCAGTTCTAGCCTATAAAGTCAAATCTTGTGTGGTTCCTCCTTGGTAACATAGCTGCCCGAGGTCGCAAAGTTAGCAAGTACAAGAAATTTGAAAATTGTATGTAATTTCACACTAGTGCTTATGGCCGATCCCGTTTCTTGGCTTGAGAGCTACTTTCTTGACTGTATTTTGAGTTAAGCAGTTGGCGCGACTTCAGTTCTAGCCTATAAAGTCAAATCTAGTGTGGTTCCTCCATGGTAACATAGCTGCCCGAGGTCGCAAAGTTAGCAAGTACAAGAAATTTGAAAATTGTATGTAATTTCACACTAGTGCTTATGGTCGATCCCGTTTCTCGGCTTGAGAGCTACTTTTTTGACTGTATTTTGAGTTAAGCAGTTGGCGCGACTTCAGTTCTAGCCTATAAAGTCCAATCTAGTGTGGTTCCTCTATGGTAACATAGCTGCCCGAGGTCAAAAAGTTAGCAAGTACAAGAAATTTGAAAATTGTATGAAATTTCACACTAGTGCTTATGGTCGATCCCGTTTCTCGGCTTGAGAGCTACTTTTTTGACTGTATTTTGAGTTAAGCAGTTGGCGCGACTTCAGTTCAAGCCTATAAAGTCAAATCTTCTGTGGTTGCTCCTTGGTAACATAGCTGCCCGAGGTCACAAAGTTAGCAAGTACAAGAAATTTGAAAATTGTATGTAATTTCACACTAGTGCTTATGGTCGATCCCGTTTCTCGGCTTGAGAGCTACTTTTTTGACTGTATTTTGAGTTAAGCAGTTGGCGCGACTTCAGTTCTAGCCTATAAAGTCAAATCTTGTGTGGTTCCTCCTTGGTAACATAGCTGCCCGAGGTCACAAAGTTAGCAAGTACAAGAAATTTGAAAATTGTATGTAATTTCACACTACTGCTTATGGTCGATCCCGTTTCTCGGCTTGAGAGCTACTTTCTTGACTGTATTTTGAGTTAAGTAGTTGGCGCGACTTCAGTTCTAGCCCATAAAGTCAAATCTTGTGTAGTTCCTCCTTGGTAACATAGCTGCCCGAGGTCACAAAGTTAGCAAGTACAAGAAATTTGAAAATTCTATGTAATTTCACACTAGTGCTTATGGTCGATCCTGTTTCTCGGCTTGAGAGCTACTTTTTTGACTGTATTTTGAGTTAAGCAGTTGGCGCGACTTCAGTTCTAGCCTATAAAGTCCAATCTAGTGTGGTTCCTCTATGGTAACATAGCTGCCCGAGGTCGCAAAGTTAGCAAGTACAAGAAATTTGAAAATTTTATGTAATTTCACACTAGCGCTTATGGTCGATTCCGTTTCTCGGCTTGAGAGCTACTTTCTTGACTGTATTTTGAGTTAAGCAGTTGGCGCGACTTCAGTTCTAGCCTATAAAGTCAAATCTAGTGTGGTTCCTCCATGGTAACATAGCTGCCCGAGGTCGCAAAGTTAGCAAGTACAAGAAATTTGAAAATTGTATGTAATTTCACACTAGTGCTTATGGTCGATCCCGTTTCTCGGCTTGAGAGCTTCTTTCTTGACTGTATTTTGAGTTAAGCAGTTGGCGCGACTTCAGTTCTAGCCTATAAAGTCACATCTAGTGTGGTTCCTCTATGGTAACATAGCTGCCCGAGGTCGCAAAGTTAGCAAGTACAAGAAATTTGAAAATTGTATGTAATTTCACACTAGTGCTTATGGCCGATCCCGTTTCTTGGCTTGAGAGCTACTTTCTTGACTGTATTTTGAGTTAAGCAGTTGGCGCGACTTCAGTTCTAGCCTATAAAGTCAAATCTAGTGTGGTTCCTCCATGGTAACATAGCTGCCCGAGGTCGCAAAGTTAGCAAGTACAAGAAATTTGAAAATTGTATGTAATTTCACACTAGTGCTTATGGTCGATCCCGTTTCTCGGCTTGAGAGCTACTTTTTTGACTGTATTTTGAGTTAAGCAGTTGGCGCGACTTCAGTTCTAGCCTATAAAGTCCAATCTAGTGTGGTTCCTCCTTGGTAACATAGCTGTACGAGGTCACAAAGTTAGCAAGTACAAGAAATTTGAAAATTGTATGTAATTTCACACTAGTGCTTATGGTCGATCCCGTTTCTCGGCTTGAGAGCTACTTTCTTGACTGTATTTTGAGTTAAGCAGTTGGCGCGACTTCAGTTCTAGCCTATAAAGTCAAATCTTGTGTGGTTCCTCCTTGGTAACATAGCTGCCCCAGGTCGCAAAGTTAGCAAGTACAAGAAATTTGAAAATTGTATGTAATTTCACACTAGTGCTTATGGTCGATCCCGTTTCTCGGCTTGAGAGCTACTTTCTTGACTGTATTTTGAGTTAAGCAGTTGGCGCGACTTCAGTTCTAGCCTATAAAGTCAAATCTAGTGTGGTTCCTCCATGGTAACATAGCTGCCCGAGGTCGCAAAGTTAGCAAACACAAGAAATTTGAAAATTGTATGTAATTTCACGGTAGTGCTTATGGTCGATCCCGTTTCTCGGCTTGAGAGCTACTTTCTTGACTGTATTTTGAGTTAAGCAGTTGGCGCGAATTCAGTTCTAGCCTATAATGTCAAATCTAGTGTGGTTCCTCTATGGTAACATAGCTGCCCGAGGTCGCAAAGTTAGCAAGTACAAGAAATTTGAAAATTGTATGTAATTTCACACTAGTGCTTATGGTCGATCCCGTTTCTCGGCTTGAGAGCTTCTTTCTTGACTGTATTTTGAATTAAGCAGTTGGCGCGACTTCAGTTCTAGCCTATAAAGTCAAATCTAGTGTGGTTCCTCGATGGTAACATAGCTGCCCGAGGTCGCAAAGTTAGCAAGTACAAGAAATTTGAAAATTGTATGTAATTTCACACTAGTGCTTAATGTCGATCCCGTTTCTCGGCTTGAGAGCTACTTTCTTGACTGTATTTTGAGGTAAGCAGTTGGCGCGACTTCAGTTCTAGCCTATAAAGTCAAATCTTGTGTGGTTCCTCCATGGTAACATAGCTGCCCGAGGTCGCAAAGTTAGCAAGTACAAGAAATTTGAAAATTGTATGTAATTTCATATTAGTGCTTATGGTCGATCCCGTTTCTCGGCTTGAGAGCTACTTTTTTGACTGTATTTTGAGTTAAGCAGTTGGCGCGACTTAAGTTCTAGCCTATAAAGTCAAATCTTGTGTAGTTCCTCCATGGTAACATAGCTGCCCGAGGTCGCAAAGTTAGCAAGTACAAGAAATTTGAAAATTGTATGTAATTTCACACTAGTGCTTATGGTCGGTCCCGTTTATCGGCTTGAGAGCTACTTTCTTGACTGTATTTTGAGTTAAGCAGTTGGCCCGACTTCAGTTCTAGCCTATAAAGTCACATCTTGTGTGGTTCCTCCATGGTAACATAGCTGCCCGAGGTCGCAAAGTTAGCAAGTACAAGAAATTTGAAAATTGTATGTAATTTCACACTAGTGCTTATGGTCGATCCCGTTTCTCGGCTTGAGAGCTACTTTCTTGACTGTATTTTGAGTTAAGCAGTTGGCGCGACTTCAGTTCTAGCCTATAAAGTCAAATTTTGTGTAGTTCCTCCATGGTAACATAGCTGCCCGAGGTCGCACAGTTAGCAAGTACAAGAAATTTGAAAATTGTATGTAATTTCACATTAGTGCTTATGGTCGATCCCGTTTCTCGGCTTGAGAGCTACTTTCTTGACTGTATTTTGAGTTAAGCAGTTGGCGCGACTTCAGTTCTAGCCTATAAAGTCAAATCTTGTGTGGTTCCTCCATGGTAACATAGCTGCCCGAGGTCACAAAGTTAGCAAGTACAAGAAATTTGAAAATTGTATGTAATTTCACGGTAGTGCTTATGGTCGATCCCGTTTCTCGGCTTGAGAGCTACTTTCTTGACTGTATTTTGAGTTAAGCAGTTGGCGCGACTTCAGTTCTAGCCTATAAAGTCAAATCTAGTGTGGTTCCTCCATGGTAACATAGCTGCCCGAGGTCGCAAAGTTAGCAAGTACAAGAAAATTGAAAATTGTATGTAATTTCACACTAGTGCTTATGGTCGATCCCGTTTCTCGGCTTGAGAGCTACTTTCTTGACTGTATTTTGAGTTAAGCAGTTGGCGCGACTTCAGTTCTAGCCTATAAAGTCAAATCTTGTGTGGTTCCTCCTTGGTAACATAGCTGCCCGAGGTCACAAAGTTAGCAAGTACAAGAAATTTGAAAATTGTATGTAATTTCACACTAGTGCTTATGGTCGATCCCGTTTCTCGGCTTGAGAGCTTCTTTCTTGACTGTATTTTGAATTAAGCAGTTGGCGCGACTTCAGTTCTAGCCTATAAAGTCAAATCTAGTGTGGTTCCTCCATGGTAACATAGCTGCCCGAGGTCGCAAAGTTAGCAAGTACAAGAAATTTGAAAATTGTATGTAATTTCACACTAGTGCTTAATGTCGATCCCGTTTCTCGGCTTGAGAGCTACTTTTTTGACTGTATTTTGAGTTAAGCAGTTGGCGCGACTTCAGTTCTAGCCTATAAAGTCAAATCTTCTGTGGTTCCTCCTTGGTAACATAGCTGCCCGAGGTCACAAAGTTAGCAAGTACAAGAAATTTGAAAATTGTATGTAATTTCACACTAGTGCTTATGGTCGATCCCGTTTCTCGGCTTGAGAACTACTTTTTTGACTGTATTTTGAGTTAAGCAGTTGGCGCGACTTCAGTTCTAGCCTATAAAGTCAAATCTAGTGTGGTTCCTCCATGGTAACATAGCTGCCCGAGGTCGCAAAGTTAGCAAGTACAAGAAATTTGAAAATTGTATGTAATTTCACACTAGTGCTTATGGTCGATCCCGTTTCTCGGCTTGAGAGCTACTTTCTTGACTGTATTTTGAGTTAAGCAGTTGGCGCGACTTCAGTTCTAGCCTATAAAGTCAAATCTTGTGTAGTTCCTCCTTGGTAACATAGCTGCCCGAGGTCACAAAGTTAGCAAGTACAAGAAATTTGAAAATTGTATGTAATTTCACACTAGTGCTTATGGTCGATCCCGTTTCTCGGCTTGAGAGCTACTTTTTTGACTGTATTTTGAGTTAAGCAGTTGGCGCGACTTCAGTTCTAGCCTATAAAGTCCAATCTAGTGTGGTTCCTCTATGGTAACATAGCTGCCCGAGGTCGCAAAGTTAGCAAGTACAAGAAATTTGAAAATTTTATGTAATTTCACACTACCGCTTATGGTCGATTCCGTTTCTCGGCTTGAGAGCTACCTTCTTGACTGTATTTTGAGTTAAGCAGTTGGCGCGACTTCAGTTCTAGCCTATAAAGTCAAATCTTGTGTGGTTCCTCCTTGGTAACATAGCTGCCCGAGGTCACAAAGTTAGCAAGTACAAGAAATTTGAAAATTGTATGTAATTTCACACTAGTGCTTATGGTCGATCCCGTTTCTCGGCTTGAGAGCTACTTTCTTGACTGTATTTTGAGTTAAGCAGTTGGCGCGACTTCAGTTCTAGCCTATAAAGTCAAATCTAGTGTGGTTCCTCCATGGTAACATAGCTGCCCGAGGTCGCAAAGTTAGCAAGTACAAGAAATTTGAAAATTGTATGTAATTTCACACTAGTGCTTATGGTCGATCCCGTTTCTCGGCTTGAGAGCTACCTTCTTGACTGTATTTTGAGTTAAGCAGTTGGCGCGACTTCAGTTCATACAAGAAATTTGAAAATTGTATGTAATTTCACACTAGTGCTTATGGTCGATCCCCGTTCTCGGCTTGAGAGCTACTTTTTTGACTGTATTTTGAGTTAAGCAGTTGGCGCGACTTCAGTTCTAGCCTATAAAGTCAAATCTTGTGTGGTTCCTCCTTGGTAACATAGCTGCCCGAGGTCGCAAAGTTAGCAAGTACAAGAAATTTGAAAATTGTATGTAATTTCACACTAGTGCTTATGGTCGGTCCCGTTTATCGGCTTGAGAGCTACTTTCTTGACTGTATTTTGAGTTAAGCAGTTGGCGCGACTTCAGTTCTAGCCTATAAAGTCAAATCTAGTGTGGTTCCTCCATGGTAACATAGCTGCCCGAGGTCACAAAGTTAGCAAGTACAAGAAATTTGAAAATTGTATGAAATTTCACACTAGTGCTTATGGTCGATCCCGTTTCTCGGCTTGAGAGCTACTTTTTTGACTGTATTTTGAGTTAAGCAGTTGGTGCGACTTCAGTTCTAGCCTATAAAGTCCAATCTAGTGTGGTTCCTCTATGGTAACATAGCTGCCCGAGGTCGCAAAGTTAGCAAGTACAAGAAATTTGAAAATTTTATGTAATTTCACACTAGCGCTTATGGTCGATTCCGTTTCTCGGCTTGAAAGCTACTTTCTTGACTGTATTTTGAGTTAAGCAGTTGGCGCGACTTCAGTTCTAGCCTATAAAGTCAAATCTTGTGTGGTTCCTCCATGGTAACATAGCTGCCCGAGGTCACAAAGTTAGCAAGTACAAGAAATTTGAAAATTGTATGTAATTTCACACTAGTGCTTATGGTCGATCCCGTTTCTTGGCTTGAGAGCTACTTTCTTGACTGTATTTTGAGTTAAGCAGTTGGCGCGACTTCAGTTCTAGCCTATAAAGTCAAATCTAGTGTGGTTCCTCCATGGTAACATAGCTGCCCGAGGTCGCAAACTTAGCAAGTACAAGAAATTTGAAAATTGTATGTAATTTCACACTAGTGCTTATGGTCGATCCCGTTTCTCGGCTTGAGAGCTACTTTCTTGACTGTATTTTGAGTTAAGCAGTTGGCGCGTCTTCAGTTCTAGCCTATAAAGTCAAATCTTGTGTGGTTCCTCCATGGTAACATAGCTGCCCGAGGTCGCAAATTTAGCAAGTACAAGAAATTTGAAAATTGTATGTAATTTCACATTAGTGCTTATGGTCGATCCCGTTTCTCGGCTTGAGAGCTACTTTTTTGACTGTATTTTGAGTTAAGCAGTTGGCGCGACTTAAGTTCTAGCCTATAAAGTCAAATCTTGTGTAGTTCCTCCATGGTAACATAGCTGCCCGAGGTCGCAAAGTTAGCAAGTACAAGAAATTTGAAAATTGTATGTAATTTCACACTAGTGCTTATGGTCGGTCCCGTTTATCGGCTTGAGAGCTACTTTCTTGACTGTATTTTGAGTTAAGCAGTTGGCCCGACTTCAGTTCTAGCCTATAAAGTCACATCTTGTGTGGTTCCTCCATGGTAACATAGCTGCCCGAGTTCGAAAAGTTAGCAAGTACAAGAAATTTGAAAATTGTATGTAATTTCACACTAGTGCTTATGGTCGATCCCGTTTCTCGGCTTGAGAGCTACTTTCTTGACTGTATTTTGATATAAGCAGTTGGCGCGACTTCAGTTCTAGCCTATAAAGTCAAATCTAGTGTGGTTCCTCCATGGTAACATAGCTGCCCGAGGTCGCAAAGTTAGCAAGTACAAGAAATTTGAAAATTGTATGTAATTTCACACTAGTGCTTATGGTCGATCCCGTTTCTCGGCTTGAGAGCTACTTTCTTGACTGTATTTTGAGTTAAGCAGTTGGCGCGACTTCAGTTCTAGCCTATAAAGTCAAATCTTGTGTAGTTCCTCCATGGTAGCATAGCTGCCCGAAGTCGCAAAGTTAGCAAGTACAAGAAATTTGAAAATTGTATGTAATTTCACGGTAGTGCTTATGGTCGATCCCGTTTCTCGGCTTGAGAGCTACTTTCTTGACTGTATTTTGAGTTAAGCAGTTGGCGCGACTTCAGTTCTAGCCTATAAAGTCAAATCTTGTGTGGTTCCTCCTTGGTAACATAGCTGCCCGAGGTCACAAAGTTAGCAAGTACAAGAAATTTGAAAATTGTATGAAATTTCACACTAGTGCTTATGGTCGATCCCGTTTCTCGGCTTGAGAGCTACTTTTTTGACTGTATTTTGAGTTAAGCAGTTGGCGCGACTTCAGTTCTAGCCTATAAAGTCAAATCTTCTGTGGTTCCTCCTTGGTAACATAGCTGCCCGAGGTCACAAAGTTAGCAAGTACAAGAAATTTGAAAATTGTATGTAATTTCACACTAGTGCTTATGGTCGATCCCGTTTCTCGGCTTGAGAGCTACTTTTTTGACTGTATTTTGAGTTAAGCAGTTGGCGCGACTTCGGTTCTAGCCTATAAAGTCAAATCTTGTGTGGTTCCTCCTTGGTAACATAGCTGTACGAGGTCACAAAGTTAGCAAGTACAAGAAATTTGAAAATTGTATGTAATTTCACACTAGTGCTTATGGTCGATCCCGTTTCTCGGCTTGAGAGCTACTTTCTTGACTGTATTTTGAGTTAAGCAGTTGGCGCGACTTCAGTTCTAGCCTATAAAGTCAAATCTTGTGTGGTTCCTCCTTGGTAACATAGCTGCCCGAGGTCGCAAAGTTAGCAAGTACAAGAAATTTGAAAATTGTATGTAATTTCACACTAGTGCTTATGGTCGATCCCGTTTCTCGGCTTGAGAGCTTCTTTCTTGACTGTATTTTGAGTTAAGCAGTTGGCGCGACTTCAGTTCTAGCCTATAAAGTCAAATCTAGTGTGGTTCCTCTATGGTAACATAGCTGCCCGAGGTCGCAAAGTTAGCAAGTACAAGAAATTTGAAAATTGTATGTAATTTCACACTAGTGCTTATGGTCGATCCCGTTTCTTGGCTTGAGAGCTACTTTCTTGACTGTATTTTGAGTTAAGCAGTTGGCGCGACTTCAGTTCTAGCCTATAAAGTCAAATCTAGTGTGGTTCCTCCATGGTAACATAGCTGCCCGAGGTCGCAAAGTTAGCAAGTACAAGAAATTTGAAAATTGTATGTAATTTCACACTAGTGCTTATGGTCGATCCCGTTTCTCGGCTTGAGAGCTACTTTCTTGACTGTATTTTGAGTTAAGCAGTTGGCGCGTCTTCAGTTCTAGCCTATAAAGTCAAATCTTGTGTGGTTCCTCCATGGTAACATAGCTGCCCGAGGTCGCAAAGTTAGCAAGTACAAGAAATTTGAAAATTGTATGTAATTTCACATTAGTGCTTATGGTCGATCCCGTTTCTCGGCTTGAGAGCTACTTTTTTGACTGTATTTTGAGTTAAGCAGTTGGCGCGACTTAAGTTCTAGCCTATAAAGTCAAATCTTGTGTAGTTCCTCCATGGTAACATAGCTGCCCGAGGTCGCAAAGTTAGCAAGTACAAGAAATTTGAAAATTGTATGTAATTTCACACTAGTGCTTATGGTCGGTCCCGTTTATCGGCTTGAGAGCTACTTTCTTGACTGTATTTTGAGTTAAGCAGTTGGCCCGACTTCAGTTCTAGCCTATAAAGTCACATCTTGTGTGGTTCCTCCATGGTAACATAGCTGCCCGAGTTCGCAAAGTTAGCAAGTACAAGAAATTTGAAAATTGTATGTAATTTCACACTAGTGCTTATGGTCGATCCCGTTTCTCGGCTTGAGAGCTACTTTCTTGACTGTATTTTGATATAAGCAGTTGGCGCGACTTCAGTTCTAGCCTATAAAGTCAAATCTAGTCTGGTTCCTCCATGGTAACATAGCTGCCCGAGGTCACAAAGTTAGCAAGTACAAGAAATTTGAAAATTGTATGTAATTTCACGGTAGTGCTTATGGTCGATCCCGTTTCTCGGCTGGAGAGCTACTTTCTTGACTCTATTTTGAGTTAAGCAGTTGGCGCGACTTCAGTTCTAGGGTATAAAGTCAAATCTTGTGTGGTTCCTCCTTGCTAACATAGCTGCCCGAGGTCACAAAGTTAGCAAGTACAAGAAATTTGAAAATTGTATGTAATTTCACGGTAGTGCTTATGGTCGATCCCGTTTCTCGGCTTGAGAGCTACTTTCTTGACTCTATTTTGAGTTAAGCAGTTGGCGCGACTTCAGTTCTAGCCTATAAGGTCAAATCTAGTCTGGTTCCTCTATGGTAACATAGCTGCCCGAGGTCACAAAGTTAGCAAGTACAAGAAATTTGAAAATTGTATGTAATTTCACACTAGTGCTTATGGTCGATCCCGTTTCTCGGCTTGAGAGCTACTTTCTTGACTGTATTTTGAGTTAAGCAGTTGGCGCGACTTCAGTTCTAGCCTATAAAGTCAAATCTTGTGTGGTTCCTCCTTGGTAAAATAGCTGCCCGAGGTCGCAAAGTTAGCAAGTACAAGAAATTTGAAAATTGTATGTAATTTCACATTAGTGCTAATGGTCGATCCCGTTTCTCGGCTTGAGAGCTACTTTCTTGACTGTATTTTGAGTTAAGCAGTTGGCGCGACTTCAGTTCTAGCCTATAAAGTCAAATCTAGTCTGGTTCCTCCATGGTAACATAGCTGCCCGAGGTCACAAAGTTAGCAAGTACAAGAAATTTGAAAATTGTATGTAATTTCACACTAGTGCTTATGGTTGATCCCGTTTCTCGGCTTGAGAGCTACTTTCTTGACTGTATTTTGAGTTAAGCAGTTGGCGCGACTTCAGTTCTAGCCTATAAAGTCAAATCTAGTGTGGTTCCTCTATGGTAACATAGCTGCCCGAGGTCACAAAGTTAGCAAGTACAAGAAATTTGAAAATTGTATGAAATTTCACACTAGTGCTTATGGTCGATCCCGTTTCTCGGCTTGAGAGCTACTTTTTTGACTGTATTTTGAGTTAAGCAGTTGGCGCGACTTCAGTTCTAGCCTATAAAGTCAAATCTTCTGTGGTTCCTCCTTGGTAACATAGCTGCCCGAGGTCACAAAGTTAGCAAGTACAAGAAATTTGAAAATTGTATGTAATTTCACACTAGTGCTTATGGTCGATCCCGTTTCTTGGCTTGAGAGCTACTTTCTTGACTGTATTTTGAGTTAAGCAGTTGGCGCGACTTCAGTTCTAGCCTATAAAGTCAAATCTAGTGTGGTTCCTCCATGGTAACATAGCTGCCCGAGGTCGCAAAGTTAGCAAGTACAAGAAATTTGAAAATTGTATGTAATTTCACACTAGTGATTATGGTCGATCCCGTTTCTCGGCTTGAGAGCTACTTTTTTGACTGTATTTTGAGTTAAGCAGTTGGCGCGACTTCAGTTCTAGCCTATAAAGTCAAATCTAGTGTGGTTCCTCCATGGTAACATAGCTGCCCGAGGTCGCAAAGTTAGCAAGTACAAGAAATTTGAAAATTGTATGTAATTTCACACTAGTGATTATGGTCGATCCCGTTTCTTGGCTTGAGAGCTACTTTCTTGACTGTATTTTGAGTTAAGCAGTTGGCGCGACTTCAGTTCTAGCCTATAAAGTCAAATCTAGTGTGGTTCCTCCATGGTAACATAGCTGCCCGAGGTCGCAAAGTTAGCAAGTACAAGAAATTTGAAAATTGTATGTAATTTCACACTAGTGCTTATGGTCGATCCCGTTTCTCGGCTTGAGAGCTACTTTTTTGACTGTATTTTGAGTTAAGCAGTTGGCGCGACTTCAGTTCTAGCCTATAAAGTCAAATCTAGTGTGGTTCCTCCATGGTAACATAGCTGCCCGAGGTCGCAAAGTTAGCAAGTACAAGAAAATTGAAAATTGTATGTAATTTCACACTAGTGCTTATGGTCGATCCCGTTTCTCGGCTTGAGAGCTACTTTCTTGACTGTATTTTGAGTTAAGCAGTTGGCGCGACTTCAGTTCTAGCCTATAAAGTCAAATCTTGTGTGGTTCCTCCTTGGTAACATAGCTGCCCGAGGTCACAAAGTTAGCAAGTACAAGAAATTTGAAAATTGTATGTAATTTCACACTAGTGCTTATGGTCGATCCCGTTTCTCGGCTTGAGAGCTTCTTTCTTGACTGTATTTTGAATTAAGCAGTTGGCGCGACTTCAGTTCTAGCCTATAAAGTCAAATCTAGTGTGGTTCCTCCATGGTAACATAGCTGCCCGAGGTCGCAAAGTTAGCAAGTACAAGAAATTTGAAAATTGTATGTAATTTCACACTAGTGCTTAATGTCGATCCCGTTTCTCGGCTTGAGAGCTACTTTTTTGACTGTATTTTGAGTTAAGCAGTTGGCGCGACTTCAGTTCTAGCCTATAAAGTCAAATCTTCTGTGGTTCCTCCTTGGTAACATAGCTGCCCGAGGTCACAAAGTTAGCAAGTACAAGAAATTTGAAAATTGTATGTAATTTCACACTAGTGCTTATGGTCGATCCCGTTTCTCGGCTTGAGAACTACTTTTTTGACTGTATTTTGAGTTAAGCAGTTGGCGCGACTTCAGTTCTAGCCTATAAAGTCAAATCTAGTGTGGTTCCTCCATGGTAACATAGCTGCCCGAGGTCGCAAAGTTAGCAAGTACAAGAAATTTGAAAATTGTATGTAATTTCACACTAGTGCTTATGGTCGATCCCGTTTCTCGGCTTGAGAGCTACTTTCTTGACTGTATTTTGAGTTAAGCAGTTGGCGCGACTTCAGTTCTAGCCTATAAAGTCAAATCTTGTGTAGTTCCTCCTTGGTAACATAGCTGCCCGAGGTCACAAAGTTAGCAAGTACAAGAAATTTGAAAATTGTATGTAATTTCACACTAGTGCTTATGGTCGATCCCGTTTCTCGGCTTGAGAGCTACTTTTTTGACTGTATTTTGAGTTAAGCAGTTGGCGCGACTTCAGTTCTAGCCTATAAAGTCCAATCTAGTGTGGTTCCTCTATGGTAACATAGCTGCCCGAGGTCGCAAAGTTAGCAAGTACAAGAAATTTGAAAATTTTATGTAATTTCACACTACCGCTTATGGTCGATTCCGTTTCTCGGCTTGAGAGCTACCTTCTTGACTGTATTTTGAGTTAAGCAGTTGGCGCGACTTCAGTTCTAGCCTATAAAGTCAAATCTTGTGTGGTTCCTCCTTGGTAACATAGCTGCCCGAGGTCACAAAGTTAGCAAGTACAAGAAATTTGAAAATTGTATGTAATTTCACACTAGTGCTTATGGTCGATCCCGTTTCTCGGCTTGAGAGCTACTTTCTTGACTGTATTTTGAGTTAAGCAGTTGGCGCGACTTCAGTTCTAGCCTATAAAGTCAAATCTAGTGTGGTTCCTCCATGGTAACATAGCTGCCCGAGGTCGCAAAGTTAGCAAGTACAAGAAATTTGAAAATTGTATGTAATTTCACACTAGTGCTTATGGTCGATCCCGTTTCTCGGCTTGAGAGCTACCTTCTTGACTGTATTTTGAGTTAAGCAGTTGGCGCGACTTCAGTTCATACAAGAAATTTGAAAATTGTATGTAATTTCACACTAGTGCTTATGGTCGATCCCCGTTCTCGGCTTGAGAGCTACTTTTTTGACTGTATTTTGAGTTAAGCAGTTGGCGCGACTTCAGTTCTAGCCTATAAAGTCAAATCTTGTGTGGTTCCTCCTTGGTAACATAGCTGCCCGAGGTCGCAAAGTTAGCAAGTACAAGAAATTTGAAAATTGTATGTAATTTCACACTAGTGCTTATGGTCGGTCCCGTTTATCGGCTTGAGAGCTACTTTCTTGACTGTATTTTGAGTTAAGCAGTTGGCGCGACTTCAGTTCTAGCCTATAAAGTCAAATCTAGTGTGGTTCCTCCATGGTAACATAGCTGCCCGAGGTCACAAAGTTAGCAAGTACAAGAAATTTGAAAATTGTATGAAATTTCACACTAGTGCTTATGGTCGATCCCGTTTCTCGGCTTGAGAGCTACTTTTTTGACTGTATTTTGAGTTAAGCAGTTGGTGCGACTTCAGTTCTAGCCTATAAAGTCCAATCTAGTGTGGTTCCTCTATGGTAACATAGCTGCCCGAGGTCGCAAAGTTAGCAAGTACAAGAAATTTGAAAATTTTATGTAATTTCACACTAGCGCTTATGGTCGATTCCGTTTCTCGGCTTGAAAGCTACTTTCTTGACTGTATTTTGAGTTAAGCAGTTGGCGCGACTTCAGTTCTAGCCTATAAAGTCAAATCTTGTGTGGTTCCTCCATGGTAACATAGCTGCCCGAGGTCACAAAGTTAGCAAGTACAAGAAATTTGAAAATTGTATGTAATTTCACACTAGTGCTTATGGTCGATCCCGTTTCTTGGCTTGAGAGCTACTTTCTTGACTGTATTTTGAGTTAAGCAGTTGGCGCGACTTCAGTTCTAGCCTATAAAGTCAAATCTAGTGTGGTTCCTCCATGGTAACATAGCTGCCCGAGGTCGCAAACTTAGCAAGTACAAGAAATTTGAAAATTGTATGTAATTTCACACTAGTGCTTATGGTCGATCCCGTTTCTCGGCTTGAGAGCTACTTTCTTGACTGTATTTTGAGTTAAGCAGTTGGCGCGTCTTCAGTTCTAGCCTATAAAGTCAAATCTTGTGTGGTTCCTCCATGGTAACATAGCTGCCCGAGGTCGCAAATTTAGCAAGTACAAGAAATTTGAAAATTGTATGTAATTTCACATTAGTGCTTATGGTCGATCCCGTTTCTCGGCTTGAGAGCTACTTTTTTGACTGTATTTTGAGTTAAGCAGTTGGCGCGACTTAAGTTCTAGCCTATAAAGTCAAATCTTGTGTAGTTCCTCCATGGTAACATAGCTGCCCGAGGTCGCAAAGTTAGCAAGTACAAGAAATTTGAAAATTGTATGTAATTTCACACTAGTGCTTATGGTCGGTCCCGTTTATCGGCTTGAGAGCTACTTTCTTGACTGTATTTTGAGTTAAGCAGTTGGCCCGACTTCAGTTCTAGCCTATAAAGTCACATCTTGTGTGGTTCCTCCATGGTAACATAGCTGCCCGAGTTCGAAAAGTTAGCAAGTACAAGAAATTTGAAAATTGTATGTAATTTCACACTAGTGCTTATGGTCGATCCCGTTTCTCGGCTTGAGAGCTACTTTCTTGACTGTATTTTGATATAAGCAGTTGGCGCGACTTCAGTTCTAGCCTATAAAGTCAAATCTAGTGTGGTTCCTCCATGGTAACATAGCTGCCCGAGGTCGCAAAGTTAGCAAGTACAAGAAATTTGAAAATTGTATGTAATTTCACACTAGTGCTTATGGTCGATCCCGTTTCTCGGCTTGAGAGCTACTTTCTTGACTGTATTTTGAGTTAAGCAGTTGGCGCGACTTCAGTTCTAGCCTATAAAGTCAAATCTTGTGTAGTTCCTCCATGGTAGCATAGCTGCCCGAAGTCGCAAAGTTAGCAAGTACAAGAAATTTGAAAATTGTATGTAATTTCACGGTAGTGCTTATGGTCGATCCCGTTTCTCGGCTTGAGAGCTACTTTCTTGACTGTATTTTGAGTTAAGCAGTTGGCGCGACTTCAGTTCTAGCCTATAAAGTCAAATCTTGTGTGGTTCCTCCTTGGTAACATAGCTGCCCGAGGTCACAAAGTTAGCAAGTACAAGAAATTTGAAAATTGTATGAAATTTCACACTAGTGCTTATGGTCGATCCCGTTTCTCGGCTTGAGAGCTACTTTTTTGACTGTATTTTGAGTTAAGCAGTTGGCGCGACTTCAGTTCTAGCCTATAAAGTCAAATCTTCTGTGGTTCCTCCTTGGTAACATAGCTGCCCGAGGTCACAAAGTTAGCAAGTACAAGAAATTTGAAAATTGTATGTAATTTCACACTAGTGCTTATGGTCGATCCCGTTTCTCGGCTTGAGAGCTACTTTTTTGACTGTATTTTGAGTTAAGCAGTTGGCGCGACTTCGGTTCTAGCCTATAAAGTCAAATCTTGTGTGGTTCCTCCTTGGTAACATAGCTGTACGAGGTCACAAAGTTAGCAAGTACAAGAAATTTGAAAATTGTATGTAATTTCACACTAGTGCTTATGGTCGATCCCGTTTCTCGGCTTGAGAGCTACTTTCTTGACTGTATTTTGAGTTAAGCAGTTGGCGCGACTTCAGTTCTAGCCTATAAAGTCAAATCTTGTGTGGTTCCTCCTTGGTAACATAGCTGCCCGAGGTCGCAAAGTTAGCAAGTACAAGAAATTTGAAAATTGTATGTAATTTCACACTAGTGCTTATGGTCGATCCCGTTTCTCGGCTTGAGAGCTTCTTTCTTGACTGTATTTTGAGTTAAGCAGTTGGCGCGACTTCAGTTCTAGCCTATAAAGTCAAATCTAGTGTGGTTCCTCTATGGTAACATAGCTGCCCGAGGTCGCAAAGTTAGCAAGTACAAGAAATTTGAAAATTGTATGTAATTTCACACTAGTGCTTATGGTCGATCCCGTTTCTTGGCTTGAGAGCTACTTTCTTGACTGTATTTTGAGTTAAGCAGTTGGCGCGACTTCAGTTCTAGCCTATAAAGTCAAATCTAGTGTGGTTCCTCCATGGTAACATAGCTGCCCGAGGTCGCAAAGTTAGCAAGTACAAGAAATTTGAAAATTGTATGTAATTTCACACTAGTGCTTATGGTCGATCCCGTTTCTCGGCTTGAGAGCTACTTTCTTGACTGTATTTTGAGTTAAGCAGTTGGCGCGTCTTCAGTTCTAGCCTATAAAGTCAAATCTTGTGTGGTTCCTCCATGGTAACATAGCTGCCCGAGGTCGCAAAGTTAGCAAGTACAAGAAATTTGAAAATTGTATGTAATTTCACATTAGTGCTTATGGTCGATCCCGTTTCTCGGCTTGAGAGCTACTTTTTTGACTGTATTTTGAGTTAAGCAGTTGGCGCGACTTAAGTTCTAGCCTATAAAGTCAAATCTTGTGTAGTTCCTCCATGGTAACATAGCTGCCCGAGGTCGCAAAGTTAGCAAGTACAAGAAATTTGAAAATTGTATGTAATTTCACACTAGTGCTTATGGTCGGTCCCGTTTATCGGCTTGAGAGCTACTTTCTTGACTGTATTTTGAGTTAAGCAGTTGGCCCGACTTCAGTTCTAGCCTATAAAGTCACATCTTGTGTGGTTCCTCCATGGTAACATAGCTGCCCGAGTTCGCAAAGTTAGCAAGTACAAGAAATTTGAAAATTGTATGTAATTTCACACTAGTGCTTATGGTCGATCCCGTTTCTCGGCTTGAGAGCTACTTTCTTGACTGTATTTTGATATAAGCAGTTGGCGCGACTTCAGTTCTAGCCTATAAAGTCAAATCTAGTCTGGTTCCTCCATGGTAACATAGCTGCCCGAGGTCACAAAGTTAGCAAGTACAAGAAATTTGAAAATTGTATGTAATTTCACGGTAGTGCTTATGGTCGATCCCGTTTCTCGGCTGGAGAGCTACTTTCTTGACTCTATTTTGAGTTAAGCAGTTGGCGCGACTTCAGTTCTAGGGTATAAAGTCAAATCTTGTGTGGTTCCTCCTTGCTAACATAGCTGCCCGAGGTCACAAAGTTAGCAAGTACAAGAAATTTGAAAATTGTATGTAATTTCACGGTAGTGCTTATGGTCGATCCCGTTTCTCGGCTTGAGAGCTACTTTCTTGACTCTATTTTGAGTTAAGCAGTTGGCGCGACTTCAGTTCTAGCCTATAAGGTCAAATCTAGTCTGGTTCCTCTATGGTAACATAGCTGCCCGAGGTCACAAAGTTAGCAAGTACAAGAAATTTGAAAATTGTATGTAATTTCACACTAGTGCTTATGGTCGATCCCGTTTCTCGGCTTGAGAGCTACTTTCTTGACTGTATTTTGAGTTAAGCAGTTGGCGCGACTTCAGTTCTAGCCTATAAAGTCAAATCTTGTGTGGTTCCTCCTTGGTAAAATAGCTGCCCGAGGTCGCAAAGTTAGCAAGTACAAGAAATTTGAAAATTGTATGTAATTTCACATTAGTGCTAATGGTCGATCCCGTTTCTCGGCTTGAGAGCTACTTTCTTGACTGTATTTTGAGTTAAGCAGTTGGCGCGACTTCAGTTCTAGCCTATAAAGTCAAATCTAGTCTGGTTCCTCCATGGTAACATAGCTGCCCGAGGTCACAAAGTTAGCAAGTACAAGAAATTTGAAAATTGTATGTAATTTCACACTAGTGCTTATGGTTGATCCCGTTTCTCGGCTTGAGAGCTACTTTCTTGACTGTATTTTGAGTTAAGCAGTTGGCGCGACTTCAGTTCTAGCCTATAAAGTCAAATCTAGTGTGGTTCCTCTATGGTAACATAGCTGCCCGAGGTCACAAAGTTAGCAAGTACAAGAAATTTGAAAATTGTATGAAATTTCACACTAGTGCTTATGGTCGATCCCGTTTCTCGGCTTGAGAGCTACTTTTTTGACTGTATTTTGAGTTAAGCAGTTGGCGCGACTTCAGTTCTAGCCTATAAAGTCAAATCTTCTGTGGTTCCTCCTTGGTAACATAGCTGCCCGAGGTCACAAAGTTAGCAAGTACAAGAAATTTGAAAATTGTATGTAATTTCACACTAGTGCTTATGGTCGATCCCGTTTCTTGGCTTGAGAGCTACTTTCTTGACTGTATTTTGAGTTAAGCAGTTGGCGCGACTTCAGTTCTAGCCTATAAAGTCAAATCTAGTGTGGTTCCTCCATGGTAACATAGCTGCCCGAGGTCGCAAAGTTAGCAAGTACAAGAAATTTGAAAATTGTATGTAATTTCACACTAGTGATTATGGTCGATCCCGTTTCTCGGCTTGAGAGCTACTTTTTTGACTGTATTTTGAGTTAAGCAGTTGGCGCGACTTCAGTTCTAGCCTATAAAGTCAAATCTAGTGTGGTTCCTCCATGGTAACATAGCTGCCCGAGGTCGCAAAGTTAGCAAGTACAAGAAATTTGAAAATTGTATGTAATTTCACACTAGTGATTATGGTCGATCCCGTTTCTTGGCTTGAGAGCTACTTTCTTGACTGTATTTTGAGTTAAGCAGTTGGCGCGACTTCAGTTCTAGCCTATAAAGTCAAATCTAGTGTGGTTCCTCCATGGTAACATAGCTGCCCGAGGTCGCAAAGTTAGCAAGTACAAGAAATTTGAAAATTGTATGTAATTTCACACTAGTGCTTATGGTCGATCCCGTTTCTCGGCTTGAGAGCTACTTTCTTGACTGTATTTTGAGTTAAGCAGTTGGCGCGTCTTCAGTTCTAGCCTATAAAGTCAAATCTTGTGTGGTTCCTCCATGGTAACATAGCTGCCCGAGGTCGCAAAGTTAGCAAGTACAAGAAATTTGAAAATTGTATGTAATTTCACATTAGTGCTTATGGTCGATCCCGTTTCTCGGCTTGAGAGCTACTTTTTTGACTGTATTTTGAGTTAAGCAGTTGGCGCGACTTAAGTTCTAGCCTATAAAGTCAAATCTTGTGTAGTTCCTCCATGGTAACATAGCTGCCCGAGGTCGCAAAGTTAGCAAGTACAAGAAATTTGAAAATTGTATGTAATTTCACACTAGTGCTTATGGTCGGTCCCGTTTATCGGCTTGAGAGCTACTTTCTTGACTGTATTTTGAGTTAAGCAGTTGGCCCGACTTCAGTTCTAGCCTATAAAGTCACATCTTGTGTGGTTCCTCCATGGTAACATAGCTGCCCGAGTTCGCAAAGTTAGCAAGTACAAGAAATTTGAAAATTGTATGTAATTTCACACTAGTGCTTATGGTCGATCCCGTTTCTCGGCTTGAGAGCTACTTTCTTGACTGTATTTTGATATAAGCAGTTGGCGCGACTTCAGTTCTAGCCTATAAAGTCAAATCTAGTCTGGTTCCTCCATGGTAACATAGCTGCCCGAGGTCACAAAGTTAGCAAGTACAAGAAATTTGAAAATTGTATGTAATTTCACGGTAGTGCTTATGGTCGATCCCGTTTCTCGGCTGGAGAGCTACTTTCTTGACTCTATTTTGAGTTAAGCAGTTGGCGCGACTTCAGTTCTAGCCTATAAAGTCAAATCTTGTGTGGTTCCTCCTTGCTAACATAGCTGCCCGAGGTCACAAAGTTAGCAAGTACAAGAAATTTGAAAATTGTATGTAATTTCACGGTAGTGCTTATGGTCGATCCCGTTTCTCGGCTTGAGAGCTACTTTCTTGACTCTATTTTGAGTTAAGCAGTTGGCGCGACTTCAGTTCTAGCCTATAAGGTCAAATCTAGTCTGGTTCCTCCATGGTAACATAGCTGCCCGAGGTCACAAAGTTAGCAAGTACAAGAAATTTGAAAATTGTATGTAATTTCACACTAGTGCTTATGGTCGATCCCGTTTCTCGGCTTGAGAGCTACTTTCTTGACTGTATTTTGAGTTAAGCAGTTGGCGCGACTTCAGTTCTAGCCTATAAAGTCAAATCTTGTGTGGTTCCTCCTTGGTAAAATAGCTGCCCGAGGTCGCAAAGTTAGCAAGTACAAGAAATTTGAAAATTGTATGTAATTTCACATTAGTGCTAATGGTCGATCCCGTTTCTCGGCTTGAGAGCTACTTTCTTGACTGTATTTTGAGTTAAGCAGTTGGCGCGACTTCAGTTCTAGCCTATAAAGTCAAATCTAGTCTGGTTCCTCCATGGTAACATAGCTGCCCGAGGTCACAAAGTTAGCAAGTACAAGAAATTTGAAAATTGTATGTAATTTCACACTAGTGCTTATGGTTGATCCCGTTTCTCGGCTTGAGAGCTACTTTCTTGACTGTATTTTGAGTTAAGCAGTTGGCGCGACTTCAGTTCTAGCCTATAAAGTCAAATCTAGTGTGGTTCCTCTATGGTAACATAGCTGCCCGAGGTCGCAAAGTTAGCAAGTACAAGAAATTTGAAAATTGTATGAAATTTCACACTAGTGCTTATGGTCGATCCCGTTTCTCGGCTTGAGAGCTACTTTTTTGACTGTATTTTGAGTTAAGCAGTTGGCGCGACTTCAGTTCTAGCCTATAAAGTCAAATCTTCTGTGGTTCCTCCTTGGTAACATAGCTGCCCGAGGTCACAAAGTTAGCAAGTACAAGAAATTTGAAAATTGTATGTAATTTCACACTAGTGCTTATGGTCGATCCCGTTTCTTGGCTTGAGAGCTACTTTCTTGACTGTATTTTGAGTTAAGCAGTTGGCGCGACTTCAGTTCTAGCCTATAAAGTCAAATCTAGTGTGGTTCCTCCATGGTAACATAGCTGCCCGAGGTCGCAAAGTTAGCAAGTACAAGAAATTTGAAAATTGTATGTAATTTCACACTAGTGATTATGGTCGATCCCGTTTCTCGGCTTGAGAGCTACTTTTTTGACTGTATTTTGAGTTAAGCAGTTGGCGCGACTTCAGTTCTAGCCTATAAAGTCCAATCTAGTGTGGTTCCTCTATGGTAACATAGCTGCCCGAGGTCACAAAGTTAGCAAGTACAAGAAATTTGAAAATTGTATGAAATTTCACACTAGTGCTTATGGTCGATCCCGTTTCTCGGCTTGAGAGCTACTTTTTTGACTGTATTTTGAGTTATGCAGTTGGCGCGACTTCAGTTCTAGCCTATAAAGTCAAATCTAGTGTGGTTCCTCCTTGGTAACATAGCTGCCCGAGGTCACAAAGTTAGCAAGTACAAGAAATTTGAAAATTGTATGAAATTTCACACTAGTGCTTATGGTCGATCCCGTTTCTCGGCTTGAGAGCTACTTTTTTGACTGTATTTTGAGTTAAGCAGTTGGCGCGACTTCAGTTCTAGCCTATAAAGTCAAATCTTCTGTGGCTCCTCCTTGGTAACATAGCTGCCCGAGGTCACAAAGTTAGCAAGTACAAGAAATTTGAAAATTGTATGTAATTTCACACTAGTGCTTATGGTCGATCCCGTTTCTTGGCTTGAGAGCTACTTTCTTGACTGTATTTTGAGTTAAGCAGTTGGCGCGACTTCAGTTCTAGCCTATAAAGTCAAATCTAGTGTGGTTCCTCCATGGTAACATAGCTGCCCGAGGTCGCAAAGTTAGCAAGTACAAGAAATTTGAAAATTGTATGTAATTTCACACTAGTGATTATGGTCGATCCCGTTTCTCGGCTTGAGAGCTACTTTTTTGACTGTATTTTGAGTTAAGCAGTTGGCGCGACTTCAGTTCTAGCCTATAAAGTCCAATCTAGTGTGGTTCCTCCATGGTAACATAGCTGCCCGAGGTCGCAAAGTTAGCAAGTACAAGAAATTTGAAAATTGTATGTAATTTCACACTAGCGCTTATGGTCGATTCCGTTTCTCGGCTTGAGAGCTACTTTCTTGACTGTATTTTGAGTTAAGCAGTTGGCGCGACTTCAGTTCTAGCCTATAAAGTCAAATCTTGTGTGGTTCCTCCATGGTAACATAGCTGCCCGAGGTCACAAAGTTAGCAAGTACAAGAAATTTGAAAATTGTATGTAATTTCACACTAGTGCTTATGGTCGATCCCGTTTCTTGGCTTGAGAGCTACTTTCTTGACTGTATTTTGAGTTAAGCAGTTGGCGCGACTTCAGTTCTAGCCTAGAAAGTCAAATCTAGTGTGGTTCCTCCATGGTAACATAGCTGCCCGAGGTCGCAAACTTAGCAAGTACAAGAAATTTGAAAATTGTATGTAATTTCACACTAGTGCTTATGGTCGATCCCGTTTCTCGGCTTGAGAGCTACTTTCTTGACTGTATTTTGAGTTAAGCAGTTGGCGCGTCTTCAGTTCTAGCCTATAAAGTCAAATCTTGTGTGGTTCCTCCATGGTAACATAGCTGCCCGAGGTCGCAAAGTTAGCAAGTACAAGAAATTTGAAAATTGTATGTAATTTCACATTAGTGCTTATGGTCGATCCCGTTTCTCGGCTTGAGAGCTACTTTTTTGACTGTATTTTGAGTTAAGCAGTTGGCGCGACTTAAGTTCTAGCCTATAAAGTCAAATCTTGTGTAGTTCCTCCATGGTAACATAGCTGCCCGAGGTCGCAAAGTTAGCAAGTACAAGAAATTTGAAAATTGTATGTAATTTCACACTAGTGCTTATGGTCGGTCCCGTTTATCGGCTTGAGAGCTACTTTCTTGACTGTATTTTGAGTTAAGCAGTTGGCCCGACTTCAGTTCTAGCCTATAAAGTCACATCTTGTGTGGTTCCTCCATGGTAACATAGCTGCCCGAGTTCGCAAAGTTAGCAAGTACAAGAAATTTGAAAATTGTATGTAATTTCACACTAGTGCTTATGGTCGATCCCGTTTCTCGGCTTGAGAGCTACTTTCTTGACTGTATTTTGATATAAGCAGTTGGCGCGACTTCAGTTCTAGCCTATAAAGTCAAATCTAGTGTGGTTCCTCCATGGTAACATAGCTGCCCGAGGTCGCAAAGTTAGCAAGTACAAGAAATTTGAAAATTGTATGTAATTTCACACTAGTGCTTATGGTCGATCCCGTTTCTCGGCTTGAGAGCTACTTTCTTGACTGTATTTTGAGTTAAGCAGTTGGCGCGACTTCAGTTCTAGCCTATAAAGTCAAATCTTGTGTAGTTCCTCCATGGTAGCATAGCTGCCCGAAGTCGCAAAGTTAGCAAGTACAAGAAATTTGAAAATTGTATGTAATTTCACGGTAGTGCTTATGGTCGATCCCGTTTCTCGGCTTGAGAGCTACTTTCTTGAATGTATTTTGAGTTAAGCAGTTGGCGCGACTTCAGTTCTAGCCTATAAAGTAAAATCTTGTGTGGTTCCTCCTTGGTAACATAGCTGGCCGAGGTCACAAAGTTAGCAAGTACAAGAAATTTGAAAATTGTATGAAATTTCACACTAGTGCTTATGGTCGATCCCGTTTCTCGGCTTGAGAGCTACTTTTTTGACTGTATTTTGAGTTAAGCAGTTGGCGCGACTTCAGTTCTAGCCTATAAAGTCAAATCTTCTGTGGTTCCTCCTTGGTAACATAGCTGCCCGAGGTCACAAAGTTAGCAAGTACAAGAAATTTGAAAATTGTATGTAATTTCACACTAGTGCTTATGGTCGATCCCGTTTCTCGGCTTGAGAGCTACTTTTTTGACTGTATTTTGAGTTAAGCAGTTGGCGCGACTTCAGTTCTAGCCTATAAAGTCAAATCTTGTGTGGTTCCTCCTTGGTAACATAGCTGTACGAGGTCACAAAGTTAGCAAGTACAAGAAATTTGAAAATTGTATGTAATTTCACACTAGTGCTTATGGTCGATCCCGTTTCTCGGCTTGAGAGCTACTTTCTTGACTGTATTTTGAGTTAAGCAGTTGGCGCGACTTCAGTTCTAGCCTATAAAGTCAAATCTTGTGTGGTTCCTCCTTGGTAACATAGCTGCCCGAGGTCGCAAAGTTAGCAAGTACAAGAAATTTGAAAATTGTATGTAATTTCACACTAGTGCTTATGGTCGATCCCGTTTCTCGGCTTGAGAGCTTCTTTCTTGACTGTATTTTGAGTTAAGCAGTTGGCGCGACTTCAGTTCTAGCCTATAAAGTCAAATCTAGTGTGGTTCCTCTATGGTAACATAGCTGCCCGAGGTCGCAAAGTTAGCAAGTACAAGAAATTTGAAAATTGTATGTAATTTCACACTAGTGCTTATGGTCGATCCCGTTTCTTGGCTTGAGAGCTACTTTCTTGACTGTATTTTGAGTTAAGCAGTTGGCGCGCCTTCAGTTCTAGCCTATAAAGTCAAATCTAGTGTGGTTCCTCCATGGTAACATAGCTGCCCGAGGTCGCAAAGTTAGCAAGTACAAGAAATTTGAAAATTGTATGTAATTTCACACTAGTGCTTATGGTCGATCCCGTTTCTCGGCTTGAGAGCTACTTTCTTGACTGTATTTTGAGTTAAGCAGTTGGCGCGTCTTCAGTTCTAGCCTATAAAGTCAAATCTTGTGTGGTTCCTCCATGGTAACATAGCTGCCCGAGGTCGCAAAGTTAGCAAGTACAAGAAATTTGAAAATTGTATGTAATTTCACATTAGTGCTTATGGTCGATCCCGTTTCTCGGCTTGAGAGCTACTTTTTTGACTGTATTTTGAGTTAAGCAGTTGGCGCGACTTAAGTTCTAGCCTATAAAGTCAAATCTTGTGTAGTTCCTCCATGGTAACATAGCTGCCCGAGGTCGCAAAGTTAGCAAGTACAAGAAATTTGAAAATTGTATGTAATTTCACACTAGTGCTTATGGTCGGTCCCGTTTATCGGCTTGAGAGCTACTTTCTTGACTGTATTTTGAGTTAAGCAGTTGGCCCGACTTCAGTTCTAGCCTATAAAGTCACATCTTGTGTGGTTCCTCCATGGTAACATAGCTGCCCGAGTTCGCAAAGTTAGCAAGTACAAGAAATTTGAAAATTGTATGTAATTTCACACTAGTGCTTATGGTCGATCCCGTTTCTCGGCTTGAGAGCTACTTTCTTGACTGTATTTTGATATAAGCAGTTGGCGCGACTTCAGTTCTAGCCTATAAAGTCAAATCTAGTCTGGTTCCTCCATGGTAACATAGCTGCCCGAGGTCACAAAGTTAGCAAGTACAAGAAATTTGAAAATTGTATGTAATTTCACGGTAGTGCTTATGGTCGATCCCGTTTCTCGGCTTGAGAGCTACTTTCTTGACTCTATTTTGAGTTAAGCAGTTGGCGCGACTTCAGTTCTAGCCTATAAAGTCAAATCTTGTGTGGTTCCTCCTTGCTAACATAGCTGCCCGAGGTCACAAAGTTAGCAAGTACAAGAAATTTGAAAATTGTATGTAATTTCACATTAGTGCTTATGGTCGATCCCGTTTCTCGGCTTGAGAGCTACTTTCTGGAGTAGTGTATGTAATTTCACACTAGTGCTTATGGTCGATCCCGTTTCTCGGCTTGAGAGCTACTTTTTTGACTGTATTTTGAGTTAAGCAGTTGGCGCGACTTCAGTTCTAGCCTATAAAGTCAAATCTTCTGTGGTTCCTCCTTGGTAACATAGCTGCCCGAGGTCACAAAGTTAGCAAGTACAAGAAATTTGAAAATTGTATGTAATTTCACACTAGTGCTTATGGTCGATCCCGTTTCTTGGCTTGAGAGCTACTTTCTTGACTGTATTTTGAGTTAAGCAATTGGCGCGACTTCAGTTCTAGCCTATAAAGTCAAATCTAGTGTGGTTCCTCCATGGTAACATAGCTGCCCGAGGTCGCAAAGTTAGCAAGTACAAGAAATTTGAAAATTGTATGTAATTTCACACTAGTGATTATGGTCGATCCCGTTTCTCGGCTTGAGAGCTACTTTTTTGACTGTATTTTGAGTTAAGCAGTTGGCGCGACTTCAGTTCTAGCCTATAAAGTCCAATCTAGTGTGGTTCCTCTATGGTAACATAGCTGCCCGAGGTCACAAAGTTAGCAAGTACAAGAAATTTGAAAATTGTATGAAATTTCACACTAGTGCTTATGGTCGATCCCGTTTCTCGGCTTGAGAGCTACTTTTTTGACTGTATTTTGAGTTATGCAGTTGGCGCGACTTCAGTTCTAGCCTATAAAGTCAAATCTAGTGTGGTTCCTCCTTGGTAACATAGCTGCCCGAGGTCACAAAGTTAGCAAGTACAAGAAATTTGAAAATTGTATGTAATTTCACACTAGTGCTTATGGTCGATCCCGTTTCTCGGCTTGAGAGCTACTTTTTTGACTGTATTTTGAGTTAAGCAGTTGGCGCGACTTCAGTTCTAGCCTATAAAGTCAAATCTTGTGTGGTTCCTCCTTGGTAACATAGCTGCCCGAGGTCACAAAATTAGCAAGTACAAGAAATTTGAAAATTGTATGTAATTTCACACTAGTGCTTATGGTCGATCCCGTTTCTCGGCTTGAGAGCTACTTTCTTGACTGTATTTTGAGTTAAGCAGTTGGCGCGACTTCAGTTCTAGCCTATAAAGTCAAATCTTGTGTAGTTCCTCCTTGGTAACATAGCTGCCCGAGGTCACAAAGTTAGCAAGTACAAGAAATTTGAAAATTCTATGTAATTTCACACTAGTGCTTATGGTCGATCCCGTTTCTCGGCTTGAGAGCTACTTTTTTGACTGTATTTTGAGTTAAGCAGTTGGCGCGACTTCAGTTCTAGCCTATAAAGTCCAATCTAGTGTGGTTCCTCTATGGTAACATAGCTGCCCGAGGTCGCAAAGTTAGCAAGTACAAGAAATTTGAAAATTTTATGTAATTTCACACTAGCGCTTATGGTCGATTCCGTTTCTCGGCTTGAGAGCTACTTTCTTGACTGTATTTTGAGTTAAGCAGTTGGCGCGACTTCAGTTCTAGCCTATAAAGTCAAATCTTGTGTGGTTCCTCCTTGGTAACATAGCTGCCCGAGGTCACAAAGTTAGCAAGTACAAGAAATTTGAAAATTGTATGTAATTTCACACTAGTGCTTATGGTCGATCCCGTTTCTCGGCTTGAGAGCTACTTTCTTGACTGTATTTTGAGTTAAGCAGTTGGCGCGACTTCAGTTCTAGCCTATAAAGTCAAATCTAGTGTGGTTCCTCCATGGTAACATAGCTGCCCGAGGTCGCAAAGTTAGCAAGTACAAGAAATTTGAAAATTGTATGTAATTTCACACTAGTGCTTATGGTCGATCCCGTTTCTCGGCTTGAGAGCTACTTTCTTGACTGTATTTTGAGTTAAGCAGTTGGCGCGACTTCAGTTCTAGCCTATAAAGTCAAATCTTGTGTGGTTCCTCCTTGGTAACATAGCTGCCCGAGGTCGCAAAGTTAGCAAGTACAAGAAATTTGAAAATTGTATGTAATTTCACACTAGTGCTTATGGTCGATCCCGTTTCTCGGCTTGAGAGCTTCTTTCTTGACTGTATTTTGAGTTAAGCAGTTGGCGCGACTTCAGTTCTAGCCTATAAAGTCAAATCTAGTGTGGTTCCTCTATGGTAACATAGCTGCCCGAGGTCGCAAAGTTAGCAAGTACAAGAAATTTGAAAATTGTATGTAATTTCACACTAGTGCTTATGGTCGATCCCGTTTCTTGGCTTGAGAGCTACTTTCTTGACTGTATTTTGAGTTAAGCAGTTGGCGCGACTTCAGTTCTAGCCTATAAAGTCAAATCTTGTGTGGTTCCTCCTTGGTAACATAGCTGCCCGAGGTCGCAAAGTTAGCAAGTACAAGAAATTTGAAAATTGTATGTAATTTCACACTAGTGCTTATGGTCGGTCCCGTTTATCGGCTTGAGAGCTACTTTCTTGACTGTATTTTGAGTTAAGCAGTTGGCCCGACTTCAGTTCTAGCCTATAAAGTCACATCTTGTGTGGTTCCTCCATGGTAACATAGCTGCCCGAGTTCGCAAAGTTAGCA